>JAJQKT010000053.1:13707500-14907500 GCA_030512225.1 Rauvolfia tetraphylla | reverse complement strand
AGAAGATAGATGGTAGAGTTCTATCATATCTTTGATTAGTGATAGGATTTGTCTTCTGATTACCCTATACCTATTCCGACTTGGATGTACTCGAACCCTATAAATAGGGCTCTAGATCGAGGTTTTGTATACTACTCATTCATTGATTGATTTCTACTCGCGAGAATTAATAAAGATCTCTTGTTCTTTCTCTCTATTTTCTCTCATATTTTCTCCTATTCTCTACATTATAATTTCTTTATTAAGTTCTCTACATTAGTATTACGATTTTTGTTGTCTGCGATGACGACTGCGCATCAACAAATTCATAACACGTTATCAGCACGAGTCTCTGCCACCGAAGTTGAGAGTTTAATCAAGAGAAAAAGAGGTATTTTTTCTACCTTTGAATTCCCATGGCAAACTTTTCAAAACTCGTTTTTTACTCTTGATATTTATAGAAAGAATTATATAGATGCTCAAATTTATTGAGATATAATGGGTCCCATGAGACACCATCTCAAAATCGTATAAAAGCCATGATTTTTCTCCAGTCATTATTTTAATGAGAATCTAAAGGCGAAATATCTTATCGTGAGAAATCCACTTATTTTGTGGAATGATCTAAAAAGAAAGATTTGACTACTGGGAAGATAATCATTCTACCAAAAGCACGACTTTACTTTAAATTTGTGAATGAATGTATTAGAACCAATGATCTATAACACTGGAAGAGGTCGTAGTTGAAGTTGTCAATATAGCACTACGGATATGTTAAGAATAATCCATATAATCATTCACGATTGAATATATGCATCTAGATATTATGGGTCCCCGAAGACACCATTTAAATAATACTAAAGCATCAAAGCCCACTTGATTACTTAAGAAATTGTGAATGAAACATACTAACCACTGGAAGATGATTGTTATATAAATGCTAGTTATGATTTGTTATAAGTGTGCTTATAATATTTTATGATCTATCAGGTATGCAAAAATTTTATTACATTTAAAATTTCTCCTCAATTAAAGTTATAAGGAGAAATATCACTAGTAATATGATGGATAAAAGATTTTTTCCTTTCTCATATTTTTAACATGCTCTCGTAGTAGTAATATCTAGAAAAAAGTTTTTCAAAAGTATTTTGAATTTATATCTTCCGAGATTAAATGAGTCCTCGATAAAATATTTTGACGCTCAAATCAAAATATTTTTATATCATTCCCCAAGTGAATGATATTAGAAATTATAATATATTTATATACGATATTTTGGTCGTAACTAGTAGAAAGTACATTTTGTTCTTATACTTATAAGAATGACTCATTAAATCCTCACTAAATAGATACTCACCGAAGTGAGAAAATAATGAGAAGGAAAAGGGGAAAGTAATAATTCTAACATGTTATTGATGCGATATGAAAGTTTGTCACGCACTGTAGTACGTCAGCGATGTTATGAATATCTATTAATTATTGATATTGCTTTCTTCCCTAAATCATGCTACTACGATAAGTAATGATGCTTATGTCGAAAATATTAATATGGCATATGTGAACGTAGCCAATTCTTTTGAATATCCAGAAAGAGTTTTTAGCATTTTGATATGGCATATGCTACTTTCCTATGTTATTTTAGTTTATTTTGGATCAAGAATGGTGAAGATACAATTTGTCTAAACAATATTTGTTGTTTATTTGGACAATATTTAAAATATATGTCCAAAGTATAAATGGTAATGCCAAGGTTCTTGAAGAACTAATTGATCAAATAACTCTAGAAGAGTTAATTGATTAAAAACTCCAGAAGAGTTACCAGATCTTCACCTAATGGTCAATGATTGTAATGCATTGTTCTTCATATAGTCTCATAAAGCTTTTTGAACTTTGATTATATTATCAGTATATCGAGACATTGGATGAATGAACTTTTGAGCCATATGCATTACTATTATGACATAAAATATATGTCAATTATATATACCACCATTCATCTCTCCTGATTTATATTGCATAGAATTATAAAATTGAGATGCAATATTGAGTAAACTTGAAGTTTTTTGATAAATAATTTATTTGTTGGCATGACTGGTTAGACCATCCCAGATCATTAAAATACGAAGAATGATTATGAATTTATTATGGAACCAGAAGTTTCCTAATATGATATGTGCTACTTATTTTATTTAAAAGTTGCCAGTATCACTTGGGGTTGAATGTGTTATTTTGGGATGAATATGGAGAAATTATTAGTTGATGCATCAACAAATAGTCTTATGAATATTTTTGTTTTTGCAACCTGTAGTTTGCACAATTTATTGATAATGAGCTCATGTTTTAAGATTCTCCCAAAGACATAATTTGTCCTAATAATACTGGTTGTATTGAGATAAATATTGAACATCCTGCAAAATATTCATGACTGTGATATATTAGCACTTATTTCGTATTTTGCCAACATATTATAATTCTCCTCATAGTAGTTGGTTTGTGGTCAGAAACCAAATATTTTCCATCCTCAATTTAGAAATGCACTATGTATGTTGCACCACCACAAAGGTAATGAGATGGGTTCTCAAAAGAGATTATTAAATATGTTGGGAGCAAATCTCAAGGGAGAGATTCGTATTTTGTTAATTTTGAATATGTTGCCCCAACATAAAGAGGAGAAATCATGAAGTACTGGATAAAGATATTAAGTACGTGTCTCATCTCGATCTTCTATTTTGATCCTCATAGAAGATACCTTGAATCGAAGTTCAAAGGATAATTTATATAGCTGAGTATATTAATTAACTAACATCCAAAGCAAAAGAATGCTCCTATTTGATATTCTCGAAGGATAATCTACCACTACAAATAAATTTGAGACACAACTGAAATGTGGTAGATAAGTCGGTTCCAAAGATACAAACTCCTCACTGGAGCAAAGGCTTAAGATGGACATATATGTTAAATCGAGGAGATTTAAATTCCAGCAGAATTTTTCTCCTAAAACATCATTGATATATTATTTCCAGAAGAAATTCAGGTACCTGAAAATTGTGATAAATGATGAGATCTCAACATGATTGGGAACTATTGGAATCGCACAAGTATATGACTTTAAAGATATTAATGCGCATAATATATTGAGGATTTCCAAATTGATGTCTGCAGACTCGAAATGATAAAGTTCGCATGAGAAATATGAAAAGTTTAAACTATTCACAAGTACACTTGAAGTGTACATGTATTCCCAGCAGGAATTATACAGTTGAAGTGTAATCCAAAGAGATAGTAATTAATATTTGCTTATAAAATGCGAACCACAAAAGTGAATATTGCCATGAGTTATGGCGTATGATTCTTCGTAAAACCTGGCACTGATAACGAAGAAATATATTTACAGTGGTGGATATAATAGTGCATGATAACACTTAATATGTGTTTATATTTGTTATCATTTGATAATAGTATTTATATTTGAAGTCCCTGATGGACTCGATATACTTGAAGTATATAATTGTTCCTGTAGAATATAATGAGATTATCTTAGTGAAATTTTATTGAAAGAATGATTGAATATGTCCATATATAAAGAAATTTTATACATAGCTATACTTGCTATATGTATTTCTTTATCAGAATATATCCTCATTGTATAATCTATTGATTGACATAGTGCTCTCCACATTAGGGGGAGAAAAACTTCAATTAAAGAGGATATCATTTATGACTTTTATTATCTTGATCTATGCACAAATATTAATGAACTAGAAGTTCATAATATTGTTTATTTGCATAATATTGCATATTGATTGTTTGTCTGACTCCTGTAGAGTTAGTCAATATAATATTCTATTTATAGATATTTCTATTTGGATAAATGTCCCAGTAGGACAAATATATGAATTCTATAACTATTTGATTTTGATACGCATCTGAAGCGTGATTGATCTCTTGATTTTGAAAAGAGAAAATGATTTGATAATCAAGATATTTTTCCTGAAGAAATTAGAGAAGCAAGTATTGTGATCAACGTTTTGAAAAGCCAACATTTTGTTTTGATTGAACATCCTGAAGATGTTTCACATGGACATAGCACATCAATTGTTATTGGGTTATTATATGTGAGATCCTTTATATCTATTGAAGGATATTGAAGAACTATGTGGTCTTGAAGTACCACAATTATACAATTAAGTGCATGAATACACTTGTCCACATACAAGTAGATATCTATCTAATTCTTCTCTACCCAATGAATTTTGAGACGGCATTATATTTGTCTTTTGATATCTCCTTAAGAGAGTTTATCTTGAATATTGAGAAAATCCAACTCCTGTTGAGATGGATATGTAAGGTATAAATTACCTATATGATCCACATAAACCATGCATTTATAAGTATGTGTTGATTATAACAGTCACATCTTTAACTCATGTTGAAGAAATAGAAATTCATGATGTTGGTTGAGAATATGTGTGATCATGATTAATGTATTCGAGATATATCTATATCATCTAAGAATGAATTCTAACTGTATTGTTAGATGATAATAAAGTTTGGAATATATCTAAGGAGATATGATAAAATTTTTCTTTACTCATGAGCTCCTGAAGAGTTGTGACATTGATGTGCAACAAATTCAATCATGTGATAATCTGGCAGATTTATTCACTAAGACATTACCAGCCGCATCATTTGATAAATTAGTGCACAAAATTAGAATGCAGCGATTAAGAAACCTTAAAGGATTATCTCATCAGGGGGAGTAAATATGGCATAAAGAGTAGTGTACTCTTTTTCCTTCACTAGAGTTTTTCCCACTGGGTTTTTTATCTAGTAAGGTTTTAACGAGGCATACTCTTATGCAATGGACATCCAAGGGGGAGTGTTATGAAATTAATATTATTATGAATGTCCATTATCAGAGTTATAGAGATACTCCAACTATCCAGAAGATAGATGGTAGAGTTCTATCATATCTTTGATTAGTGATAGGATTTGTCTTCTGATTACCCTATACCTATTCTGACTTGGATGTACCCCTGAACCCTATAAATAGGGCTCTAGACTGAGGTTTTGTATACACTCATTCATTGATTGATTTACTCTCAGAGAATTAATAAAGATCTCTTGTTCTTTCTCTCTATTTTCTCTCTATATTTTTCTTCTATTCTCTACATTATAATTTCTTTATTAAGTTCTCTACATTAGTATTACGATTTTGTTGTGCCGACGACGACTGCGCATCAACAAATTCATAACACCCCTTTCTTTTTTGTTGCATAAGAAATAAAAACTTCTTTTTAAAAAAATTGTATATTTATATTGTATTTCAATTTTAAAAGTTTTATCTTAATTTTAATAAAAGTAAATTATTTATTAAGAAATATGATACAAAATAAAGAATTGATTGAGTTTAATTTCCTTTTTTTGAATATACTTTAGTTTTCGATAACTCTCTGTTACATTAAAAAAAAAAAGAGTTTCTCTTACTCTAATTTTTATTCTTTTTTGGGTTCTGATTACTCCAATATTTGCATTGACTCTTACTGAAAGAAAGAAAAGTGGCAGCAAAGCAACAAAATTTTTTCAATAGAATGACTTGGAAATTAAGCAAATTGTTAGCTTTTAGTTCCAGTCCTGCAAGTCCTTTTTTGCAGGATGTGCTGGACAAAACTTGGACCGTTGGATCGATTAAAATTTGATCCAATGGTCGAGACTCACGAAGGGTATTTAGGGAACATTAAAGTTCAAAAAAAAATTTAAAAATGGTAAAAATTAAAATAAAAAAATTCCCGCCAATTTTAATCTTATTAAGTAAAAGCTGCATGTTGTCAAATGTCAATCAATAGTTGAATTTCAACAGAAGAAGAAATACGACTCCTTTTAATCTCTTTCCTCTACCTCTCTCACTCGTCTTCTTTCTTTCTCTCTGTCTTCCTTCTTTCTCTTTTCTTCTTATCCTTCTCTGCAAATAGGGCTGTAGCGAGCATGTATTCTGCATGATGGTCAATCCCAATCCAAGCACGACTTAGGTAACATCGTCTGTCTACAAAGGTCTATTTTTTTGTCTTTATTATATATCTTATGTGTTTCAATTTTGCATGCATAGAATAGAAAAATGGTTAGCATTTTCTTTACACTTTTGTGTAATAATTTTCCCTTCTTTTGATGAACTCATGTTATACTAAAGGTCGAATGTGAAGTTGTTTATGTGCTCATGACATATTCTTAAAGTGATGGATGTGCTCAGTTTTACGGGCAATAGTAAAATAAGGACACTCTCGGAACAATATGTTATGCGCAAATGGACAAAAAACAAATGTTATGTCTATTTTAAACAATTATTCTGCTGGACATTCATTTACTGTTTTGTGATTAGATATTTGGATGGTTGTGAACAATTGTTAAGTAAAATGTATGTGTGAACATTTTGTTCAGTTGAGTGCGAACCATCCAAAATATGTGAATAATTGTTCAACGTAAATAGAAAGACTATCCTGCTGCGTTCGAACAATTATTTTATATATCCTGAACAATTATTCAATTGACGAAATATGACGTTTTTGGAATATGACATTTTTGGCGTTGTCGCGAACGAGTTGAATGGTATGATTGATGGGGTGAAGCATATACTTGCCTCTCCTATGATAAATGTTGCCTGTTAGGTAGCTTTGACGTCAAATTCAGGTAGAACAATTATTTATTGTCGTAATAATTATTTAATAAACTATGAATAATTGTTTACTTGTGGATGTGATTAATAACAATTGTTGCCCATTGTAGCTATAACTCTCTTGAGAATGTCAAACGACTCGTCTTTTCCGACCAAGACTATCAAACTCAGTGAGAACCTAAATCGATCAAGGAAGTGGTAAAAGAGTTTGGTGGAACAGGTTAGACAGAGGAAAAAAGCCCCGTTGAAATGACAGCGTAATAGAAAACAAACATTCGTTGAACCAGGCAAAAGTACTTCTCCTGTTTGGGAGTCTCGGCTTACAGACTTTGAAATTAACTTGCACCATTCTCTGTGAGGCAAAAACTATGGTACAAATACATAAATTATCCAGATGTTGAACAATTATTCATCTTGGTAAAAAAAAATTACGTTTGAGGCATTAAACAATTGTTTATGAGACGAAATCTTCTGGCTTATTACACTAAGTGTTTGTCCTTGTCCATCAATTGAACAATTATTCGTCTTAGCCAAAAAAAAAAAAAGAATAAGAAGCGTTGAACTAATGTAAGAGCATTTGCAAACAATTATTTGAGAGTTGAACATTGAACAAATATTATTTATACATAAAATAATTATATCAATCCTAAATATTTTAATGTTTGAACAATGAACATATAAATTGAGTTTATTTTCATTTGCCTCTTTTTGTCCCCTTTCTTGTTGTACGTTCAAGTGGAGGTGGTCCCACACTGGCCTTCCAGGCTATTTCTTGATTCATTTCATCAACCAAAATTGTATTCTTTCTATGCAGTAGAAGATGTGTAATTACCTTCCGCCAGACACTCTCTTCCATCCGGATAGAAGGTAATTGCAGTAGAAAACTTGCCTTGATCAACTTCATTTTCTCGGTTATCTTTTGGCCCTTAACAACGTTGCCAATTTGGAGAGAAGGGAGAATAACTTTCGTCGCCTCGTCAATGCTTCCTTCTCCCGTTATCTTGTTATCTGACTTGGTTGCCTTTTTCCAGACTCTGCCTTGACGCCGGCATTTTCATCCGTCCTTCTTTTGTCCTCATCACTAGATTTTCCTAAAGGAAACATATGAAAAACAAATAATTATTCAACAATAACAATAATAATTATTCTCAAAAACAATGAACAATTATTCATCAATACATTTTCAACAAGGTTAGAGGCATCAGGCTGATCCTCTTCAGTTTGACCAGGCTGCCGTACTGCAGCCCCATCTGATAGTTGTTCAGCATCAATTGAATAATTGTTCAGGATATATAGAATAATTATTTGAATACAGCAGGACAATCTTTCCATTTACGTTGAATAATTATTTACATACTTTGGATGGTTTGCACTCAACTAAACAAAATGTTCACACATACATTTTACTTAACAATTGTTCACAACCATCCAAATATCTGATCGCAAAATAGTAAATGAATGTCCAGCAGAATAATTGTTTAAAATAGACATAATATTTATTTTTTATCCATTTGAGCATAACATATTGTTCCGAGAGCGTCCTCGTTTTGCTGTTGCCCGTAAAACTGAGCATATGAGCAGCTTCATATTCGACCTTCAGTATAACACGAGTTCATCAGAAGAAGGAAAAATTATTACACAAAAGTATAAAGAAATGCTAACCATTTTTCCATTCTATACATGCAAAATCGAAACGAAGAAGATATATAATAAAGACAAAACGAAGAAGATATATAATAAAGATAAAAAATAGATCTTTGTAGACATACGATGTTACCTGAGTCGTGCTTGGATTGAGGTTGACCATCATGCAGAATATCTGCTCGCTACAGCCCTATTTGCATAGAAGGATAAGAAGAAAAGAGAAAGAAAGAAAACAGAGAGAAAGAATGAAGACAAAGAAGAAGAAAGAGGACGAGGGAGAGAGGTAAAGAGAAGAGATTGAGAGGAGTCGTATTTCTTCTTCTATTAAAATTTAACAATTGATTGACATTTGACAACATGCAGCTTTTACTTGATAAGATTAAAATTGACGGGAGTTTTTTAATTTTGATTTTTAACTCATTTTAAATTTTTTTTTAACTTTAATGTTTTCCAAATGCCTTTCGTGAGTCTTGACTATTGAATTAAATTTTAATTGATCTAATAATCCAAGTTTTGTCCATAATATTTTGAAAAAAGAATGTGTAGGACTGTAACTAAATGTCCTTTTCCAAAGAGCTCGTTGTCATTTTGGTTCAAGTCTCTTTTTACAGTACGTGCAGACTAAACTCCAACCATCAGATCAGATCTCGAATTCAACAGTTGTAAAAATTTATTAACTTTTTTAAAAATATAAATAAAAATAAAAATTTAATTTTTTAAATTAAATTTTAAATTTGATCCAATGAATCAGCAACACGTGGGACGCGAAACAAATTGGCTCGTTGCGGCTCTACAACGTACGCATACATACACACGAGTAATACTCCTCATTTCGGAGACGAATTTTACTGCTGAACGCAAACGCCCCAAGTGTCGCTTCCATGTCACCGCCAATTACTCTTTCTCCTTGAAATTATAAGTCCCTTTCTGGTTTCCACTAAACCCCCCACTTTAAGTTCTCTCTTCTCTTCCTTTTTCTTCATCTTCTTCTTCCAGATTACGCTTCCCACGCTCTCTCCCTCTCCCTGATTCTCAAATCGCGAGAGCTCTCTGCTCTCTCGATTCTCAGCACACCGTGTAATGCACTGATCGTTTCTTCCGTACACGGGAGTCATGGCCGAGGAGATCGCCAAGCTCGTCGAAGCTTTCTCATCATCATCGTCATCGTCCGGCGATGTTAGTCTCTCTCAGAGACTTCACTCCGATTCCTCACTTCACCTAGGGTTCCGTAAACTATACTCTATTCTACACTTCGCTGTCAGACCTATTGCCGATGGTGATAGTAATAGTAGTGGTAGCAAGCTAGGGATTGAACTTTGGGACGAGTCTCAAATCCAAGCTCTTGCTTCTTTGGTGACGGCGGTTGTCAAAGCCACTCTATCTCTCTCAGGTTCTGTATTCTTTTCCGATTGTTTCGAAGTTCAGATTATTTGAATTAATGTCTTTGTGATTTGCTCGCGTCTATGGATGTATTTGTGAATATTTTTGTAGTTTCGACTCAAGCTTGTTGGTATTTGTGCTGGTGATGTGCAGTGGAGCAGCTGGAGCCAGTGATCGTGGCCGTGGTGCAGAAGTCGGTTGAGTTTGCCTTGTGTTATTTGGAGAAATCAATCTGTGACCGGGATGATTTAAGTCTTCAGGTTTGTGCTTGCTTTCTTTGAGAGTATGGTAAAATCTGTACATGCTCGCTTTCACTCTAAGGGAACTAATTTCACCATCTCTACATGGTTCCTTTTTCGGTTGGTTAGACGATTCTTGCGCTCAACGAACTAAACATAGTTGCATGGATTTTCTTGTGGAATTTTAGGATTTAGATGGCTAGCCTGAAAGTAGCTTTAAACATTAAAATCGTTTTGATATCAAGAATAAGCGGTGGAGAACGAACAAAAGATTTGTTAATTTACCTATGTGGATAATACTTCACATGGTCTTCTTTGTCTTCCGTTTATATGATGACATGCTTATTAGTTGTTTGCTGAGTCATCAGGAAGATTATCAGTTTAAGCTTTCCTTTTTCCTATCCTACGTGTAGAGAAGTTCCCTTGTGCTCTTCTGTGAAGTTTGAGTGCTGTTGTTGGATCAATACACAGCTGCATGCTTGAATGCTGTATTAGTTCCTTAAAAGAGTACTTCTGTCTATAATGACTGTTCAATTGTGGGAACAGATTTGTAAAAATACCAATTTTTAGTTTACTAATCTTAGATAATATCTTGCTAATCTTACCTATATACCAATGTTCAAATTTATTTTGGACGTACCAGTATCCTTGATTTTTTTGGTGATTGACAAACTTTACACTTAGCTGATATGCACATCCCAGACCATTTTATGGAGATGGAATGAATTCAGGGCATAAACAGTTATTGCACTCTGAAGTGGGTTAATTTTAGTTTTATGGTTGGTTAATTGGTTCTTTAGGTTTTTTTGGGGGTAGTTTAAGATCCTAAAAGATAGAATTTCAATTAGTTTGTGCTCTAGGCAGGTAATGACATCCTTATCTATATTGCTACCTGTTGTCTTCTGCAATTATGATTAGGCATTTGAGCACGATGAATTTGTCTACTGTTGTGCACATGTATGTGCGTACTGGTTTGATTTTTCTTCTTTTTCTTTTCTGTTGGATGCTTCTCATGGTAGTTTCCACTTGTCTGTTAGAGCTATATGGTGCAGCTTATGGAAGTAGCACTTATTCAGGGTGTGGACAAAGAACTGGATCTGTCACACCCACTATCTTCAAAAATTGTTGTAGACTTGTTTGCTGTTGTGTCCCATGAAGATGGTGGTGTTGAGCTGCAAGATTATATCACTTGCATGCTACAAGGTATTCTTTCTATACAGGCAACATATCTGCTTTTTTATTACATTTTTTCTTTTGTTATAATCTTTGGTTTTCATTGTCGTTTGAGAAGGAGGCAGATGCACAGTTGAAGAAAAAGCAGTTAATCACCTCTTGATGACATTAGCGTCTGGATGGATGCAACCTGATGATATAGACCGATCTTCTGTTGGAGAGTCATTTCATCATGATCCCATGAAGTTGATTACTCTCTCTTGTCATCAAGCAATTGTTCATTTGGAATGCATCCGATGCCTTCTTTCTGTTTGCAAAGAGCTTTTTGAACTTCCGGATATATTTGATGAGAAAGCATCCTATACAATGCGGAAAAGGTTGCCTTTTTGTGTGAGGATATTCAAGTTACTGGGTTTTCTTACCAAGGACAACCCATGTGTCAGGGTCAATGCTGCATTGTTGCAATCTTTTGCTTCTTTTACCAATGTCCTGCCTAAACTGTTCAGACTAGGTTTTGACTTTGTAAGCAGTTGTTCTGCTACAGAGAGTAGTTTTGAAAGCCTCGCCATTTTGTTGACAGAGGAGTTCCTCCAACTTGTACATGCAATCTTTCAGAACAGCAATGTGTTTCAGAACATTCAGACATGCATCATTGCTTCAATCTTGGGCAACCTGGAATCATGTGCATGGAGATACAACAGGTCTGCTGCTAATCCGAAGCCTCCTTTGGTGTACTCTCCGCGCGTGGTTATTTACGTAGTTAAACTCATTAAGGATGTGAAGAATTCTTCATATCAGGTTTTTGAGTTGAAGGAAATTGATGGAGAATGTGAGGAAACTGATGCTGATTCTCACCTGAATTCTCTGACATGTCAAGGTGGCTCTGAGAATATCTTTCTATTGAAGAAGTATTCATCTGAGGAGCTATTGAATATTATGTTGCCTTCATCAAGGCAGTGGGTGGATAATCTGACAAACTTAGCGTTCTTCCTTCATTCTGAGGGCATCAAATTAAGAGCAAAATTTGACGTATTGTCTTGCACTGGTCCAAGAACATCTTCTGAACCAGAAAATGCTGTTTGTCTTGAAGATGATGCTCTGTTTGGTGACCTTTTCTCTGAGGGTGGTCGCTCAGGATCTGTGGATGCTTTTGATCAATCTGCAGCCGTGCCTAGTTCTGTTTCCAGCTTCAGCAATTTGCCAATCCAAGCTGCTGCAGAGCTGTTCATCTTTCTAAAAGACTATGTTTTTTCTCCTGATTGGCATCCTACTTTATATGAGAATGCTTGCAAAAAGCTTATGTCTAACCACATCGACATTTTGATTTCCATAATCAATTACCAGAGCTGTAATTCTGAAGTTAGGTTTTCAGATACTTGTGTAAATCCTGATGAGCAGAGGAAGCTTGAGCATATTTCTCATATGTGCTTTCAACTATTGAATAATTTACTATCACATCATGCTTTGTCTGGTGCACTTGAAAAATCCCTTGTTGAAAAAATCCTGGCTGTTGAGAATGGTGCTTTTGTGTACAATGACCGGACCCTAGCCTTGGTTGCTAATGCTCTTGTCTCACGGTTGGGTTCTGCTGGTAGTAGCCTAAGGACCAAAGTTTATGATATGTTCATTAATTTCGTTCTTGAGAAGGGAAAAACAATCTGTTCTAACTGCCCTAGTCTTGAAGAGCTGCTCGATTCTCTTCCTTCTCTGTTTCATGTTGAGACACTTCTGATAGCATTTCATTTATCCTCTGATGGTGAGAAGGCTGCTCAAGTGAATTTGATATTTTCGTCGCTTAGCACCATTGAGGCTCCTCCATCTGGTTTTGCTAGCACGCAACTATCTTGCTGGGCTTTATTAGTTTCTCGGCTAGTTTTATTGCTACGTCACATGTTATACTTCCATCATGGATGTCCGTCATCATTACTTCTGGAGTTCAGGGCCAAGTTGAGGATGGCATCGCATAATGGATTACAGCATCCTACTAATGTGCCTAATTTATCATCCTGGGCACCTATCATGTTGGAGAATGTCGCTGGCTTGTGGGGTAAAGAGGTGTCTGTTAGCAAAGGCTTGCTTGCTCAGTTGATTGACATTGCACCTGTTCCTGCTTCTGTATGTAGGGATGACCCACTTCCTGACTTGTTAGATTTTACTTGGGAGGAGATATGTGCCTCTTTTTCTCGGATTCTGGGGTTTTGGAAAGGTATAAGGCCAGAAAATATGGAAGATCTACTTCTTGAAAGGTACTTGTTTGTCCTTTGTTGGGATATTCCAACCATGAAATCAACATCAGAGCATCTGATGCTTCTCTTGAGGAGTGTAGAAGTTCCCGATGTCTTGGAGATAGATCATTTTGTTTATTTCAGTCATTTGCTTTTGGGCCATTCTGGGGTTGCAAGAGACAGAATTAATTGTCCACATATAGTAATTGGATTGCTTCACCGATTGTGTGTTTTATGCTCCTCAAATGATCAGGGGGAACCAGGCTGGGATTTTTTTAAGGCAGGATCTTGGCTTTCCCTTGTGTTGTCACTATTTGATGCTGGCATCTGGAGATTCTGCCTTAAGAATTCCATCAACTTTGTTGGTCATAGTTGGAGAGAGCATTCATCCAAGGATACTGAATTTCTTGCCCTGGCTGAAGACCTCCTTGTTTCATTTTGTGATGATCAACTTCCTTTGTTGCTAAACTTGTTCTCATTCTTCCTTAAGAAGTATTTGGAAGCTTATCAAAAGGCTTTTGTTCTGACCTTGGATAAAGAACATGTCTCTGCAGGTAGTCTTTCACCTCTCTTGCTTCTCAAACATACCTGCTTTGACAAATGCAGTCAGGTTGATCTTCTTGAGAAAATGGGCCACAGCCCATGCCAGCTGGAGTCCCTTTATGAGCTTCTGATGACGGCAGATGGAATTATTGACAAAGCAGTTCCAGGATTTCGATCTAAAGTCTTTTGGGAATTTACACTGCATGGATTCCCTTGTCATTCTCATATTGCAAGTGGAGTTATTCTTTCTTGCATTCTTAACATTAAAGGAATTATTGGTGTTCTGGATGGGCTGCTGAAGGTCAGAGGGACTAAAGGGATCTTCGGCATTGAAACAGATGTGCTTGATCAACTTTTTAGATCCATCTTGACGATAAAATGTGATAGAGTTTTTGAAAGCCTTCATGGGAAATGTGAAGCTATTTATGAAAGCTTGAGTAGTGGTATTGAGGGGCCTGAATATAGCAGCTTATTTCTACTGAAGAACATGGAACAGATTTTATTATTTAGTATTGACAGCAGAGGTTCTGATAGCAGCATTTTTGAGTGTTTTGTTTCAAGCTTTATTGACATTATTAACAATGTTAGGAAAGACTCTTCAAAAGCTTCTGTTTTCAAATATTTCCTCTCAGCTGAGGATGTTTCAGAGCAATTTAGAGATATTTACAAAGCACAAAGCGGTGATTTGTTGGTTCTTATTGATTCACTCAATAGATGCAGCTCTGAATCAGTTAATGTGAAAGTACTCAACTTCTTTGTCGACCTTTTATCAGGAGATGTGTATTTTGACGTCAAACAAAGACTGCAAAGGAAGTTTTTTGCCATGGACTTGATTTACCTATCAAAATGGCTGGAAAAGAGGCTTCTAGGAACTGTGTCGGAGACTTCGAGTGGGGTAATCCACGGAAAAGGAACTTCGCCGTCCTTGAGAGAGTCAACCATGAATTTCATCATGTGCCTTGTATCCCCACTCTCCGGATCTGAGTCCCAAGAACTGCACAAGCATTTATTTGAAGCCCTGCTGGTCCCTCTTGAGAGTGCTTTTCTGCTATTTGACTTCGCCACATCGAAGTCCTACTTCAATTTTATTCTACAACTCTCTGCGGGGGAGATGGTAATTAGACCGTTATTACAGCACACGGTTATTCTGCTGGAGAAGTTGGGTTATGATGACCATTTCCTTCAAGGACTGAAATATATATTTGGTTTTCTTGCAACTGTTTTAAGTGAGTGTGGTTCTAGTAAGAATCCGGTTGATAAATCTTCCGGAAGAACTTTGTCAAGAAACAGCTCTGGGGTGGGACCTGTATCTTCTTGCCCTCTTAGTTCAAGAAAGAATTCTGATGCTTTGATCCTTTCAGCTACTCAAGGAGCTTCAGCAGCTGTTGAATGCGATGCTACTTCTGTAGACGAGGATGAGGATGATGGAACATCTGATGGTGAAGTTGGTAGTGTGGACAAGGATGATGAGGAGGATAGTAGTAGTGAAAGGGCTCTTGCATCTAAAGTTTGCACATTTACATCCAGCGGCAGCAATTTTATGGAACAACATTGGTATTTTTGTTATACATGTGATTTGACCGTCTCGAAAGGTTGCTGTTCTATATGTGCAAAAGTTTGTCACCGAGGTCATCGTGTTGTCTACTCTCGTTCAAGCCGTTTTTTCTGTGACTGTGGAGCGGGGGGTGTTCGTGGTAGCAGCTGCCAATGCTTAAAGCCCCGAAAATTCTCAGGAGGTAATAGTTCTCCTACCCGTGGTGCTGATAATCTGCAATCCTTTTTGCCTTTCCCAGAGAGTGGGGATCAGCTGCCTGATAGTGATTCAGATGATGATAATGATTCTTTCCTGGAATTGGATAACTCTATTAAGTGGTCTATTCCAAAGGATGTTCAGGGTGTGATTCCTCAGTTACTTGAGGAACTAGAGGTTGAGGATCATGTTGTAAAACTCTGCTCTTCATTATTACCATCAATTACCAGCAGAAGAGACTCGAACCTCTCAAGAGAGAGAAAGATTGCCTTGGGTGAAAATAAAGTGCTTTCTTATACTGGTGATATCTTGCAATTGAAGAAGGCATACAAAAGTGGATCTTTGGACTTGAAGATAAAGGCAGATTACTCAAATACCAAGGAACTCAAATCCCATTTAGCTAGTGGTTCTCTTGTTAAATCCCTATTGAGCGTTAGTAGCAAAGGTAGATTGGCTGTGGGTGAAGGTGATAGGGTTGCCGTATTTGACATTGGTCAGCTGATAGGACAAGCCAGTGGTGCTCCTGTGACAGCGGACAAGGCTAACGTGAAGCCTCTTTCTAAGAATGTTGTTCGGTTTGAGATTGTGCATCTTGCTTTCAATCTGGTGGTGGACAATTATCTTGCTGTAGCAGGCCATGAAGATTGCCAAGTCCTCACAATAAACCACCGAGGTGAAGTGACTGATCGGCTAGCCATTGAACTTGCTCTGCAAGGTGCATATATTAGACGTGTGGAGTGGGTACCAGGTTCACAGGTTCAGTTGATGGTGGTCACCAGCAAATTTGTCAAGATATATGATCTGTCCCAAGACAATATCAGTCCTATGCACTACTTCACACTGCCTGATGACATGATTGTGGATGCAACTCTCTTCATGGCTTCCCATGGAAGGCCCTTCCTAATTGTCCTTGCAGAAAATGGTTACTTGTACAGGTTAGAATTGTCGATGAAAGGAAATGTTGGTGTCAAGACTTTAAAGGATATTATTTCAATTGAGGGCAGAGAAATATGTACAAAAGGCTTGTCTTTATGTTTTTCATTATCTCAGAAGCTACTCTTTGTGTCTTTTCAAGATGGAACCACCTTGATTGGTCGGCTGAATTTGGATGCAACATCTTTAATTGAGACATCTGCTGTGCTTGATAATGAAGCAGATGGTAAGCTACGCCCGGCTGGATTGCATCGTTGGAAGGAGTTATTGGGTGGTGTTGGTTTATTTGTTTGCTTTTCGAATGTGAAATCAAATGCCCCATTTGCTGTCTCCATTGGTGAACACGAAGTACTTGCACAGAACTTGAGGCATGCAGTAGGTTCAACCTCTCCCTTGGTTGGGATCACTGCATACAAGCCTTTATCCAAAGACAAGATTCACTGTCTTGTTCTTCATGATGATGGTAGCCTTCAGATATATTCACACATTCCTGTGGGGGTTGAAACTAGTGCCACTGCTATCTCCGATAAGGTTAAGAAATTGGGATCTGATATCCTTAACAATAAAGCATATGGCGGAGTTAAACCTGAGTTCCCGCTTGACTTTTTTGAGAAAACAATGTGCATAACTTCAGATGTGAAGCTGAGTGGCGATGCCATCAGAAATGGTGATTCTGAAGGGGCTAAGCAAGCATTGACATCTGAAGATGGATTCTTAGAGAGCCCCAGTCCTTCAGGTTTCAAGGTATGGAACTAGTTCTAGCCTGTGATCTATGTCCATTTAAGCTGTGTTTGAGCAGGCTTATGTTTTCACTTAGTCTGTATCTTCCTATCTGTTTAGATCACCTTCTGGTGTGGGATTATGTTTGCATTATTACCTGGCTATGACATAATTTTCAGGCCTGAACTGTTTGGTTGGTGTTATATCATGTTTGTCCAGGGTGAAACAACTTATTTAATTGCAAAAATCTTCTCTGTTCCTTGTGAGTACGGATGATATGGATTCCTTAGATCCTTGTCCATCCCCATTAATGGAAGCCTGCTGTTGTTAAGAGTGTTGCTCTTTAATTTGTCCATTTTTATGTAAGCCATACTGGATATTGACAAGAGCTACAGCACAGCTGGAAGCTTTTGTTTATTAGAAGATAGAAAACAGAAAATAAAATAATAATAAAGCCAGAGACAATGTTATTAGATTATGGGAACTATTCTGCATAAAGATTGCACTCAGGTTGAAAGTGAGAACTATGTGTCCTTTATTATATACCTTAATCTAAGTTTCAATGAGCTCATCTATTGCTCCTCTGCTTCTCTCTACCAGATCACAGTTTCTAATTCAAACCCCGATATTGTCATGGTTGGTTTCCGTGTGCACGTGGGAAATACTTCGGCGAATCATATATCCTCTGAAGTTAATATATTCCAAAGAGCAATAAAGTTGGATGAAGGAATGAGGTCTTGGTATGACGTTCCATTCACAGTGGCTGAATCACTTCTTGCTGATGAAGAATTTACAATCTCTGTTGGACCAACCTTCAGCGGAACTGCTTTGCCCAGGATAGATTCACTGGAAATTTATGGAAAATCTAAGGATGAATTTGGTTGGAAGGAGAAGATGGATGCAGTTTTGGACATGGAAGCTAGGGTGCTTGGGTGTAATTCATGGGTTTCAGGTTCCAGGAGGAAGGGCCGAGTAACACAAACTGCTCCTCTTCAGGAGCAGGTAATGGCTGATGGCCTCAAGCTTCTAGCAAAAATCTATTCTTGTAACCTACAGGAATGCTCTAAAGTTGAAGATATTAAGGTGGAATTGAGTAAACTGAAGTGCAGAAAACTGTTGGAAACAATATTTGAAAGTGATAGAGAGCCTCTGTTGTTGGCTGCTGGTGGTAGTGTTTTGCAATCTCTGTTTCCGAAAAAGGAGATTTATCGTCAGGTAATCACCCAATACCATACTTCTGCTTCACTGTTTTTATTTGTTAACTACTGATGTGCAGAATTATTCCTGTTTATTTACCTAGTTGCTGATATATATTGTTTAGGTTAAAGACACTATGCGCCTTGCTGGAGTAGTTAAGTCTACTTCCTTGCTCTCTTCAAAGCTGGGGACTGGTGGGGATATGGCGGGTTGGATTATTGAGGAGTTCACAGCACAAATGCGTACAGTTTCTAAAATTGCACTGCATCGCCGCTTGAACTTGGCTGCTTTCCTTGAAACAAATGGTAATCTTGACGTGTTGTTTGGATTTACTGGGGAACTGTAGCTAGATTGCTTTTACTTTCTTTCTTCAAATATTACTTTTTAGATCTTTAAGCGTGCAGTTGGACATTGTAGCTAAGTTCTTATTCTTGCAACATGGTCCTTAGGTTTTATATTCCACTTATTTGCATTTCATGGATTTTGCAGTATTTATATTTCTCACCAGGTTTCAAAACTTTTGCAGCATTCTATATCAGTTCAATGATTGGTTATGATATTTAAACCTGCTATTCATTCTTTTTTAAAGTTATGCTTTAATTTTAATCTCTTAGGGAAGTTCTTAAGATGATTGCCTTCTGCCGTAGGTTCAGAGGTGGTTGACGGACTTATGCAAGTGCTCTGGGGAATTCTAGACGTAGAGCAGCCTGACACACAAACTATGAACAATATTGTAGTCTCGTCTGTAGAACTCATATATTGTTATGCTGAATGTCTGGCATTGCAAGCGAAGGACAATGGAAGGAACTCTGTTGCTCCTGCTGTAGCATTATTTAAGGATCTTCTTTTCTCTGCTAATGAAGCAGTTCAAACTTCCAGCAGGTAAATGTTGTTCTTTATTTGAGCTTTTTAGTGCAATACTTCCCAATGTGTTCATTCTGTTTCTTTTCCTCCTCTTTGCCAGCTTGGCTATATCTTCAAGGTTGCTCCAGGTTCCATTTCCAAAGCAAACTATGCTAGGTGCAGATGATGGGGCGGATAATCCGCATTCTGTTCCTGTACGAGCCGAGGTCACAAGTGCAAGCAGTGGTAACACTCATGTTATGGTTGAGGAGGACAATATCACCTCATCCGTTCAATACTGTTGTGATGGTTGCTCTACTGTTCCTATACTCAGGAGAAGATGGCACTGCACTATTTGTCCTGACTTTGATTTGTGTGAGGCATGCTATGAAGTATTGGATGCAGATCGGCTTCCTCCACCTCATTCAAGAGATCATCCTATGACTGCTATTCCTATTGAAGTTGAATCATTGGGTGGAGAGGGCAATGAAATTCATTTCACTACTGATGATTTGGCTGATCCCAGTATGTTACCAGTTTCCTCAGATATGAGCATGCAGAATTCAGTTCCATCTATTCATGAACTGGAACATAGTGAATCTGCAGACTTTTCGGCTTCAGTAGTTGACCCTGTAACCATTTCTGCTTCTAAAAGAGTTGTCAATTCTTTACTTCTTTCTGAGCTCCTTGAACAACTAAAAGGATGGATGGAGACCACTTCTGGTGTTAGAGCTATTCCAATTATGCAGCTCTTCTACAGACTGTCATCAGCCATTGGTGGGCCTTTTGCTGATAGCTCGGAGCCTGAGCTTATAGACTTGGAGAAGTTAACAAAATGGTTTTTGGACGAGATCAATATTAACAGACCTCTAGCTGCCAGAAACTGCTCATCTTTTGGGGAGGTGGTGATTCTTGTCTTTATGTTCTTCACATTAATGCTGAGGAATTGGAACCAACCAAGCAGTGAGGGTTCTGCTTCAAAAACGAGCAGTATGATGGATGCCAGTGACAAAGGCACCACCCAGACTACACTTCCCTCTGTGTCTGGGTCAAGTGCTGTTGATGGCCAAGAAAAAAATGACTCCGTTTCCCATCTATTTAGAGCTTGTGCCTTACTCAGGCAGCAAGCATTTGTAAACTATCTGATGGACATTTTGCAGCAGCTGGTTCATGTTTTCAAGTCCTCATCTCTTAATACTGACAATTCTACTGGCTTGAGCCCTGGTTCTGGTTGTGGTTCTCTATTAACTGTCCGTAGAGAGCTGCCCGCTGGTAATTTTGCACCATTCTTTTCAGATGCTTATGCCAAATCCCATCGTGTAGATATATTTGCAGATTACCATCGGCTGTTATTGGAGAACACTTTCCGGCTTGTTTACAGTTTGATTAGACCAGAAAAGCATGACAAATGTGGGGAGAAAGACAAACTATCCAAGACATTTTCCAATAAAGATTTGAAGCTTGACGGTTATCAGGACATTTTCTGTAGTTACATCAACAACTCGCATACATCATTTGTGAGAAGATATGCAAGGAGGCTTTTTCTTCATCTATGTGGCAGTAAGACACATTATTACAGTGTTCGGGATGCTTGGCAATTCTCAACCGAAGTTAAGAAGCTCTATAAGCACATAAACAAATCCGGTGGCTTTCAAAGTACTATTTCATATGAGAGAAGTGTCAAGATAGTAAAGTGTCTCTCTACTATGGCTGAAGTAGCTGCAGCACGTCCTCGGAATTGGCAGAAGTATTGTTTAAGGCATCCTGATGTTTTGCCCGCCCTTATGAATTGTGTTTTTTACTTCGGAGAGGAATGTGTTGTTCAAACTCTGAAACTACTGGGTTTGGCCTTCTATACTGGAAAGGATATTCACCAGTCTTGGCATAAAGGTGAAGCAGGGGAAACAGGAACCAGCTCAAACAAGTCAAGCACACAGGCCCTTGATTCTAAGAAGAAGAAAAAAGGAGATGAAGGAAGTGATTCTGGACCGGAAAAGTCTTATTTAGAGATGGAACCGGTGATTGATGTCTTCTCTGATAAAGGTGGTGATACCCTGAGGCAATTTGTTGACTTATTCCTCTTAGAATGGAATTCAAGTTCTGTGCGTGTGGAAGCCAAATGTGTCCTCTTTGGGATCTGGCACCATGGGAATCAATTATTCAAGGAGACCCTGCTAACAGTTCTTCTGCAAAAGGTCAAGTCTCTGCCAATGTATGGTCAGAATATTGTTGAATATACAGAACTTTTTACATCCTTGCTGGGGAAGGCTCCAGACAACACTTCAAAGCAACAAATTACTGAAATTATTGACAGATGCTTGACCCCTGAAGTAATCAGGTGCATCTTTGAGACTCTTCGATCACAGAATGAGCTTTTGGCTAATCATCCAAACTCCCGCATATATAACACTTTAAGTGGCTTGGTAGAGTTTGACGGATACTATCTTGAAAGTGAGCCTTGTGTTGCCTGTAGCTCTCCAGAGGTGCCCTATACCAGGATGAAACTTGAGAGTTTGAAATCAGAGACAAAGTTCACAGACAACCGCATTATTGTGAAATGTACTGGCAGCTACACCATTCAGAATGTTACCATGAATGTTCATGATGCTCGTAAGTCCAAGTCAGTTAAAGTCCTAAATCTCTTCTACAATAACAGGCCTGTGGCTGACTTGTCTGAATTAAAAAATAATTGGTTACTGTGGAAGCGTGCAAAAACCTGCCATCTTGCCTTCAATCAAACAGAGTTAAAAGTTGATTTCCCAATTCCGATTACAGCTTGTAATTTCATGATTGAATTGGACTCATTCTATGACAACCTTCAGGCCTTGTCTCTTGAGCCATTGCAATGTCCACGTTGCAGTCGATCAGTTACTGGTAAGCATGGTATTTGCGGTAACTGTCATGAGAACGCTTACCAGTGTAGGCAATGCCGAAACATTAATTATGAAAATCTGGATTCCTTTTTATGCAATGAGTGTGGTTACAGCAAATATGGTCGCTTTGAATTTAATTTCATGGCGAAACCAAGTTTCACTTTCGATAACATGGAAAATGATGAAGATATGAAGAGGGGCTTGGCAGCCATAGAATCTGAGTCCGAAAATGCTCATAGGAGATATCAGCAGCTCTTAGGATTCAAAAAACCTTTGCTTAAGATTGTCTCAAGCATTGGTGAGAATGAAATGGATTCCCAGCAGAAGGATTCTGTTCAGCAAATGATGGTCTCCTTGCCAGGACCTTCAATGAAGGTAAACCGTAAAATTGCCCTTCTTGGTGTTCTTTATGGTGAGAAATGCAAAGCAGCCTTCGATTCAGTCAGCAAAAGTGTTCAGACACTACAAGGTCTTAGACGGGTTTTAATGAATTACTTGCATCTGAAACATTCTGATAATGCAGTTTCAACCACTAGATTTGTCATTTCAAGGTCAGAGAATAGCTGTTATGGTTGTGCCACTACATTTGTCACCCAGTGTCTTGAGATTTTGCAAGTCCTATCGAAGCATCCAAGCTCCAAAAAACAGCTAGTTGTTGCTGGCATATTGTCTGAATTGTTTGAAAATAATATCCATCAAGGCCCAAAAACTGCCCGTATCCAGGCTAGAGCAGCACTCTGTGCCTTTTCTGATGGTGACATCAATGCAGTGGCTGAGCTGAATGGTTTAATCCAAAAGAAGGTCATGTACTGTCTTGAACACCATCGCTCCATGGACATTGCTCTGGCAACCCGTGAAGAGTTGTTGTTATTGTCAGATGTATGCTCTTTGGCTGATGAATTTTGGGAGTCTAGACTACGGGTCGTATTTCAGTTGTTATTTTCTTCCATTAAATTGGGGGCCAAACATCCTGCCATATCAGAATATGTTATCCTTCCTTGTCTGAGGATAATATCTCTGACTTGTACTCCTCCAAAACCTGATGCATCAGACAAAGAGAATCTAAATGGAAAACCTGCTCCAGTTTCACAGGTCAAAGATGAAAGTCACTTGAATGTGTCCAGAACTGGTGGCCTTGTCAGTGGAAGCAAGTCTCTCTCAGAGTCAGTGGAGAGGAACTGGGATGTGTCTCAAAAGAATCAAGATATTCAATTAGTAAGTTACTCGGAGTGGGAGAAAGGAGCATCTTATCTTGATTTTGTGAGGCGACAGTATAAAGTGTCTCAGGCAGTTAAGAGTGGTCCTAGGTCTCGAGCTCATAGACATGATTTCTTAGCTTTAAAATATGCTCTCAGATGGAAGCGCCTTGTGGGCAAAAGTCGGACTGAGATAGCATCATTTGAGCTAGGATCCTGGGTTACAGAACTGATATTAAGTGCATGTTCTCAGTCTATCAGGTCAGAGATGTGCATGTTAATCAACTTGCTTTGTGGTCAAAGTTCTTCAAGACGGTATCGGTTGCTGAGCTTGCTTTCTTCTTTGTTACCTGCAACCCTTGCTGCTGGTGAAAATGCTGCGGAGTATTTTGAATTACTCTTTAAGATGATAGATTCAGAAGATGCCCGTTTTTTCTTGACTGTACGCGGAACTCTGACTACAATATGTAGGCTGATAACCAAAGAAGTTACTAATATTGAGTCTTTTGAGAGGAGCCTGCACATTGATATTTCTCAGGGTTTCATTCTTCATAAGCTTATTGAGCTGCTTGGAAAATTTTTGGAGGTTCCAAATATTAGAAAACGGTAACTTTAATATGCTTCTTTTTCTAGAAGAGATTTCTTACAATAATTTTTAATATCATGTTAATTTGCTTTAATTGCATTGCAGCTTTATGAGAGAACAGTTGCTGTCTGAAGTTCTTGAGGCCCTTATTGTGATCAGGGGCTTGGTTGTACAAAAGACGAAGTTGATTAGTGATTGTAACCGCCTCCTGAAAGATCTTTTAGATAGCCTCTTGCTTGAGAGAGAAGAAAATAAACGCCAGTTTATTCAGGCCTGCATCTGTGGCCTACAAATTCATGGGGAGGAAAGAAAAGGGCGAACCTCCTTGGTATGTGGTGAATCCATTAGATTTTTAGTAATTACTCTAAATTTCATGGTTGATGGTATTGTTTCTAGCCTACTTTCTTATGTTAGCCTTTCTTTTGTTTTAGTTTTCTTTTTCTAGAGAGTTTGAACAACATGCTTGTGTGTCTGCAGTTTATCTTGGAACAGCTCTGCAATCTCATTTGCCCCTCAAAGCCAGAGGCTGTGTATCATCTCATTTTGAACAAGGCACATACACAGGAAGAATTTATCAGGGGATCAATGACAAAAAATCCATATTCAAGTGCTGAGATTGGTCCACTGATGCGTGATGTAAAAAATAAAATCTGTCACCAGTTGGATCTATTGGGTCTTCTTGAAGACGATTTTGGCATGGAGTTGCTAGTGGCTGGAAACATAATCTCTCTTGATTTGAGCATTGCTCAAGTTTATGAACAGGTTTGGCGGAAATCTAATAGTCAGTCTTTGAGCGGACTAGCAGGGACATTGCTTTCCTCTGGCGGAGCTGCATCAAGCAGGGATTGTCCTCCAATGACAGTGACCTATCGACTTCAGGTCTGATTCTGTTCTTTTAGCTCCTCCTACTTTTTTCTTGGGGTGTTTCTAAATGTTTACTATTACAATCTCCTCCTTACATCAGACCCACAACCAAAAGGACTTATTTTTGTCCACTTCTTACCTCTTAAAAGTAATTAGTATTTTATTTATTTTCTGGTGTACTTTGACTGATCTGTACGCAAATTTGCAGGGGTTGGATGGCGAAGCTACTGAACCAATGATCAAAGAATTAGACGAGGATAGAGAAGAATCTCAAGATCCTGAAATAGAGTTTGCAATAGCCGGTGCTGTCCGTGAATGTGGGGGCTTGGAAATTCTTTTAGGCATGGTTCAGGTGTGTGGATTCTGTTAATATTGTGAATGTTTTCTTTCTTTATTCCTTTTGATTTTCATTTTCTGGAGAACGGAGGGGGTTTATGTGGATATTTGAGGTTGAATTTCATAGATATTGGGATCTGTATGCCCAGGAAAAAATGAATTATTTGCTGACATGGTGACATTTCTGTGGTTTGTTTTCCTGACCTATTCAATTAACCAAACTTGCTACTTGGCTCTTCTCAATTTCCACCTGATTTTCCCTTTTCACCTGGGCCATTTTCCCATTTATCTTTTCTACCTACAGTTTCCATCTTCAATGTTGCTTTTTGTTATGCAGCGTTTACGAGAAGATTTGAAGACTAATCAAGAGCAGCTGCTTGCGGTGCTTAATTTGCTTATGCTTTGTTGCAAGATAAGAGAAAATAGAAGAGCGTTGTTGAGGCTCGGAGCTTTGACTCTACTCCTTGAAACGGCAAGACTTGCTTTCTCTGTTGATGCAATGGAACCAGCTGAAGGTATCTTGTTGATTGTGGAGTCTCTAACTTTAGAAGCAAATGAGAGTGATAATATCAGTTTTACTGCTGGTGTTTCCATTGTGTCTACTGAAGAAACGGGGGCAAGTGATCAGGCTAAAAAAATTGTTTTGATGTTCTTGGAGAGGTTGTCTCACCCATCTGGTCTTAAGAAATCAAGTAAACAGCAGAGAAACACAGAAATGGTTGCTAGAATTTTGCCTTATTTGACTTATGGAGAACCGGCAGCCATGGAGGCACTCGTCCAGCATTTTGATCCTTACTTACAGAATTGGAGTGAATTTGACAGGCTGCAGAAACAATACGAAGAGAATCCAAGAGATGAAAACATTGTGCAGGAAGCAGGCAATCAGAAATTCGCTCTGGAGAATTTTGTTAGAGTTTCGGAGTCTCTTAAAACAAGTTCTTGTGGGGAGAGATTGAAGGACATTATATTGGAAAAAGGGATTACTGGAGCTGCAGTCAGACATTTGAAGGATACTTTTAAAGGACAAGCTGGATTCAGGTCCAGTGCTGAATGGGTATTGGGCTTGAAATTGCCATCCATTCCTCTTATTCTCTCTATGTTAAGGGGTTTGTCAATGGGACATTTGCCCACTCAGAAGTGTATAGATGAAGGGGGAATTTTACCTTTGCTTCATGCACTGGAAGGTGTGGCAGGTGAAAATGAGATTGGGGCAAGAGCTGAAAACCTGTTGGATACTCTCTCTGATAGAGAGGGAAAAGGTGATGGCTTCTTTGCTGAGAAGGTTTACCAATTACGACATGCGACAAGGGATGAGAAGAGGCGTCGAGCTCTAACGAGGAGAGAGGAGTTACTTCGGGTAGTTATCTGTCAAACTCTTTTCCATCAGGCTGATTTATCTCCTTATTCCATCTCGTCTGAAAGTGAGCTGTGGATGCCATTTTCTGTACTATTGGAATTGAATGCCAATTTTTTTGGACTATCTTGCTCGTTTCCTCACTTTGGGTTCTGTGCTATAAGGCAGGGAGAATCATTTTACAGAGATCTTGTTGAAATTTCAAGTGCATATGTCTCCTTTAGCAACAAAATTGAAATTTCAAGTGCATATATATCCTTTAGCAACAAAATGCACATAGATGCAGAACATAAAACTAGTTGGCGAGTACAATTTGCTGATCTTTCCTGCACCACTCACTTAAGCCTGCATGAAACTCCCCCCCACTTTCAAGTGCATATATCTCCTTTAGCAACAAAATGCACATAGATGCAGAACATAAAACTAGTTGGCGAGTACAATTTGCTGATCTTTCCTGCACCACTCACTTAAGCCTGCATGAAACTCCCCCCCACTCCAGCCCCTTCTTTTTCTTTATTTTTTCTAGCTGTAATTTATTTCTTGCTAAGTATCTGATCAGCAACTTTGGTGAAATTAGGGACTGGGATTGCAGCTAGAAAAATCCCCTGATGGCGGTGAGCGGATTGTTGTTGCTCGGCTTGTCCTTGAAGGCTTGGATGATGTAGAAGAAGAGGAAGATGGCCTAGCTTGTATGGTGTGCCGAGAGGGTTATCGCCTAAGACCAACCGACTTACTGGGTGTCTATACCTATAGCAAGCGGGTGAACCTGGGGGTTGGAAGTTCAGGAAATGCTCGTGGAGATTGTGTTTATACAACTGTCAGCCACTTTAACATTATACATTTCCAGTGCCATCAGGAAGCTAAAAGAGCAGATGCTGCCTTGAGGAATCCAAAGAAGGAATGGGATGGGGCTGCCCTAAGAAATAATGAGACGTTGTGTAATAATTTATTCCCCCTTAGAGGTCCATCAGTTCCAATATCACAATACATACGGTATGTTGACCAGTACTGGGATTATCTAAATGCTCTTGGACGTGCTGATGGAAGCAGGCTGCGTTTATTGACTTATGACATTGTTCTGGTGAGTCGTTTCTCTCTTTTTCTGTTTCTTTACCTCTTCCCCAGAATGCAGCCTCTTTCTTGTTTTATAATTGTGTATGCGGTGTGTAAGTAGCATGTTCCATCAAATGATCTTCATGATGCTAAATGTGTATTTTGTTATGCTGGTAAATGTTGCTGAACTGGAGATTTAACCGTTCTGCAAATTAACTAATAGTTCATGTTTCTATTTCTGTTCCTGCTCCTGTTAGATGCTGGCGCGGTTTGCCACTGGTGCCCCATTCAATACCGATTGTAGAGGTGGTGGAAAGGAAAGCAACTCCCGCTTTTTACCTTTCATGATTCAGATGGCACGTTATCTTTTAGATCATGACCTCTCTCAGCGCCGTGCTATGGCCAAGTCTATCACAACTTACTTGGCCTCTCCCAGTTCAGAATCTAAACCCGCCAGTCCTTTTGGGACACAGCCTTCTGCCGGAACTGAGGAAACTGTCCAGTTTATGATGGTGAGTTCACTTCTGTCAGAATCCTACGAGTCATGGCTGCAACATAGATGTGCCTTCTTGCAGCGTGGGATATACCATGCGTACATGCAGCGCAGTCATGGTAGGTCAGTGACCCGATCATTGCCCAATTTGACAAGCACAGCAAGATCTGATGTAGGCACAAGCAGTAGCCAGTTGGGGGAAACTGGTAGATCTGATGAGTTGTTATCAACCATCCAACCAATGCTTGTTTACACTGGCTTAATCGAGCAACTGCAGCAATTTTTCAAGGTTAAGAAGTCTTCTGGTGTAGCTACCAATGAAACTCGAGTCTCTTCAAAGGCTCCAGAAGTAGAAGATGAAAACCAAGGGCTGGAAGCGTGGGAGGTGCTTGTGAAAGAGAGAGTCTTAAATGTAAAAGAAATGGTGGCTTTCTCTAAGGAATTGCTCTCATGGCTTGAGGATATGACTTCTGCTACAGACTTACAGGAGGCATTTGACATAATTGGCATGTTGGCTGATGTACTCACTGGGGGCTATACTCGATGCGAAGAGTTTGTTAACGCTGCAATTAATTCTGGAAGATGTTAATCGAATGTACGCTGTGAGGAGTGGGATCTTGGTTTTTTGGCACGATTATGATAAGCTGGAGTTGCGTGGTGGATGCCGAGGATACAATTTTGCCTTTTTTTTTTTTTCGGCTTCTCTGTGGATGTATTTGAATACGTTCAAAAGCGTAAATACAAATTTGTGGCAAGTTGTTAAAATCTATGATCTCTTCTTCTTGCCTTGTTCTCCTTCAATTGTGTTTTGGATGTTTGAGAATGATGAGCTGCGACTCGGTAGTCGATCTCGTCATAAGCGAGGAAGAGAGCCCTGCAGCTCTACAAGGCGAAGAGCGCTCATACTGTGGATTCAAAAACCAACGCAACCTCAAAAACAGATTTTTAAGGTTGAAGCTGTTACTTCAGTTCATTGCTCCGCAGTAATCCAATGTCCAATTTGTCATTGTACTTGAGGACCTTTCTCTCCTAGTCTCGGACGAATATACTACTTCAGTTCATTGCTCCGCAGTAATCCAATGTCCAATTTGTCATTGTACTTGAGGACCTTTCTCTCCTAGTCTCGGACGAATATACCCATGTAACAAAGTCCGTTTCCTTAATCCAATGTCCAATTTGTCATTGTACTTGAGGACCTTTCTCTCCTAGTCTCGGACGAATATACCCATGTAACAAAGTCTTCCATGTTTCTTGCAGCTGGAAATGCGTCATCCGTAACTGACAACTTCCTTCGAGTGTTCACCAACTTTAAGCGCACAAAGGATGCTGAGAGCCGCCTCCTGTAAAAGAAGAAAATATGCAATACAAGTTATGCAGACGAATGGCCAGGTTTGACCAATTCTTCATCAAGCAGTCGTTGACGTGGAAGTTGAGCACCCGAAATAAGAACAAAAGTATCTCGAATTTATTATCTGGTGAGTGCAACTTTACTTGAACCTTGAAGAAACAATATTTAATAGTGTCCTTTTTCCTAAGCAAAAACTCAGCTTTTCGACGAGGGCATCTGTCATCAGGATTCGAAAATGGTCTTCGGAGTCCATCTGCTCCAACATGTTTGAATACCTAATGAGAGCGGAAACAAAATGGAACCAATGTTAATGTCGGTCGCTAGGAAAGAAATATATATACACTATCGAAGTTTAACAAGTGAGAAGGCTTATTATAATCATCCATCTGGGTTATGTGGTAGCGACAAATAACATCATAAGTTCACCCTCTTTAACGGTTTTTTCTCGTCAAATTTAAAGCTTCCTCATCTTTTGCACTTCGTATTATACTATGTTTGTCTGTGAGTAATCAGAAAGAGAGCGCATGCAAAACCTATAGCCGAAGCTCGCCTGAGAGAGGGGGACGAAGAGGTTTAAGGTTTTTCTTTTTCTTTTTTCTTTTTTCTTTTTTTTTTTTTTTGGGTTTGGTGGGGGGGGGGGGGCTGTGCCTGTGATCCTTGGGATAGATTTATGAGAACCCGGAGGTCCCCCAATTAGTTTTTCGAAGGCGAGTGGTCCGTTATAGGTCAACCCCATCTCCGCTCATTTTCTGCCATGTTCTTTTTTTTTTTTTTTTTTTTCCTGGAACTTAGGAATTCTGCATTGAGCTTTGCAGGATCTTTGCCCCGTGACTTTTTACTAGATATATTTTTTAAAAAATGAACTACTAAATTGAATTAATGACACTCAATATTATCTTAAGTAATTTAATTAAAAACATTTTTTACAAAATAATAAATCTTAAATTCAATTTATATATCCCGTTGTGTATCGAAAACCTACCAAACCATGTATCAAAACCCAACCACGTCATTGACGGTCTTGCTTGTCAATTGATCGCAATCTCCAATCATCAGCGTTGTCAATTACAATTTGTTTGTCTCGCCGCAGCTCATTTACGGCCTTTTAACTCCTCTCTTGTGGACGTCTAGCCTTAATCCAGTTGAAAGCAAACGGACCTAATAAGGGCACAGTTAATTTTCATATCCTCCCGTGCCTGCCAGCAAATATTCCAATATATCCTCAACTAAGCAAACCAAACGCATCAAGAATCCAACCAACAGAACACCAAATTATTAAGGTATTCTTTATTTGGTACCATCTAAAAAATTATTAAAATATTTTTTAAAAAATTTTTATATAATTCAATTTATAATTTTTATGTTTAAATAAAAAATTAAATTAAAAAGTCAAATTTTAAAAATTTATATATAAACACATTTTAATAATACATCGTTAATTTTTTTATAAAAATAAAATTTTAAAATAAAATAACTACATAAGACATTTAAATAATATATTTTTATAATAAAGACACATTACAAACATGCATTCTTATTTTTACTTTTTTAATTCTAATTTACAACCGAACTGAATCGATTTATTTCAATTTGATTTTGTAATTTTTTTTTAAAACTGAATAAACACCCTTACAAATTACTTCTGTTGCGAACTGAGATAACTGAAAAGCTTTCTTAAGATGTATTAGCAAAAAAGCAGCTTCTCATACTTAAATGGAAGCCTTTGTCCGAGAATCAGAGGGCCAAGTATTTACATAACGCCTAAGTATTGATTCACTGACTAAAGACCACAACCATGCCTCGCACCCCCCACCCCCAACACCAGAAGACCAGCGATGCAGGAACCTCATAAACAACTTGGTGAAAATTATCCTCCACCACCCCACCCCGCCACCAAAAAAAAATGAAAATGAAAATGATACTTCAGCAATAGCTCTTGTTTGTTTTCAGCTTTTTACTATGACTGTAATTCTCAATGGTACTACCGTAACTGACCACTTGTTGGATACTGGAGGAGTCCTGAGAAATCAGAAAACTAGAAGTTAAGACATGTTGCATTTTAAGGTAACCTTGGACTTGAAAGTAACCCAAAAAAGAGGGGGAAAAAAGGAAGATACACGTGCAGATTGCAGCTTTGGACTAGGGGAAGTTTACACGATCCAACTCCAGAAGGTAATAGTCTTCCCTCAAAACTTTCTATGTTTCCTTTTATGCTTCATATTTATAATAATATTTTTTAAAAAAAAAGTTTTAGCATAATAAAATACGTCTAGAGAGCTATACCGACCTTCATAATAAGACTTGTAGAGCTCTGACCATTTGTTTGCTTGCCAACATCAAGTTGAACTGAGATACTGGCTTGTGACAAATCCACTCCTGAAGATTGCAGCGCATGGGTAAGTGTATTTAACAACCTGTTAAACAAAAGAAATCACAGCACCATAAAATTCAAAATTCCGCGAGCTTTTTATTCAACATGATCAAGTGACTAATTTATACTTAGGTTCTTTTCAAGCAATAAGTGATAAACCATCAAAAGCAACTACACTACTAAATTACTAATGTTAAATGAAAAAATCAGAATTTATAATCATGCACTACACGGACTGATGGTTGTACTATGCAGATTCACAAGAAGCTCAACAACTTAAGAACCACCCTAGCTAGTTGATAAATCTTTTCATTGAAAATTCAAATTCAAAGTAATCCTTTAAGAACCATTATAGCTTGTTGATAATGGCATAGCACCTATTTTGACAGCAGGAAAGTGAGTACTTGTAGACCTTTCTACCAACTGAATATGCATAGCTACATGCAAAATCCATGGGACAGAAACTCACCCTTGTGAGTAAACACTTGAGGCACTAGCTTCCCCATCCTCAGTTCTTAGCTGTTCTTGATGATTAGGATAGTAAGATGGCACAGCGCATTGGGATGAACAAGGTTTATCCAACCAGAACTGGGGCCGGGAATCCAAAACCAAGTGATTGGGTTCAGAAAAGGAACCCTGAGGAGGATGGACAGACACAACCTCGAACAAGTTTGCCTGCACTGGTATGTTGAGGGGGATTTCTTGATTTCCTGCCCCTTGGGGATGATCTGTTGGTCTGTATAGAGCAGCACCGCCCAGATCAGATTCTATTGAATTTTGTGAATTACTAAGCAACGATGACACAGCAACAATATTATCTTCATGGCTGGAGCCATTTTTCAGGAACTGAGGTTGATCAACAAAGTTCTCAGCTGGTTCTGAATTGCTTCTCTGCTTTTAAAAATAATTAATAGAAACACACACACACACACACACCCCAAAAAAAAAAAGGTAGAAGTCAGTACAGAAAAATACACAGTCCTACACAAGTCAGTTTTTACCATCTCAAAGATTAAGTTGAGATGATGCATATTCATGCGAATTCTTTAAAAAAGCCACATTTACATTTAAAAAAGCCAAAAAGAAAGAAGAATGAAAAAGGCAAATGCAAGAATGATAAGTCTATTCAGACCACTTTTTTCTGTCTATGACATCAAACTCCAAACAGCCCTCAACCATCCATTTTTTCTTTTCTCTTTCGTAATTTGTTCTCCTCAGAAGCAAATACAGACGGGGGGCTTAAGCACAGGCCATGAGCATCACGGAGAACCACAACATTGTCATGCACCTTCCTAGACTCATAGTTTCGAATTTCATTAATAAAAATAGTAAATTATTACAGAATTAAAACAAAAGAAAAAGAAACACAAAATCTAGGAACATCCTCTCAACCCAACAGGCAAGCTTACAGCCAGAAAGCAGACAGTTTGCAGGCAGTCAAAAGCATGGCTCATTTAGGCTTGAAGTTTGCAGATTCATCAAAACTTAGCTAAATATTCCTATATCCCCGCATATCAAAACTTAGCATTTTGTACCCATACATATTAAACATGCATTAAGTTAACTTCCCAATATTACAAATGGAATAGAATTCTTGGATATCATCTTCAACAGGAAGAAAGCACATTTCCTCATTAAATAAAGCAGAACAACATAGTGGAAAGTCATACTGCAGCAAAAACTAGGTAGTGAAAGCTTGCAAACTAAATTGAAGCTTGCAATAGGTTGCTAAATATGGGAGCTTGCAATAGACTGCAACAAGTGGAGAGCTTGATTCTTTTGGCGTGATGCCTTGCTTGCAATAGATTTCAATAACCAAGAAGAAAGTGCAGGAATTTTACCTATTTTGGAAAAATTGCAAGCTAAAGGCATCATTCAAAAAGAGTCAAGCTCTCCACTTGATAGGACAATCTCAAATTACACAGCGGCACAAGATTTTTACCCATGGCATCAATTTTGAGGACTCACTCCAACCTTGACATGTCCCCTCATACATTTGTATTTTCTCCTGTAAAAACTGAATATACTGTATGACCTGCATTTATTAAGAGAAGTTATTAAGTAGTATCAAGCACTCGTACAAATCAGAGAATAGATCATTCAAGCAATACTAACAGTAGAAGTGTCACCACCAAAGCACAACAATACCTCCAGCAAGAATGAAGCCTTATCCCTCTTCTGATCATTTTCAGGAATTAAATCTCTTAGAATCTGAAATCTGGCAGATGGCAAAGCTTATTTAGCCCCAAGTACCTATGAAAATATATATTGAGCAGACATGGACAATAAATATGTAGACAGAAAATGCGTTTCAATGTTCACTACTGCATTATATGCCAAGTCGGGAGAGGACGAAACCAGTGCTTTAGAAATCATCAACTTGTGACTTGTGACTTGTTACCAGCAACCACATGAGAAATGATAAGATCTAATAAAATAAAAGTTGTCGTTCAAAGGGCTCCCAGAAATATCCGCAGCAAGCAAAACATAGATAGCACTAATATTGAAGAAGAAAGAATGAATAATGGATGAAAAAGACAAACAACTTCTTTAATTTTTATTTTTATGTCTTGTATTAATTTCCAAAAAGAGGAGAAAATCTTCCAATGATCGAGGATAAAACATGCGGTCTGGTATAAATAAGAGAATATCCGTTACTTATATAGCCAATATGCAACCATTTCACCTGGTTAGCTCGAAAGTTGCTATTATAAGTGCATAACTATAAAAGGACAGCAAATTGAATCAGTAATAGACAAATGGGATCTCAAGCATTGTCCAATATCAGATATAAATACACATGCTGAATCGAGCCAATCAACAATAACCAAATCCAATTCAAGATAAAGGAAAACTAGTTCTAGTTTCACGGTCCATTAGTTGATACCAGATCTACATTTTAGGTCACTAGTATAGTTACTTATCCACGACTATGCTTGTTACTCATGCCAGATGCTGAATAGAGCGAAGTTCCAATCTCTTTGCTATTATTAGCCACCTATAAATACACAGTTAGGAATATACACAATCCCGGGCTAACAGAAAAAGTACAGTTGACAGTAGCGTATTGATGAACGACTCAGTCACTCAGTTGATAAAGTAAAGGTGTAGGGAGAGCAAATCCCAAAGCCTTGCCTTTTCTCCCTCCTTCTCTGGAAAAGAAGACAGATTAGCTGCCATTGGCTTGCTGGGTGAATTTTTTTAACCAACTTCCTTATAACATAAAATCTTTATATAACTTTTCCATGACGTTTGGCTTAGATGCCCTTTCTTTCTTCAGCAGAATTTTCATCTAGGAATAGGTGCGCTGATACTAGTCCAATTGATAGCACGCATAAAACCAAGCAGCAAAACACGTGAGCAAAGAAGACAAAAAGGCCATGTGCCTCCCCATATATAATCATTCGATAAAGCTCAGGGACAACGCAAATAACATTATGCGAAATCACTTTTGTCTAAGGAAAAAGAAAACAGAAGAAAATTCTTGCCTCTCATTAATCTTGCTCCTCCTTCGCTGCTCTGTCTCTGAATGCTTCGACCGCAAGGCATTCACCTTCTTATTCTTCCCCTCCAATTTCACTGCCAATCAAAAGAATCAAAACTTTCAAACAAAAAAAAATAAACAAGCACGCACACAGAATTTCTTATACAAAACGGAGGAAAGTGAGCACCTTTTTGGGAAGAAACACGAGGAGCGGTTGAAGTGAATTCCTCATCGTCAACTTCGCCCTCTTCCTGATGGCTTTTCACTGTTTTTACCATAACGATAACGATTCTCCAACCGTAGAAGCTTGAATCCTTGAAGCAATTTCCCCTTTCACTTACGGAGACCTCAACTGAGTATGTACGTATATGTTTTTGTATGTATAGGCAGAGACATAGGCAAGGAACACTGACAAACGCTGAGAGTATAATTAATATGGGTTTGGTTTAAGCATAATTTATCTGGACATTTGGAGGAGCCCTAGACGAAACGGAGAAGGCCTCCGGGAACCAATTACTGGGGCAGAGTGGTGGCTGGTACTAACATGCGCCTAAAAGGTGAAGGATGGTAATCGTGGCCTCCTGCCTAGGTTTGGACCCTTTGGTCTACGACTTCGGTTACTAAAGCCTTAATATCGCGCTGTTGAGATTTAGTGAAAGAATACACTTTCTTTGTGTCTGTCCCTGTAAAGTTTATCCATTTCTTTCTTTTTTCTTTTTTTTTTTGTGGTAACTCCATTTCATTTTTCTAATTTCAACCCTATTACTTAATTTCGAGACAAGAAAATCGTTTTCTTAAAAATAGTAAAAGCAGAATTGTATTTTTTTTCAAAGCGAAAGGAAACAGTAGTATTTATTAATTATGATTGCTAAGAGGAGCACCTCAAAATATGAAATTGGGAGTAGTACCAATTACAAAGTAGAAAAGACTACCTTAAAATTTCTTTCGAACGAGTTATATTATTATTTTACTTGGAATATTTTCTTTCTTTTTAAATTTTTTTTATATTATTATTTTACTTGGAATATTTTCTTTCTTTTTAAAATTTTTTTTTTGACCATGTAGTGTTTCCTTTGAGTTCATTGGTTAGCTGAATGATGAATCTGTTTATTTCTTATTATTTTTAGTTTTCCCATCCTCCATTTCAAAGCCACAAACAAGCCTGTTGTATCAAGCATTCAATATCTTAGAGGAAAAGGGAAAAGGGTTAAACATATATTGTGATCTTAACCAGTAACCATGCTCCTCACTTTCCTTGCGCCTCTTTGTGCGTGTGTGTGTCGTCGTTGTGTTTTCCTAACTAGAGAGATGAGACAAAAACCAAGATTACATGTATATTGCCATTGCCAACATTGTCGAGCTATAAAATTTATTTACAACAGTTCCATTCGAATGTAGCTCGGACCCACTCATTTTCCTTGTGTGAGGTAGAAAGGCATTCCCGTTAAAATCTCCTGTTACGAGACAAAAGTCAAGGTGAAGAAAAAGAATAGTGAAACCAAAATATACTTCAAAGATTTGTCATCAAGTTAGCTTGTCATCTGCAGAGCTCAGACTCTGCAACTCCAGTTGCTGTTGTTCTATATGACTAAACATTCGCGAAAAATCTTCTCCTGCAAAAGACATGGTATCTTCTTTCTTGAGATGCCTCTGCTTTATCTTTAGCATAGCGTGAGAAACCTCGGCAATTGAAGGGCGTTTTCTAGGTGATCTTCGCAAGCATTTGTGTGCAACGGTAGCCAAACTTCTCACTTCCTCTGGGTTACATGTACCAACAATTTGTTTGTCCAGTATTTCAATCACACCGTCTGGACTCATAGCAGCCTATAAGTAGAAGTTCAAATCAATCAGGATAAGGGCAACAATATAAACCATAGGAAACAGGAGACTAACTTGAGATAGAAACACTCCACGAGAAACATGAAAGCCTCCAATGTCCTCCCCATCTTGAAACACCAAGGGAATAGGAACAAGGATTAGACACCCAGAGACGAAACTTTATCAATTAGAAACTTACAAGATTAATATATTCCATTAAGTTCTGATGTGGGTGAATGGCTGTGATGAGTTCAAAAAGGATTACGCCAAAACTGTAGATGTCACTCTTCGTTGTGAACTTGCTAGTGGATATGTACTCAGGATCAATGTAACCGTATGTGCCTTTAAGTCCCGAATTGTGGCAGTCAAAAGCTTCTTCCTTTGACAGGCCAAAATCAGCAACCTAGATATGAAGGAACAAGGTAAAAAACAATTACTGAGACGACCCAAATGAAAGAAATATCAAATGCGAACAGCTATCAGTGCATAAACATACAGAGAATTCAGCAAACAGTGGCCATGTATTTTTCTTATAGATTGACTCTACACATAATCAGAGAAGTAATGGCTTCAAAACATTTCATATACCACTGTTTACCTTTGCTCTCATGGAATGGTCCAACAGTATGTTGGCAGATTTCAGATCCCGATGTATAACAGGCGGGACAGCCTGTTGCAAGATGCAGACTAATATTCAATTGTTGACTCATTTGACTACACAGAAAAAAAATAAAATCCAATTCTGTATCACATGGCCTACCCCATCATGAAGATATTCAATCCCATGTGAAATATCAAGAGCAATTTGCAGCCTTTCCTCCCAGCTCAAAGCTTGTTCTCCTTCATCTACATAAGTCAACAAAAGATTAGTTGCTCCTCTGACATCCAAAGAAAAGGAAAGTTACTGACCTACATTTGAATTTGATTATTGTGCCCAAACACCTAGGTACGACTGGGACCCTTGCAGTGGCTCAATAGTAGCAACTAGTACCAAGGCATGTAAGAGAAAATAAAGCAGAGGAAAATTTTATTCCTCAGGAAAAATGCTAGGGTATTTCTCTCTCTCTCTCTTTGTTTCCAGACAATGAAGACACTGAACGGCAAGGCAACCATTCTCGTCTCCACTGATCTAATTGTTAAAAGAACAAAATGATCTAAAACGTAAATTCAAGTGGATCAGTTTTCAGATTATTATAAACAGATTTTGACCTTTGGACCACAAATAACAAGAATAAGAGCGCAACAGAAAAAAAGAAAAGAATTTTTGCAATTTCATTCCATATATGGGATTAGCTTTTCTGAGTCTTATGACACGGCTGTAATACTGCAAACCGATTTCTTAAGTTCCACACAGTAAAACAAAGCACATTTTATCTCAACTTACTATATAGGATATTTGATAAGCTTCCATTACTCATGAACTCATAAATCAGCATGTGTTGTCCTTTATCCACACAATATCCAACTAAATTTACCAAATTCCGGTGATGCAGCCTAGCTAGAAGAGAAACCTGCAAACAGATTAGGAGAATCCATGTAAAGGGCAGGAAGCTCTGGACTAAAATACACAGAGATAACAAAACTAACAACAGGTACACACAAAAGTATCACAATCTGCACGTTTTTATGTTCATCTTGTAGATGTTCAGTCAGAAAAAGGAATTCACCAATAGTAAACAGTCTTTTCCTGCAGTAAAATTTGATGTTTTCTTTTCTAATGTCTCTGGTCTACAAATCACTACAAGAATTTTAGGTACATAAATTCTTCTGATGTTCTGCAGTTTTGTCACACCTCAGACAATATCAGAGATTTCAGCATTATAACTATGTCTGGAAAATGTCAATATAAACAAGAAAAGGTTTTGGCTCACCGCCTGAACCTTGTGACAAGAAGTTTTCAGGTCTGCTAATCTAAACCTAGGTCATTTGACTTATCCTCATGAATAAATATCTGAAGTTTCTGCTCACAATCCGTGGGAAAGTCAGGAAGTAAGCTGCATTAACTAATCTCTTATTCAACAAATTGCCACAATCATATTGGGCACTAGAAAAAACAAATAGATACTGCTAGAACTTTACAAACTTCTTTGGACAATTTGGACAAGTTAATTACTGGGTTTTTTTACCTCTGTTTGGAACTCCTTTTCCCCTTGTTTTGAATTAGAAGCAAGAACCTTTACAGCCACCACTTCACCCGCAGCCATTGTAGCTTTATAGACGGGACCAAACGATCCTTCTCCAATAATAGTTGTGAAGTTCTGTGTTGCTTTCTGAATATCCCTAAGATAAAAGTGCAATTAGTTGATAATTCTCCAAAAAATATATTACTTGATGCAAGAAACTTGCAGGATTGACATCTCTTGAGAGTTTCTCATTTTGGTTTAGAAACTGTGATACAACTGCTACTAAAGTAAGATTCAAGTTATATTTGCATTATTAGGACAGTTATCATGCTAACACCCATGAATAATAAAAATGCACTACTACCAACTCTGAGATGTCATGGACCAATGCCTCATTAAAAGAATATGATTCAGATATGCACTAATCGCGAAGAACAGATTCACAGTTTGAAGATAGATAACATACTTGTGAGAGTATCTTGGTATGCCAGATGCAGAAGCAAACCGATCTCTGCTGTGGTGACTCCACCAGGAATGCTGCAGACCTTTGGAATGATGTTCTGGTTCTTTAACAGTTACAGCAGTTGAAATTGATGCACTGAAGTCAACACTGGTTCCCAAGCCATTAATGCGGATAGGAAGAGTAGCTGCAGAACGCTCATTTGCACAGCGTCGAAGATTGACTCGTCTTTTGTACCAGCGTATAGCAAAGAATACAAGAGATGCTATAAGAACACCTGCGGCAACACCCACAGATATGCCAATGATAACTAAATCAGCTTTGTGAACCATTTCTTGGTCCTTTTGCAATTTGAGACAAGGAGAGCATCTTGTAGGATATTCTACTCTTGATCACTGTCATCAAAGAAAGAAAACATCAGGTGAAGTGACAAAGTATCTCCTTGCATAGACATCATGACTTAGAAATGCATTTATCTATTATTTTAGAAATCGTACCCCAGTTTTACATTTTATAAGTTCTGTAGCATTTTTCATATACATTTAGAGTGAGATTATTAAGGAACCATCCTTGACATGATAAGTTCTTTCTTCTTTCTCTCATTCTGAACAACAGACAAGTGACTTCAATCAGCAATGGTGAGAACCACAAAGGATATGAGATAAATTATTCTAGGAAGTTGCTAGACGAGATATGCTAATTCTATTCTCTTCTTCACTGTTTGTTGCTAACAGGAAGGAAAGAGATTAGGTGGGAAGTAACTTACGACAGTGAAAATTCTGTTGAACAAAGAAGAACTTTGTATTGATTCCCTGGTCTAAACATAAAAGGTTAAAAATTCCTTGTTGTGCATAGCGTCTAGACTTCACAAGAAAAACAGAGAGGAAAAAATAAAGAACAAAAAAATCTATCAACTACCAAATTAACAGCTAAACGCACAGGACAGTGAGCCATAATGCACAAAGAAGATCTAATAAAATTAGAGCACTACCGACTATAGGAAACGCATTAAAAGAGAACAATTCCACAAATCCTAGGGCTCCATAATACAAAAAATAAAAAGAAACACGAAACAAGGCTAAACATTAAAAGCTTACAATTGGACGTTATCAACTAAACAACTGCAAAAGTAATCAAAAAGCGATTGTACAAAGAACAAAAGCACACTCAAACAAAAGAACCGAAACCTGGTAAGCAAAGTAATCGACAAGAAGAAAATGCTTTTCCAAGAGATCGAAACAGCGAAGATCTATTGATCTTGAAAAACAACGGGGCAAACCTGATCAGCTGACATGCGAGCAGCTCAACGAGCGGATTTTCAGTAAAGCATAACTCGCTTCAAGCTGAATACACAGACTGCAAAAACAAAAACAGCCTCAGTATGCTGAAAAAAAATAAAGGAATTCACTGGTTGTTCCAAGAAACGGAAGAAAGAGGGGAATGTATGTCGAGCGTGAGTTGTTGGATGACGCTTTTGTTGGACCGGGACACGCGGTTTTGGTACTAGAAGCATAGCGAGCCCAGCGGGAGGATTAGGTTCGGTTTGGTAGGGGTCTCGCTAGTCCCTCTCTCGGTTAAAAGCCGACTTGGCCGGGTGGCATGGGTTCTTTCGGAGGCTTGGACATGTCCGCCTCTCTCACCAGATTTGTGTGCCTTGTTATTTGGTTCATCAATCCGTTGTCGTATTACCATTTCAAGGTGAATCGCTCCCAATTCATGCAAAATTGAATACGCTTCAACCTCGGTGTGTCCGATCATTGGAATTATTCAAATTCCTAACAAGAGTACTACTCCCTAAGATCCAATCTGAGTTCAAAGAAAAGATAAGGAAAACGGACAGCAGTTCGATATTCTGACTCTATGAGGTACGGTGGTCAGCCCAAATTCCCTAGTGATCATAAACGGAGCAAGGCGGACGGTGGCATCTTACTCAAAATTTTTGAATTTTTATATTTTTTAGAAATATTACTATAATACAATTTATAAATTTTAGAATGTATTTAGACATGATTCAATTTTAAAATTAAATTTAAAATTTTAAGTATAGGACTCATATTTTTTCTAATAAATAATTTAACTTTTACGAAATCTAAGATAAAAATCTCAAAATTAAACTTTATTCAATCACATCTTAATTTTTCTCTAATAAAAAATTTTGTAGTATTGTCTTTTATCATATTCTACTTATGACTTGTTTTCTCACCTTCAAGTTTTTTACTTTATTTCTATTATTCATATCCCACAGGAAAGTTCTGCTTTTACGTGCAATCAAGTTTGAATATGACATTTATTGAAAAAGAAAAAAGGTTCCTAATTTCCCATCTATTAATTGGACTATTCATTTTTCGAATCAGAAAAATCAAATAAGGGAAAGAAAAAGTAGGCAGTCGGCGCTACTGCTTTATTTTTATGAGGGAATTGGCACACTTGGTACAACCTTTTCTGTCGAATCAATTGAATTTGAGTTCGGGGAATGTTTTATTAGCCCAGCGCATCCACTAGCCAAGGGAAAGAGTAATGAGGCCAAAAATTTGGGCTCCCGTTGTCTTTACCGCTTCTTATGGTTTTTTTTTTTTTTTTTTGAAGGAACCCCTTGTTATGATTTGAGAATCATGATTCCCCCACCACCCCACCCCATCAATAGGCTCCCGGCTAACCCAGTCGCGTCGATTCCTTTTCTCTCTCTTCTCTCTCCTTTTGTTTGTACATTGACAATTTTCCTTCCCAAATATAACCTTAGCCAGGTTGATATAAACAAGGATAGATGACTTGGCTAAAACCTTTACGTTGTAAAAATATAAATATTTTTTAGTATTAATAAAAATTAAAATTTTTTAAAAAATAAAAAATATTTAAAATATAATTTTAAAATTTTATTTTAAATTTTATAAAAATTAAATTATTTATAAAATAAAAATATAAATTTTATATTTAAAATTTTAAATTTAATTTCGATTCAAATTCACTCTTAATGTTAACTTCCAACGGCCAAAACTTCCCCCAAATAGCAGCAAGTACTATTCTAGCTAGACAATGTAAATGCGTAACATAAAAGCTGCACCAACCAGTAAGAAATTCACAGCTCCTTGTGCTACCTGCTCCTCCTCACCATTGATGGTAATAGATTTTTTTGGAACGTGCTGAGCTGACCTGATTCCTGATATGATTGGATTTCGGTGTTGACTTTCATAGGTGCCAAATTGTGAATAGACGAATTTTGTGGATCATTTTCTGTTAATGTTATATTTTTTCTTTTTAAAAATATAAGCTCAGTTGACGTTCTTTATTAAAATAAGAAAGTTATGAGTATTTTTAATTATATTTTAAATTAATTTTTATTAATATAATAAATACTAAAAATAATATTTATAAAAAATAATTGTACATAAATAGTTGTACATACTATTCAACTATTTTTTATCCTGGTATCTATTATTTTTTATTTTAATAATTTATAAACTCAATAAATTTTCTTACAAAATTTTCTACACCTCTGCCACCTATACGGTTGTTTCTGACAGCCGAACCCACATGTTTTGCCAATGTCAATTTTTTTAAGGCTAGAATGGTCACTCTTGTTATTTCCCTCCCAACCTTGAACCTCTTAATTGGTTTTAACCTGAATAGCTGTAAACAATCTCCGCCCTAATCAAATAACTTCCAACACCCTGTTTCTCCCAGATTAATCTTTCTTCTTCCTGGGATGAAGGAACCGACTATTCTCATTTTATTCTAAATCATAATACATTGATCAAAGTTCAATAGTTCAGAAAGCAAGAGGACATGTGTAGCTGACAATGTTGGCAGTCAAAGCAGCGGACTCGCAACCCAACGGAACGGTGATGCTCAGGAAGCCACCATTCTGTCAAATGCCCAATGTAAGCTTCGTATGAATTGGGGTATGCTTATGCAGTTATTCTAGGATTTTTTGGAATGTGGATTGTGAAACCCAACAGTAAATGATTACACATCTTTGTTCATCTTAACCAAAAAATAAAGCACTCTACTTTCTCCCATTGTAGCTTTGAAACATCACAGAAGGAAAAAGACAAAGTAGAAGCACAAATAGAACGCCCAATCTTTATTTTCCTTAGCTCCAAATCCATTTTGTCATTGTCTTCCTTCAATACTCCTTGACGAATAATTTGCAGCAGAGATGTAGCTGATTTGCAGATCCCAAAATTTTCAGGGTTGGGGTGACTTGCATGAATTGGGGATTGGTGGAAAATATTTTGTGGAAAATTAGTTGGAAAAGCCATTGAGGTGATATTTTTGAGAGGGAAATAGCTAGAGTGACCATTCTAGCTTTGAAAAAATTGGCACACGCAAAACACGTGGTTTTGCTGTCGAAAACCACCGTATGAGGTGGTGGATGAGTAGAAAAACTTGCACAAAAATTCATTAAGTGTTTAAGTTGTTAAAATAAAAGATAGTGAGTATTTTTAAAGGATCAATAATAGTTGAACGAAATTTATAGCTACTTTTCGTATGCATAATGAAAATAATTTTAAAAAATAATTTTAAAATTTATAAAAAATTAAAATTTTAATAATTAAAAATAAAAATATCTTATATTTTAAAATATAAAGAATAATATTTTGCAAATTATAAGTTCCTAATGATGAGGAATAATTAGTTTGAGAACTATTTATAAGAAGAATACTTTTTATAATCGATCATTTTGTAAGTATTCTCAACTAGGGCTGTCAATCGACTAGCTCCACCTAATTTTGTTCAAGCTAAAAAAATAAGCTCGAACTCGACTCACTCAGGCTAGGACCGGCCCTAACTTGATTTTTTTTTCATAAATTTATTTTATATTTTTATTTTTACTCTATAAAATTTTGTTTTATTTTTTGATAATAATTGATACTATATTTTTAAAAACTTTTTAAACTTGTATTTAAATCTTAAATATTTGTTAATTAAAAATAAAAAATAATTAATTATACTATTATTATATATATAAATAATAATAATATCTTTTAAATAAAATATAATAATATTATTTTATATATATATATATATATATATATATATATATATATATATATATATATATATATATATATATATATGCGAGCCGAGTTTATCTTAGCCCTAATATTATTCGAACTTTGAAACTTAAGCCCGAGCCTGTATTTCAACTGGTCTACCGGGCTGGATTCAGGCCAACCGCAACCCATTGACTTCATAGTTATTTATTGCATCACGGTTTGGTTTTTGAAATTTGGTTCCTAAAAGATCCCAACGCAATACTTAGAAAAATACACTTGGGCCGTTTCGTTTCAATTATCTTTGAAAATAATTTATTTGAGGGATTTAAGTTTTACTTAGATGTAATATTGTTGATGAATATTACATAATTAGTCAATGAAGAATAATCTTTAAAAAGAGTTAGAAATTGTATCTAATATCAAGTAAAAAATATCACATATTCATATAAAAGGGACTAATAAAATCTAGCCTTGAGTAAGAATTGAACCATCAACCTCATTATTAAAGAGTTTCAACTTTTGTCATTAGGACAAGACTTTATAAGTAATTTTCATTTGTCAAATAAAAAAAATAAGATTTTTTATGGGAAAAAGAAAAAAGGATTTACAACATGACTCATGTGAATACATTTTGAGTATTTTTTTTAAATTTTAAGTTTTATATTTTTTTTAAAAAATAATTTATAAAATTCAAAATAAAAAATTTTAAATTCAAACTATATTTAAACACTATAAATTTGACTCTCATCTCAACTACAAAAATTTTATTTTAAATTTTACTTCTATCTTAAAATAATTTACTTTTACTTTGTCTAATACAAAAATTCTTAAACCAAATTCCAATTCAAATATCTTTAACCAAAAAACAGAATTGGGAACTAGATTGCAAATTGGAGAAGAGAGAGAGAGTGAGAGAGAGATTTTAAAAACAAGTTTGGATGCTCATACAAATCATTTGTCCTGATATCCTTCAATGTTCGGTCCAAACAAATCCACTTCGCATGATATCCTATGGCAACAGCGCGAAAGAGACGGGGCCTCCGGCAACTGACTCCAGGCTCCGACGTGCCACGATTATCACGTGATTAAAAAACTCAAGTCACGTGATTTCTTTCCTTAATATCCCAGCAGGAACAACCCCATCAAGCGCCCGTACCGAGAGTACAATTCACGCCTTACCGCAAAATAGGCGCGGTGAGGCCACCGTGGTCCTTAGCCGGTCAATTACGAATGGATATTGTCTATTATTGATATGAACAAAAACTAAAAGAGGAACAAGATATGAATAAACTATGAAATTGTTGGATCCAATTCTAAAAACGGAAACCATCTAAAGGAGGCATCAATTCTATTGCTAGACGGATATTTGAACACTAAATATAATTATGATTCTATTCTAGAATAATATTCATATTTAATCTTTTATAAAAAGTGAGAATGTTAAATTTTTATTTTAAAACTGTTGTTAGTGATTTTTTAAATGATTAATATTAATTAAATTTTTTATTGTAAAAAATATTATAAAAAAATTATTTAAAATAAAATTTATCTGATACAACAAAATGATAAAAGAACTATAAAATTAAGTTCTAATAAATAAATTCACTTGCTGAGGAAGTTTGGCATTAGAGTGAAGTTTGATATGGTTTTACATTATTATTCAATATGCCAAATTTGTAAATAATATATTATTAAATTTAATAAAATTATATTGAGATAGTTTGCCTTTTTTGTTAAGAAAAAAGATAAATTTCATTAATAATCCACACTAAAATTTTCTCCAATTGTTGTATTAGTATGTGAGTATGATAAGTTTTAATGAGTGTAAAGGCAATATTGGTTCTTTTTTTAAAAAAATAGTAATAATAATTCAACTCAAGGTAATATATATGATATCTTTTGATTTGATAATAAATTTATTTTTTAAAGACGATAATAAATATCTTATTCAATAATATATTATATTAATTTAATTAAAAAGATAATAATTATAGTACAATATATAGATATTTACGTTATGGGTAAATGATATTTTTTTTTCCTCCTTCAAAAGATGGTTAATGATAAATTGGTTCTTCTAGTTATGAAAATGTATCAATTTGGTATGCAAAAACTGCCACCACCCCAACCGCCGAACAACTGGATCTCTCCTCCGACATTGCCTGCAGCTCACGCGTCACTGTGGAGATTGGTTGACATTGAGCAGCCAAAACACACTATGTTTCATCTTCCCAGTATTCTCTGTTCCAAGTCCCCAGTCCCAACTCCAATTCAGCAAGCACACCAGGCTATTTTCCCACACGCGTCGCCATCTCTACAGCATGTTTTGACTAGTCTCCGCACCTTCCTCCAGTATCCACTGCTGCTGCTACCGAGTGAGTGAGAGGGTGAAGTTGCAGTGCTGCGGAGAAGATGAAGTGGGTTGCTGTGAAAGGGGAAGGGAAGATGGCGTTCAAGATTAAGTCAAGAATCAAATGGGTTGGGCTAGTTGGTTTAGTTCTGTCTACTCTGTCAATTTTCACACATTTCTTACTTGCTAGATATACAGATGGGGGTGTTTCAGAGTACCAGTCTTCTATCACGATCTTCTCTTGGAGACCCATCTTTGAGAATGCAGATCTTTCTACTAATGTAATCTGTTTCGACAGCTCCTAGATCTCAGCTTCATTTTGTTTTTTCTTGTTTTTGAAACTTCGAATTCTTTGAATTCCTTGTGGTTTGGGGCAGCTGCTTGCTATTTGATTATGATTCTTCGTTTAGGAACTTTTGGCTTTCCTAGTTACTATGCTTTTAGCTAAAATGGAGTGTTCATTGCTATTGTTACTCTCGAATATTCTGTTCTTTTAGGGGATTCAGTGGGGTCTTCAATGTTGCTTCTGAACAGTATTTATTCATAAGCTCTCCTATATGATTTTCTCTTCCTTCGTCATGAAGATTTTGATCTTATGATCACTTTTGCTGTGATTAATTTGCTTTTTTAGTTCTTCGGCCTTGTCTTCGCTGGTAACAATTATCTCCTAGAAAAGCTAATTGATTTGGGTGCATTCAAAATTCTCCTGATTCTGTTTATTTCTAAATGCTGATTTCTGTATCTCTTGTCTCTGCAGAGTCCGCTGTTTAGGAGACTCTGGGGTCCAATTAGGTTTCTTGAATCTTTACACCCCTATGCAAACCCAGGAGGAAATTATGCAGGTAAGATAATCCCTCTTCTTTGACATCTTATACTGCATATCATAGTGGAAGAATAAGTTTTAAAATCAGCTCCACTGTCATAAAGATTTGAGCCTATATATTTTCCTAAGGAAGTGTCAAAAAGAAAAAAGATTCAAAAGTTTATGTAAATAAAGAATGACCTGATAAAATTACGACATGATTGTCCAAGTCAAAATCAACCGAAGGGTTTTTTGCCTCCCATTTTTACAATAATCTTTGGTATATTTTCAGCACCTAATCTTTTTCATTTTTCTCCCTTTCCTTCTTTAATTTCTTTAATATAGTAACTTTCTACTGGGGAGTGCGAAAATTGAGGATTTAAAAACTTTCTAGTTATACTGGCAATAATTGCTCCATGCTGATGTAATTCTGCAATCAATTCTGAAGCTATAGAGCTGCCTTGTCCATTTATCAAGATCGTATCATGAAGGAGCAAATAAAAATTATTTGTTAAGCTAGATAGTTGTCTCTTTTGTTACCATTAGAGAAAGTGTCAACTGGTTTGAATGACAAAATCATGAATTTGCATTGCTGGTTATATGCTAATTGATTTTCTCTGTCGCTGCCTCAACAACTAAAGAAGAAAGACACCTAAAAAATAATGTTTCTGAAGAAATAAATTGAAAATCATATTTGTTCCAAAGTGGAATTCCTTTCATTATTTTGGTGAATAACATGTTTTGGTCCTCTTCACATGACAGCTCCTCTTCAACAAACAAATGGATTTATCTTTGTACGCATACGAGGGGGTTTCCATGAGATTAGGAACTCAGTATGGATACTGTCCTCAAATTACCTTGAAATCTTACTTTTAATCTTTACTCGCAGTGGCTTTCTTTGTTCTGTAACTTTTTCTTACCATGCTATGCTGCTGATTAAGGTCCTTGTACTCTTGCAGATTTCTGATGTTGTTGCAGTTTCTCGTCTTCTCAATGCAACCTTAGTTGTTCCTGAAATTCAATCAACTACAAGCAGTAAAGGAATCAGGTTTCTCTTAGTAGTTGTCTATCGCAAATGATTTGGGCTATAAATAATAGAGAGTTGCTATGTGAAGTATAACTGTGATGCAAAGCTGATACTGGTAAAACTCATTCCATCTTGCAGTGCTAAATTTAAGAGTTTTGCTTATCTTTACAATGAGGATCAGTTCATAGCTGCTTTGGAAAAGGATGTCAGAATTGTTAAAACGCTCCCAAAGAATCTCAAAGGAGCAAGAAGAAAGAAAGAAATTCCTTCATTTAAAGTGTCTAACTCAGCATCCCCATATTTTTATCTGCATCAAGTTCTGCCAGTGTTGAGTAGGCACTCTGTTGTTGAACTTCTTGTTTCAGATGGAGGATGTTTGGAGGTACAGATGCTAATTTTTTACTTCCTTTGAAGCATCTAGTATCTTTTGGTGATGTCAAGCCTTATTGCTTGTCACCAGGGCCCTGAATCATCTTCCTGACGGATTCTGTGCATATTAGGACTAACATCTGAAATAATTTATCAATTAACAGAAAGTTTCACTGAAACCAAAATGTAACTCATTGATCTGCATATTTACTCATTTTGACATAGGCCATACTTCCTCCACATCTTGAAGAGTATGAGAGGCTGAGGTGCAGGGTTGCTTTTCATGCTTTGAGTTTCAGAGATGAGGTTGAGGAACTTGCTACCAAAATTATTAATAGGTGAAGTACTGTAACACATATTTTATCGTTTGTATGGCATTTCTATTGCCTTGTGCTTAGATCTTTATTCTTGCAGGTTAAGAGCTTCTGGACGGCCCTTTGTTGCCTATGAACCAGGGATGACTAGAGACACTCTGGCTTATTATGGCTGCGCTGAACTATTTCAGGTAACTGGTAATATTCCTTTTTCCATCATTAAATGACTGAGGCATCAGATTTTCCACCGCCCAAAGTATTTATGTGGTCTTGTCATATTTCAAAGGATGTGCATACTGAACTCATCCAGCACAGAAGATCATGGATGATTAAACGTGGAATTGTGAAGGGAAATCTTTCGGTGGATTCAGAGGAGCAACACCGTAATGGTCTATGTCCTCTTATGCCTGAAGAGGTATTCTGTATCCTTAATTCCTTATTATCATTGTTGAAAGTTTCAATTCCAAATAAAAATACAGATATTCTTTTCATGATAGTAGTAAAAGAAACATCCTCCCCCACCCGGCCCCCCACCCAAAAAAAAGGGTAAAAAGGAGAAGAACAAAACAAAACATATGCAACTATCAGACTGTGGAGCACGTATCAGAAGAATGAAAAAATTGGAGTAAATATCTGTTTTCCTACAGGTTGGTATTCTTCTACGAGCATATGGCTATTCGTGGGACACAATAATCTATATTTCTGGGGGAGAGATCTTTGGTGGGCAGAAGAAACTTATTCCACTCCATGCCATGTTTGAAAATGTTGTTGATAGAACTTCCCTAAGCACACCATGGGAGTTGAACAAGATATATGGTTGGGAGACTAAACTTGATGACAAAAACCCTAGGCCTCCACCAGTTAAGGAAGAAATGAAACTTGAAGCATGGAAGACTTCTGGTCCACGTCCTCGTCCACTTCCACCACCCCCAGCACGGCCTAAATATCCTTATAATATTGAAGGATGGTGGGGTTGGGTGGCTGAGAGTGATATTGAACCAGAAAGTACCATTATGGAGTTGCGGACTAATGCCCATAGATTACTACGGGAAGCAGTAGATTATAGAGTCTGTACAGAGGCAGATGTTTTTATTCCTGGATTTGACCGAGATGGTAAGGGACGCCCAAATTTTGCCAGCTCAGTGATGGGTCACAGACTCTATCAGTTTGCTGCATCTAAGACTTACAGGTTGGACAGGTAATAATAGTTCATCAGATACTTTTGTTTTTCTAGATGCAGGTCTTCGGACGTTGGGTGGGTTGTTGGAAGTGAGAATTGATAACCAAGTTGCTACATTTTAAACTATTCTACTTACTTTATTAAGTTTCAATTTAGGCTGATATATGTGGTGGCTTCTGTCTATTTCTTGGGATTTGAATATGGTCGTAATGGAGGTTGGCCGTGATGCTTATAATTTAACTGTTCATGATCTCGTTGCAGAAAGGCTATTGCCAAGCTATTGGAGGAGACTCGTGAGCACTTGTACCAAGCCAACCACACTTGGATACGCTCCATATGTCGGCAACTAAGAAGAAGCTTGATTGATGGGTTGGCAGAGGAATATGATAGATCAAAGCAACTATCTTTTCTTTCTTTTCCTGTCCCTGAATGCTCTTGTATGAAGCAAAACTCCAGTGAAAAATCATTTCGTGCTTCAAGTCCTTCCCCTTACTCAAAATTTCCTACTTTTGTTGGAGTTTTGCGTGAATGCCCTGCTTGGATGGATGGTGATACAGTTTCTCAATTGAAGGACAAGGAAGGTGAAGAAGACCTCGAGGAAGATGAATCCCCATCTTCTGGCTTGTTTTTTGAACAGAGTAGTGATAGTCAGGAAGGCGGAGGCGGAGAAATAAACGGTAAAGAAGACACTCAAATAGAGGACAATGAAGAACTGGAAGGCGGGGAAAGATGACCGGTGGCCATTTGAATTTTCATCGGTGTGCCTTCTTGCAGTCATGTATATATGTTAACTGAAACTGTTCAAGAATTAGAGAGGTAAACGAGAAAGTATACTACGGTTCAGTTTTGACAGAGCGAAGCAACTTTGCGCTTTCCTATTCAAGAAATCAGGAGCACTGGCAATTTTTGCTCAAATCAGTAGTCCTGAGAGGCTTCCTTGGTTGGTGATCTTACTGAGGGATTGTATTCTAGTTCAGAGAAATGATTCCCGCCTGCCCTTTTTTAGTAGTAACTGCGTTTCCCCTTGTTTGTCGTAAACTGGCCTAAATTTTGTAGCGTTAGAATTTGGACCAGCCATTTTCTGTCTCGTAATTGTTGAAGTGATGTGACTTGTGTAATAAATCCTTTCCGAATCAAGGATTTTGAAGAGGGAGAAAAAAAAAAAAAGAAAAGAAAAAGTCCTTCGCCGGAAAAATCTTGCAAGGCACTTTTAACATGGTGGTTAAAAAGGTAACTTTGGGGTAAAAGTAGTAAATTTTGAGAATTTGACGGTAATGTTACTACTTAGGCAGTAATTTTTGCTCATATAATGGTGACAAACTTGAAAATAGCAACTTCAGACTAGGTGATGGTAAGTAAAAATAGTAACTTCTGTGAATTTGCTTGTAACTAATGTTATGAAAGTGATAATTGTGTAATATTTATCTTTTTTTAAAAATACAGGGTGAATTTTGACAAGTTTGGTTTTAAAACTAAATTTAAAATTTTAAATGTACCACTCATCTCTTTTCACAAATAATTTAACTTTTATGAAACTTAAGATAAAAATTTTAAAATTAAACTCTATCTAATCACACTCATAATTATCACTGAATTCACAATAGTTATTATTCATGGATCATATTAGTAGCATACGGCAAACTAACAACAATCACAGCAAGTCAAGACTCTGAAAATCAGCATTATGGAGTCTTTTCTTTTTCTTTTAATCTTAATGTAGCTATCTATTTGAGCAAAAACAACTCAAAAAGGCCCGTTCACTCAAGGAACTCTTACCAAAATATTTCACGGCCTAATGTCAATTACTTAAAATAATTAATTATTTTAAATAAGGTGTTTATAATTTTTTAATTTTAAAAATATTTTTAATTACGTATTCACTTTTAATTTTAATTTAAATAAATTAAAAAATAGTTATTTTAAAAAATTACTTTCTGAGTACTTCTTAAAATAACTTTTGCTTATTGAAACTGTTAAAAATAAATTTTATTATAATTTTAAGTATAAATTTTTCAAAAGTACTTATTTATCAATAACTTTAAAAAGTTTCACAATGGAGAACAGAGTCTCCATAAGGGAGAAAATCTGCTATTAATGTCCTATTCTGGATTTCTAAGCTTTTCTTATACTATTAAAAAATAAGTGTTTTTGAAAAAATTATTTAAAAATAAAATAACATTTTTATTTTTAACTATTTCAAAAAATAAAAATATTTTGAAAAGCACCTCAAGTAATTTTTAAAAAGTAATTTGTTAAAAATTATTTAAGTTAAAATTATAAGTGCATGAGCAATTGATAACAATATTTCTAAAAAAATAGTTAGATAATCGATTAAATATAACTTTTAACTTAAAAAAGATTATAAATATCTTATTTTTTAAACAATAAAGAACTTTCTCTGAGTAAAAGGTTCATGGCTTAAAATAAGTACTACTTGGGATCACATTTTCCAGCATTTATGGCCAAAGCAATTAGAACGAGAAATTTTCTCTTTTGAAAAAGGAAAGGCAAAAAAAAAAAACAACCAAAGCTGTAACAAAGCACCATAAAAGCCGGTAATGGCCTTGTCATGTGTCCGCACCCGTTTGTTGTATCCATGTGCATTCCGGGTCGTCATCGCTCTCTCCCGTTTCAGGAAACTCTTTTGCAAAGACAAAATTCGCTGCTCTTCCAGTTCCAGACTTCCATCATATACATCACTTCTCTCTCTCTCTCTCTCTCTCCTTCTATAAGAAAACAATCCACAGACAGACAAGAAAAAATGATGGAAGAACGTTTCCTCTCATTCTTTTTGTTGATCTTCTGCTTCCTTTGTAGCACTAGTCGTGTTCCGTCCGTCACCAGTGCTCCTCTTGTGCCGGCGCTGTACGTTTTCGGGGATTCATTGTTTGACAGCGGCAACAACAATCTCTTGCCAACTGTAGCTAAGGCAAATTTTTTCCCCTACGGTGTGAATTTTGCTGCAGGACCTACCGGAAGATTCACCAATGGCAGAACTGTGGCTGACTTCATAGGTAATATACAGAAACGTTACACAACTTTGCCTTCTTTTTTTAAATTTTTTTTCTTTGTTTCAGTTTTCTGATCAAAGTTTAGTGATTATATAAGAAGGCTCTTCACCTTGTGTTCAACTTTAATCATTGATTTTCACTGATAATCGTCAACTTCTTCTTTTGCTTTCGACTCCTACATATATACAGCTGAATTTCTCGGGCTACCGTTCCCTCCGCCGTACTTAGGTTTACGATATTCACCGTACGTACCAGCGTTAGGAATGAACTATGCGTCTGGATCGTGCGGCATTCTACCCGAGACCGGAAAAATTATTGTAAGTGATGATCAATCATGCGTCAGGCCCGCTTCTCCTCCTTCTTCTTCTTCTTCTTCGTTGTTTGGTATCTCGGAGTTCAAATTTTTCTGTGCTTAGAGCATGCATGACAAATTTGATAACTATTTTACATGCTGCTGACATGAAACTGCTGCCGTGCTTTGAACTTTCATTCTCTTTGTTTCACCATTTAATCATCGAACTGTAATTCACTGAAAACGAAAAATCATCTGTTCCGTGCAGTTATGTCATGTGATGTGTTACTCCCTGAAGGGCGATTTCTGGTTATCAAACACACATAACTGGTTCCCCTTATAATTAATGTCGAACCTCCACTTTTTCGAGTAATATTAGATTGTTTGTAATAAGACAAGAACATCAGAATCCGAATTTACGTTATTTGTCTTCTAAACTCCTTTTTCCCTCCAAAAGCAAGTTGTAATAGTCGTCTCAATGAATGACTAACAAAATATTTAAAGCAAAGAACCGAAGTCTTTGCCATCCCTGCAGATATGTGGAGCGATGTGTTTTGTCAGCAAAGGCACAATGGTTTCAAAACGGTTTTTCTCCTTTTTTCTGATTTTTTTCTTTCCTTTTTTTCCCAAGAACATACTTTTAATTAATTAATTGAGTTAATACTATAATACTCAATATGTTTCAAAATATCAAGTCTTTGAGCCATTTTTTTCTTCTCAAAATGTTTGGACTTTTAAAGATTATTTTTTTAAAATTTTTCTCACTATAAATATTTTTTTCATTCTTTATAAGTAAAATTAATTAAGTATATAATAACAAAATACTCTTTATTTTTCTTAAATTTTATTAAAAATAATAAAAAATCTTATTTTTTAAAATGAATAAAGTATTTAAACATTTATGTTTCTAAAAAGGTAACATGTTTTCAACTTTTACAAACTCTTACTTTTAGGGTAGCATTCTAGTGTAAAAATGTTGCTAATTCCTTTTGTATTTTAATGAATTGATCATCGAATCAATACGGAATTTTCCATTATCTAGTTGATTGTATGGTTACTGTAGAGATATATGATATCCAAGTATTTACTACATTATCTCTTTTTAAGATGAAATACTTTAAATAGAAAATAAATATTCAATTTTAAGAGAAAGGAATGATGTCTTCCTTCAAAGATGGGCAAACCTAGATATGATTTGATATCCTACATTCATCTAGTCCAATTGTGCATTAGTAAACAGCTTGTATTGGCAACGGATTGCAATCTTATAGGGTAAATGCTTGAGCTTGGGTGAGCAAATCGACTTGTTTCAAACAACGATTAAAATGAAATTGGATAGATACCACAAGAGCTCCGCTGATTTTTGGAGTTACATGGCGCAATCAGTATTTCTCATCTCCGTAGGTAGCAATGACTACATCAACAACTACCTCGAACCAATCCCCGGCACTAGGAAACTGTACTCTCCTCAATCTTTTGCCAGCCTTCTCGTCAACAACCTCGCCAGACATCTTCAGGTAATTTAGGGAAGAAAGTTTCTCTCGTAATTAGCCTGGTCTTTCAAGATTCATCTGGCAATGAAATCTTGTCCTAGCTCACCAACAACATTGGTGTACTTTGGCAGAGGTTGTACCGACTGGGAGTGAGAAAGATGTTGGTGTTCGAAATCGGACCCATTGGGTGCATTCCGTGGATTGCAAGAACTGACAGTCATAGAGGAGAATGCGTGGAAGAGACGAACCAGCTCGCAATACTCTTCAACCACCAGCTCGATGACATGCTGAAAGACCTGGGAACCGTTCTCCTCGGCTCAGAATTGATTCTTGGTCGCGTTCACGGGCTCGCCTATGACGCCATTAGAAATCCTACAGAATACGGTATCTTCTGACTGCTCATATCTCTTCGAAACACAGGATATCGTTTGTCATAAGGTCCAGCTGATTCCTAAAGCTTATAATAATAAATTTCTGGTAATTTTGATTTGGTTTGTGAAGGTTTAGAGGATTCGAGCAACCCATGCTGCACGACGTGGGGCAATGGAACCTCGGCATGCATTCCGGCTCTCGTTCCCTGCGGCAACCCAGACAATCACTTCTTCTGGGATGGTTATCATCTTACTGAAGCTGTATATCGGATTGTTGGAGAACGATGTATTCATGATTCTTCCATTTGTTCTCCAAAAAGCATTGAACAACTTGTAGCAGTATGAGTTGGCCTTTTTGGGACGATTACAAACCATTTTGACTAGAACTAGTTCAACAGCTAATTTTGTCTATTCTATCCTCCGCATGCTAAACAAGCATTTTCTGGAACGAAAACAATCTCAAGAAAGTTTTGTTTGTCTAAGAAAGACAGAAGTACTAGACTTGTATGTTGGTAATTAATGTACAGTAAAACCTTACAGATTGCTGACATGGTACTATATGAGTTCACTGTGCTAAGCTAGAAGCAAGACATTAACCTAAGAAAAGGAAAATACAAAAGCCATAAGAAGAACAAAACAAATGCTTCTATCCTGGCTTTTACAACTATAAAGGATACAAAACTAGAGTTGTTAAAAACAGTTAGGTACTTCACTTCCGGGTGCAAAATTGTCAGGTCTAAACCTAACTACGTATTAATTCTATTATCCTTCCCTTAATCTTTAGGTTCGTGATTGTTGATTGGCGGCTTTCGGCGAGGTCTCTCCCACCTATAGTCCTTACGCATCAGGTTTACAATTTCCTCAGCTGCTCCAAGATATTTCTCTGAATCATCCTTTTGAGCACTTTCACCAAGATGTTCATCAAAGACTGAGGCTTCTAAGGAAGCAGCCTTGAGATGAAGAGGATCGAGTGAAGTAGAGCTTGGTGAGTGTCGTGGGTTTCTATTTGCATATTCCATTTCTTTTTCCGTTTGCTGGGATACTTCGTCATTGTCCTGCGAGATTCAGAGATCAAATGAATAGTGCGGGATGCATAAAGGCCACTTAACTAAGGCAAGGAAGACTGTGATATTATGGTCGTGGAAAACTGATAATATGACTCTGGAACTATGGAAATTTTCTAACACGTATACATAGAAATGGAGAGCTCCACTTAATAATCCTGCCTGCTGCACTAAAAGGCATGCAATTGAGAAAATGGAGATATGTACTCTTTCCACAATGTCTGCCCCAGCGCATTACCTTTCTAGTTTCTCCCTACAGCTGAGCGTGGCTGTGTGCAAGCTTAGACTTTCAAATGCTTGCGTGTGGTTGTGTGATTCTGTGTTTAAGAGAGAGAGAGAGAGAGAGAGAGAGAGAGAAGTGAACCTGAGAGTTCGAATGGGAACGTTCTGCTCCCTCGGAAGATTTCTTCGGAGGATCTTTACCTGTGTCAACACAAGTAACAAATGACATGCTAATAGTTAGTGGTAGTCCAATATGTGCCACAACGAGGTTAAATAAAGAAAACCAGGACCGCATTCTGTAAAATATCTTCTTGGATGCAACTTAAAAGTCCCCCCATTCCTAAAGGTTTTCCTATCATCTCCAATGGGGACATCCCCATTGCGCATTCAAGGGTTGGATTGAACTCTTGAACAAGGGGAATGTCCAGAATGGAGTTAAGAAAGCCCCCCACTCAACCAGCCTCCCACCCACTTCAAGAAAAAATGGGGAAAAAAAGTAGAAGAATATTAGCATAATCAAATCCCTTTAAAATCAACACTATTTATCGTATATTACAAATATAACTGATACATCACATACTTATTCATAAAAAAAAAAAGATATGTCACATACTTATAATTTAAAATAAAGAGGAAAAAAAGTGGATCTTAGAGCAAATGAATTACTTTTTAGTCAATCAATTATTCTTAGGAGGATGATGTCTTGGACCATGGTAATCAGCCCTGGAAGCTACAAGACCAACCATATAGAACTTCTTGGGAACACTAGTTTGATCACTAGATGTATGTTTCCTATTCAAACTGCTCTTTCCTTCAAAATTATAACATGATCTGGCAGAACAGGTTGCACCTGAAATTTCTGGTCCTTCATTTGATCCTTCCTTTTTCTCAATTTCTCTCTTCAGCAATTCACCTTTCCCCATATTTGTTCCTCTCAGTACTTTTCTTCCAGCTACTTTAGCCACAACAGCAGCAGAGATATCATCGTGAAGATCCTGTTTACATGTTTACTGCAAGTCATATCATGGCTCGAGTAAGTAGAAAGAGATAAAAAGAAAATAAAAACATATAACCCACATGTTTAGGAGAAGCATGGTTTTGAGACGCAATTGATGGTAGCCACTTTCCCTTCCTTTCACCTCCTGCAGAGCAAGAAAATATCAGATGAGTTCACTTTAAACTGACTAGAGGAAGCTGATTCCAAACAGAATGAGGGATACCTTCTTGAGCACATGCAGAAGAATACTTGAGGGCAAGAGAAACAATAATAACCCCTAGTATCAATCCACCAAACCTTGTGGATGCCATTCCTGAGTAAATTTCCTTCTCTTAATGCGTTTCTTCATCAACTAGAAAACGGGGAGAAGCTCGGAGACAAAGAGGGTTTATATAGAGTTTAAACCTGAGTCAAAACTAGGGTTCCGACACCTTTCTTATTATAATATGGCTTCTGGTGACATTCAGGTCTTTGGAAATCTCAATTAATAGAATAACAAGACTCAGAAAAGCAAAGGTACCTTGTGAAAATAAACTGCCTGTTTGCTGCCCACATATGATATGAAGGAAGATCAAATAACGTGGCCTGGCCAGTTAGAAAAGCCATCGCATTTTCTTGAAAGCCTTGTAATACATGATTAGATATGCTAGGAATTTCATTGAGTTGAGTTGGATTAGGTTTTTCTTAGAATTGAGCTGCATTGAAAATACTAAAAGTAAATTGTTTATGAGAGTAGAATTGAAACTTAAAATGAAAAAAGTAAAACTTTTTGAAATTAAAAAGCCAATCCAAGTATGACCTAAATAAAAGATGCTGGAAGTAGGAGAAGAAATTTCTGAATTTGTTATTCCATGGCAGAAAGCATGCCCCTTTAGCGGCATCTGGAAGTATTCCATTCATAAGAAGCAGAAGGAACCAGTACTAAATTTCTAACACTTACTAAAAGCATATTCACACTTCTAAATAAGGAATTTTCTAGATACAGTTGTATATCTCTCATGAAGTCATACTTTGCAGCTCTAGCGCCTCAGTAGTTTATCAAGTTTGGCTGCTATTTCTAATTTCTTTGAACAAAAAAACGAAATGAACTGTAGTGCAACAGCATTAATTAATGGAGTCAATTAGCAAACCTCTAAGTTAAAGAGATTCTCTCCTTCCTCTTGAGTATGATAAACAACTGAACGGCTCATCCCTGGATGCCATTTTTGGGCCCAGGATTAAGGCGCTGTTATCTTTAAAGTTTTGAGCATGTATAGTATTTCTTCACGTGAAAGCAAATTCTTCTCTAACTGAACAGTTATTCATGCCAATTTCTTTCTACTACAGTAGAAAAGATGAACTAGCTCGTGATGTAGAAAGAAACGAGCAACAAGTCTGTCAAAAATATAAGAAACAACTACTAGTACTTATTCAGGCCCCCCCCCTTCCTGGAAAAACAGTAGCATTATATTTCGTGCTTCAAATCAAGTAAAGGCAGCAAAGAATATTCTTATTACCAATGCATGAAAAGCTTAAGCTTCTGTGCATGGTTCCCAAAGAAGCAAGAGTATCAAACAGAGAGCCATAGGAACATGGGCAAGTGATAACTCATAGAATGACTCGCCTGTTCATTTTTACAAATGAATTCACGTTAAAAAACTACAAGTTTCTGCAAGGAGCTTGGAACCCGAGGCCATGCCTCCAACATCATCAACCTTGTCAATATGATGGCCTCTTGAGAACAGTGTCCATTGTTGCATAGTCGGTTCTACGGCATTTCCGGCTGGGAATCTCATTGCTGCATTTGTTTCTTGAAGGCCTTTAAGCAAATGTGCGGTCTGCAATTTCTTGTGGAGACTGCAAAACAAATTAACCGACTTTTGGGTTTCTGATTCTGTAATTTGTTTACCTTTTCAGCATCTTTTCTTTCCAAAATCTTTAAAATCTTAACCTCTATCTATCATCGCAAGCAAAAGCATCAATCTTTCTTTTTCTCAATGTTTTTGCACGAAAACAGAGCTTGTTGGAGCACTGTAAAAGAGGTAAAAACACGTGGGCAAAGATAGAGAGGATGTGATTTCCAATGCCATGTCTGTCAACTATTTTGATGATAATCAGCATTCAGCAACCCAAGTCAGCTGCAATCCTCTCAAAGCTCCAAGTTGCATGCATGCTATGAACAAGGTTCCAATCCAAACACTTCATGGCCAACAGGATAAGCGTTCTCTCCCAATAAAGATTCAAACTCGTCCTGTCTTTGTACAGCCATGAAGATTTTCAGGAATAGATTGATGGGGTGCTAAGCTTTCATCAAATCTGCAGAAAGCTATTTCTGGTTGATTCAAGAAGAAAATACGAAACTACAAAAGCACATAAAGGTTTTTCTTACCTCTTTTTCTTAAATTGGTGACACCCCTTCATATGCCATAACCTTAATATTAATACTTAAAGGTGGGATTACATAGAATTTAGGTTTGATATTTTTCATCTTGTATTTTATAAACGTGAATTATTTGTATAGAGAGAAAGTAAACAATTTGCATTAAGCTCGCAGTATCTCGTTTCCAAATCAAACTCAAAATTTCAAGTATAAAATACACATCTCTTTTTACAAACAATTTAATTTTTACGAACTTTAAAAAAAAATCTCAAAACTAAATTTTATCCAATCACACCCACTGAACCTAATCCAAATACACCTTAAATCTTGAATATTTCTATTTCAAGAATGATTTTACCTACCCAGAACACAAAAACAGAATCTGTCTTGATAACGTTTTTGTCTCCACTTTTGATTTCTAATAAACATTTTTATCTGACAAACTTTACTGTTACAAAATCTCTCCCAAGCTTCTTAGCAATATCGTGATATTTATCTTATTTTTGAATAACTACCAAAGTAGTGGATAGAAAAAAAAATCAACAAACTAATCAAATATCAATTTATTTGTGTTAGAAAAATCTTCTAATTTTTCTAATTTTTTTATTATCTTTCATAACTTTACCAAGTTAAATATTATTTTATTTTTCTATAGTCATTTACATAATTGACGTATATTATCTTACACCACAGTTAAATTCAAATAGAATGAAATGAAAGGATGAAAAAATTAATTATTCCCAAAATGTTGATGGTCGCTCTTAATCAATTTTGAATAACTCTTAGAAATTAAATTCGAAACATAGGACTACTTGGAAAACTTTTTACCTTCTAAATTCATTCCATCTTCTTCTTTCAGGTCCCTCCAACAGAGTGCTGTATCTTTTTCAATAAATAAATAAAGTGCCGTATGGGGTGTGTTGATGGATAACTTATAAGTCGAGGAACGAGTCCAAAAGCAGCAGTTTTTGGGCTTAGGCCTGTGAAATGGGCTTACAAGGGCAAGGGCCTTTAGTTTGTATCTGGACTAGGGGTGTAAAAAAGTGCTATCGAGTTCAAAATATCTTGTTCTGAATTCATATCAGATTTATTATTTTTGGACCCAAACTTGATTTTATTACTCAATAGGTATGAATGAAATAGATTCAGACCCTATCTTATAGGATTTTTAGTTTAAGTCTAGATATACTCGATTATAATTAAAAAGTAAAAAATTATAATAAATATAAAATATAATTCAAATTTTATATCATAAACTCAAAAAAATAACAAGTTTAATATATTGAAACACAATTCTTAAATATATTTATTAACTAAATTAAAATAACAAACTTAATATCTTCAATTTAAGAAAATAAATATATAAAATATTTATTATTAAAAAATTTATTCAAATTTCAAGTCTATCAAGTTTAAATTTTTACGTATCTTATCTATACCGTTTAAAAAATATATTATCGAGTATGAATTTAAATCCTAATAAATAGGTATATATATTATACTATACCCTAACTTATAAAGTCGGGTCAGACCGGGTAGAGAGGACCCTAACCATCGCTTTTGATAGACATAATGTTCCGCCATTTGAGGACTTCTTCACCTGTCCGTCTCGGCTTGTCCTGAGAACACACGACATTTACCACTCCGTGCCCCAAAACAAAACTAGTGGATGGTTGAGATTAGATAAAGTTTTGATTATTTATAAAAGAGAAAATAAAATTCAAAACACACCACAGAATTGTTTCCAACATTCGGGGCTCTTCTTGCACTGGTTTTCTTTTTGAAAGATTTTCATTTTTTTAATTTAACTAATATATAATTTAATTAATGTGAAAGAAGATATAAAGTTCAAATATAGTTTTTAAAAATAGTAGCAAAATTTTAAAAAAGAAAAAAAGATCTAACTTAATTTTTCATTTTGTATCCTATCTCCTCTCTCATATAGAATTTATTTCTACGAAAATTGAAATAAAAATTCTCAGACAAAAACACAATCAATTACTGACATACTACGGATCTTGAACATACTTTCTAGAAGGGGACCAACAAATCATAATCAGTAGCCAAATCTCTCCCTCTGTCTCTAAGAGAATTAACTATTACAGAGTACCAACAAGCTTTTTGACAAAAACAGAAATGAAGCATTCACTGAGTCAGCCAGATTATCTATTGGAATATGATGCTCGGACTATTGCATATGTCCACTGGTTAGTAGTTCTAAGAAACCAATGGAGAACGAGGACAGAATTTGATCCCAAGCATGTCTAGGTAACATTGTTATGAGAATTGATGCCAATTCTTGCAATATGAAATGATTATTGGTCTGATGTGGTCAGCATGCATCCGAAAACATTCACAAGTTCATGCAAGTTAGGACTTTGCCATAACAATTAATAAGTAAGAAAATGGAAGTTCAACAAAAACAATCTTATATTACCAACTGCAGCAGAAGCAAATTCAGTTTCCCAGATAAATCTAATGATTATCCAAGAAACCAGATGTTTGTAAGTACAAGAAAGGAGACATACAAGAAGCAAAAACAAAATCTATACAGACAACGTTTACCACATAACCACGTAAATGGCTCATCATGGTAGTATAACAAAAAGAGGATAGATTCTTACGTACAAAGGAGAAAACTCAAAATGCGCTCTACCCAGTCAATTTTGTACAGAAATTGAAACAAAATTTTTTTATCAAATTTACGCTCCAGAGATCATCATTCTTGGTGAACTCCCATGATGCTTAGCCTTCCTAGCCCAATGTCAAAACATTAGTCACATCCTTCGGAGCCACAAAATCTAGACACATCGACAATTCCATGGAAGAATGTACTACGTAAAAACTGCTATATTAGTATTCCGGAGTGTCAAATTTCAGCAAATGAAGGAGCTCGAGGTGTCTAGTCAAAAGATGAACCAGACAGGTAATCCAGCGAAACAAATCGTGATCACAGAACGGTCGAACAGCATCGAAAGACAGGAAGAATTTGATAGGAAAACTAGACACTGAGTAATAGTAGAGCTCCTCGCCCAACCAAAAGTTCTGGAGTAAAAGGTCTTAACGTATTGAGACATCAAATCTTGGCTCATAGAAGCACACCTGGCTGTTGTACGATTGAAGAGCACATCCAGCAATCCATGACCAGAGCTTTTTATCCACATCAAAAAGAAGACTTTTACCTTGGGTCCAAGATGTAAAGCAGATCAAATTATCTTGTCCAAAACATTCAAATCTCTCAGCCGACAACCTCAAAAGAGCTCGAAAGTACCTTGGTGGCATCCTACTTATCTCAACCCAAGCAATTTTTGTATGATCCAACTCCCAAATCCTCATACTCTGAAGAGTACTATAAAGGCCTATTCTACCAACTAGAAATAAGCGCTTCTGGGAGCCAGCAACCAGATAGCCATCCAACAAAGACCGAGGAAACTTCGCTGGGATATGTTCCCATTGTCCTGTATCAAGCCGATACATCATCAGACCCAGTGGGGAAAGAGTTTCCAAATACAACCGTGAATCACAAAATGCCATCTTTGAAGAGCAAAGGTTTACTGCAGGCATTGTTTGGTGAAGCGACCATTTGTCAAGCTTGGAATCGTATACCTCTGTCGGCAAGGACTTGTCACCGTAGATATCACTAGTTGCTATAACTTTAAATGATCGATCTGTGCGATCGACAACCATAATCAACTGCCTTTGCTGATTATAATGCATGCTAGGCAACATCCTCCAAGTTTGTGTCAGTGGATTACAAATTAAAGTCCTGAAAGTCAACCCATCCAGACCTGAGAAACAGAGAAGACCACCTGAAGAACCAACCAACCAGAATGCCCAGTGCGGTAAAAAAGTAAAAGGAATCCTAAACCATTGTTTCAGTGGCAAACTAAACACCGAGCATTGAGGGGTCTGTGAATTCTTCCAAAAGGTCAGAAGGCAAGGCCCATGAGAGGGCACTTGTGAATGAAACTTCAGAAAACTATTATCTTGTAAAATGGAATTCCATCTTTTACAAACAGATCGCAGCCTGAAAATCATAAACGGCGGAACCCTGGCTAAGATTTCATTCAACAGATCTTCTGGCAGCATTGCCCATATGTTGTCTTCCATCTGGACATCTGGTTGAACAACCTTAGTAAATGTGGCAACAGTCTCTTCATCTAAACCTCTTGGTTTGGTCTTAATCACCTTTTGTCTTGAAGGACTCGTATTTCTGGATCCAATTCGGCCTGACGGGCTTGTATTTCTTGACCCACTGCCCCCAAAGTTAATTACTTGCCTGTGAAAACTCTCTTCCTCGTGATGAGACCCGCTTCTTACCAGTCTAGGATTGAGAACCATGGATCCAGATTCAGAAGATTCTCCTATTTCGACCATGGGAAAAAAAATACTCAATGCCCTAACTGAACCAACATCATCATTCACTTCGACAGCAAAAAGTGACCCTAACTAGGTCTCAGGCAACTGAACATCTAGTTTCTGTTGGCGTACCCAAACAAAGGCCGCTGATTTCACACCGGCTATAACCCTAATAGTCGAGATAAATCAACAGTCAATGCTCATCCAAGCACCACATTCCATCCGTAATTTAAGCAGCATAGCATAGAAAATCGGAGAAATGTTACTTCGGTTCTGCTACCAGATCGGAGAACCCATCAGCTCAAACACTCTAAAAGACCGCAAAATCAACAATTAAAATAGGGCACCGGAGATGTACACCAAAACAAATACTCCCCCTTCCTTTATATAGGATTGGAATCAGAAAAATCAGAAGAAGACCGACTGGAAACCAACAAAAGCAATAAAATTTTGTCAATGTCAAAACAAGGAATCAAGATCGAAAATTTAAGGAATAAATTTGAGATAATTACCTACAAGAAAAATCCCAGAAAAGTTAAGATTCTTCAGGCTACGGAATTCTGGCTGGACAGCCCTGGCCTTTGTCTTTGCCCTTTCTCAGACCACTTCTCGTAAATTGCTCAATCTTGCCTGCGTCTGCACTGTAGCTTGCCTTGCGACTTGCGTTTGATTGGTTTTGTCGCTACTCTAATCCGGCGAATGTTACTATTAAGAAGCAAAGAATGAGGAGAAAAAAAAAACCAAAAATTATGTTACAGTCCCATCCCACTTCAATTAAACCAAAAGAAAACATTTGGCAGCGTCGCGATGAAGTGGGTATCTATGAAATCTGGATTATATATCTGCAAGAGACAAGACACAGTTGAACATCTGTCTTCTAAATTTTTTTAATTTCTCAGTGGCCCAGCTGATCAATGAAAGCTATGAACGCTTGTAGTGTATATTCTGCAATTGATGGTCATATGTTATCAAATAATCTATATATATATATATATTACCAAAACACTTTTACTCTCTCTCCTCCTCCAAAACTCTTTCACCTTCAATCCTAATTTCTAGAATTTTATATTTTTGTTATTAGTTAGAAAAAATCTGATTAGTTAAGATAATTTTTTGTATTAAATTATTAATTAATCAAAATCTTTCTCATTTGAAATTTAAAAAATCATAACTTCTCATTATTTATCCACTTACCAATTATCTCCTGCTTACCAACTAACCTATTATCTCCCATTTCATTTGTGACATTCATCTTTTTTTCCTTCTACATCCATTTGTTTTTTTTTTTTTTGGTTTTAAGGGAAGGTTTTCTTTTTGCAGATTTTAGAGTGATTGAAGTCTCTTCTTTTTTAACCAAAATCAAGATAATAATTTATTCTTAAGGCCTCATTTATTTATGAACTTTCATAGATAAAATATTTATTATGTATCAGATGACGAGTAGTAAACAAAATAGTATTATTTGAATAGAAATGCAGAACGCACATACCACCGAGATCAGAACATGTTTTTTGATCACAAAGCCTTTTATTTTTTTCTTTGAGTGGATAATTTATAAATATTTATATATTTAGATCATTTGTATCTATTACTTTAATTTGATCCTTCATATGATAAAATTTAAGGACAAAAGTGTCTAATTTCTTATTAAAATATTTTGCATCAAAATATGCATGACTTTATAATACATTAGAGATGAAATATAATGGTCAATACTTTTTGAATTTTTTCTTTTTTTGATCTTTTCATCAAGTGGATTAAAAGAAATAAATAATTTTTGTAAAGTATAATAAGTATAATAATATTATGATTTCTTTCTGGTGGATCAAAAATACTATTTTTTTTTAAAAATTGAGCAATGTTCTTAAAATTTTTTAATTTTGGTAAAAATCTTTCTTTGAGGTTTTTAATATAAAATACTAATATCTTTTATTTTATAAGTTATTTATTTTTTTAGAGTAAAGAGACAAGGTATGGGAAAGGGATTTTAATATTCATTCTGATTTTATTACAAATATATTATATTTTTTCTTATCAGAGGCTTTTGTTAAGAATTTATTAGGAATTAGTGTACAAATATCACAATTAAAATAAGCTTACTTTCAAGTTTTAATATTAATGATTTTTTTTAATTTTAAATTTGTTCTTGGAAGGAATGAACTTTGAAAACATAAAATAGTTTGATATGATTTAGAGAAAAAAATAAAATAATAAGTAAGTGTGACATATCAACATAAAATTAGTACTTTATAAATCATTAATATATTTTTAAGGGGTTTTAATGAAAAAGTATCAATAATCTATACTTATATATATATATATATATATATATATATATTAATAAAACACTTTTACTCTCATTTCTTATCTAAAAGCTTTGGAGTCTTCATTCTTATTTTTTAGAATTTTAAGTTTTTTTACTAGATAAAAAAGTTATTATCTATTAGAATTTAATCTTTTAAATTTAAAAATTCTAATTCTTAGCCACACTTCCCCCATTAAATCTCCTAATTTTTGTTATTTATATTTACCTTATTCACGTTTTCTCCTTCTGTATTTTTCATGTATTTTTTTATTTTAATTAGATTATGTACACTAATATATATATTTTCAGTTATTTTAATGAAAAATTAGTAAGTTTTTGTTTTCTTTGGCAAGTTTTGAAGATTCATATATTCCAACAACTTCGTTTTGATCACAAAATTTTTTTTTTGAGTGGATGATTTAGAAATATTTATCTATTTAATTCTTGGTATCTATTACCCTAATTTGATCCTTCAAATACTAAAATTTAAGGATAAATGTGTCTAATTATCTATTAAAATATTATGCATCAGAATATGCATGACTTTGTAGTACATTGGACATGCAATGTAATAGTCGATGGTTTTTAAATTTTTTTCTTTTTCTTTACTCTTTTCATCAAGTTGATTAAAAGAAATAAATAATTTTTATAAAGTATAATGTGTATAATTACACTATGATTTCTTTTTGGTAGATCAAAAAATGCTATTTTTTTGAAAATTTTTTTTAGCAATGTTCTATGAACTTTTTTATTTTGGAAAACCCTTTCTTTGAGATTTTTAGTATAAAATACTAATATCTTTTATTTTGTAAGTTATTTATGTTTTAAGAATAGAGAGAGAGAAGGAAGGAGAGAGGGATTTTACTATTCATCATAATTTTATTGTAAATATATTATATTTTTTATTAGCGGAGATTTTCTTTAAGAATTAGTGTACGAATATTACAGTTAAAATAAGCTTACTTTGAGGTTTTAAATATTAATGAATTTTTTAAATTTTAAAATTTTTTCTTTGAAGGGCTAGGCTTGGGAAACACAAAAAATGATTGACAAGATTCAGCAGATAAGTAAGTGTGACATATCAACATAAAATTAGTACTTTACAAATCATTAATCTCTTTTTGAGGATTTTTAATGAAAAAATATCAATAATTTTATATAATATAAAGAGTTTATACTATCATATTTGACAAATTTATTATAATATAGATAGTTTGTATTGTAATCATTCAATTTTGAATAGAGGAAATAGTATGAAAAATAAATTGAACTTGATATTACAATAGTTTTTATCTCTTAAAGATTTGATCATGATAATATTTTAGGAACATTTAGTGGTTAAAATATAATTAGGTTGTTTTAGGAACATTTTAGTATTACAATAATTGTTTAAGTATTTGATTTCTTTTCTTTCTAATTCTTATAGATAGCTTTATAAATTAGTATTTAAAGTTTTAATCATTTTACTATTCGTGTAGGTATCCTCACTAGGCCGATTCATATTTTTTTTCTTTTCTTCAAAGAGTTCATAGTTGTTTAAGTATTTGATTTATTTTCTTCTGATTTTTATAAGTAATTTCATAAATCAGTATTTAAAATTTTAATCATTTCACATTTTATGCATATACCCTCACCAGGCGAATTTAAGTGTTTTTCCTTTTTCTTTAAATAGCTCATAGTTATTTAAATATTTGATTTCTTTTCTTTCTAATTTTTATAAGATTCAAGTTTTTTTTTTCATTTTCTTCAAATAGCTCATAGTTGTTTAAGTATTTGATATCTTTTCTTTTTTATTTTTATAAGTAACTTTATAAATTAATATTTAAAATTTTAATAATTTCATCCTTCATGCATGTAGGTTGGGGTGTTTCTTACTCAATTCTTTATTTATTTATTGTTATTTAAGAATTTATTGTTATTTTTAAATACACATAATAATGGGTATGTATAGTTTTTTTATATAATTTATTCTTATTATTATCTATAATTACTTCTAAGTGAATAATTTTTTAGTAAACATATAAATTGACTTCATAGTTATAATTTTTTAAAATATTTTTTAGTATTTGTTATTAGAAATAAACAATTTAATACCCGTGCATAGCACGGACTTTTATGCTAGTAATAATAATAATGCATCGCATGATATGCCCCCAGCCCAAAAAAAATCAATGATCCTGCTTTAATTATTTGAAAATAAAAAATAATATAGAATTTAAATAGATTGAGTTTGAATTTGAAATTTTCTATTTTAAGTTTTATAAAAATAAATTTTGTTGTGAAATAAAATGTTATACTCAATTACATTTATGTTCGAAAGAAATCCTATCCATATGAGTCCTTAATATCGAACACAAAGTATAAAAATATTTAAACAAATTATAGCTTAATCTTTTTTAAAGAAATAGATTTATATTGAAATATATCAACCACAATGGATCGAGAAATATAAGATATGAACTTGGGTTAGAATCATAATGCGATTATGGAGTGAGTATATCGTAATGGAATATTTAATGCTGCAAAGAAAAGAAAACAAGAAAATCACTTCAGTCCTCTTTGATTTTTTTTTTGTTCTATTTTTTGTTTGTGTACTAAAAGGAGTCTATCACGCCCTATGCCCGTGGATCAGAGCGCACGACTCATAGGTCTGGCAGCACCTATGACCAATTATTTGGTAACTATACTCGTTTTGCCAAAATAGACATCTTAAGTTGACAATGGGTAATTAGGTATATGCTCATATATAGAGCACTTTAATTACATTTATTCCATGTAGAATTAAGACGTCACATAAGACGTCACAAAAAATTGATTATTTTCAAAATGTCAAGACTACCTACTACCTTAATCTCAAAAGTTGTACAGTAACAAAGTTGGAGTGCCATTCTCCATTTTGCGTTGGCTTCCCCTAAAGGAAAGGTTAAAAAATGCAAAGCCCTTCCATGTTCGTTTGATGAATGAAGAGGAACCAAACTTTTAGGGACATTTTGCCATTCTGGCCAAGGTCATCATCAGTCCTCACCGCACAACCAAAGTCTTCTCTAGCTCTGTTTTTTCATTGGACTCGCAAGCAAATCATAACCTTCTATTTGTATTTTGACATCAAAATGTATAGTAATTCGGTGTATTTGGATTGGATTTCATTCAGAAGGAATAATAATTATATCTTATTTTTTCTATCATAAAAATTTTATTTTTATAAAATTCAAGACATAAAATTTAAAATTTTAAATTCAAAACCAATCCAAATGAAATTTAATTTTTTTTTGTGATAAAAAAGTAGGGCATAATTGTATTAGCTTCGGATGAAATCTAATCCAAATACACATGCATATCATAGTTGTCCCCAAATTACATGTTAAGGATTAGAGTCCAACTACTTCAAGTTGCCCTTTTTCCTCCTCGCTTCTCTGAAAAAGTTTATTTCGTTTCTCTCTCTTCTCCAAAAAAGAATAGGAAATAGCATTGAGCAGTTCAATTTGAAAACTCAAACATTTCAATTTGTATATAAAAAAAAATCTAAGATCTTATTAGGTTTAGACAAATGTAGCGGCGAGCGTAATGGCGCCAATATTTTAATTCCTGAGGATTAGGAAATAACGGAATGGGCGAATAGATGGCGCCAACACTTGTAAATTTTGCAAACGGATTTCAGAAGTAACAAAAAGGCAGAATATATGTATTCAAATGGGACCAAAAAGAAGAAAAGATTTCAAAAGATGAAGACGTAATAAAAATAAGTGAATGTCATAATAAAATATATATTTTTTAATTTATATTTCTCAACTCTTAATATATAAATAAATAATTTTTAGATAATTATATTTCTATTATATAATTTAATATAAATTTTTTATTTTAAATCTTATTTTATTTTTCACAATTACAATTTTAAAACTAAACTCTATAATTTGTATTATCGTGGTCGGGTGCCACTAATCTTGTGGGGTGGTTAATGGATGCTTCCAATCCTATAAGAGACTAGCTGGACAATGGCTGGTCAAGATTGGTTACTACTCATGGCATTATTTTTAGCTCCTACAAATTCGAATTTTGAAATATTCTGCCCCCACCAATAATCTGCCTCTGGTCATCTTTTTAACCATAAATAAGCTATTTTTATCTCTTGACATCTACGGGAATTAGTAAATTAAGTTAAATAATTCGATACATAAAAAGACATTAGAGGAAGAGTTTTTATCCAATAAAGAGAAGAAAAAGACGCAAAACAACTTTGTTCACTGCTCGCTAATCACTATACTATGGGGTCTATAGTACACTATAATATTATTTTGTATTATTTTGACATTTTTTAATACACATGTATATATTATTTTATTTAATTTTTTATTATATTAAATTATCTTAAAATAATTAAATTATTTTTATAATATAATTTAAATTTTTATATAAAATTTTATATTCAATTAAATATTACCATATGAAATAATAAGACAAATGTAGTATATATATTTGGATTTTTGCTCATTTTGACTCAATTTTTTTAAAAATACACTAAAATAAATCAATATGTGAATGGAGTGTATTAAACTAAACATAATACTAAATAAAATAATATTATGCCTAATATAATATTATTTCAAAAGACATTATGAAATTAACTTCTACAAAAGCGAATACCACAATCATAACGCCATCAGTTATACAATTCTGTAGAACTGTATATCCCATATAGCCGAGACTTTCAGACAAGCAGATCTCCCTCTCTTCTAGCATTTCCTTTGTCATTCCGTTCATTGATGATGCTTTTGTCAGAAAAAGAACAGTAAATAAAGGAGCAGGGGAGCACATCTCCTTTGATTCTTGAATCTGGTTTTTTACTGAACTGAAAAGATATACTGCAGATTTTGAAGGGAAGGGAGAGGGAGAGGGAAAAGGAGTTGGGGAGGGAGAAAGGAGATGATGGGGCTCCAGGAAAATAGGAATGGTGTTGCCCAAAAGTACAGGAAGATGGATTCTGAAGCAACGGAGAAGGAGACCCAGGAAGTTTCAGATGAGAGAAACAATAACAGCAAGAAATATGTTTGGCCTGTGCCATCTTTGCATCTCTGAATTATGTGCTTCTTGGCTATGGTCGATGCCTAACAGTTCTTTGCTTTTTCAATTAAAGTTTCTGTCTTTATTTACGTTCTCTTTCTTCCGCTATCTGATCTTCCCTTTGGTTCATTAGTTGCTTATTCTTTTTTTAAAAATAACATAAACGTTAGTTTTTATTCAATTATCACATTATTGTACAAATTGCTGCATTTTGTCTCATTGATTAATCTGCTAAAGTTTAGTGATGAGTAGGTGGGGGTTTAAAGTTACACTTAGTCTATAATGTCATCTCAAATGGTATTATAATAAAAATTAAAATATTATTAAAAATAATATTATTTTATTTAACGTTACGCCTAACATATTACAATCCTTTCTTACATCGATATATTTTAGTATATTTTTTAAAAAATAAAGTTAAAATAAATAAAAACTCTATATATTTGTTAAAGAAAACTAATACGGCACTCCAACTCAAATCCGACTGTGCGGGAAAAAAAAAACTGAAAAAGGACAAAATATATAGCACAACAAAAGTCATGACGGGACTAGAAACTACCAGCCTATTTTTCCACCTCACCTTGAACTGTCTAATCTAACACCAATCGTTATCCTAACTCTGCAAAATCTCATGCGTAAAACCCCTCACGTCGTCCTCCGCCAACCTAGTCCACATCACTACCATTCGCATCTAGCAAGCTAACACGCACTTCCACACGACTCGCTATGGCTATCAAATCAAAAAAGGCTAAGTGACATACTCAAAATTTTGACTTTTGAGATATCAAATTTTTTAAAATATTAGAGCGATTTAAAAAAAGTAAAAGAGTCAAAGTTTAAAAATTAATATTTATAAAATAATTTTTTTAGAAAATATTGAGAGGTGGCTGATAATCAGGCCCTCAATTTTTTTTCTTTTGATATATTACAGAATATTTCAAAAATATTTTTATTAAATATTAAAGGTATACTTTATATCAAAAATATGAAAATTGACATTTAATTTCAACTTTTTTTTAATCTAATTTCAATTAAAATTCCTAAATCCAACTATGCACAGCCCTATTTTGACGAAGTGGCAAGTCATCACCATTCTCCCGTTGTACGATCTTGAATCTTATACTATGGTGGTTCTTTGCTGAACTTTCTATTACTCACGTGCTCGATTTCGCTTTTAACGCCGGAAGTCCCTCCATATTTCCTTGCTTCCTTCCCCCGAGCAATCGTAAACTGCATAAAATATTTACTTCCCAATCTCATCTCGGTGAGCTATGAATCTCAATCGGTCTTTCAAATCTTCCATTGCTGTACGGTGATTTATACGCGCAATATTACGAGTATATTTATTCTTATACTTCTGTTGGGGATCATGGGGGCGGTGACGTCGACGATGGCTGCCAAGTTTGCCTTTTTTCCGCCGAATCCGCCGTCATATGGCGTTGAGATGGAGGAAGGGACCGGGAGATTGAGGATGACGGAGGTGACCGTGAGGGATAACGTCGACATATTGAAACTGGGGACCAAGAGGGGGACGCAGATTGTGGCGCTGTATGTGAGAAACCCGGCGGCATCGATGACGTTGCTGTATTCGCACGGAAACGCTGCTGATCTGGGCCAGATGTACGACCTCTTCAGTGAACTAAGCCTTCATCTCCGCGTTAATTTGATGGGGTACTCGGCCTTGTTTTCTCTTTTAAGTACACATTTTGGTGGATGTGTACGTGTTTGTATGTCAAAAGTTTTGATTTTGGACAGGGCTGCTAGTTCACTGCTTTGGATTTAGTTGTCGGTTATAGAATTAGTTTCTGATTGTTAGTTACTTATTAGCTAAAAAATATGTACTTTTCCTTGGTTATATTGACTACTCTGAGCTGCTTCGTTTTTCTTCTTTGAACTGTATTTTGTCTTTGACTTGATAAAGTGCAGTCACTGCAGCAAACCTAAGTATGGACTGGCATTTGCCTGAGTACCTGATCACTTTTCCTTCCAAAAGGATCTCTAGTTGCAATATTATATTTAATTACTTATTTATTTCTTGGTTCGCATAATACGTTTTGTTAATTTGCAGTAGTTGGAACTAACTTATTTCTGTGCTCTGAAATGGAAAAACTTCAAATTAATCTTGATCGACAAATATAACATGTCTGATTTTTTTGCTGTTGAAACTTGTCTTGCACAGATATGATTATTCTGGATATGGGCAATCTACTGGGAAGGTATGAAATAGGACTTGAATTAATTACTCTTGAAGTAGTTTCTGGTTCAGGCAATGACAGGCTAAGCTATTTGTTCTTAATGGTTGCACTAGCCAAGTGAGCAGAACACTTACGCTGACATAGAAGCTGCGTATAAATGTCTTGAGGAGAAATATGGGGCTAGAGAAGAGGATGTAATACTATACGGGCAATCTGTTGGAAGCGGGCCCACTTTGGATTTGGCCTCTCGATTACCACGGTTAAGGGCAGTGGTTCTTCACAGTCCAATCCTCTCTGGGCTCCGGGTCATGTATCCTGTGAAGCGGACATACTGGTTTGACATGTATAAGGTTAATGCTTTCTCCTCAGGCAATTGTGTGAAAATTTGGCAAACTGCCTAATTTATTTCACCAGGAATCACTCACTGATTTTGTATCTGGTGTTTTCCCCTTCCTTTTGGGTGATGCAGAACATTGACAAAATACCATTAGTACAATGTCCGGTTTTGGTAATACATGTAAGTGCCCCCGCTACTTATTACTGTCAATAATCTTGAGATGCTTAACAACTAGAACACTGGACAACCTCTTTGTAATGCTTGGAAAGTTATCCATGACTTTTTGCATTCCGAAAGTTTGGTCATGTTTACATATTCTCTGTAATTCTATCTATGTATTGGTAGATATTTGTACATGCCTATTTTGGACCACAACTTCAAGGACGTCCTAAATTGGTTTCATCACCCCTGGTATTTGTGGTTTATGATTCATGTCTGATATTATACTATTCAATATCCGTTTGGCTTATAGAATAATTTTTTTGTAACGGTACAACTTGGACTCTTATCTTGTTCTGCTTTTCTGTGCTCTCACGGGGATTCATTGCTCTGTCTCTCTTTATTTACTCTTCAAAGTATACTGGATGGTCTGGTCTAGCATAAAGATACACTGGAAATTTTTGATGTCATATATATGCTTGTTTAATTTTTTGAGTTTAGAAATGAATAAACTGCAAGTATTCAGTTTTCATAGATTTTCTGGAGGATGAGGTCATAGCTTCTAAATACCAGATCATATTGATCGGATTTTGACTGCCACTTTTTTGGAAAGCATGTAGGCTCCTTAAAAGAACAATATATCTCCTGCTGGGTGAATGCTTAAGCTCCCATCACCTAAACAAGACTACATAATGTTGATGTGATCACTCTTTGGACAAGTGTGGTTGTACGGATCATAAAAAAAGCATGGAGACCAAGGAACAGTACTTCTCCAAATGTTGTTGTGTACTTATATTATAAACCTACTCTTATCGCTCCTGAGACAATGTATGATGCGGAAGAAACTTGTTAAGGGATTGGTTCCTTACATGGACTTCCAATCTTTTTTGTCTGTACAAATTTCTTCTCTGCAGGCTTCTAACTTGCATCACTTTTGGCATTTGTAGGGAACAGCTGATGATGTTGTGGATTGCTCCCATGGCAAGCAGCTTTGGGAGCTCTGCAAGGAGAAGTATGAGCCATTATGGGTTCAAGGTGGCAATCATTGTGACCTGGAGCTCTACCCAGAGTACATTAAGCACCTTAAGAAGTTCATATCAGCTATTGAGAAATCAGCACATTTGAAGAATGGATCTGTGCCATTTACAGAAAATATGGACAAACCCCGTAACAGCACAGACTGTAGACCTAGACCAAGCACTGATCAAAGAGAGAGGTCTAGGCCAAGTACAGATCAGAGAGAAAACCCTAGAGCAAGCACGGACTACAGAGTCAGTATTGACAAGAAAGAGAAAACTCGTCGAAACATTGAACGAGCTGAAAAGGCAAATAACACCACTGAACAACCAGAAAAAGCAAGGAACAGCATTGATCGGTTGGACTAACTCTGCCATCTACATTTTCTTTCAATTTCTCTCTTTGAATTTGCATTTCTTCCATTTTGCCAATATGGATTAATTTGTGCAAATGATAAAGATTTCTTCATTATTTAAACCAACTGGTGGCAGTATTGGAGGCTTGATGAGGTCAGCAGTATTATGCAATATAGACTGTTTCAAGCCTGTTGGAGCAAAGGTCTGAAGATGGAAGAAAGGTCGGTTGAGTTTACCAACTATTAACTAATCTGCTGCTTCCACCAACTGTTAAAGAATTGTACCTTAAATCTGCTCTGGTTCTTTTTGTTTCTGCTGTCCTTGTGTAAATCAATTGATCTACTATATGGTTACAACATGGGTTCTCTGCATGGTGCATTGTACATATTTTGCTTTCATATGCCCATAAGTTCTTACAATCGTTTCAAGGTTAGACTGTCTGATGCACGGTGTCCATTTATCAGGAAGACGACCACATTGATGCATGTGCTACTTTGGCTAGCTTTGAGAAGGTCCGGTCTCCAAACGTTCAGCAATGTGCTATTAAGGACTATGTTTCTGCTGAATGGTTGCAGGACTTCATGTTGCCAAGGACCTGTGCTTCCAGGAGATCACCTAGAAGAATTGCTGGTCTTGGATTCCCCCAGAAAAGTATTTCTTTTGACCCTAAATCTTTCTTGGAATTATTAGTTGGGAAATATTCAGTGAAGATAGGAATCGGATATGATCTAGAAGTCGACACTTTCAAGCTTGGTTTTGCTGGAGTCAGGAGATGGCCTTGTGAGGTCTGTGTTTACCAGCAACTTTTGTTTAAGCAAATGTGAAGCATGATCTTCAGTCATTTCTAGGCTTGCACTTCTCTTAAAAGAAAGCAAATCTTTGGAGGAACTTACTATTGTAGTTTTTTTTTTTTTGGGGGGGGGTTTATTGAAGTGGAATACAATGACACTGACTGTGGCCATTCTGTAACTTGGATTATAGTGAATGGATACAACAACAACTAGTTCAAAGCTTTCCAAAAACATTCATGACCGTTTCCTAAATGCGTTATGATCAATCCAGTTGAGATCTTCAATCTCATTCGAGCTCCATCAATCTCAATTGGCTCGATGTGTTCCTAGGCCGCCAATACCATAGCTTCAATGTAAAGAAGCAAACCAGAACAAAATCTAACTGTATAGAGTAGTTGCGAACGATTGTCAAGAATACGATGAAGGGAAAAAAGAAAGATCAGCTCCGTCAAGATCCTTCTGCTCGCAACGTTCATGTAGAATGGAGATGGGAAATCCCGGTTGGGGAGGTTTTGAATGCTTTGTGCCGTGAGAGATGGGGGAGCAGGGGTCTTTGGGCAACACAATAACCTACTATTCCTTTTGACCTTTTGGGGTCTTGGAAGGATCAATTTGATCAAGAAAATGTGGATCAAAATGGATAGTGTGTGTCTTTTGACATGAAGGAATAAGTACAAATAGGGGATGAGGAGAGGGAGAGAGATATTCACACGTAACATGTAAAAAAATAAAAAAAGGAAAAAAAGAATTCATAACAAAAATTTATAATATAAAGTATACATATGATAATATAACTGAAATATAGGTATCATTCATAGACAGAAAAGAGATCCCATAAAAAAAAGCAAAAAAAGAGAAGAAGGAGAAAGGAATATTTTTTATTTGACTTGGATCACAACAATAGCATTTCTAACTTGGATTTAACTTGATCACATTCAAGCATGAAGCCTTGTTTCCTCCTTTAGAAAATTAAAATATTGTCTTCTCCACATTCCAGCACAAAGTCTTGGTTTCGCTACTTTGTCTTAGCTGTCTAACAAGTAAGCAGATCCAGAGTGTTTCTTCTTCTCCAACTAGAGTTTCTTCTTCTCCAACTTCTTTGTTGATGAGTATAGACTGAAATTTGTCCAGAAATCCGCCGCGATGACCACGGAAGCTGTCGCTCTGTACCTCTCAATCCGTTTGTACATACTTGTACTTCTACTGTGTTGTCTTCTGCCTTTCTTCTGCATCTTCAAATTCTTGTTTTAGCTGTATAGTTACTTCTCCGGCGAGACTGTCAAAGGAAAAGTAGTTCTGATCACCGGGGCATCATCTGGAATCGGAGAGGTATAAAATGCCCATTATAATAGGCCATAGTCAAATCATTCCAAGTTCTTTTCTGCATTACTTTGACATCAATCCTGGAATTGCAGCAAATGAGTTACGAGTATGCAAGAAGAGGAGCTTCCTTAGTCATCGTGGCCAGGAGGGAGAAACTCCTCCAGGATGTTGCCAAAAGAGGGCAGGAACTTGTCCCCCCGACGTTCTCCCTCTTTGTGCAGATGTGCGAAACGTCGATGACTGCAAACGATTTGTTGATGAAGCTATCAAGCATTTTGGCCGACAAAGGTTCTTTTACTGTCTGTTTTCATCTACCATAATGTGTCGGGATCAAACGTAATTGTTCCTAATCAATATTCTCTTTGATTTTTTAGCGGATCATGTGGTTAATTAACAGTGCAGGAACTGTTTCTTTTTGCCCAATTGAAGATGTCAGTGATATTGTTAAACTGGGGCCTGTGATGGCAATCTTCAAGAACGAAACTTCTACCCAACTCAGACGACCCCAGTTCCCAACCAAACTGAAAGTATTGAAATGAATGCAGAATCCTAAAGAAGTATTTTTTCTTCAAATTATGCAGGAGGTGAACTTCTGGGGGTCAATTTACCCGACTTACTTTACGATTCCTCACCTCAAGAAGACAAAGGAAATATTTTTTGTGAATGCATCCACCAGTGCATGTATACCACCACCGAGATTGAGCGTCTACGCTGTAAGAACTAAGAAAGTCCGTCTTCTTACCTATTCAGCTCAGTGGACTATGATTTTTCCAGGCAAGTAAAGCAGCATTGGTGAGCTTCTATGAGGCCCTGAGAATTGAACCAGGCAAGTAACAACAGGGACTCTCGCTTTTATAGCTTCAGAGATGACTCAAGTGAAACGCTTATAAAAAGAAGGAAGTGTCGAAGTCGAAGAAGAAGCGTCTAAAGTAGGAAATTTCCAAACGTTCGATAACCATGGCGTTTATAATCATGAAAAACTATGAATGGTACTCTTTCTTCCGATACTTACCATTATTTACTCTAACGTTCACAGGCTTTTATCAATGATCGGCCAGTGATGAGCTCCGTTGCTTGAGCAAAAGCAATGGTCGACGCGATATCCCGGAAACAGAGATCCGTGACCGAACCAAAATATTTCAAGGTTCTTTTCTTCTTGAAAAGCGCATGTCCGGAACTAATTGACTGGGCTAACCACAGATCCTACTTGCACACATAGGTCCAGGCCTGAAACGAAGGCTGCCGGTGCCGATCAATGCCGTCCAAACTAGAAGATGGACTCATGTCCAGTGATTGCTCCGAATAAAGATGGACGAAATCAGATTTCCGTATCACCATTTCCGATTAGAACCTGCCATGGCGTGATTTTGTTAATTAATCTATCATCTTCTTACCAAGCAATGCAAGTTACGGAATAATTTTAAAGTTGCCGAAAACTCTTTCTTAAGATGAAATTCGTATTAAAGACTTTTTCTATTTATACTCTTATTATCTTTACATGTCATTTCTTTCTTTGAACTTTTTATATGCTATTTTTGTAATTTATAATTTCGTAAATGAATACTTATTTTTTATTATTAAGTATTTATTGGCTTAATATATAGTATTATATAATAACTGTATTTTCAAAATAATTTTTTAAAAAATTATAAATTCTTTGATACAAAATGATTATTCTTTAAGAAACATTTTTATTGCAATCAATATTAAAATTTATTAATTACAAATTATAAATATTAATAATGTATTTATAATTTGTTTAAAATAGAGGAATAAAATTATAATTTAGACAAAATTAAAGAAAGAAAATATAATAATCTTTTTTCCTCTAATTTTTGTGAAAAATTAAATTGGTTGATTAATAACAACGCATTTTTTGTCTAGAAAAGGAAAAAAAATAGTAACAAAGCATTAATTTACATGGTGAGATCGCCATTGACAGAAACACCCTTTTCTCGTGGTTTTTGGTTCCTGGTTCAAGAAACTTAAGGGCCATCATAATCATAATATTTTAATTTAAAATTTTTAAAAATAAATTATTTATAAAAAAATTAAAAATATAATAAATTTTTTTTATTAATATGTAATTAAATAATATTTTAATTTTAAATTTTATATAAAAAAAATTTAAATAAAAATATAATTTAAAATAAAAAATTTATATTGAAATTGCGAAACTTAATTCACTACAATGAAATTGAATCCATATACACAGTTCTTAGTGATCCAGTCTATGTAAATAGAGCCACAAAAACATGTGAGTAAAGACGCAAAGTCGGAACTAATAAATTAATCCAACATTAAATTTTCGGATTCGTGGGCTGCTTAAAGCCTTAAACCACTGCAGACTAAACCCAACCGATGAAGGCATGGCCGTTGCTCTCCCGACGCTCCCACCTGCAGTTCCACTCTGCTGGAGCGCAAATAGGAATAGAGTAATAGTAGCATCTTCAGTGGACACGAAACACAGGCTGCCGTATAACCCTCATCGTACGTATTCTCCAAAGCCTTCCAAAGTACCCAGCGAATCTCAGCCTGATTTCACTTCACCGCCCATCAACTCCAGCATATCAGTATCAGACCTCCTCAAACGCTCCAATTCAGACACATCCTCCGTTAACAGAGGCGAGTATTAAGTGATATGCGCACTCACTGGTTTGCTCTGTTTGGAATTCGATTTATTTCTTCCGGGTAATTTACAGGGGTTCTGGATGGAAGTGAAAGGACGTATATGGGATTGGAAAGATGGCTCCCCAGTGCCCCAAAGGTGGAAAAGCCTCGTTCTGTATTCAATGCGGCATCTTTGGCCTACATTGGGGATTGCATTTATGAGGTAAGCTTTTGGATTCACTAGTTGATGACTATATGGGACTTGTTCTTTTAACCCCAGGAGAAGGTTTTCCGAAGATAATTGATCCCTTTGAAGTTTTTGGCTGGAAGCGAGGCATCAACTGATTTTGTTCATTGCCTGAAGGTTTTGGAACCAAATGGACGCGTGCGCAGAGAAACTGTTTTTCCTTATCGTTAGTTTGTTGATGTTGTCTTGGGTTTTTAATTTCTTATGAATCTCGTTTCTGTTTCTTGTTTTGAAACCGTTGCAGCTCTATGCTAGAAGGCATTTTTTGTTTCCCCCATTGAGCATTGAAGATTACAATGACAGCGTGATGGCAGTAGTGCGTTGTGAAGCCCAGGTAAGGATGACTTTTACCAATTTCTACTAGGAGTTCTGTGAGTCTGCTCCAACGAAATTGTTATTTCTGCAACTAAGGACTGCAAAAAGGTTTAAGCTTTTGAAGATTATCTGTACGATAAAGCATCTTTACAAAACTTTCTTAACTTCTTTGCTTATGTTCACATGCATTACTATCTCCTTGAACTGAACGGCCCTGACTCCCGAACTCCTCAGTGACAAATTATGACTATTAGTTGATCCTAGTACCTGTCTTGCTCCTTTTTGTTATTCTAAAGTCACATTGACATCAGACATCATATAGAACACAATCACCTCCTACTTATTATTCAGTGAAATGGGGATCAATTTCTTCTGCTACTCAAAAAAGCTTTCTTTGCTTTCTTTCATTTATCTCCCACTGCCAGTTATAAGGTTCAGTTGGATAGTAAGTAGCTGAAATTATGATTTCTTATTGCTCTTTTCCTGTCTCTATTTCAAGCACAAAATATATACTTTTTATACCTTGTAGTAAAGTGTTTGTTGTGTTCCAGGATGCCATGCTGCAGAAACTTATTAATGACGATTATTTGTCGGTGCAAGAAAGGTGGGTGCTGTAATTCTTTCCTGTGTCTTGCTGAAGTCATTTCTAATCTCATTATTTGTATGCAAAAAGAGTCCTCATTTTGCACACCAGTATTCCCCTGTACTTCATTGATGTTTCAGCCTATTAGTGGGGACAATATCATTTGCAGAATAGGTTTTGTTTTGTGTACTTCTCATCTTAGAATCTATCATCTTTTTGATTTCCTTGCAAGCTCAGAACCTAAATAATAAGAGGTGAAATTCTTGAAGTTAATTTTCCAAATCAAAGATTCTGAATGTCAGATGTTTACTTATCTGTTTGGACCTCTTCTATGCTGTTGCTGCTGCTTTTTGGTGTTCTGTAGGAGGGCATGTTGTTAAGCACCATCCAAAATATGACATCCTATAAAAATCTTTGTACAGGGATGTGCTTCGTTGGGGCAAAAATGTTGGTTCGGCAAGAACAAAGACTAAAAAACGCGCTGGTGTGGCTGTTTATAACCGAGCTTCATCACTCGAAACACTAGTCAGTTCCCTTCTGCCTAGGATATATACATTTGGCATTTGTTTCATCTGCTTTCATTTATTCTTTTCTAGTTTCTGTTTACCTGATCTGCTAGGATGTTAGATAGGTGCTATTATTTGAGGAATATCACTTGCAGGTTTTTGTATTAGAGTTTTAGCCTCTTCTTGCTTGTAAAACACACTTGGACTGATTATTTTGGTAAAAAATTTTCCTAGTTGACAAATATTATTTCTTAGTACTTCAGCATATAGCATGATATTTGTTTTGATCTCTGTTCAATTACTAGTACTAGAACTAATTAGATATGTGTTGTCTAGGATTCATATGTGCTCATTCCCAAATTTATGACCATAATTAATCTATATTCTGTAGGTAGGTTATCTTTACCTGACAAATGTGTCAAGGTTAGAGGAGATCATGCTGAAATTGGGCTTCTCTAGTGGTGTTTCTAGCCAGTCAATCATGGATGAAGCAAACAGTAAGTAATGGAATTCCAACAAGTATACATACCTTTTAATATATGAAGTGAGATTCTAACATGCAAAGCCATGTTTAGTCTTCAAATTCCTGGTTATGTTATAATCAGGTTGTTGCTATATTTTTACTTGTAGGAATGCGCATTACTGGAAAAAGATTTTATTCATGTTATTGTGGGTGTGTTGGGTTTGGAGGATCTGATGCTTTTGCAAGTGATCTAAAACAAATATGTGGACTGCCAAGAAATATGCCATAATTCATTTTCGTTGAGCAAGTCCTTTGCTGTTCATGATTTTTTCTCTTATTCTGCTCCTTCTTAGTTTCCTTTTGCTAACCCTTGCTATCAATGGTTCACTATCCAAGTTATTTATTATATGTGATTCATTGAAGCTATTTCTAGCAGTTTTTTTTAATATATATTTTTGGTTGGTTTGCTAAATTTGATCTAGTTTTTCATCTTTTGGTACTATGCTAATACCGTGTGTTCTTTTTCCTTACCTATTGTGTTCCCGCAGTCTACAAGAATGCCAGGTAAATAGAAGTCTGTGTGGTCAAGATGATGATGATGAACTTGCAGATTTTGTAAAAGTAAGACCAGCATATAGGAGAAGGTGCTGAATACAGCGATTTGCTGCATTTTCACGTTATAGTGTGAATTCTTGTGTTTGTAATATAGGAAAGCAACCATTTTCAAGATATATGGAGATTCTTTTTCTAGCGACAAAAATACCAGTGCATGCTGCATCAACTCTCAAAAGATTTTATTATTGAAGTAGCATTTGCAATTAATTACATTGGCAGGGTAAAACTAACTCAACAATTTAGCAGTACCTTGCTTGCAAGTCTCTTTCCAATTGTCCAGAAAAGGGCATCACTAGACGAGCTCCAGCAGGAAATGGCTGATTGTGAATGAAAGCCTAAACAGATATAGTCAAAACAGTTTCTTTACTCTGATAGATCAATTCTCTTAAATGAAAGAGTACATATTTCCCAAAAGATTTATATCCAGGGACAAGATTCTTATTTTATTTGATAAGATGCTGGTTTTAAAGACTTATCATACTTAAGGAATTGATCTTTCTAGTCAGATTATGACTTTTGTTTTGAACTTATAATGTTTCTTTCACTATAATTTGTTGGGAATAAACAATGATTTTGTGAAATATTTCTTACGGTATAACTTGTTGAGACTAAACAACAGTTCCTTAAAAGTACCCTACGTTAATTGCTACACTAAACAACTGACTACTACTCATAAGCAGACATCTGTTGTCACTCAGTATCTGATTTGAAACCCCCGTTCCACTGTTGGTTGGTTGCCAAGCTGTGGCCGGCGATTACTAGCGTTCCCTTTTGATTATGAATTTTGTTGCTCCCATCCTATGCCCGTTGGTTAAAGTCGGTCGTGAAGTAATCAACCAATTGTAAGATAAGAAAATGGCACAAAAGTGAAAACCCAGAAGTATACGAACCGTGGTTTCGGGGGGAAAAAAAAAAAGGGAAAAGAAACGTCACGAACCGTAAAATCCCACTGCAGTTGCAAACAAACTCACCGGGAACTAACAAAAGGGAAAAAGGTTTAAGGAGGGTTTAAAGGTCGGCTGCCCTGTCGTTTCCACGTTCAAGACCAGCATCCAAATCTCTTTGTGGCACGCTTCGTTCTCATGAACTTCTGCTGCAGAATTCTTCTCAAGTCAAATTTGCTTAATTCCATCGCTTTCCTTCCCATTGAACTCATTACACTTGCTCGCATTCTTTCCAGTTGGTTCACAAACTTTGCGAGCGGAATTTATGTCCAGCACCAGAGCTCCCACTTCTTCCGGCATTAAGATTGATCACTTGACCCCCCTCCCAATTGATAAAAAAGCCACAAAATTTCTCTTAATCCCGCCAGATATTTCCACAATTATGTGGAGAAACGCAGCCAAACAAGTGTCCTCAAGAACCCTTACGCCAATTAAATTTGCTGCCACTTTTAGTCCCTTCTGTCGTACTTGCAGCTTTCTTGGATTTCCTCAAGATTCAGTATTTTCCCAGAAATTCAACTTCAAACATCTTGACTTCGATTCTTGCTCGAATATTGAATGTCCAGAACTGGATGTTCGGAAAGTCGGCAAATTCTCAGCTAGGAATGAATTCTTGGGCAGGCGTAGTTTGCATAGTATGAAAAGCCAAGTTAACATCAATGCGTTGTGCCCAAAAAGCTATGCAAGTGTAGCTGAGGCTGTGGCGGTCTCATCAACTGATGCGGAAGACGATGTATCTGTTGTAGATGAGGTTCAAGAATTGTTGACAGAGATGAAAAAAGAGGAGGTCAAGCAGCGGAACATTCGTTGGCGGGGACGGCATAAGATGGCTTATGGAATGGGGCGTAGGAAATATCTTGCTCTTAGGCGGAGACAAGTGAAAATTGAGACCGAAGCTTGGGAGCAAGCAGCTAAAGAATATAAGGAGCTTTTAAATGATATGTGTGAACAAAAATTAGCACCTAATTTGCCATATATTAAGTCATTGTTTTTGGGATGGTATGAGCCTCTGTGTAACAAGATTGCTGAGGAACAGGAGTCATTTAGGCAAGGAAAGAGCAAGGTCGCCTATGGGAAGTATCTTCTTGACTTACCAGCTGAAATGATGGCAGTGATCACTATGCATAAATTGGTAGGATTGATGATGACGGGAGGCGAGCATGGCACAGCAAGGGTTGTACAGGCTGCTTGTCTTATAGGAGATGCGGTTGAACAAGAGGTTTTATCAACTTCCCTTCTGTACTGTAGTTGTCTATCATTGTCTGCTTCTTTATCAATCTCCCTTCTAAACTGTCTCCAGAGGCCCCTGTTGTAAGTTGATTTGTGCTAACTCTATGATATTTTGGCTATTGGACAGGTTAGGATACACAAATTTTTGGAGAAGACAAAGAAGAAAAAAACTGATAAAGATGATAAACCTGAAGGAAATACAACTGTTACGCCACTACAAGAAAAATTAAGAAAAACTGTTACGAATCTGATGAAAAAACAAAAGCTGCGGGCAGTGCAGCAGATAGTGAAGGCTCAGGATGATTCAAAGCCCTGGAGTCAAGATACTAAAGCTAAGGTTTGAACTTAAGCTTGTATTTGTTCTATATGGCCAACATCATGAAAGTTCACACTTAAAGGGACTACATAGGTTCTGCAATTTTTTATGGTTCGTACAGGTTGGCAGCCGTCTCATTGAATTGCTTGTGCAAACAGCATACATTCAGGCTCCAGCTGATCAATTAGCAGATGGTCCACCTGATATTAGACCTGCATTTACACATACGTTCAGGACTGTGGTGAAAGAAGCAAAGTAATGATTGTTCTTCTTTGTTTTCTTTTGTGGTTTGTTCTATATTTTCAGACAGTCTTACTGGATGCCTTCTAATAGGAGTTCTAGTAGAAGATTTGGTGTCATCCAGTGTGATCCATTAGTTCTCCAAGGTCTTGAGAGAACTGTAAGTAAACCTGTTAATTCCTGTTTTTCTCTCAAAGGTTTAATTTCCATTTCTTATCCTTCAAGATATGTGAAGAGAAATACTTGGAAATCTATTTTCAAACTGACGGAGAATAATATTTTCATTCTATTGAGCTCGTGAACCAAGCCATGTAGTTATTGCCCCAAGTTACCTACTTTGTTGTCTCATTTCAGTTTTTTAATCTTCCTATCAGATTTCCCTGATACTTATAACAATGTTATTGAGCAGGCCAGGCACATGGTGATCCCTTACATGCCAATGTTGGTTCCTCCAGTCAAGTGGGCAGGGTATAGCAGCTTTTTTTACCTTATTGGTGGTTGTTAACAAGTTCCTTTCTCATTGGAGAAGTGACATAAACATCAAAGCCTGTGTAATCTCTTATGCTTTATTTTCTAATATACACATTTGTAGGTATGACAAAGGTGCACACCTGTATCTCCCCTCATATGTCATGCGCACACATGGTGCAAGACAACAACGTGAAGCAATTAAGAGGACCCCTGTTAAGCAGTTAAAACCAGTTTTTGAGGTTTGTGGAGTTCAAATATATTTCTGGTTACTTCATATTGGTTGGAAACAATATTTATTGGCGCTTCTTGTATGGTATGTAATGTCTACCTACTTTTTGGAACCAGGCCCTTGATACGCTTGGAAGCACCAAATGGAGAGTAAACAAGAGGGTACTTGGTGTGATTGACAGAATATGGGCTAATGGAGGATGTCTTGCTGACTTGGTTGACCGCAATGATGTGGGTTACTTGTACAGTATTATATTTTCTTTTCATTTCAAATTCTATATTATTTCAACCGTTAAAGAAACTTTAGGAGGTTGATTTCTGAATTAAAAAACTGTTAATGTTTTTATGTTCTTTTCACTACCATGCAGATCCCTTTACCAGAGCAACCAGATACTGAAGATGAAGTCATTCTCAGGAAATGGAAATGGAAAGTAAAAAATGTCAAGAAAGAGAACAGTGAAAGACATTCGCAACGTTGTGATATAGAGCTAAAACTCTCTGTATGATATAAATTCATAGCTTCCAATATAATTACCTTTTTCTTTCTGATTAATAGTTTAGAAGTACAATTTTTTTAAGACTTGTTATGGATTGTCAAACAGGTAGCACGGAAAATGAAAGATGAAGAAGGTTTTTTCTATCCGCATAGCCTCGATTTCCGAGGGCGAGCATATCCCATGCATCCACACTTAAACCATCTGGGATCTGATGTCTGTAGGGGGATCCTTGAGTTTGCAGAAGGACGTCCTTTAGGGAAGTCAGGCTTGCACTGGTTGAAGATACACCTTGCTAATTTATATGCAAATGGTGTGGATAAATTATCCCATGAGGGACGTCTAGCCTTCACCGAAAATCACCTGGATGATATATTTGATTCAGCAGACAGGCCACTTGAGGGAAAGCGTTGGTGGTTGAAAGCAGAAGATCCATTCCAGTGTTTGGCTGTCTGCATTAATCTCTCTGAAGCCTTGAGAAGCTCATCACCAGAGACTACTATTTCACATATCCCAGTACACCAGGTAGTACTTAGGAAAGCAAATTAGCAACTCCGATTTTCTGGAATTGTTTTCCGGACATTTTGTTTTACTGAATCTCTAAACTGGTGCTTCTTTATATGAACGTGTAAGTTTTGAATAGCAAATCCTAAAGCCAGTTGAAACAGCCATTACGGTCCCCAGCCCAGAAATGCAACTATTTTACCTGCAAATGTGATATGATGAGCTTCCCTCAAGTAGAACAGGCATGTCTACTAGAAACTAGATTGTATTATTGCTACATCCCACTGTAGCCAGGAAAGAGATCTAAGAAGTGAGAAGAGACAGAGAGTACGAAATGATCAGAGGATTTTCTCTGTTTTTCCTTTCTTCTCCACCCTCCCCCACCCCCGGCAACCATAAAAAAAAAGTATCATTGGCCTTATTGCATATTTAGAAAATGCAATTGTCCTATGCAATTTTATACTTTTCCATTTCCTTCTCTCACTCTCTTTATTATTTTACTTTCAGGAAATAGGAATTCTTAGTCCTAGAGAGGACATTACTCTTGTGTTGTACCTTTAGGAGGTTAAAGGAAGAAGTTTTTTGTGGTTTTGGGGTTGACATACTAGGTCAAGTGTGCAATTATGATGGATCTTCATAACCTGCACGTTTTCAAGAAGTTTCTTCTTCATTTCATTTTATTCTATACAATGTTTTGAATCAGTTTCTATGCTTCTTCTGTCTTCTTAGGAAGCAATAACATCACTAACTGCTCCTGCTCCTTAGTCATCGGGTTCATGACATTCTTTTTTCTTTTGTTTCCCCCCTTTGACATGTGGAAATTTTAAATTTTAATCCTCAGATGGACTGGAAGATGGTCTACTGTTTAAATGTTGGCACTGGTTGATTTTCGTTTAAAAATTGTTGATCTGGTTATCGGCTCTACGTTTTATTTGTCTAGTTTTCTTTCTTTCAGATATGTCAGTCATTGACAATATCTTTCCTTTTTATTTTTCTTTGGATATTTAAGGATGGCTCCTGCAACGGTTTACAGCACTATGCTGCTCTTGGAAGAGATAAGGTGATATACTTTTTCTATCTCTATCGTGACTCTGGAGTCTTGTAACTTTGTTTCCTTAATAGCACGAGCACAGGAACTTTCTTCTCACTTCTAATTGTGCATGAAGTAGTGGCATCTATTCTCTCTTTATTCTTTACTGGACTCTGTTAACTTGGATAAGGTTGACAGCTGAGTAGAATTGCAATAATATGATTAAATCAAGCAGCATGAAACTTATTGGTTGGGGTTATATATGAATTTAGTTTTACATCTGGGTCTTTGCTTGAGAGACAACTTCTATATTCTCCTTGGCAATACATTTATTCTTTTTCCTTTTTCTTCCATCATTCTGCAGTTAGGAGCTGCTGCTGTCAATTTGGTTACTGGAGAAAAACCTGCTGATGTTTATTCAGGAATAGCCGCTAGGTAATCTGCTTAGTATTGGTATAAGAAGCTTTTAATTGTAAGAGCAACATCATCCTGCAGTTTAGCTTTCTAGTTCTGTTGAGTAGGCATGAGGTTGCATCCTTTTTCTGTTTCAAGTTTCTATAGTTTCTCTTCTATATTCTTTGTATGTCTGACAAGGTTAATCATGAAGTTGCATCCTTTTCTGTTTCAAGTTTCTATAGTCTCGCTTCTATATTCTTTATATGTCCAACAAGGTTCATCATCTTCAACAGAAAAATGAAGAAATTATAGTTAAAACACGGTTTTGATTTCTCCATCAAGATACCACAACGGGATATGTAACACTAACCAATATCTTGGAAGGCAGAATTATGAACTGAAAAATGGAAATTTGAGGGTCATATGAAGTTGGAGTTTGATAATTTTATGAAACCCTCCAGATGTGAAGTACCCAGTATGCTTGCTAATTGTTTTTCAAGTCATAATATATTTCTCTCAACGTATAATATGTAATTTGTCTGGAAGTAAGATTGTTTCTATATCATCAGAAAAAGAAGTGTAGCTTGGAGATTAACGTCATCTGAAAAATTAATACATGCTGAATGAGACTCTAACCTAGTTCAGTGAGATGCAGTTTGTTTGTTTCATTCTATATGCAATGGCAAGTAACAGTAAATGAATAAGGAATATTACATATTGTACTCATGACACAGAGTTTTGGACATAATGAAGAGGGATGCACAAAAGGATCCTGCAGTTTTCCCTGATGCGTTGCGTGCGAAAATTTTAATCGATCAGGTTTGGGATTTATCCTCCTCCCAACACCACCACAGAAAAAAAAAAAACACGGCACCTTTTAATTTTTCCACAGAAGAAGGAAAATAAAATGATTGTGTTTTATGTGAATGTGAATTGACTCACTAATTGGATTATGGATGAGATTTAGGTTGATAGGAAATTGGTGAAGCAGACAGTGATGACCTCAGTGTATGGAGTCACCTATATTGGCGCTCGAGATCAGATCAAGAGGAGATTGAAGGAACGTAGTGCTATTGCAGATGATTCAGAGCTTTTCGGTGCAGCTTGTTATGCAGCAAAAGTAAGGGAATAGGGCAAGCTTAGGTTTTTGATGCGGTAACCTGAACTTGCATTCATGGGTTTCCTCCTAACCCCAAAGATAAAAAAATAAAAAAAAAAGAAAAGAAGGGGGGAGAGAGGGAGGGAGAGGGGGGTGGGGAGAGAGAGAGAGAGAGAGAGCGGTCTTGTGCTTAATATTCCTTAGTGCTGATGCAGAGGTTGAGCATTTCTTATCCACCTACTGTTAGCTTCTTTCGGGTCAATGACTCAAATGCTACAATTTTGTTCTTATTTTTTGGTGACATATAATTTTATTCCATGATTGTAATTGTTAATCACTTGTGATGCAACATGAATATCTTATTCAATTGGAATCCATCTAGTCTCTGATCATATCTTTTCACTGTTTGATCCTTTGATAGGTCACTTTAACCGCTTTAGGGGAAATGTTTGAAGCTGCACGGAGTATCATGAGCTGGCTTGGAGATTGTGCTAAGGTTTGTAACTGGTTTTACGCACTTATGACTATAAATGGCCATTAATAACCTCTATTGCTAGACTCTGATTTGTGGTTAATGGCTTGGAGATTAATGTAGTCGGTGGTGCTATGTAGCAATGAAATTTTCAAGTTAGCTTATGTAAGGTCTAATGCACCAGCAGTTCTATGACTGGGTCATTTATACAGAAGACCAAGGAGTAGATTGTTTGTCTTATATCTGATGTTTTTCTGTGTGCATGTGAACTTTCAGTGTGTGTTGCTAATGTGTTCTTTTTTATAATCTCTCTACCTGTGATAATCTTTGGCAAAAAGTAGTCTTCTGGCCATATACTTAAGCAATATTATTCTTATGGATGATAGGGTTCTGATGTAAGGGCCTGCACAGCTTGCTCATGCCTTAGACGGGTCATGCATTATCTTGTTGAATTTTCATCTCACCAACTATTCTTAGCAACTTTCTCATGCCATTTGGCTCATAAGTATAGAAGTTCCATTTTTCTAGTACCAATCTGATTGTTGTCGTTCGTCATTTCAACTATAAACTTATCTCTGTCAGATCATACTTGAGAACTTCAAATCTTTTAGTGCACACATTCAGTTATAATTCGTAGTTCTACATTCATCCCTTCAGAGCATTCTTGAAGTTATTCTTCAAATGGATTGTCTATTAATGTCATCTTTTCACTTCAATCATTTTCCATAGGACATAATACTGTTTTTAGAATTGTTATTTTCAATCATATTGCCTTGTTTATGTACTGTTTGGTCATATATAGTCGCATCATGTGGCCAACTTACTGTGCATGTATTTTATTGGTTTATTTTTGCTTGTTACTCTTACGTTAATTTATTACGAAATACCAACAGATCATTGCTTCAGAAAATCAGCCAGTTCGGTGGACAACTCCACTCGGACTTCCTGTTGTGCAGCCCTATCGCAAAATAGGGAGGCATCTTGTGAGTTTACTATTTCTGACATCTTTGTTTCTTGGTATCTTTGTGGCATTGATCAAAACCTGACAATGTCAGTAACTGATCATATTCTACCGCATGCAAGGTTAAGACTTCTCTTCAGGTGTTGACACTGCAGCGAGAAACAGAGAAGGTATTTTTGCCTGATGTCTCCATGTTTTAAACTCTCCAGTTCATTACTTCTTTTGTCTCATCACCTTCAAGTTTTATCTTGGTCAACACAGGAATTTTTGAGGACTATTTAGAGGAATTTTTGAAAAGCAGAAAAACTCAATCATCTACCTGTTGCACAATCTGCCATATGAGATTTACATGGATAGTCAACCTTGTATTACCTGAGATTCTGCTGGAATGTTCATCTACCTATCTCATCTTCCAGTTTGCAGCCTCTTGGAAGCCAAAAGGGTTCCTCCCTTCCCCACGAGGGGCTGGGGGCGGGGGGGGCCTTTCCCTCTACTCTTTTTTCCTCTTTTCCCTGTATGAACAGTCCAACTCCTTCAGGATGTAAATGTAATTTTATATAATGAACATCTACCAGTACCTTTTGCATAGCACTACCACAGGATTGGGTTCCAGGCTTATTCTGCCCAGAAGTCTTGATTGTTTTGGCATCCCCACCTTTAGGGAATAGGTTCAATACTAATTTATTTGATTCTGGACTCAAATTTTACATCTATTTGTAATTCGACATAGGTCATGGTGAAGAGACAAAGGACAGCTTTTCCTCCAAATTTTGTGCATTCTCTTGATGGTTCGCATATGATGATGACTGCGGTAGCTTGCAGGAATGCAGGCTTGAATTTTGCAGGTTCTCCTGTGCTTCATTTCTCCCTGTAGTCTGAATACTGTCTCAATTTTTTATTTTTACCTCTGAATGAGCATTTTTTTCTGTAATGAGTACAGGTGTTCATGATTCTTATTGGACACATGCTTGTGATGTAGACTACATGAACAGAATACTGAGGGAGAAGTTTATTGAACTCTATGAAACACCAATTCTTGAGAATGTAAATACTTAAAACTGTATACTCTTATTTATTTATTTATTATTATTTTTTTTGGGGGGGGGGGGGGGGGGGGGGGGGGGGGTTTGGAATTTGGACTCAATTATCTAATGGTATAGCCAGGATTTATTTAATTTCTCATTGTGGCTCTCTGAGAACCTTCAACCTTTTCCTATTCTGAATACTACTGTTTGGACTAGGTTAAGTACTCAAAATATGTGATCAACTTATTAGGCTTGTTGGAAGAGTAGAGGCTTCTTTTGATCAACTTATTAGGCTCGTTGGAAGAGTAGAGGCTTCTCTATTCATGTCTGCATAATAATCTTGAGTAGACTAGCTAAGAATATTAGTTCTCAATTTCCTTGTGCAATAAGCAAAATATTGTGGATGCTGCCGAAACATTTGATAGTTTTGCAGGTTATATCTGTCACTGACTCATTGTGACAAATGCCTGAATTCAAGTAATGATGTTTCTTCAAATATTCCTTTTTAAGTTCTGAACTTCGTAGATTTAAGAATTAGCGTGATCTTCCAAATTTAAGGCATGTTAAAACTGACGAACTTGTTCTTTTCTACTGTTCTTTAATTGTGCATGCCAGCAATGATCTAATTCTTTCATATTTGAACAGTTGTTGGAGAGCTTTGAGAAGTCCTTTCCCTCATTGTCATTTCCAGCTCTGCCAGAGCGTGGGGATTTCGAGCTTAGAGATGTTCTGGAGTCGCCGTATTTCTTCAATTGATTTGCTCAAGGGAGGTATCATGTCAGATGTTCTTTGACGTCAAGAGTTATTCTCTGCATCATCATGTTCTTTCCCTTTGACACCATCCATCATAAGTGGGAATGATGCTGAAGGGTCGGGCTACTCCCAAAATGGTACAAATTTTGAGCTAGTTAGAATTAGAGGACCGCAATTTTCTTGTAAAATCAGCACAATGTGGCGAGAGATGCTCCCTTATTTTGAAGGTAATAGTCTTTTGAGAGATTTCTCCAAAAGACTGAGGAGGGAGGCCTCTGTCAAGTATACTGCCCCGGCAATTTAAGCTCGGAGACAACATCAATGCCATAGCATTTTTGGGAGTAGCAACCAGCAATTATAGGGACTGGTTCTCTTCAGAAACTTGAAGCCAGTTAAAATAGGTCAGCCGCAAGGATGCATGATTCAAGTATCAGCCATAGAGATGGACGTACAGGTTTCAGGTTTGATGCAATAGATCCAAAATTGCTATAGACGTGTATATATATGCTTTTCTTTCAAGTTCACAGCTTATAGGCCACTTTTCTGTATTCAGCAGACTCCCGGCTTCTTTAGTTGTGTATATTCTCATCTTTCCTTCGGTTCCTTCTCCGGGGTGGCGGGGTTTGACTTGTTACAACCACATTCAAAGCAGATTCTCTTTTTATTTTTTTAAAAAATGAAGCAATTTCTTAACGTAAAGAAAAGGATGGCATTGGACAAGCATATTTTCACGTTTCATACATTGGCATTGGAGAACGCACTGGACAAGAATATTTTTACAGTTCATAGATTGGCCCATCTTGCTATTCACGATTTTCAGCGTTGTGATAAAAAGGTATTACAAAATTTACAATACTAGTTCCTCAATCTGCAACAACCGGACAATTCTATGACGTTACTGAACGGATTTCAGACTATCCATCCTATTTCACCACCAACCGTCTACAAAAGAAATATACCACCTGAGACTGTCGCTTCTAACTCTATTGAGGACAGGGCAAATGTGCAAAGGAGATTACAAAAATTTTGACATGCGAGCCCTAGTTTAGCCCTAGTTACTCTGTGCATGGTAGAATACAAATAAGACGTTGACATTGAGATGGAGTCCCCCGCACAAGCTCACATCCACAATTAGTACCCATAACGATCATTCAAAGACGTCCATCCATCCCCTGATTGTCCTGAATAAAACAAGAACAAGAAATGAGTAGCTGAATTCTCATCATATTCATTTGAACAAGATGGAAAACGGTCAGTAGTGATTTTACCTTCAGGAGGCACCCAGGACTCATATTCAGGCTCACTGCTGAGGAATGTTGGCTTCTCAGGACCGAGCACTCTTTTTGGCTTTTTCTTGTCTGTTCTCACAGGGCTTTCATGAGGCGCATTGTCATTGCCATTTCTCAGTTCCTCATCAGATGCAACATATCCTCTAGAGTGCTTCAACAACAAAGAAACAGCATCTTCTACCTCCTTTTCTGCATCCTTAGACTGCTCAAAGCCTTTAATATCAGCAATCTTCGACTTCTCAATATGCTTCCGCTTCCTGATAATGAGTCCAGGGGCAGCATTCTCAATTTTGGATGAGTCATGCAATTGTGCGTCATCTGATTTTTCAAGAATCTTATTCCGGTCTTTATAATTCACAAACTCATCGTTCTCTTGTGTATCTAGGTAGGGTTCATGGCCATTCTCTTGCTCATCTTGCTTTTTCTTGTACTCCACAGCACCAAGCCACTGCGGCTTTGTGACAGCACATGCAGTTGTTTTACCATCTGCTATATCAGCAACAATCTCACTCTCTTCTGACTTCTGACTGGACTCTGTTATAGGATCAATAGTTCCCTGTTTGTGGATGGAGTTACTCAGTGAAGGTTCTGGTTTGGTTGGGACGTTCACTTGCTGTTCCGGTTTGCTTCTTTCAGTCTGTCTAGAAGACGGCAGTTTAGGTGCATCATAAGTAGTTATCATATCATGCGCTGGATTTTCTGCTCTTACTTCTCTTCTCTTGGCAGCTTCTCCAGCCGGATCAGCAACCCTCAACAAGTATAAGACCCTATCCAACTCTGACTGCATAGAGGCTATCTGTTGCTGAAGCTGATCCTTCTTATCATTAGCTGCCATCAAGTGCAAAAGCCAAGCAAATATTATTAAGAAAATTTTTCAAATTGCTATCAAAGAGCTTCATAAGATGTATAAACCGTCAAGTCCTCTTCGACCATTTGACTTAGGAAAATATTATAAGCATAAGTTCCAGATCAGTCAACATTACACATGGATTACACACCTAGTTGAGATGAAACAGAGGACATATATGCATCAAGTTCGTCTCCTGAATCAGGTACCTCATTTCCTTGCCCTGTTGATTCCTCATCCAAAAGCATCCTTCTCTTGTTTTTCATCTCTTCAAGAATAGCCTCTTTCTTATCAAGAAGAGAGTCAGCTGTTTCAATTGATTGGTTTTCCTTGGTTTTTGGCTTGCGACGCTTTATTGTTCGATCATAGAAATCGTCATCATCGCTATTAAGTCAACAACGGCAGTCATGCAGAAAAACAAATTATTTTTGGAAACAAATTTCTGCATTAATGTTCACATTCTTAGCAACAAAATCAGAAAGCCTCTGATTAATGCACAACTTTGTTTCTCCTGTAACTCTTTTATGCATTTAGGTTTGTATTTGTCTGGATTTTGGTTGGGAGAAGGAATTAAAGATTTGAAAATATCATGCAGCATTTGAACTTGTTAGATATAACTAATAACCATCACCACAATGAACAATTTTCCCACACAGAAGTACCTCAGATAATTTTCGTCATCATCTTCCAGGGCACCTTTTTCCTTGCCACGGGATGTCTTTGCACCACGAGCACCAATGCTCTCTCGGATGCTGTCATTTAATGTCTCCTCCAAATTTTCAAGCTCTTCCATGATCTAAGCCAAATTTTGCCAAAAACGTGATAAAATGAAGAACTAGTAATTAAAAACGAAATGATAAATCCACATGCTGATATGTATGAAGTTCTTCAAAGGAACAGAGCGAATAGAGACTCACGCAGCAAAATTGGCATTTTTTTCATCCTATACCAGTAAATACCTGTGATATCCGCTGCTCATTCCGAGCGATCTGAGTCTGTTGTCCCTGAGTTAGCCCACCTTGAGCAATGTCCTTTGCCCGAATAGCATCTATCTCTTTTTTCATATGGGCTATCTGCAGGGAAAATGAACATATTAACATTATTATGAAGAAAAAGATGAAGGAATTTTTATTAAAAAAAGGTGCAGCAATAACCCTTCAAGCTATGTGCAAAGCTCAAGCTCACAAGAAACCATTGGACTGAGGGAAACATTCTAGATTTTGACATGCCATTGATTTCAATAGTTAAACCAGTAATTCATCATTCACAAAAAATAAAAATAAAAATAAAAATGAAAAAAGATCATTCATCACAAAAGCAAAATCATAAAGGCCATGTGGGCTAAAATTAGAAGTGGCAGAAATGAGAAGTTATGAGATAAATCCAGGTTCTTGTGTGCAAATAAAGATGATTCTAGCACCAAGTGTGCCAAATGAACCTATTGGATTTCACCTTCTTTTTCCATCTCACAAGAAGTGAACTAGAAGAAGATGGAATCCAGCCATTCTCCTCACTATCTTTCACTATTCATGACTAGACTTCAATGACAGTTAGCGGCAAATGAAAAACTTGCCAATTTAGCGAAAAGTTAGGAAAGATGTAGCCATGACAGGCTTTTACAGTTAACTAGGTCAAGGCGACGGAGTTATAGGAAAAACAAATAAATAATAGCACTTAAAAGAAAAAACATAACAACGAACAACAGAAGAAAGAAGTACATGAAAAAAAAGAGGTAAAAAGGCTTTAATGCATAACTAACTAAATAATGTTCGTAGAATATTTTCTCAAAGAAATGACTACCTTCTCAAGTCTTTTTAGAACTTTCTCCCGTGTCTTTTCCTGCTTCTCTGTTAGTTGCCCCTTGTAAGTCTGCCAAGTTATTTCTTCAACTTCATCCTAAACATAAAAGATAGCTTCAATTAATACAAAATGAGCAAGGAAATATGATGGAGGAGAGTATTTGCATCAGAGAAACTAAAAAAGATAAAAGAAGCCGTTCAACAACCTGTATAGAAAATGGCAATATATATACATCCACGCCATAAAGAGTCAAACAACAAAAACCAGATATATTTGAATTGCATATATGATCAATTATAGCAAAAAAATCTATTAAATAATGACAAGTGCAACATTAGGCATATCGACCCTCCCCCATCCAAGAAAAAGTCATCCTACCCGCAAGTTTTTTTAAATAAAGTGATTTACGTTTGCACTATAGGTTATCAATATTTTTCCCAAAGATATATCTCATATGCACAGAACATATTTAATTCTGTCTTAAAGAGTATATTTAATTCTATCTAAGAGTTTTTATAATTAGTATTTACTTCACCGAGATTCAGGCTTCCTTAGGGCACAACTTCTTAGTTTATTATATATGGTAGAAAGTACAAAGTGCTTCCTCTGCAGCTGCAGAGTTCAACACATTCAAATTTTATCCACAAAATTTGCAAATTTTCAGATAAACGAAGCTATAGTTATGTTTCCCCGAACCATGATTGAATCAACTGAATGACATTAAAATATTAGGGATGTATGACTAAGACTACGTTGAAAGGCAGAAATATAGAATAGTATTCCAAAATCTTGCAAGATTGTTAAGGGAAACTCTTGAACCCAATTTGCTTGTGTGTTTAAAGAATTGTGACATAGTAAACAAGCACTAGAAAGTCCTACAAACCTCATTTTCTTCAATGGCATCCTCCTGCAAGCCCCATGATATACCATCGGCCACAGATGCTTCAAGTTTCGCCCGTAGAAGTGATGCTTCCATATCTTGCATCTCTTGTTGGATCTTGGCCTTTCTTATACTCCTCAAATCAGCTTCCTTCAACAGAAAACAGTGGACTGAGCTTACCTATAATATTGGATCTTGAAGCCGACTCTATAGAGAGATGAATTTCAAATAGCATACTGAGAAGGTAGGAAGATTACTGATCCAAGAGACTAAGGGCACAGCAGCAAGCGAAGAGGAACATATCCTATCCCCTGTCTCACTTTATATGATAACATTAACCAACACAATATTCTGTGTGGGAATTGAAAATTTTAGAATTGTATAATAAAGAGGATGGACCATTTGACTCCGTATGTTACAATGTCCTTTACATAAGATTGAAAATCCATTTCTGGTGGAACCAATGTTCGTGTATAAACTACTGTAAAAGGTTTCTTCAACTATAAGTCTAAAATATGTTGGAACACTGTAAGTACTTATTTTAGTAATAAAACATAAAAAAGAAAGATGAATAAAAACACAGCAAAGCTTCCACTTACTGGTGGCATCAAGTCCGGTGGTCCTTGAAATATATATAACCGAGAAGAGCTGCAATTATAGAGCAAAAAGACCATTAAAATGAAATCCAAACACGTTGGGCTGGATTCATGATTAAGTAGGGGAAGTCATAAATTTTTTCCTATTAACTGAGAGGTCATGATCCTTTGGCACTATATTCTTAAAATGTCAGTAAGCAAAACTTCCCCACAATTTTGCTCAAAAAAATATCTTGGTCGCAAAAGAGAGAAAGTTTTGGACTTGACATAGAAATAATAGCTAAATCAACATCATCTTGGAATTGCCTACCCAAAAAGAATTGCCAAAACAACTCACAGCTTAAAATTCTGATAGCACAATAACAAATATCGAAAATAATATTCATAATACAATGAAAACAAAAGAAAAATCCCTTACTGGCCAAATCTAATCACATCACCAACGTGCAGCTCCACATAAACCTTTTTCTTGACCTAATAATGGGTGCAAAGACCAATATTAGATAATCAACAATCAAATTTGGCATAACAAGAAAATAATATTGTTTGTAGAGTTTTTTTTTTTTTTTTGTGACAAGTACCTCAATTAATTACAAGTAGAAAAGAATGAAATTGTTAAGGCAGCTGCCACATCTAACTAACAATTGTGGAAGCTACTCAAATAAACACAAGTTTCATGATTCTAATTTCCTGGAAAGCACTTGCTCACAGGCTTAACAAATTTTAAGGCATAATTTATTCTTTTCAAGAATTTCAAAAAAGCATAGTATACAGAACAAGATATGAAGAATTGAGTGGAAAAAAAGGAGAAAGTTTAATGAGAAGTTTTAGATTATCAAAGAAAATGAAAAAAATAAAAGCTAAATCCAACTAAATAAATTTGATAGTATGCTACAGAAGATAGAAATGAGTACCTCATTCTTATTTATAAAAGTCCCATGTGTACTACCAAGATCATATAGATAAGCATCTCCATTGCTCTTGAACTGGATAACTAGAAGCATAAACACCAAAAAAAGCATTAATATAAATTAAATTAGGAAGCAAAAGGTACCAATTCTGCAAGCTGATAAGAAAAAAAGTATACAAGATTAGAACCCAACTAGACTAAGCAATTGAAACTTTTGTTAATCACCCAGTAGGAACAGAAATAATATTATTCACTACATATTAGCTGGCCCATAATGTCAGGCAAATTATAAATATTTTAAAGGGCAACTAAACCAAGAGCTAGAATAAATGCAACTTAAGAGATAATTAACATGAACCCTTATTTGGGAATCTCATAACATCAGTACTTTAGTTGGATGTCTACTTTCTAGTGGTTTGATGAGTATTTATGTGACTGGTCCTCTTCATTCAAGATATTGCTGCAGACAGATTGCTCCTATAGCCTAAGCGGGAGATAATAATGCTGAGCACAGAAATGGAGGATAGCAAGATAAAAGAAAAATGTAAAAGTCAGAAGACTTACCAGCATGAAACCGGGAGATGGTCGGATGCTCAAGGAGGAAGTCGCAGAGATCTATACGGCCAAACATATACGCCCCCTTCTTGTTCCTGATACAAAAGGGAAAAGCCGAGACAATTAAGCAGGGGACAATTTTACTTCTATCAATAACTTGGCACCTTCAACTAAAAATGGAAGGAAAATACAAACAAAGATGAAGAGAAGTCACAGAAATTGACAATTAGTAGTCTGCATGCACAAAGACCATACTAGCTAGACAGGTACAGGATCAGAACAAACTTTTGCATCCGCACTCATGTTTCTGGGAATTCATACCTCTCATAAAATATGTAAAAACCCCTCCCCCTCCCACAAGAGTTGCTTATTAGTTATAAGCCTCCAAAAAATAAAATAACCAAATTTCGAAGTAAAAAGATATTTATACAGAAAAAGTAAGAACAAAAAAATGGGAATAGAATTTAAGACATACACATCCAATTGGTCAATGATGAGGCCGTCTTTGAGAACTTCAAGGGAATAGTGATGGCAAGGTGGGGCACTCCAGGCCGGGATTGTATAAGGAACAGAAATGTTATTAGGGCTCTGCTCTTGTTTCCTCTGAAGACTATCCTCTATTTCGTTGCTTGTGGAACTCAAGCTCATTGTGGAATTGGCATCATCAGTCCCAGAAGCACCGGTTTCAGGAGGTTTCGCTTGTGAGTGGTCGGATTCCAGGTCAGGGCTTGCTCCTGAATCAGCTTCTGGTCTCGAAATTTTGGAGAGTTTGGGAGGAGGAGGAGGTTCCATTGGAAATATTTTAGTTTGCGAAGGCGAGGATGACGGCGAAGGTTCTGCAGAGGCTTTGGCTTGAGATTCTGCGGCGGAGGTGCTAGGGTTTCTTGGTTGCGGAGGGCCCATGGCGGTGGTCATTCTGCACGGCGAGGAAGAGAACAAGATCGTCCGAAAGAAGAGAGGGAAGAAAGACAGGAGAGGAGGCAAAACGGACAAAAGAGCGGTGGCAGTCTGGCAGACTAGATCAAGGTAAGGGAAATTCCGGTTTGGTTTTTGACCTGTTTGGCCTGATATTGAGTTCCATAACGCATTTGGCAGCGCTCGCGCTCGAACTGCTATCCTCGCTGCTGGGGTTTTGGCCAGACAAGACTATAAGAACGCATGCATGATTGCGTTCGTGGAAATTAACGTAATACGTTCCGAATATTTCGGCTATTGTTTCCGGAGCTTTGTACAAAAATGGGGATCGGACAAATCGAAGACCTGGGGAAATCTGGCCCGCTTTGGAAAAGAATACAAATTCAACACTTGGATTATCCGGTTTAGGAAAGTGAGAAACCAAACACGGATATAACAATCCACCGCTTAGATTACTGAACGTACGTTTTATTTGAGTTGCTTAGCCCATTGGACTGAGAACCTTCGAAATTTTCTCCAACTCATATCAGCTGTTTGCTGGTGCAATTTGGATTACCCTTTTTTTCTTGTTGAAAAATTTTAATTTTTTACCATTTAGATGTATTTGGATTGTGTATAGTTGTGAGAGTTTCTGTCTTAAATTCTGTAAAAATAATTTTTTTTAAGAGAAAAGTAAAATTTGATTGTGTATTTAATTAAGCTAAACATAATTTAAATAAATATAATAATAAAAGGAATGATATAAATTTTATTTTAAAATTATTAATTTTAATCATCATAATATAAGACAATAATTAAATTAATAAAAATTCTTTATCAATTAAAAATGTTTAGAAACTAAAGGTGTGATTAAATAAATTTTAATTTTAATTTTTTTATTTCGTAAAAGTTAAATTATTTATGAGAGAAGATGTGAATCTCATATTTGAAATTTTAAATTTAAATTTGAAATCAAATCCTGTCCAACTTCACGCTAATTCTACTAAAAAAAGAAGGTACCACACAACTCCAAAAAAAAAAAAATGAATAGAAAAACTTCACCGGTGCAAAATAGGAGCGGGTTTTATAGATGTTTTCCACATACTTCGTTAACGCATGGGTGTAATGGTTAGAAATTGTGATGCATTTCCAGCAGTTCGTATCCGCCGGCTCTAATAGATCATATACTTAAAAGAAGAGCTGGATAGAAATTAAGCTCAAACAGAACATTCTACTCTGGATGCCTTTTGCTTGTTTGCTTAGTTCTAAAGCTTGGGAACTCCTTTAGATATCTGACAAACATATTTACATCGTATTTGCTTTAGGAATCTTGTTTAGCCACTTTTCCATGCAAACTACAGTGCCATTGGCAACTCCCGGCCCTTTAAGCAGCACACAAGGAGGAATTGTCCGCTGATGCGTTCTTCTGTCGTTCCGAGCCTTTGATACAGCTCAAAAGGCAGACATTTTAAACCTAGAGGACCCAAGCCTCTATCAAAGATACGGCTAAAATGTATGCGCGCACAGAGATTTCTCCAACCCCTCCAAAAGTAGGCTACTATATCAAGATTATCCGAGCACGCAGTGAAATTAAACCTGCATAAACTTGAAAGCAGACAAAAGAATATCCCTAGAGAAAGAGAGATATAGAAAAGTTTGTGAACAAATTTCAGGAATGAAAATTTTGTAGCCAAAAAAAAAAAAAAATCAGGAATGAAAAATTACAGTGAAGTTCATGAATCATGACACTGGGGGGTCTGGCAAACAGATTCAACTTTCGATTCTAGCAAAGAAACGTATTTATCAAGCATTGAGATTACAGCTTCAAATTCTGTAACTTGGTTCTCTATTGCATCAATCTGCTTAACATACTCATCAAAGCTTCTGCCTTTTGACTTCAGCTGCTCCATGAAAACTCTTAGTCCAGAAGCCACATCACCAAAGCCTTTATATTCTTCTGCCACTCTTAAGTTCATTTTCTCCAAAAGTTCAAGTAAATTGTCCGTTCCCTAAAGAATATGATCAGATTAAAGGGTTAGGACAGACAGAAGAAAATGAAAGAAAAGTAGTCAACCAATTTATCTGTCTGCAAGCTCATTTATGCACACAACAGTCAGAAGAATGAGTGCCTTCATGTACCATAAAGAACTAACAAGACAACAATCTAGAGAAAAGGCAGCTTAGTTTATATAGAAGGATCAATACTACTGGGCTAGCTTAAAGCCAACATCTTTCACAATAAATTCTCAATAAAAAATTGATACCAGTCATGCCAAAATCTCTAGTCTAATATTATCATACATTCTAATCCTACGACACTATCACTAGTCTTCCACATAAGTTGGAGAAATTTACCAACAGAATTTTAATAAGATGTGCACAAGAAACAACTATCTGAGACAAAATGGTTATCCTGGAGTTCACCTAAAATATAAGTTTGAATTTGAGCACCCACGGGAAGTCTCAGTCTTTCTCTTTTCAGAAATCTCGTGTGCCGACCAAAAGTTCAATAAAACACAAAGCATTTTAAAGGAGTTTCCAGAATTAGCTAACCAATTGGGTAACATCCACACTCCCTAAGGTTTCCACTAACTACACTCCACTTTGCAAGTCTCAAGTGCACACGAAGACCTTCTCGAGAAATGGGGAAGAGCTCATCGATTTACTATTGCACCAACTTAATTTCAAGTAGAATTCATCATATCATAGGTGATACACTTGGGGATGAAGTTGAGGAAAGTCTGGTAATCAGAAAAGAAAAATAGAGAACGAGAAAAGAAATTTTCGATCATTCAATACACTCAGTCTCCTAAAAGAGCATCTTCAGCCAAGCTTACCAACATCCTCACCCCCAAAAACACAAGTTCACTTACCCAGAGATTGTGCAACCACCTGTGTATTTACCACCCGTCTAATATTATCACAAAACTGCAGCTCATCACCTGCCTGCAACTGAGCGCCTCATACCAGTGCCCCAAAATGTGGTCTGGTCTTGGTGCTAAGATGGGCAAGCTCATGTCAGATAAATTTTTCATTCGACTTGAGACAATGAGAAATTTCTTTTCTAAAGTTAGTTTGATTTTGAAATTATTCTCCCCACACTGAGTTACAGAACTCTAAGAAGAGATTGAAATGCCCAGAATCAATATTTTTCTCGAGAAAATATTCTGTCGCTCAGGCTTTCAGCTCACAACTCATTTATCATGCAAGTGCTAAACCACAAATACTCCAAGAACAAATAAAATCCCAGATATGTTCCGCGCAGAACTTCCTTGACTAATAACTAACAAAAATCTGGAATACTCAAGGAAGGACTCTCTGGCGCAAGAAGAAAATTTCAACCATCAGATAGACAAAAAAAATATTCTGATGAGCGATGAAGGTAATTCTTTAAATGGGTTTCCGTATTTCTATCATGAACACACATCAAATTCCATCCTGCTCCGAGACTCTCAATGTACAGATTGTATCTAAACTAAAAAGGGAAAAGAATGTTATTACTGCAATAGCCAGGTTAACTACTACAGAGCATCTAACTCCATCAGATTGTATACTACTAAATGGAACTCATGAAATAGTTCTCCATGGTTGGCTACCTGAAGCTCGCCCTTCATCATAGTGGAAACACTGGTAAATAGATCGTTAAACGCCTCAGCTAGATGGTCAACCTCCTCCTTCGCCATTGATATTTTTCCTCTTTGCGGCCAGGCCTTTTGATATTTCAATCAAAACTACGTCTAACTCCACCGCAGCTAAACCTCACTCCTCAAACAGGATATCCGAGTCGAATTGAGTTCACTTTTCTTTACAGTAGAATGGAGGAGAATCAGGTCCATCAGTAGAATGCATAAGATAGCCATGAAAAAGAACAACAAAATCGAAAATTACCGTGATCGCCGCTTCATACGTGGCTTAAATTCAACTGCCTCATGGCTAACTGCAGGCCGCACTGAAACCGACAGCGAGGTCGAGAACGGTAGAGGGGCGTCTGTACTAAAAATGATAGATACTGATAACCAAGGTCCGGCAACTCCGCAAAATACCCTGAACGCAACTACCCAATTTTTTCCGGGTAATGCATTCAGAGGTTAGTTTTACCTGAAAAATATATAGACGCATTACGATAGTACGTCAGAAAACTAGGGCTATGTCATGTATGCCAAGATTTAAACTTGTTTTTGGGCCAATTTAATGCGTACTTAACTGAAGGCCCTTTTAGACCGATGTAAGCTTTTTCAGTGGGTGGGCCCAAGGAGTATTAACTGTTTGGAAGACTAGGGTCGTATGGCATATCTATCCGGCTTCCTAGATGACAGAGAACCGGTTCAGGACGAATCCGGTTTCAGGAATGTCCGTTGTTTTCTTTAACGGTTCTTTTAGTCTGAACCATCATCTTAACAGCAAATAGCCAGAGAGGAAAAGAATAGAAAAATCACAGTGCTTATTAGAAATTAATCACAATCTTCATGGAAGAAGAAGATTCTGAAATGAATAAGCAAAACTAAGACCTCGATTTTCTATTTGCAGAGTTTAGACAGGTATTACAGAGCCCTAATTTCTCTGCATGCCTGAATGATTCCATTGATTTTAGTCATTAGTGTATTTATTCGTTTTTCTGGTTTTTTTGTCAGTTCGATTTGTGGATTGGAATCAAGGTTGAGGTTTTGAAACGACGATGAAGTCGTGGGGATAGAAAATTCAAGTAGGAAGTTGGAATTTGGAGTGTTCAGTTGTGGGCACAATGAAGGCAGGGAGTGCGGCAAAGCTGATTGTTGATGCGTTGCTTCAGCGGTTCCTTCCTCTTGCCAGGCGTCGAATTGAAACTGCCCAAGCACAGGTGGAAAGTTTTCTTTTTCTTGTATTGGTTTATAAAGCATGAGTTGGCGATGCTTATGGAACAAAGGAGTTTATTTTACCACTCCTTAAATGTTTATGATGTGAATGTGATTCTAACTTTGTTTGCCAAAAATCTTCATTACATAATGATATCCGGTGGCGGAATTAGACATGATAAATTTGCCACTTATGATTTTCTCTGATTGGTTAAAGACCAAGAGAAGGCTGGAAGTTACCTTTGGACCAATTTTTGTTAGCCCATGTAATTATGTTATTTAGTTAGTCATTCTAATCCGTTTCTAGGAGACAGGACCCATAGGGTTGCAGGTGATGCAAGAGTAAGGATGTCATGAAGGAGAATATGATTGTGGGTATGCATGAAGTGAATTATTTGCTTGGGATGGTAGAATAAATAGGAAGGAAATATTTGCTGAAGAAAAGTAGGGAGAGGGGTATTAATTATCAACGTTTATTTATTTATTTTCTTAACTACTGTCTATGCTGTCACAGAATCCGAAAGGATAGTCCAGAACTTACACATTTGTTTTAACAATAAGGCATATGCCATTGAGCATATGAGAAGTTCATTTTCTTGATCATGTTTGGTGCAAGAGTTTATTATTAGCATTTGTGTTTATTAAGCATTGGTGTATCATTTGTTGCTCTTGAATGGGGTGTTACAGGATGGGCAATACCTTCGACCATCAGATCCAGCCTATGAGCAAGTATTGGATTCTTTGGCTATGGTGGCACGACATACACCTGTGCCTCTTCTGGAAGCTCTTCTACGTTGGAGAGAAAGGTTTGTGCTTTCCTATTTTGTATTTTTTATACATAAATTTTTATCTGCTTGCTTATTTAGGACAATTACAAAGCATGTGTGCTTGACTTTCATTTGCTACATGTTTACTCAATTTTATCTCCTCTTTCTATGTGCCGTGTGCAATTTGAGTGGAGCTTATTATATTTGTTAATTAGACTATTGTGCCCAGGGTTACCATAAATCTGCCAGAGACTCTATTAACATAATAATCAAGTAAATGCACATATTTGAAATAAGAAGATATTAAACTTGATTTACACTGATTATAGGTTTGTTTTGTCTAAATGAGGAGTTTGTTACTGTACTTTTTGTCTCTTCTTCTCTGCAATGTGTGAAAAGCTCTAATATTTTTCAGGGTAATCGGATTATATTGAGATTGATAATATCCTTTAACTTTATGTCGAGATTGATTAGTATCCTTTAATCCTATGTCAGGTTTATGGAATTATATCGAGATTGATTAATATCCTTCAATTTTATGTCTTTCCAGTGAATCTCCGAAAGGTGCAAATGATGCGTCGACCTTTCAAAGAAAGGTTTGCCTTACTAATCTGATAAGTTAATTGGCGTACATAAAGGAAAAAGGAAAAAAATCTTTGTCAAAGTGTTGGGTGTTCAAAATATATTCTTTTTCACCTTTATTATATACTCCGTATATAAATGCAACTAAACAGTGCTTTCAATTCTATATATTAGCTTCAGTGACCTATCTCACAGTTTTGGGTTTTTTTTTTTTGGGGGGGGGGGGGGTTGTGGGGGTGCCGCAAGTTCTATAGATTGCTCACTTCAGTGATAGAAGAAGCTTACTTTATCCAGAATTTTAAAATATAGTGGTGTGTTGCTGTATAAAAGGCATAGTATCTACACTCTGATTTTTTGGTGAAATTTCATGTTTCAGCTAGCTGTGGAATGCATTTTTTGCTCAGCATGCATCCGCTTTGTCGAGTGTTGCCCACAGGAGGGGCTTACAGGTATTTTCATATTGTCATTGCTTCACTGTATCTTTTCACCTCCGATGGTGGGTGATCAGTTCTACTTTCCTTCTTTCGTCTAAATTTTTTCCTTTGCTTCAGAGAAGCTTTGGATTGGCCTTGAGAATTTTGTCTTCGACTGGCTAATCAATGCAGACAGGTTAGAACCAACTAAGTTCTGTCTGGACATAAGTAGAAATCCATGGACAATGAATTGCTCTTTGTGCCGCTGACTTCAATTCTCTTTTTTTTTTTTTTTTCCCAAATAAAATTCTTTCCCTTCTTAGCTTTAATCTCTTCTTTGCCTGTATGCTAGCACGACTTTTGAGATAGCTGTTTTTTCTGGGTTCAATTTTTTCTTGTGCAAGAGAAACCATATCTGTAGAATCAATATCCAAGTTTAGCGGACTTGGGGACATGAAGTTCAGGGAAATACTAATGCTATTATCTTGCTTCAGAAGCAGATTTTCTTTTTTTGATATTTTATTTACTTGCCCTGTTATATTTTTATTTCTTCTTGATACAGGGGTGCCTATTCTGTCCTCAAAATTTGTCATATTTGGACTGGCAAAAGAGAAATTGACTATAATTCTTAGCTTTATCACATGAAATAGTTCAGTATCTTTTTAGTTTCCTCTCCAATTTGGTACAGCTAAGAGGTTCTTGACTTATTATTGTCAAATGAAACCAAACGGTGAATAATTATTGCTGGCTGGCCATTTGTATTTTATTGGTTGATCTGCCATAGAATTATTGCTAACTGCTGTTAAACTTTCTTTCGGACTGGCATATGAAATTTATCTGTAGCACTTGTAAGCTTGAGACTTTAGCTCCATATTATCCTGCATTTCTTTTACATGATAAAGAGTAATTGCTTATTACAGGGTTGTAAGCCAGATTGAGTATCCTTCTTTGGTTGATCTGAGGGGCCTGCTTCTAGACCTGGCTGCACAACTACTTGGTGCTTTATCTCGGATCAGGCAAGCAAGTACTAACTGATCTTCATATAATAGAAGGAAGGAAAATGGGGAGACTTTGATATACAGATCTCTTATATCATTTTTATTCTCTGCCTTATGTAAGCTGCTGTCTTTAGAAACTTGTCAAGGCTAAACTGCTTGTGGTTTTCAATATTTAAAACTGGAGCTAAATGAATAACAGCAGTAAAGAATCAAATCCGAGCTCAGTCTTTTGAACTGAAAGGCAATTAGTTCTTGAACAAGTAAAGTTATCTTGTTGCTAGTTTTCCTGAAGAGCTCGAAAAGCTAAGGCCTGAAATTCCACTATCTGGGCTTCTAGTACAGTTCGCTTTGTTTCTTCAGATTGGCAGTTTGACCAGCTTATTCTTTGAGCTAGTGCACTAGGACATGCAGATGAATACACAGGCAATAGAATCATAAGTCACTACCTTATTGTGTATGGTTTTACCAGGACTAGATTATAGTGGTGCTTATGTACCTGCTTAGTTCATGCCGAGGATATTGTAAATGCCTTTTCAAAATTTAAGAACATTTTCTCTTTCTTTTAACAGATTTAGTTCTGTGACTGAGCGCTTTTTCATGGAACTCAATACTCGTCGGATTGATACCAGTGTTGCTCGGAGTGAAACTCTTAGTATTATTAATGGGATGCGCTACCTCAAGCTTGGGGTATGCATGGAAATTGTAGAAATTCCTTTTTTTTTAATTATTTTTTAGTGAGAGTGTCTCCTTATGATGTAAGATGATTCTCAGGTTAAGACAGAGGGTGGCTTGAATGCATCAGCATCCTTTGTCGCAAAGGCCAATCCTCTTAATCGTGCTCCCCATAAAAGGAAAAGTGAACTCCATCATGCCTTGTGCAATATGCTTTCAAACATCCTAGCACCACTTGCAGATGGTGGAAAAGGTCACTGGCCTCCTTCTGGTGTAGAACCTGCACTTAACCTTTGGTATGAAGCTCTTGCACGCATTAGGTTGCAGCTCCTCCATTGGATGGATAAGCAGAGCAAACATATAGCTGTCAGTATATCAGAACTTAAGTTTCTCCCCTTTCTTTCTTCGCATATTGTTCTAGTTTCTGGAATTTTTTGCTTATGTTCAAGTGTAATCCAAGGCTGAGAAGAATCCTACAGCACAGATTCCCCATAATTCAATACTAATGGTTTGAACAGATGGGCACCTTTTCAGATCTATCTGCTTGTCTTTGGGGGGGGGGAGGAAGAGAGATAAAGGAATTCAGAGCCTTATCTAAATCAGATTTTTGAACTCAAGATTGAGTAAGTGTGCAGTAGAGCATGCTGGGAACAAGTTTAATTTGATAAATTTTGGTTCTTGATCAACCTGGTTTCTTTGCCTTAAATTAGGATCTTATTTACCTTAAAAAAATAAATTCTTCTTCTTCTGCTAGCAGTTTAGCTTTTCAAAAAGTCCTGGTTTCACAGTGTCATATTATTTTTAAACAAAATTTGATACCATCTCTGAATATGTAATTGGTACTTCTTCAGCTCCCTCCAACAACCCCCCCCCCCAAAAAAAAAAAAAAAGAAAGAGAAAAAGAAACGGGATGTAAAGAAAAAGCACTCTTCTGCTATGTTTCTCAGTGTTATATGGTACTGTAAGATGATTTCCTATCATTTTTAGTAATTCTGCCATCATTCTTTTAGGTTGGTTACCCCTTGGTGACCCTTCTTCTCTGTCTTGGCGATCCCAATTTTTTCCTTATTAATTTTGGTTCTCACATGGAACAACTATACAAACATCTTAAGGTAAGTTGTATTATACTGTCAGCATACTGACCATGGCCGTTTACCTTCTGCTCTTTCCATTATCTGGTTGAGGCTTGAAATTTGGATCAATTATTCAGGACAAGAACCTGCGCTTCATGGCTTTAGATTGTCTACACCGTCTTTTGAGGTTTTACTTGAGTGTCTATGGTGATTCCCAGCCTCCAAATCGTGTGTGGGACTACCTGGATAGTGTGACCTCACAACTTCTGACAATTATCAGGAAAGGGATGCTCACACAGGATATCCAACATGATAAACTTGTAGAATTCTGTGTCACAATTGCAGAACATAACCTTGATTTTGCCATGAATCATATGATATTGGAACTACTGAAGCAAGATAGTTCAAGTGAAGCGAAGGTTATTGGTCTTCGGGCCTTGCTTGCCATTGTCATGTCACCAACTAGTCAGCATGTCAGTTTGGAAATTCTGCATGGTAAATGATGAATTATGTTGTGACTTTACTCCCGTTTGTGCACGATGTAATCATTTTGCTTCCTTGTTTAGCATTGTATTTAACTTTTTTGGGCTGGACAGTTCATGGTGTTGGCCACTATGTTCCAAAAGTGAAGGCTGCTATTGACTCTGTTCTGAGATCTTGCCATAGGACCTATAGTCAGGCTCTATTGACTTCTTCAAGGACCACAATAGGTAATCATTTCTGCATGCCCCAAAAGAAAGCGGAAAAAATTGAAGACGATATGTTGCGCTTTTTCTTAGTTTTATGTACTTAAACCATATGATCTTTCAATGTGCTTTGTATAGTTTTTTCTTGTATTAAAGTTAGTTTAGCTCTTAAATTGCCAATAGAATCTATACCTCTTGAGTACTTAGATTTGTTTATAGATCCTTTTATCTTTTAAGGTTTCTTCTTATGTTTGAAGTAAAACAAATTCTTTAGAACACACATAAATAATTCATCACAAGAGACAGAGCAATAAATATTACTTTAAAGTCCTTTTGCTTTTTAATATTCTATGTGACAGTTATTTAATTCCTCTCTACAAAAGATTAAAAAGACAAAAATTGAAAGCTGAATTGGGTTGTGAAAGAGAAGTGTTTCCCCATGTTTCCCTTTCCTTTCCTTGTTCGTCTACAGGGTTTGTACTAGTTGTTTGCATGGTTGAATATTTCCCCTTTTTACATGGTAACATCAAATATTGCTGTATGATCAAGTATTGGAGGGTTTGGTATAACTACTCTATTCTATAGGGTAAAGCTCTCAGTCACTTGTTTCCTTTGAAAATAGGTATTTGAAATCAGTAGTTATTCAGCATACAATCCAGAATTTAGATTTTCTGTTGTTTAGGCTGACTTAAACTTGCTTTCTGTGCTTCATAGTAAATTTCCGTTTTGATTTTGCAGTTTGCTGATTGATATTTTCTCTTATTCCAAGTATTGGTTTGCTTCTTAGAATTTTATGGTTTACCCTTGAGTTGTTCCCTCTTTGTTGTTTGAAATGGATTTTTTCACTGGCCTTTTAAAATAGGACACAAATGACTTTGCTGTCAAATGAGGTGAATGAGAAATAATTATGCTTCTGGAGGTATTCTTGTAACTTTCCCATTTGCTGGAAAAATGGCATATGAGAAAATCAATAATTTGCTTCTGCAGATGCCGTGACAAAGGAGAAGTCTCAAGGATATCTCTTCCGGTCTGTACTGAAATGCATACCGTATCTGATTGAAGAAGTTGGTCGAAGTGATAAAATCACTGAAATAATTCCCCAACATGGCATCAGTATTGATCCTGGTGTTCGTGAAGAAGCTGTACAAGTACTCAATCGGATCGTGAGATATCTTCCCCATCGGCGATTTGCTGTTATGAGAGGGATGGCTAATTTTATTCTACGTCTTCCTGATGAGTTCCCTCTTCTTATTCAAACATCACTTGGACGCCTTCTGGAACTCATGCGTTTCTGGAGAGCTTGTCTTTCAGACAATAAAATTGAACAAGATGCTACAGATGTGAAACGTCTCCAGAGAAATGAAGGACTGAAGAAGTCTTCTTTTCGTCAACCTCAAGAAGCAATTGAATTTCGTGCTTCTGAAATAGATGCAGTTGGTCTTATATTCCTTAGTTCTGTTGATAGCCAGATTCGGCACACAGCTCTGGAGTTGCTGCGTTGTGTCCGAGCACTACGAAATGATATACGGGAATATTCAGTACCCGAAAGATCAGATTACAGTTTAAAAAATGAAGCTGAACCAATATTTATAATTGATGTTTTAGAAGAGAATGGGGTGATTAACTTTTTCTTACTCTAGTTAGCACATTGTGACAGTATCTATTCATTTGGTTTTTCTGAATTTACCAGAATGAAAAATTCCCCATATAATGTGTTTTTGCAGGACGATATTGTTCAGAACTGTTATTGGGATTCAGGTCGCCCCTTTGATTTGAGGCGAGAATCTGATGCTGTACCTCCCGATGTAACTCTCCAGTCTATACTATTTGAAAGTCCTGATAAGAATAGGTGGGCTCGGTGCCTTAGTGAACTTGTAAAATATGCTGCTGAGCTTTGTCCAAGTTCTGTTCAGGAAGCAAAGTAAGTTAAAATTTCTATAGAAGTTATTCTGGCAAAATCTCTGTATTTCTGTGCCTCTGGATTTCTTTGCTGTCAAATCTTTCTGCTTCAAGTTTAACGTAATGTTATGACTTGTATCTCTTTGTCTTGCTGTGACTTAAATCCATGACGTTCCTAAGCTAAATTGTTAAAGCATGTCTTCTTCTCGTCTTTATATCATATGGAGTTGAGCTTATCTTTTAGATGCTGGTTAATAATTGATTTACATCTTTACCCAACTCTTTTCCTAATTGTTGTTGCATTTCCCTATATCATCATCTTGCCCTGCTTACATTGTTGATGTACTCTATTTTCATATCGGTACTTGAACTTCTCAGCATGAAGACATGGTTGTTTAGGGCAGATAGATCTCTGAAGATTAGTACATTAAAAGTGATTTCTAGTGCATTCTCCTAGCAATAAAAGTTAAAACACATGGACTATATACAATTTTTTTTGGACTATATACAATATGAAAACTAATCATTTTCTTAAAAATTCTCTCTCTCCCATCTCTCTCTCTCTCCCCTCCCCCCCTCCCTCCCTAAACTGCAAATTCAACAAACAACGCATCAAATTGGCCAAAACAACGCAATAGCGATTCTACAAAGGATTAGGTCTTGGCGGAAGTGCACATCGGCTTCCGCCAAGACCACACGTCCAGTTCTTGGTAGATGTCATGTAGATTTTAAGAAATCATAATTTTTGGGCTTTGGGAGTTTCTACTTCAAAATTGAGATAATCCTTTGTAGAATCACTAGTCATTGCGTTGTTTTGGCTGACTTAATCCGTTATTCGTTGAATTTGCAGTTTAGGGAGGGAGGGGGAGAGAGAGAGGGGAGAGAGAAAATTCTTAAGAAAATGATTAGTTTTCGTATTGTATATAATTATAGCCAAGTTAAAATTGCAAAACTTTGGTACTAGGATGTTTAGGAGGGCTAGATGTACACGGATTTATACAAGCATTAGATTGTTTCACTATTCAACGTATGACCTTTTAGACACAATGGTGGAACCTTACTGTTCAATCATGTCTCCCCCTTCCAAGCAATCTAAACTATTATGGTGAGTTCTTGGAATGGAAATATGATTAATGACCTCTCCTGGTTATGCTGTTATGCTAAGTTGTGTAAATTTCAGTTTAGCTGTTCCAACTCCTGATCCAGTTTCAGAAAAAAGTAACTGTTAATGGAAATGCCAGCTGTTTTTATTTTTAGTCATTGTTGTTTTGCAGGTTAGAGGTTATTCAGCGGCTTGCTCATATCACACCTGCAGAACTGGGTGGAAAGGCCCACCCATCACAGGATACAGATAACAAGCTAGACCAGTGGCTAATGTATGCAATGTTTGCATGCTCATGTCCACCAGATAGCAGGGAAGGTGGTGGTTCTGCTGCAACAAAAGAACTTTTCCACCTTATTTTCCCCTCCTTAAAATCTGGTTTTGATCCACACATTGTAAGTGCCTGCAACATGGTACTCTCTCAAGATATAACAATCATTACTGGTGCTGATAGGGTAGTATTATTTCCCATTCTAGCATCGTAGGAGATAAGTTTGTTATCTCACAATTGCGGCTTTAAAGGAACCGCTAGTACTTCTGGGTAATTGAAAGCACTTTTTTTATTTTTTGGGTGTTTCTCTAAAAGATATTTCTAAGTTCCGTTCTTTTGTTAGTGAGGTGAATCTTGTGGCTTGTGTGAAAAAAGGAATACAAATTACCTTTTTTGCCACATTGCTCCTCATTTTGGTGAAGCCGATAATTTAGATCTGAATTGGTTAATAGTAATATGCCTGATGGCATCTGCATCTCTAAGAAAATGGCACTGATTCCTGTTGAAATATTATATGACAATGTGGTCTATATTGTGTCTACTTTCCAATTCCTCAACTTTAGTAGGTTAAGAGCCTTGCAGCATTAGGTGAAGGATAATGATCTCCAGCAGCAGTCACTCATTACTGATGCATTTTTCTGAAATTAATCTCATAAACATCCTGAATCTTGATGTTCAGCTAATTGCCATTTAATGTGCCGCTTCAGTGATGGATGGATATAAACTAAGTGGTAATATCCTTTTGATTCCTAAATGAAAAATTGTGCTGGATGATTGCACTGGATATGTCGAGGGAAATTTCTGTTCGGAGGCTTTTAATTCCTAAGCTTCTCCCAGACCATAAAATTTTCTGCAAATGAGAACAGAAACTCTGTTGCTTTTTGTATTTATTATCCATAGTCTTAATTCTTTTATTTGCTTTTCATATTGCAGCATGCAGCCACTATGGCCCTTGGTCACTCACATCTTGAAATATGTGAAGTCATGTTTAGTGAGCTTGCATCTTTCATCGATGAGGTATCTCTTGAAACAGAGGGGAAGCCGAAATGGAAGGTATTACTTGGTCACTGGGGCTGCATCTTGGATATGTAATTTTTAATTATGAATGTTGAAAATCCTTCACATAACAGAACATCATAGTCTTCTAACAGTTTTCCAATGTTTGGATGACGATTTATTTATGCTTTTCAAAGTACAAATTAATATTGCAACAGCAGAAACAGATTGGATTACTTGAAAGCAACAGATATTTCTTTGACAAATTTAAGTGATGAACATTTCACCTGTAAATGGCACCTGAATAATTACTCTCCAATTGCCTGTTTATTTTACGTTTCTGAATATATAAAACATTTTGCCTTGGCATGTCATCTCGATACCGGGTATGAAATCCAGTTGGATATCTTAATTCAAACTATTCTCTTTCAATGGCACAGAGTCAAAAGTCACGACGTGAAGAACTCCGTGTCCACATTGCAAATATATACCGTACTGTTGCTGAGAATATATGGCCTGGTATGCTGAGCCGGAAACCTGTTTTTCGTCTTCACTACTTGAAGTTCATAGAAGATGCTACCAGACAAATATTAACAGCAACTCCTGAGAGCTTTCAAGAGATGCAACCCCTCCGTTATGCACTTGCTTCAGTTCTGAGATCTCTAGCTCCAGAATTTGTTGAGTCAAAATCAGAAAAATTTGATATAAGAACTAGAAAGCGACTGTTTGATCTTTTGTTCTCCTGGAGTGATGAAACTGGTAATACATGGAGTCAGGATGGTGCTAGCGATTACCGGCGGGAAGTTGAGCGTTACAAATCATCCCAGCATAGTCGGTCAAAAGACTCTATAGATAAACTGTCATTTGACAAGGAGCTGGGTGAGCAGGTTGAGGCAATCCAATGGGCCTCCATGCAGGCAATGGCTTCTTTATTGTACGGGCCATGTTTTGATGACAATGCAAGGAAGATGAGCGGACGTGTTATATCTTGGATTAACAGCCTGTTCATTGAACCTGCACCACGGGCTCCATTTGGTTATTCACCTGCTGATCCAAGAACTCCATCCTATACAAAATACCCAGAAGGTGGACGAGGGACAGCTGGTCGTGATAGGCATAGAGGTGGGCACCTACGAGTTTCCCTTGCAAAACTGGCTCTAAAAAATCTTCTTCTTACAAACTTGGACCTCATTCCTGCTTGCATTGATCAGGTCAGACATTCTATCATTCCACTATCACAAAAAACAGTTCCCAGGTTCATGCAAACATAGTTGTTCTGGTATATTAAACTTTTGTACGTCCGACATGGTTTCAACTTCACAGAGATGTATTATCTTGCTGATTTTGAAAAGAAAAACTGCTTTTGACCTTCAGCTTTTATCTTTCAACGTTTCTTCTCATGGTTAATGTACTTGATTTTGTACTCAGATTATTCTGTTCTGCCCTCTATATTTTTCTATACAGTGCTATTATTCAGATGCTGCTATAGCTGATGGCTACTTCAGTGTGCTGGCTGAGGTCTACATGCGTCAAGAGATACCAAAATGTGAAATACAGAGGCTGTTGAGTCTAATACTCTATAAAGTGGTTGATCCATCCAGACAAATTCGTGATGATGCCCTTCAAATGCTTGAGACACTTTCTGTGCGTGAGTGGGCAGAGGATGGTGCGGAGGGCTCAGGAAGCTATAGAGCTGCCGTTGTTGGCAACCTTCCTGATTCGTATCAACAGTTCCAGTATAAGCTTTCATGCAAACTTGCTAAAGATCATCCTGAACTGAGCCAGCTTCTGTGTGAAGAAATCATGCAAAGGCAACTTGATGCAGTTGATATAATTGCACAGCATCAAGTCCTTACCTGCATGGCCCCATGGATTGAAAATCTCAATTTCTGGAAACTCAAGGATTCAGGTTGGAGTGAAAGACTCTTGAAGAGCCTTTATTATGTGACATGGCGACATGGTGATCAGTTTCCAGATGAAATTGAAAAGCTTTGGAGCACAATAGCTAGCAAGCCTAGGAACATAAGTCCAGTTTTGGACTTTCTGATAACAAAGGGAATTGAAGACTGCGATTCAAATGCATCTGCAGAAATAAGTGGGGCATTTGCTACATACTTTTCGGTTGCTAAAAGGGTTAGCTTGTATTTAGCTCGAATTTGTCCACAACGAACAATAGATCACTTGGTTTACCAGTTGTCTCAGCGGATGCTTGAGGATAGTATGGAACCAATGCGTCCCAGTGCTAGCAAGGGTGATGCGAATGGGAACTTCGTGTTGGAATTCTCTCAAGGACCTGCTGCACCTCAGATTGCATCTGTTGTAGATAGCCAGCCACACATGTCACCTTTGTTGGTTCGGGGGTCACTTGATGGTCCACTTAGGAATACAAGTGGAAGCTTGAGCTGGAGAACAGCTGCTGTTGGAGGCAGAAGTGCCTCAGGCCCACTGAGTCCTATGCCTCCTGAGTTGAATATTGTTCCTGTAACTGCTGGTCGCTCTGGTCAACTTCTTCCATCACTTGTAAACATGTCAGGGCCTCTCATGGGTGTTCGGAGTTCAACAGGAAGCTTACGGAGTCGCCATGTCTCTAGAGACAGCGGAGACTACCTTATTGATACACCAAACTCCGGGGAAGATGGGTTGCATTCTGGGGTTGGAATGCATGGTGTGAATGCAAAAGAACTCCAGTCTGCCTTGCAAGGGCATCAGCAACATTCACTTACTCATGCAGACATAGCTTTAATTTTGCTTGCTGAAATTGCTTATGAGAATGATGAGGATTTCCGGGAGCACTTACCGTTGCTGTTTCATGTTACATTTGTCTCAATGGATAGCTCGGAGGACATTGTGTTGGAGCATTGTCAACACTTGCTTGTTAATCTGCTATACTCCCTTGCAGGTCGTCACTTGGAGTTGTATGAAGTGGAAAACAGTGATGGAGAAAACAAGCAGCAAGTAGTTAGTCTTATAAAATATGTTCAGTCAAAGCGAGGTAGCATGATGTGGGAGAACGAGGATACCACAGTAGTAAGGACAGAGCTTCCCAGTGCAGCACTTTTGTCTGCCCTTGTACAGAGCATGGTGGATGCTATCTTCTTTCAAGGAGATCTTCGAGAAACATGGGGAGCAGAGGCCCTTAAATGGGCTATGGAGTGCACATCAAGACACCTTGCGTGCCGCTCTCACCAGATTTATCGTGCACTACGTCCTCGTGTCACAAATGATGCTTGTGTATCTCTGCTTCGCTGCCTCCACAGGTGCTTGGCAAATCCAGTACCAGCAGTTTTAGGCTTCATCATGGAAATCTTGTTGACATTGCAGGTGATGGTGGAGAATATGGAGCCAGAAAAGGTGATACTTTACCCCCAGCTTTTCTGGGGTTGTGTAGCTATGATGCATACAGATTTTGTTCATGTTTACTGTCAAGTGCTTGAGCTCTTCTCGCGGGTGATAGATCGTTTATCCTTCCGGGATAGAACAACAGAAAATGTGCTTCTCTCTAGCATGCCTCGTGATGAGCTGGATACAAGTGCTTCTGATAGTAGTGACTTTCAGCGGTTGGAATCAAGGAATGCCTCTGAGCCACCCTCGTCTACTGGCAAGGTTCCAACTTTTGAAGGAGTGCAGCCTCTGGTTCTTAAAGGCCTCATGTCGACTGTTAGTCATGGTGTTTCTGTAGAAGTTCTGTCACGGATCACTGTCCATTCATGTGATTCAATATTTGGGGATTCGGAAACACGACTTTTAATGCACATTACAGGCTTACTTCCATGGCTCTGTTTACAGCTCAATCAGGATGCAGCCGTTGGATCTGCTTCTCCACTCCAACAGCAGTACCAAAAGGCTTCTTCAGTCGCAACAAATATCACCATTTGGTGTAGAGCGAAATCATTGGATGAGCTAGCCACCGTTTTTATGGCTTATGCTCGTGGTGAGATCAAGAGCATAGAGAACCTTCTTGCTTGTGTTTCACCATTATTATGTAATGAGTGGTTTCCCAAGCACTCAGCTTTAGCTTTTGGGCACCTCTTAAGGCTCCTAGAGAAAGGGCCAGTTGAATATCAACGTGTGATACTTCTTATGCTGAAGGCGTTGCTTCAGCATACTCCAATGGATGCAGCTCAGAGCCCTCATATGTATGCCATTGTGTCTCAGCTGGTGGAGAGCACTTTGTGCTGGGAGGCACTGAGTGTTTTGGAAGCTCTCTTACAGAGTTGTAGCTCGCTGCCCGGTTCCCATCCTCATGATGCAAGCTCGTTCGAGAATGGACTTGGTATAGCAGATGAGAAGATTCTTGCACCACAGGCATCATTTAAGGCTCGTAGTGGGCCACTGCAGTTTGCAATGGGACTAGGATTTGGGGCAGGTTCTACAGCCGCCGGGCAATCTAATGCAACTGAATCTGGTATGTCTCCCAGAGAGCTGGCATTACAGAATACCCGCTTAATGCTTGGGCGTGTACTCGACAGTTGTGCTCTTGGGAGAAGGAGAGATTATAGAAGATTGGTTCCTTTTGTAACCAGCACAGGGCACCTCTAAGATTATAATTTGTGTACTTTCATCTGGCGACTCATTTTGGAAAAGATGGGAGCTAAGGTGCTGTTTTTTGTAGACATACTCTAATGGTAGTGGTTTGTCCAATGACATAGTCTAGTCTGTATTTCCAGTTTTATTGTTTAGGAAGCGCCAATCTAGCTCCGTTTGTTGCTGATATTTAGGGTTCAGACTTTACCTGCAGTCGGGCGGGCTAAATTCAGATCTGTTAATGATCATATTTTGTACGATTTTCTGGCCGAAATGTTATTAGGTCTTGTGAAAATGTTCAGAATCCTTTTTGTTTCTCTCTAAAAAATGGTGCTAGTCTTGACCATTTTCTTGTAATTTAATGGAGTCAAAGGCACTGTATTTCAAACGACGACAATAAACATGCTTTCATTAGCTAGAATACGAAACGGTACAAAGCGGACAGAGAGAGAATGCCGGCATAATCTACTGCTACAAACATGCATTCACTCCATTCAGAAAGGAAACATAACTAGCTGAACCTTGACTAAGAAACTCGACAAGACTCTTTTAACTACATATGCACCACACAAAGCGGAACATGGTCTACTTTCAGTCCCGGCTTTAGGTCCTAAATTTGGACTCATCAATGGGGACCCCTTCCTCCTCAGCGCGCTCTTCTCCGGACCTGTCCCCGGTGCTCAACCCCCCCTTACGTCCCATCTCTTGATACCCTTCGGTTCCCAGCTGCTCCTTCCGCGTCTGTCCTCCACGGCTCCTCCCTTCACATCATAGTAACATCGATATCAGATCAACTAATCCAATTTCAAACACAAATAAGTAAAAGGAAAATTGCATTGGGGGATGAGTATAAATACCTTCAGCAAGGTGTTCTTGGGCCTCCAGGCTTTTACCTCCGGTTCCACCGGGGACAACTGTCTGCCCTTGCCTTGCCTTGGCATCAAGTTCAACTCTCTGTTGTTCTGAGGCCATCTCAATTCTCCGGTCAGCTTTCCCACCAAAATGCAACGTTTCTGTAACTGACAGTGCGAAGACGATGATACCGAAGGGTGACGATAACATGCTTATATATCAATCCCAGGCTCTAAAATTTAAAATGTGTTGACACGCAAATGAGCTTGCTGACGCGTGGTTGCTGACGAAGCGGCAGGGTGTACATGTTCGTTACACCTCGGACGGGAAAGCTTATAGAGCTACACGTTGTTCTGCAAAGTGTCTTCTTCGTCTGACGCGTATAGGGGAATGTTCATTAGAGTCTCTAAGGCTTGCACTGTATACATTCTTTCCTGTTGCTAATCCCTTCCTCGACAAATATGTAAGGCGGGAAAACCAATACTCTCTTTTATTTTTATTTAGTATCCTTTTCTCATCCACTCCTCCATTTTACAGGACGACTCGTATTTTTCCATTAAAGCCAGACAGTATCTACTAAATTATTATTGGAACTAACAATTATTTGAATTATTTTACCATCTAAGTTTCAACTTCACTACTTTGAAGGGCTTAGAAAAATACTCTTGTATTCCTATAAACTGGAACAATTGAATGCAGGTAAATATATCTACTAATAATGATCTACACTAATTAAGAGCATTTTAGAAATTAGCTACCCTTTAAAAAAAAGAAATAAGTACATAATTTGGAATAGACGAAAAAGGAAAACGACAGAAGCAAGCGAGGATCTTTTTCTGGGATTATCATAGCCCAGGGAAAAGTTGCAGAAGCTGGGTATTTTTCTTATGAACCATGGAGCCTACGAAATTAACAAGGTAAATATATCCAACTCCTCACTGAATTCACAGAAAAAGGTATAAAAAAGCATATGGTTACACTTACAAAGATAGCTGACATTATGGAGTTCCTCGCTTCTTTTGACTATCCCCTCTTGGGTATACAGACAACACTGAATCTGATTGAAGTAAGATGGTGCACAGATGGAAATACAGAAGCCAAGTCCTATAAATACACACTGCAATAGACATTAAGCAAATGAACTCAACTTTCGACACTGAGTTGAGTGTTTTTATTGAATCTTTATGCTGGCAGATGTCACAGATTTTAAACTTCATGATTTCTGCCATACCACCCTGCATTTTTGAAATCTTCATGCCGCATGCAGCTGGCATCTCACGGATTCCGTTGTTACTACAAGCCGCAGGAGAGATCAAGCACGAGGTGATGCATTTTTCTTGAACAATGCATAGGCATCACTATATATTGCCACAGCGTTTGAGAATACAGCAAGGACAATCATGAATATGCACAGGATCTTATCCCTCTTTGTAGCTATACCACATCGATCCCTGGAACATCCAGACAAGGAAAAATAAGAAGCGCCAACTCCATAGTAGCCGATGGCTAAATTTTGGAACAACTCATTATTGAAAGGGGACTTGAACAACTTTGAGCAGAGAATGACAGATAGTGATAACAGAGAAAGTAAGCTCATGGTTATAAAATCATAACAGCATAGACTGATAATTGCAATAAACTCATCAAACTGAAAACAGAGACAATAATTCAGGGCCACTAAACATGTTCTACCTGCGATACTATTATAAGTCAACTAGGTATTATGACCATTTTTAACAATCAGCATATTCCTATTCGTTTTTGTGGAAATTTTTCAAGACAAACAAGCACATAGATTTTCAGCTTGATATTGCTTCCTACCGGCTGTACCATTTAGTAAAGCACTTCTCTTGCCTTCTTGTGTTGTCTAATAACTATAAACTCTGTGTTGGGCAAGTAGCAGAAGTAAGTCTCATACTAATGAAAACATAAACGGTAAAATATTTAGCACATGACAACTGAATAAGACAAGTAAATACTTTTCAGGAACATCCCTAACGGAAAAGCAGAGTGCAGTAATTTTCTCCACAAGAGATATTAACCTTTTGTTTATAATTTCAATTAATGAACAGCATCTGAAACGATCATGCATTTTAATCAGAGTAAATTTCAGGAATTCTTGACAAATATTCTGTTCTTAATGTTTCTACTTAAATTGTCAACTATCTTTTTTCTCCTTGGATCACTTTTTCAGCAGCCAAAGAATATACAGAAATGAAAGCCTTTACATGAATCTAACTCCAAGTTTGCAGCAAAAGCAAATTCCAGAAACAATAAATCTAGCAAACCTGAGAGTAATGGCAGCGGGAAAGATGAATCCAATGCAAACAGCAGCAGTTGCTCCAGTAAACTGGAAAGCGTCCCAGATGCTGGGTATGAAATTAGCACCCAGGAAGATTAGGGCAATGAGACTGATGCTGATTAATGCAAACCTCAGGTTGTCTGATGTCAGACGCCTTGCAGATGGAAAGAGAAGGCCATCCAAGTTCACCCTTAGTGGATAGAAAACAATGGGGAAGACGAGCATCAAGTGTGCAGCATAGCTAATGCGAACAGCATCATTCAACAGGGAACCATAAGGGATTCCAAGATTAGAGTCAAAGTTGGAAAGCACATCATCAAGAGTTGCATCACCAAATAGGAGAAATCCAAAGAGGCTCGTCATCACATATACAGATGAGCATAGAGCAAGTGCAGTCCGTACAACAGCTTGTATCTGAGTGTGGTCCTCAAGTTCATTTTCTATTGAGTGAACTGGAAAATTTTAACTTGTCAGAAAATAAGCCTTTTAAGATTTAGCATCTCAGACTTTTAAAGAAGAACTACTTTGATCACACTGCATAATTGCTTTTGCTGAAGCTGATTGAAAGCTCAAGGAAAGCCTCTGCGAATCAGGTCTTTCAAATTCAATTTCTTTTTCCCCTTACTCCCCAAATCAACCATCCTTTAGATCATGAGAACAAGTAAATTCATTCTATGAACAAAGGAAATTGATCCTTGGAGGAGTAATCGTGGTAGTAATCTCCAGCACACATTGTAGCATATATTATCCGTGGCATAAATTTGACCCCAATTGCCATGTCAGTCCAGAAGAATTTTATGTCACTACTTGAACTAATGATTCCATCATTTATTACATTATCATAAGAAAGAAAACAAGCATATGAACTAATAGATGAATCGTGTACCATTATAGTGGCAGATGTAAGCAGTGACGAGGACAGGGACCACAGTGAAGAGTTTAAAGAATGATGTCAGATCATGGACATTAGGAAGCAATCTAGGCATCAATACCGTTCCATTGATCAGTTTGAAAACTGTAATCCCCATAGTAATAACTAGGAACACCACAGCTAGTGCCACTGATAATGCAGATGTGAACCTCAATGAATCTGCAACCAGAGGAGGAGCAGTCAGAATATTACACTATGAAGTCAAAAAAGTAAGATGCTTTGTAATTCTGATGACCAATTTAAAGAATTGGCATGCTTACATGATCAAAATCTGCAAACAGATTGATAACCAATGAGGTTCGTAATTTTACCAATGTAGAACCATATTTCCTTTTGATCAGGCCAATGCATTTAAGTTATCACATGAACAAGAGGCCAGTATTAGACTCTAAATGCTATATAAAGAAGACTGTTTAAAGATGATCACTTTCATAAATACTGCCACTAAGCAGGAAAAAAGTTCAGAGTAAATTCACGTACTTATGTTCACCTATCTGGGAAGAAAGATATAGAACAACTCTCATAACCTGATGTTAATTTATTTCAATTATAAGGCTGCTGACATATTTTTAGACACTCGAGTACCATTCCAAACACAAACCTAAGTGGCATCCTAGACAACTTCAACAGCCTGATACTCAATTAACGCCGATCAAAGAAATAACAAAGATATATAACAAACAACTAAATGCTAAAAAATTTCTGAATCCATGCAAAAGACTTTACCAATGCGCTTTAAACTTGCCAATGGCGCGAAGACGCCAAGGGTAGTCACTAGGAGAACAAAAAATCTTCCATTCCACCAGTGTACCCCAAACCATCCTTCCAGGACACCAGCATGGTGAATCCCACTTGATGTTGTTCCAGAAAGCACGTCACCTGTTAAAAGAATAACAATTAAAAAATAAGAATGAATGAATTAATTAAAGCAACAGAAAGAATGGTGATGAAGAATAGATAATGGTGAAAAGCAAAATTTCAGTCACAGATAAGCTATACCTATGATGATCATGTATACAACAAGCACACCAATATTATTTACTAGAATACATATTTGCAGCAACATGCGACCATACTTCCCAAAGGCATCCCCCATAACACCTCCATAAGAAACTGATTTAGCAGCTCTACTAAACCTAATCAACAACTCAATTGAAGCGTCCGTCAAGAATGCCATAAAGATGATAGAAGCAATCCCAGGAATAAGACCCAGCACTTTCATAGTAGCTGGCAAGGCCATGATTCCAGCACCAACTATAGTGGTCGACAGATTAAAAACAGCCCCACTAAAGGAAGCTCCATCAAACTCATCAAACCCAGAATCCTCCTCATGCTTGGTGGGCAAAAGGGGTGATTTTTCATGAACCGCTCCTTGTTTGTTCTCCCTTGACTTTTTGGCTCGTTTTTGGCTTTCGATTGTCATCTTCCAATTCGTTGACACTTGGTAGACAATGAAAAATGGGCTGTATATTATTACAGCTAGTCTTTCAGCTCCTTAGAGCAAGATTATCTGCACAATATAGCTTAACACGTTAGATTCTAAATTCAGAAAGCTACTAAAATTCAGAGGACTTGTACCATAAGCTAAAATTTCTATGCTAAAACAGAAAGCAGAATACTTTTCTGATAAAAAAGCAACAGGATAACATAATAGAAACCAGAAGGGCTTTCGGTCTCCCTAATGCAGACTTCATCAAGGTGAGAGTTCAATCAATCAAATCATTCAAAACCATCCCAGACAAAAAGACCTTCCAATTCAAAAGCACAAGGAACTCCAAAATCAATTAAAGTTAAGTAATTGCTCTAGAAAGATTTCATCAGATTGAGTCTTTTCAACATCAGAATGAAAAATATATACACAAATTTCAACCAAGAACTCGTTAAAGATTTTGTCCATCCTAAAAAATCAAACTGATTACGCAGATCTTACTTGATACAGATAAAAGTCTGACTAAAAATACACGAATTCTGATTCCGAGAATTACGGGCTAGTAAGTGAAAGAAAACCCGCTCAGAAATTCAAGAGTCCTGAATAAGAAATAACGGAGCAATGGTAAATGGAAGAAAAACAAAGCTAGAGAAAGAATATCAAAGACCCAGAACCATATAAACAGGTTAATCCTATCATCCGTACGTGAAGAAGCTCTTGCTCAATATATATATAAAAAGAAAGACTAGGAAGAAAGATATAGCTTCACGCAACTTCAACTTTCCAATTATATCTACAGCAAAGGCAACTTAGAATGAATGAAAAAATATTACTTGAAAAAGAAAAGACTTGAATATAAGCACACAATGGCATCAACTGAAGCAGGATATATGAGATGGTAATTACAATTTAGGATACAAAATACAGACTTTTTTGTGGGTAAAGAATGAGAATTTGAGGATTGACCTGTTGGACTTTTGTGGGCCCTTTCACAAAAGGGAGAAGGGCATTGATTGATTGACAAAGAGGAGCTATCACATTTCACACGGACGCCCCATCTTCCTCATGTAATGTAATGCCTGAGCAGCTTGCAAGTTGCAAGGGCCGCGGGGGACTGGGTCACCCTGGGAGGCTGAAAACTGAGAAATCATGAGGAATTGTTAGACGCTACGGGTAAGAATGGTATGGTGGGGACTTGGGCTGGCGGGTGTGACCATGGGGCATATGTTGGAACGTGCCTACGTGGATTCTGTTTTTCCTATTTTTCCCCTTTCTTTTGGTGGTATTGCAATTATGAGTATTTATTACTATTAGAATACCCTATTAGAAGTTTACAGCGCAATGCGAATTTTTGTAATAATGGTGCTGAGTGGGAAAAGGGCGTGTGTTCCACACCCCAGCTGTGACTTCTAGACACGTCACCTGAAAAAATGGTTACTTTAAATCATATGTGCAAATTAAATGTGTATTTAAATTGTGTTTAATTTTTTAAAAAATTATTTTAATTTTTATAAAAATAAATTTTTTATAAAAATAAAATTTAATTGTATATTTAGTTAGAAAAAATACAATCTAAATTTAATTATATATTTAATTAAAAATATATAATTTTAAAGTAAATTTTATATTAAAATATTCTCTCTATTTAATATAAATAATATTATAAAAATCTATTTTATTATCAATATATATTATTGAATAAAAATTTTTATTTTTTATTTATCTTCATAATAAATACAATAAATTATGATAATTTTTTATGGTGTAATTTTAAAAAAATATAGATTTAATTAAAAATAAACTATTTAATTTAATTAGCTAATGATATTATTTACCAAAGCAACTTCCCTCCTCAGTCAAATAACTCATCCTCCATCCAATCTCTCCATTTTGATTCGTTCTCCAGTTTCTCTCTTTTCTCCCAGCACCACATGAGTCACGATGTCTTTCCCTCTTCTCTCTTACCTTCTCTCCTCTCTCCTGAATATCTCCCTCCTCTCTTTTTTTAACTAATTTTATTATGAGAATGAAAAGTTTACATATATCATACAAGTTAAATACATATTTTATATAATTTTTTATTTATATATTTTATTTTTATTAATATATATATTATTTATATAATTCATAAAAATTACTTAATAACTATAATAAAACTACCCTCTTATTTTCCCCCCTCTCTATCTCACAAAAAATATACTTTTATAGAATATATATAAGATAAAAACTCTCCCAATAAAATACAATCCAATTGAAAATATTATAAATGCAGCAATAAGTAAACTATACCATGCAACAAGGTCTAAATTTTGATTTACCTGCTGTCCCTATACAGTCTTTCTCTTCAAAGTACATGGAATACAAGATTTATCACTAATTATATAATTGGTTAATTTACGCATGAAGCCTTGTCTTTTAAGTGTAAGTGTTGAAACATCTTAACAAAGTTTGGAGATCCTTTTATAGGATTCGTTTTTTTTATTAAAGCTCATAACTTGTGTTAAAATTTTTCTTTATTAAAAAATATAATTTATATTATAATTAATTATTAATTATGTAATATTTATTAATATTGTGCATGTCGGTGTCCATCATACGTGCGCATTAAGACAATTTTGCGACCGAAATCATTATCAGTCAAATATGGAAACACAATGAGAAACAAGCAGTGTAACAAACACTTGCTCATAATGCTTCGTTAATTAGGGCAGTATTTACTATTTGGCTTTCATTTCCAACTCCGAAACAAATGAGTTGGCCCCTCAATAATAAAATTTACCAATGGAGTCTTACGCGGAAGACCACGTAACAATTCTAACATAAACATGCGGTTAAGGGGGCGACACTTGTCAGCCGCTGACGTGTCGTTAGGAAGAGAGAAATCTGGGCGAGTTAATTTATTGGCTAATTACTTACTATATTCTAATGCAGAATGATCTAAACCTCACAAAAAATTGTCCTCATGCTCGACAAGTAATAATTAATGGAGAGGAAGGAACATGACAGCAGCCGGAGAGCAGCGAATCTGGGTCGCATGTATCAGCTGTGGTCGATGACCGTGGATTCCTACCATCGCCGAACTGGACCTGGGGGTTCCCCTTTCAGAGCTGCAGCTGCCGCTGTCAAGGTGGTGGCCTGGTGGGGCCACCCCTAGGTGGACGCGGCGAAACTGCTTCTTTGTGGGCAGCAATTATTTGAGTCGGTAATAGTTAATCACTGACCTTGACATGTAGGGGTAACATAATATATTAATTACTAATTTACAGAAGATTTTTTTTCCTGTTGCTCTCAAATGTACTGTTGCACTAGTGGGGATGAGGAGGATGACACAGTCTTCTCTTCAGCTGATGGTGGACACCTCCCCTGAATTGATTAATTGATGGATGATGTATGCCTTTTCTACACACAATACAACAGAACTGCTTGCCAATGCCCAATTCTGCATACGGTATAAGATTTTCTTTCCTCTTCTTCTCGCCCCACCTGAGTAAATTTTTTCTTGCTTTCTTTCTACTATATTTTTAGATTGAATTAGAGAGAGTTTAATTTTAAAAATTTTATAAAATTTAAATTATTTATAAAATAAAAATATATGAATGATGCATTTTAAAATTTTATCTTAAATTTTGAAATAAGATGGCATCTAAATACTACATGCTCTTGTTTTTGTAAATAACAAAAACTACAAAGGCAGGCCTGTTGAGCTAGTGCAATGACTTCTACCAGAAACTTATAGAATAGAAGGGTCTTGGTTGAAGCTAGAAATGCCATGCATTGATGGGAGTGGTGGCTTGAATGGGCCGGAAGAAGTTGGGATTGATGAGCTCTGAGACGACAGGATGTGATGACAAAGGAGGCAACCGGAGTTCATAGTACTACCTGAGTAGTAATGCTTCACAAATCTTCAGAGCAATGATTTAAGAGCTCATTTTCTCTCTATTGGTGGAGGAGTTGATCAATCATGAAATTGTGCAAACTGGCATATCAAATCAGGAGGCCCTCCCCCCACGCATTAATAAAATATTTGGTCAAGCTTTGAGCAAACTGGCAATTTGGCACTGGACAAATCGCATGAGGACTGAACCATCATCAGTCAAGACATACTATTTTTTCCTGCAATTTGACAAAAAATGTTGGCTTTCATTTTCACTAGATAGAATGGTCACCATTTTAATCTTCTCTTGAAATTCTTCAATCATGAAATTAACTTTTGATTTAGATAATAAGTTTGTATCGCTCGTATAATTAAGAAGAAAAGTCACGCTTGGCAACTTATGACGTATTTAAAATTGAGTTTTTTTTAGTTAAATTATGTTGATAATTGTAAATATAAATTGTTTGTGTAAGTAAAAGTACGGTTCAAAATAAAAAAAATTAATTTAGTTTCAATCCAAATATACCCATTAATAAAAAAAAAAGAAAAGGCAAAATTTTTAGCCCAATAGAGTAATACCAAGTGGGCCTCCGAATGCTTTCAATTATTCATGGAGTACTCAATTGCCATAGTTCTGACTTGATGCTTGCATTTTATTGGGTTTTTATGAAAACTATGTGCGTTTTTCTTGGGCTATTGGCCCAAAGTCCATTGTATGACAAGACAAAATTCTCAACAGGCCCCCATTTTCTTGGTCTTGTTCCTAAAAGTGACCAAGATGTAGCCTGCAGAGGAGACCACGTGTCCAACAAAAACTCAAGTCACATGACCATCACGTGCATCCTTGTATTCGCCGGTTCAGTGGCGAAGCACTAGAAACAAGGTAGCAGCGGTTGTAAAGATCGTCTTTTTCGCTCGAAGCTTTGGATAAATCCAAGCTTAGCTTAGTTCGTTACAGTTTTGTAAGCAAGAATTTTCTTCAGAGGTACGAATCACACGAGCCCTTTACAAGAATTTCATTGTTGGTTACACTGGTTTAAATTTCTTCATTTTATCGTATGAAAGTTTCTTAATCTAATTCGAGTAATTCATCTTTCTTTTGTTCCTGGGTTCGTGATCATAGAAATGTCTGCTTTTCTTCTGTTGGATTTTTGTTTCTGCATGAGATTTTTTGGGCTTGTTTATTTTCGATCTGCGCCTTCATTGAACGTGCTAAAAATTCTGAGTAATCTTGTCAGACGATGGAAAAATGGAAGAAATAAAGGACAATGTTTAGTGTAGTAGATGCTATTTGTGATGCTTTGTTGGAATGCTCATATTCTTCGGATGTACGGTACTGAAAGAGGGGAGAGTATTCAGATATCAGTTCTGCTTTCTTCTATAGATTTTTGCAGTTTCATATTGGCTTTGGGACTTGACAAATAAAGCTAACCGTTCATTGAATTTCCAGGAAAGGAAGTAAAGAAAAGTAAATTAGAAGATACTGAAAATTTTCTCGTTAGAAAGTTTCTTTACTTGGTAATTGCGGGATATTTACTTATTGAGCAAAATTGTGATTAAGCTAATACAAGCGGGACAAATAAATCCAACACTTTATTTTCCTGGACAGCTTAAGTTTACATCAAGTGATTTATATACGAATGTATTTAATTTCAGCTTTTCAAACCAATCAATAGTTCAATGGATGCTGATGCTGTGGATGATGCATCTTCTCCTAACGATAATATCCTAGTGAGTGAATTGGAGGTAGAATCAAATATAGTGGATTCCGTTGAAGTTGAAATTATGTCAAGTGGAGACGTCATGCAAGAGCTGGAGAATGCTGGGGAGGTTTTAACAAGGGCTGAACTAGAGTTAGCTTGTCATTCTGAAAAACTGCTAAACTTGGAGATACTTGTTATGCACGTGGCAGCAAGAGAAAGTGATTTTGAAGCTTTTGTTTCAGAGAGAGAAGCTACTTTTGGTGATTCTGCAAAGAAAGCCCTGGAGTTTGATCTTTTATGTGGAATTTTGGAGTCAGAGTTGAATGAAGAAGAAAAAATTTTGGTTACTATCCGTACAGAAATTGATAACACCTTTAGTAAGATCTCATCATATCAACATTCAGAAGAAATTTTCAAGGAAATGCAGGAGAAGTTACATGACTGTGGAAAATCCTTGAAGCAGTCTCTGGAGCAGGTTTCAGAAATGCAGTCTCAATCTGACAACTTCAAGAGGATCTTGTCAACTTTTTCTGGAGGTAAAATGTAGTAATCTGTTGTCTCCAAACTTTTATTTGTTGTCCCTGTTGGGAGAGCAAAGGAGAGCATGCTATGCAGCAACCTCTTTTTTTCGATCTAGGTATTCACAATGCCCGATATACAAAAAACAAATGGCAAGGGTGGAATACTTCTACTGATTGCTTTTGCTACAATTTGGCCTTTGATGCCTTGTGCGATTTAGATTCTTTTTCTTTTGACCAATTAGATCTGTTGAGGTGCATGAGTCCATGTTAGTTGAAAGAAAAAATAAGTATGGTATGGCGAATTAATTGGAAGCAAACTAAAAAGAGGATTAGCCATGCCTGTGGGTCTTTTCACTGTTCATGGTACTCATTTTATGTCAACAAAATGAGTTCCTATAGATATTTAAGAACAGGAATCAGCATGAGACAATTTCAATATGCCTTTTAACTTGACAACTCCAATCATTCCATGGGCTAAGATAGGTAGTGCTCGGTAAAAGATTCAATTTTGGGGCATGCATCAAACATTATTAAACATCCTTATAAGAGAAGTGTCTTCCAAAACTTATATGTTTTCCTTCCTTGCTAGCCGTCTTCTTGACCATGCTGTCCAGAGAGAGAGTTTGTGAGTAAAAGAGAGCATTAAAGTATTTGCTTTGATGTCTGTGGCTGCTATCAGCGTTCAGAGATTGCCTGGTTTATATTTATTATAATAGGAAATGTCCTCACTGAGCTTTATTTAAGTATCATGCAGTTTGTGTACCTTTCTCGATCTCTAGTTCTGCATTTGCAGGTAAAAATGACAAAGACATACAGAATCTGGAAAATGGCTATTTTTCGGATATGAGTTCAAAGATAAGAATGCAGACTTCCGAACAGCAAAGGCATGTTTTGAGAATGTTAGAAAAATCATTGGCAAGAGAACTGGACCTTGAGAAGAAGCTTGCTGAACTGAGACAAAGTGAAGAACTTTTGAAACTTAGTGTGCAGCAAGAGCTTTTCTGCATAGAAGAAGAAGTTGAGATTATTTGGGAGAGGTTACTTGAGGCAGAAAATGCTGCTGAGGTTCTCCTGGGGAAGTCTAAAGAATTAATGAGCAGACACCAGATGGCACAATTTAACTTAAATGGTTCCATCCAGAGAGAAGGGGAGTTTAAGTCCAGGTGTGAAGAGCTTAATGAACATTTAAAGGTGAAAGATGAACAGTTGCAGAACTCTGAGACAATCAATGCTGAACTTCGAGAAAAGGTGAATTCACTTGAGAAACAACTTGCAGAATCTAAGTTGCAGGTATGTAACCTTAAGTTTTCTGAGGAAAAAAGGCAGGAGACAGACTCCAAGATTCACGAAATGGAGAATATAATCGGTTCTCTAAGAGAACAAGTTTTTGAAACAGAACACAGGGCTGAGAGTGCAGAAGCTGAATGTAAATTGCTAAGAGATTCTAACATGGAACTTAACAAAGACTTGAATCTTGTTAAGACTAGTAACAGTAGTATATCTGATAAGGTAAATCTACTTGAGAAGCAGTTGAGGGAGTCAGATATTCAGCTACAGCATGCAATTGCATCTGCTGAAGCAAGTGTGGAAAAGCAAACCATGCTATATTCCATGATCAATGATATGGAAAATTTAATCAACAATTTGAAATCTAGAGTTGCAAAAGCTGAAAACCAGACTGAAATTGCTGAAGAAAAATGTATCATACTGTCAGAAGCCAACTCAGATCTCAATGAGGAATTAAATTTTGTAAGAAGTAGAATAGAATATTTGGAGGCAACTTTACATCAAACAGAGGAAACAAAGAAGGCAACTGCAAAGGACATCAATATTCGGACTAAATTGATTACAGATCTGATCGTGCAGTTGGCTCTTGAAAGAGAACGCCTTCATAAGCAGGTTGCTGCTGCTCATTGTAAACCTCTTATTTCTGCAAATAGAAATTGTTTCTTAGCTAGTCTCTTTCTCTACAATATTTCCTCTTTATTTTTTGTGTTTAGTCATTGAAACATGGACTGCCTATATTAAGTTGGATTCTATAGCCTTCTCAAGATCTTTTGCTACTTGTAGTCCAATTTGCCTGAAACCAAATTTGACCTCTGCCATTCTGTGAAATCTAACTCACTAGTGAATCAGATAACATACTGCTTTTTAACTTCTATTCAGGATCATCTTGATTTTCTTACCTTTTCTTAATCCGTAAGTCATTCAAACCTTTTCTTCCTTGAAAAGTTTCCAAATATGCTGCCATATTGAGCCGTACAATATGGAGCTTTCTTCTCTGCATGTAACTATTAGTCTTTTCCTCCTAGTTTTACTGCAGGCCTTTTACTCCTGTATCTCTTTAGGTTTAAGTTGCAACACACTCAGTAAGACACTTACACATGTTTATGTTTATGTATGAGAATTATGGTCATAAGTTTTCTACAATCAGTTCTTCCAAGATGCTAATCCTAATTCTTTCTCACGCCAAGAGGGTTATTACTAGTTCTGTATAAAGAGGCTTTAACAACACAGTGGTACTCCACTCTGCAAGCTTATTTAAACCGAAGCACTTTAGAACTATGATTGATATTTATTTAAATCATTTTCCATCTCTACTTTGCACGGTTTAGAACTTTTTCTAATTTCTTAGAAGTTCTTGAATCTTCATATTGATAATGCCAAAGATGAACACTGTTTCAAACTATGCTATTATATTAGTAACTGATCCTTCCGTTAGAATGGTAGCATGCTTTAATCCAAGTGCATTTCAACCAAAGAAGCTAGTCAGTTCTGGTTGATATGTTAAACTTTCTGAATCATGTCTGCAGATATCTTTGCTAACAAAGGAAAAAAGGGTTCTCTTGAAGCGATTGCAGAAAACAAGTGAAGATCGTTCTGTAAATACAAGTGGGACAAAAGAGAGTAACAAAGATGTAACTTCTGTAGAAGAAACAATAGGAGAAACAACCGAGATATCAACTGCCAGTCAAGAGGTAGGTGTTTCAGGTATCAAATATGCCTATTTTGCATTTTTACGTCAATCTTGGTCTTTAGACTCCATGTAGCTGCTTGGAAATGTTTTTCCTTTCTGCATATCTTAATCCAATGCTATGACTGGCAAAGCTGATGCTGCAATGATCTAGAAGTTTTGATATTAAATATAGAGATTAAAGCCAAGGCTGGATGTAGAACGGTTAAAAACAGTAAGAAAGGTTTGATTGATATTGACTTTTCACATTTGCAATAGATAGAGCTGCATATAAGTGAGAATCCTTCACCCAAACAAATATTAATTGGAAAAAGGGATGAGTCAAGTCAAGTTGGCTACATCATAAGACCCTGGCCCTTGGTATCTGATGATTTCTCTAGTTGTGTTAACATACGATAACTACAGCTTTGGTATCTGATAATTTTTCTAGTTGTTGTAACATATGATAACTACAGCTTCGGCATCTGATGATTTCTCTAGGTGTTATAACGTATGATAACTACGGCTTCCTTTCATTTGAGAAGTCTTCATTATCTTGAAAAGAGATGTGTCATGCTATGAGTTTATTTCTGTCTTCAAGATCAATAATTCTACGCTTGTCATATAGACACTAGCTTTATTTTAGGATAGTATAATTCCTGCATGAGATTTCTATCCTGTTTAAGTTGTATATTGTTTTTTCATTCTCTTGCATAAACATTACATTCTCTTGTAATAGTAGTCTGCAGTATTTGGGGCTTTTGTAATTTGAACTTTCAATGTCAGATTTATGGCAATAATTGCATTTCTGTCCTGATCTTTTCACTCTGTTGTATTGTCAGCCGGAAGAGGCCAAAGACGTACCTATGAGCAAGGCTGAAATGGTGCATTCTGATTTCACAGCTGAATATGACAACACCATGAATATAGATGCGAGGCAGGTTAACTTTAAATACATCCTAGGGGCTATTTTTGCGTTTGCAGTTTCAGCTTTAGTAGCTTCGTTGTTGCAGCATCAAGGTAACCATGTTTGAATCTGCAAGTAGGACCTCATCCTGCTAGTTTCATGTGTGGTGCTGAGGCTCTTGAGGTCTTTCCGAAGTTATATCAGCTGAAATTTCTACTTTTCTTTGCCTCCTTGGCCTATATCAGTGGATACCACATTACAGTAGAAATTTCTGTTGAGTCCAAGAGATAGGAAATTTTGATGTAATAACCACAAGATTATATATTTCCTTGCAATAGCAACACCCACACTGGTTCGTAGATTAGTATGAACATTTAGCCGCTTCATTTCCCTGTTACGGGAATTTGATGGTCAGTGTCTTCGTTCTTAAAGTTATATACTCTTCCGGGCACTAATAATTTGGTTGCACATTGAAAAGGCAAATCAATGGGAAGTTCACAGAGAATAGGAGAACAGAAGCAATTAGAATCCTCCTCTCAAATTCCTCCCATCAGCTTCCCCCAGTCTTCTGTAGTTGCCATGTGTTTTAACTTTTTTTTCCGCTAAAAAGAGTTCTTTCATTTATTATAGAGTTTTATATATTTTAAAATTTTTTCTTGTAATAAAAAAGTTTTATGCGATAACACTATATATAATATTTGCAACACTGAGGGTGTAATTGAATAAAATTTGATTTTGAGATTTTTATTTTAAATTTTGTAAAAGTTAAATTATTTGTAAGAATTTGTTAGAGGAGTTATAAGTTTATATTTAAAATTTTAAATTTAATTTTTAAATTAAATTTATCCTAAAGGAAAAATTGTAGAATGAGCTTAGCACATTAAAGAGAAAATTTTGTAGCCCAGAAATACGACTTGAGAAACGAGAAAGCAAAGGCCCATCCTTTGAATAACTCCGAACAGGAATGTTTCTTCATGTTGACGAATGCTGGTTTCAGCTTATAGTGAAGGCTTCAATCTCTTTCGATCGTGATGAGTTATTAATTCTTGATAAAGTACAACAGTTCGCGCATAAAATTTTCTAGTAGTGTCCACTTGACGAGTTAGCTTATAGCTATTGCAAATCGGCGTTCAAGTCCCAAATTTGCTGTGCAGATGACTATTTTGTTCTGCCGTGTAACCAGCTTGTCTCCCGTGAGCAGAACTGTGATCGAAACAAGAACGAAGTGACTATTCAAAATTCTGCCAGCGTCCGAAAATTTACGTCTTAGCTCTCTTAGTTCGAAGCTTTCCAGTGATTCTGAGTATCTTCTCCATTTTCTCTGATACCTACTACTTGTTGCTCCAAGACGGGGCTTTAAATTCTAAGAATTTTCCTATCAATTCAACTATCCTCGTTGAGATAATAGGAATTCTACTTGCAGATGGTAATTCAGAGGCAGGAAATGTTTCAGGCAAAAGAAAATTCCAAGTATTGGTCTTCTGGTTCCCCTCCGCAGCGCACACAACCAGTCCATTTCATTTCATCTATTAGCGTGTGTAAATTCTCATATACCTCTTCACATCTTGGATGAGCTTTGTCACCGACAAGAAACATATGTACCTGAGACTTGATCTCTATCCAGGTGCAGCCTGGTTCTTTTCTAAGCCTACCGTGCCTCATCACTTGCCTTAGCTTGGAAACCTCTTCCCATAGTCCCGCATCAGCATAGATATTTGACAAGAGAACACAAGAGCTGGAATCCTGAGGATCCAATTGCATAAGATAATGTGCGGCCTTTTCTGCAACATCTACATTGCCGTGCATCTTGCAAATACTGAGAAGGGTTCTCCAGACTATATCATCAGGTTCAAAAGGCATTTCTTGAATAAGCTTCAGAGCTTCACTGACTCGACCTGATCTACCTAGTATATCTACCATACATGAGTAATGATCCATCTCAGGATCTAAACCATAATCAACCTGCATGGAGTTGAAGTAATGCAAACCTTTCTCAACTAGGCCCATATGTGCACAAGCTCTAAGGACCCCGACAAAAGTCGCATGATTAGGTTTGACACCTTCAACTTGCATTATTTCAAAAGTATTTAAAGCATCTTCCGCAAGACCATGTTGAGAATAGCTACAGAGCATAGCATTCCATGTCACAAAATCCCTGTCCGATGCTTTCTCAAACACCAACCTGCAGTCCTGCAATTCTCCACATTTTGAATACATGTCAACCAGAGTACTGGTTACATAAACATCTCCCTGCAGCTCTAGCTTGATTATTTGAGCATGGATTTGCTTTCCAAGCGCAATGGTTGCAAGATTAGCACAAACATCAAGAACTGTTGCATATGTGAAATTATCAGGCTTAACTCCCATTTCTACCATCTTACAGAAGAACTTCTGAGCTTCTTCACTTTGTTCGTGCAATGACAACCCAGAAATGATTGCATTCCATGAAACAATTGTTTGTGTCTCCATCCTATCATGAAGCTTCTCTGCTTCCTCCACCTTTCCACATTTGCAGTACATATCCACAAGAGCACTTCCTACAAATGATTCTAGTCCCATCCCTGATTTAATGATCTGACTGTGAATCTCGATGCCATGATTCAGAGCTTGCAGACCTGCACAAGCTTTTAGCAAACTACCATAAGTGAATTCATCAGGTCCCATACCAAACTGAAGCATTGAAACAAAGAGCAATACAGTTTGCTCATTGTCATTATTTTGCTCATAAGCAGCAATGATAGCATTCCAGGAAACAGCATCTCTAATCTCCATGTCATCAAAGGTATAACGAGCTTCAACCAATGCTCCAGATTTTCCATACATATCAAGAATGGCATTCGCCACACAAACATTGGACGTAAAAGGAGTCTTAGCCGCTAATCCGTGTACTTGAATTCCCTCTAGAAATCCTTTGATCGCTGCACATGAGCTAAACGCACCAGATAAGCTTATTTCATTAAATCCAAGATCAGAGTTCAACAGAAGCCGGAATATTTCTAAAGCGTCTAATCCATGATCACGCCGAGCATACCCAACAATTAGTGCATTATGAGACTGCATACTACGATTGGGCAATACGTCAAATACCTGCCTAGCATAAGATATATTGCCACATTTTGCATACATATCTAAGATGGCAGTTCCGACTACGATATCTATTCCAAGATTATTCTTTAATGCATGACCATGCAACTGAGATCCTAATCGTAGCTGAGACAAGCCTGCGCAGGATCTGAAGACACTAGCATAAGTAGATTGATTTACCGCAACTCCCTCTCTTTGCATCTTCTGGAAGAAGTCCAATCCACCAAAGAAGTCATCATTTTGAGCACAACCTGCAATAACAGCACTCCACGAAACGCAGTTCTTCTCAGGAAGCTCACTGAAAAATTGCAGACACTCACTTAGTTTCTTACATTTTGCATACATATCGACTAGTGCACTACCTGCCATCACATTAGAATCCAATCCCACCTTGGCCACAACCGCATGCACCTGAACCCCCAACCCATTATCTTCCAGACAGGAGCAAGCCTTCAAAACAACAGCAAAAGAAGTACTATCAAAAATCACTCCCTCTTTTCCCATCCTTCTGAAAAACTCCACTGCTTTTCTGGAATCGCCATTTTGCACATATCCTGAAATCAAAGAATTCCACGAAATCAAATCCCTCTGAGGCATCAAATCAAAGAATGAATGTGCCATTTCCGTGTTCCCTCGTGATGAATAAGCAGAAATCATTGCATTCCACGTAACTGTATCTCTTTGGGACATGTTATCAAACACTTCAATAGCATACTCTAAACAGGAGCATTTTACGTACATTTGAAGCAAACAATTGAGAACAAAAATTGTTGGTACGAAGCCAGTAATTATCATCCGTGCATGAGCTTGCTTTCCAGGATCCAAAGCTCTTTCACTTGTACAGTCCTGAAAAATATGGGAGAAAGTTTTCGTGAAGTTTGAAGGTAAAGTTTTCGTTAAGTATGAAGGTGGGTTTGATGACAGCGTAGAAACTGTACAATTGAGTAACGTAACTTTGGGTAAAACATTGGTAAATGGAGGCTTTGGCGGGAGGAAGAAGCGTCTGGTTTGGTGGAGCAAAGGGGCCATCAGTTGTTGGATTCATGCATGGCGGGACTTCCGACCGTTATTTGTTCATCTGTCGTTGTTCCCAGTTCCGCCATCAGTTTCAGATTGGGCTTCCAAGCCTACCGAAGGTCAATGAGACTGTCCGAACTGACCGAAAAATGACCCAATAATCCAAGATACCGCATGTACTTCTCAAACATTTTATATTTAAAATATTTTATCTTCAAATTTTGTAAAAATAAATTAATTATAAAATATATCGTAAGACCAAAGTAAATATGTTACACTGATTTTATTAACAGAACGTCATGAGTTCAAATCATATTTTTTTTATTAATTAAGAAAAGAAAACACAGAAAATTTTTTGAAAACTTTTTATTTTAAAAGAATAAATTATAAACATCATAAAAGAAGATGTAAAAATTAAAATTAACCTTTTTATAAAGAAAATTTTGAAAATTATTCAAAAAAGTCACAATCTAACAGTGGCCTTGTTTGTTAAAATCATAAGCTATATTTAGATAAGATTTATTTTTAAAATTAAAATTAAAAATTTTAATATATAACTCATATTTTTTTATAAATAATTTAATTTTTATAAAATTTTAAAATAAAACCCTACTTAATCACATGCCCCTAGGTTAGTTGGAAGGTTCGTATATAAAGGCGTTGTGGCGCAAATCGTACTCGACTTTCCTTTCCCTTGGTGCCCTTTAAATTTTTCTACTTCCAAATACCATCAATTCCCTTCCAAACAATTGCCATTTGTGCAAGCCAAAATGCTAGAAAACAACCAAATTCAAGACGGAAAGATATGGCGTAACGGGATCGCCTGTGAGAATCTACGGAGCCAACAGTATTATATTGGCAGCGACAACAGTGGCGATGCCCTGCCACCATGCCATTGCAAGATCAACAAGGATTCCGGCAAGATACTGCTCCGGCACCCAACAACCAATCCACTCCATAAAGTGGGTTTGAATCTTCTTTAAAAAGAGTAACATCAGCTTCATTATCATCAAACTCAGGACTAAATTCAGCCTTACTCAACACCATAGTTAAAAACGGGGATATGAATATCGATTTTGACTCGCACCACGAACTTCTTTATCCGAGGAAATTGAAAACTGAGTAGTACAAGTAGTTGGAATTGGACATTTCTTGAAGAAGGGAATAGTTTTCTGACTTGAGAGAATTGCAGAGCCGAGAGAATGGTGGGGAGGAGGACGAAGGCAAGGCAAAGACATTTCGATACCATTATTCTTTTGCAAGAAAAGAAAGATTATTTAGTTTGTTAAGAATCTGCTGTGAAATCCCCATTGTTGGGGTTGGGTTACATGAGCCTAATTATATATAGTTTCTTTTATTATATATAATAAAAAATTAATTATTTTTTAAAATTTTTTTCCTCTTCCCCTCTCGTTTTCTCTCATGTGGAATTCCCCGAGAATTGGCGAAACTCACCTTCATTTAAAAGTGTAATTATATTTTTAATAATCATGAACTAAAATTATCTATTATGTAAATTATTTTATTAATAATATTTAACAAATACTATTTAAAAAATAAAAATTTTCAGATGCCTTCGCCAACACTTGGTGAAATTACATATAGAGTTTCACAAATGTTGGCAGAACTCTTGGGTGAGAGAAAAAGAAATAAAATATTTAAAAATAATTAATTTTTTAAATATATATAATATTGATGTAGAAACATGAGTATTGAGGGAGGGGGAAGGGTTTGTGGATGAAGGATATAACACCAAATCAAATGGCGTTATTGCTTCAAATTTTTTTATTGTTTTTCTTTTTTACAATTCAATTATGTTTTTCTATAAATAATGAGAAGCGTTATAGCCAAATACAGCTATTCTCTCCAAAATTTGGTCACTTTAGTTTAGTAGCATTTTACAAAAGCAATGTCAAAATGTGTAAAGACCCCAACCCAACAGCAGTTAAGCATTGCCTTCTAACAAATCAATTGAGTAGCTTTTTTTTTTGGGGCATAAATTAATTGTGTAGTTGCTATTTTGCACCAAACGCGAAATCACATAATCGTAAAAGTGGAATTATATAGAATTTAAATTTAATTTTTTAAAATTTTATAAAAATAAAAATGAGTTGAATTTTAGATTGGCACTCACCCCAAATACATAAGAAGTGATTTTTCCAAGGAAATCACCACAGACCCGACGAATGTACATTCTTGCAACAGGCCGCCAGAATTCTGTTGACAAAGAGAAGAAAACAGAAGGGGGGGAAAAAAATGAAGTGGAGCATTCTAGTCGGATAGATGACTTCCAGGAAATTTCTTTCCCTTGTCTCCTTGCCCAGTTCTTCCTTCCTGGAACTTTGATTGTCATTGCCTTCATCATATGCTGAATCAGCGATCGTTATATAAACTGATAACTTCCTCTGAAAAAACACACACACAAAGGGGGTTACCACTTAGCACGGAAGAATATCTTAATCCTAAAAGAAAATGGAGGAGGTAAAAGCGATGTCCTGTACACAAACCGAGTCAGCTTCAGACCCCAAGTGGTGTGGAGTTACATATGAAGAAGTTGTTTTCTGCATTTCTTTCATTTTGGGCATTTTACAGATTCAGCTGCCGACGGAAAAGATTGACGGTAACCGTGTTCCCACCATTATCTTCAAAGGTCAGCCCAAGGCCTATCACTCTTTCCTCATGGGAATCGACCTATCCTTCTGTAGCGCCATTACTGCCATCTATACCTGCCATTCCAAGCCTAAGTTGGCCACATATCATAGATGCTTCTCTGTTCTTGCCATGGCCTCCACGCTACTGATTCTCTTCTGGGCCGCTGTTCCACCAGCGCAAATCCCAGGACTTATTTGATTTCACCATCGACAGTGACTTTCAAAATTTTCCTTTTCTTCCTTGTTACCGAAACAAAATTTGTATAAAATCAGTTCTGTGAAATTTATATAAATTTGAAGATTTCCCGGGTGAGGGTGAATGTTCATCATTTTCAAGAAAAGATCCATATTTTAAGAAAAGATTTCTTGAGAAAAAAAAATTATATTTCGGTGATATATATGCGTTCATTTTCCGCAAGGATAGTGTTAAATGGATGAAGTTGATCCGCAATAAATGTGTATATTATTAAAAAGTCTAAAATAATATTGAAAGTGAAAGTCAAAAAACTTTTTCTCTTAAATCTTCTATTTTCTTTTTTTCTACAAGAATAGTCGACTATATTTTATTTAAAAAATAATTCATTATTTCATCTATTCATTTAACTTACCCAAATCAATCCGTCAATATGAAAATTTTCATGCAAGCGATTTCTAAAGAAGAATCTACTATGTTATTTAGAAGATTGTTTAAAAAATTTCTTGATTAAATTTTTAATCAAAATAAAGAACAATTGTAAATTAAAAAAAAAATAAAGAATACAGAATGCTCAATATCTTATACACTAGTAAACCGAATACTAAATATATCAAAGCCCTCTGCAGTTGGCTCCTTGGAGCTTCAATTTTTTTTTTTTTTAACTATTGAGTTGCCCTTAATGGAATTTAACAAATAAAAATTTAAAAAATCTCTGAAAACCGTAAATAAATTTATCCGATCATAAAAAATAAGTTTTAAAATTTTAATCTGAAATAAAAATAAGTGATTACAAGTAAAAGAAAATCTACAAACTAAAAAAATGACAAAGGTAGTTTAATGCTTTATATTAGAAATAAAATTCATACCAAAAGATAAACAAGGGTTATTAAGAATGAATTAAAAATTGAGAAACTAATTTTCTTTATTTATTGAGATTAATATAAAGACAAAGACAATAATTCACATATGTAATATATAAAATTTATTACAAAGAATGAATTAATTGGACACACTACAAAACTATCTTTTGCATATTTTAAAAACTAAAACTTGTCATTATAAATCGTACAATAACATGGTTAGAATTTTTATTTTATTACTTATAAGAACTTTCAATTATAATTTATTGGTCAATTGATCAAACCCTCTATTAATGGCATATTTTAACCCCTACTAGGCATAATTTATTAACGTCAAGCAATGTCTAATATCCAAGGGACCAATAAGTGTATTTAGTTGAGATTATGCGAAAGTGAATTTCTTATAATAGCAGAAGTGAGACCTAATTATGTGTTTAATTGAAAAAAATACAATCCAAATAGAATCTCAAAGTACATAAATATGCTTAGCAATTCGTCTTTATTTTTTTCAATTGAAATAAATATTAATCTTGTATCTCGTTGATATTTTTCCTTAATTGCTTTTCTATTTTATATTGAAATTCATAAATAACATTATTAAAAGATAATTTAACTTGAATATTCTTCATGGAAACAATAAATTCGATTTCGCTTTCATAGAAAATAAATTTTACTGGTATTATTAGAGTATTTGTATATTTATGTTTTTATTTAATTAACTATCAAAAACTCTATTTAAATAGTTGACTGAAATTTGTGAATATAGCTCTTTAAAATAGATTCGTCATTGTTAATAATTTTATACCAATTAAAGTAAAAATTAGGCAGGAAAGAAAAATATTTTTTTACATTAAAAATATAAACTATAATAAATGTTATGCAGAGTTTGAAATTCAAAATTTTTAATTTTTTTAAAAGTTAAATCTAGATATTAAAAATAATTAAGGGATGAAAATATAAATAAATATTAAATTTTGACAATATATTATCCAACTAACCTTCTTCATCCGGATCAACTAACATTTTCCTTCCTAACAAATGAAGGAAAGGAGACGAAAAGTGTTTCCTTGCTTCTAGCCAACAACGTGTCAAAGGAAATAAGAACGCTGTTGACGTATTCTTGGTAGATTCGCTATTCAACATGAATGCATTAAGGAAATGCGTGCTACTTAATGCGTTATTTTCCACACTAATGCATTCGGGTAACGCTGTCGTAAAGCGACTGTAGCAGTCTGTATGCAGGCAATCCGTTTGTGCAAGCAAAGACATCAGTGAAATGCGTCAGGTCTTTTAACGGCCTACGTCCCCCGTCAAGAAAGGGGGAAAACTCAGCCACGACCGGGATACCAAGATCAATCGACTCGTCCAAAATTGAATTGAGAGAGAGATTGAATTAATAATCCATGGCGGAGGTTTCCAACCTTCATCGGTTCCAGGAAGAAACCACCATCACCAGCGTAGAGGCGTTTGATTTTGAGTCCTTTTCTCCTCCCAATGCTTCCTTTCTTAGAGACTCCGGTGACGTCATTAACAACGACGAGGCTTTCCATTTCACTCCCATTCAGCAACCGGATTACGCATCTCAAGGCTTCGAATCCGTTCATTCCGACCCCAGTTTCTTCGCTTATGGCCTAGGGGATGACGAGGACCAATTAAATTTCGTCACCGATTTATTCGAGTCCCACCTGGCCCTAACAGATTCCCCGGAGCATCCGGATCTTGTATTCGGGTCTATGGGAGTAGAAGACGAACCAGATTTAGGGTTAGAGTCCGAATTTGACCGGGTTGTTATTCCTGCCATGGGTGGTCTTAGGAGCGTCGATATGGACTCCGAGTCCGACTCCGAAGCTGTGGAGGTCGATTCTGGACTCGGTGGCATCAGTAATGATGATGCCTTGCTTCCGAATTGCGATTTGGGTCTGCCTGATCTCTGGGATTGCTTGCAAGTTCATTCTAATAGGACAAGGTTCTCTGAAGAATTTGAGTGGGAAGAAGTAAACGAGAGGGAAAACCTGAGCTCAACGATTGGTAGGATTGAGGAAAATTCGGTTTCCTCCAATGCCGAAAATTTGCATATTGGTGGTGAAGCTGAGGAAGAAGAAGAGGAGAATGTGCAGAACTTGGAATGGCAAGTCCTCTTGGCAGTTCATGATTTGGAATTAGACACTGGCTTCGAGAACAATGCACAAATAGGGGAATTTGTTGATATAGATAGTGGTAGAAAGGGTAGTCCCCCAGCTGCAAAATCTGTGGTAGAAAATTTGCCTCTGGTAGTTTTAACAACCAAGGATTTGAAGACGAATAAGGTAATTTGTGCAGTTTGTAAGGATGATATTTCTGTAGGGGAGGAGCTCACCAGGCTTCCATGTTCTCATCATTACCATGGGGACTGCATTGTTCCATGGTTGTGTATCCGTAACACTTGCCCTGTCTGTCGCTATGAATTGCCCACAGATGATGCAGATTATGAGAAGACGAAGAATGGGGGAGGTGATGGCGTTGGTTTTGGCCTGGTCAACGATTTGGAGGTTAGGTACAATTATCAACTTTTACCTTGAGTCTGTATATAGAATGTCATTTGTAGATGGTGTGGTGGTTTGAACAGAAAGTGTTTTCTCTTGCTGAAGATGCTGAGAACTTCTTTACTAAGTTTTCCTGTGCTGTAATGGCAAATTTATGAGCTTGTATGTTAAAAATACAGAATAGCGAGCAATTCAGTTTTCCAGTGAACAAACTTTGAGCTGTTGCACTGTAGAATGCAGCATTGGCTGTGGAAAAAGGTTAATGTTATGGTGAACGAAAATTTTGAAAGGTTTTCGATCATGACAATGTTCTGTCTTCTACTTTTTCCAGTCTTGTTTACTTTATTGCTTTGGCAAATCTTTTAGTACTGCTTCTGGCAGGCTCTCATCTTTGTTAACAATGTCATCAACTGGTCGTGAAGTTGCTTTTTTCTTTTGTGCGTCTATGTGTGTGTGGATGTACTACTGTACGCATCCTCTGTTGTGCTATTCTTGTTTTACATTTATTGAGATGAGGAACATACAGTAGAGTCTTCAGTGTGAAGATATTACCTGTATTTATCCCTCCATGAAGTTCGCAATCTTGTATATGTGTGCATCTATGTAAGAACTAACTTTTAATTGCATATTCATGATTTGCATTCTTATGTTCAATTTCTTTTTTTTTTTTGATAAATAATATAATATGTTCAGTTTCATGTTAAGAACCACTGGTCGTTGTATCTGAATCAACCCTTGGGTTTTTTCTTTCTCCGTTTGACTGTGTTCTGGCTTTTAGAATCTGAACAACTTTTATCATATGGTGCTCCTCTTATACTGCATACATCAGAAATGTTTGTGATTCTGATAAATAATCATGCTCCAGATCAGTTGTCTAATTTTGTTGTCATATTACTTCAATCAATATTTGACTGTGCCCCTTTACTTTCTTATGATTTGCTCAATTAGTTTATTGATCTTGAATATATATTTGCTTGCTTCTCATGAAAGTTTGACCTGCTCTTGCATCATTAGTTGTGCAATATGCTTTTACGCCTCCCTGTTTTCTGGTTATATTCTTGGATCTTCTGAGTTCTACTTTCTTGCATTCTTGTGAATGATCCTGGGATAGTGATGAGGGGCATATTTCCCAAATGAGTTTTCAACTATATCACTGTTTGTGACGACTGGTATATTCTGGTGGTATTAGTGATGGCAAAAGAGGGTCTTCTTGCAATTATAAAGTAGTGCATAAAAGGCAATTATAAAGTAGTGGGCAAACAAATATAGTAGGTTTATTTGCTATTGACATCCAAGGTAAGAAGGATCATTAGCTTCCAGCTGCAGCTCGTGGAAAGAAATTGTCTCGTACTTTTTCTCAAGGTTGAGATTAACTATTGTTTGACGGTTCTGTCTTATCTGCAACTTGTTGTAATGGTTTAAAAAGATGTTCACTTTTCTTTCTGAAAGGTCTTTGAATTCAAACTTGGGCTAAATTGTGCTGTTATTTCACGGGGGAGGCGCCATCATGCTGCAGATAGCCCAGTGACCCCTCAGTAACAGGGTTATGTTCCCGTAGAATGCATCAAGCAACAGAAAGATTGTTTCACAACTAGTGATCAATATCTTCAGATGGTAATTTAAATCATGAACAGATAATGACGTCAACTGATTATGGTTTACGGATGAAAGAAATTTCAGTTGAAGATATCAGAGTAAAATTTTCTTTCTACTCAAACCAGCAAAGGAACCGGAAAGAATTTTTTAGAAAAGGTAGATAAGCCCGTTGAATGTTACAGTAGAGAAATTTGTTCAATAAACTTCACAGTACTAGTAGAGTAACTCATTCACCAACTTGCTTCCTTTAAAGGGCAATTGGAACTAAAATAAAGTTGGAGATAGTTAAAGTTTGCCTACAAACTTCATTTTGTAAATGAGATCTAGGTTGGGTTCCTAGCGCCCGCAACGCAATCAAGTTCGAGGGCACCCGCCCAAAAATAAAATAAAATAAAGTTCAGGGGAGTGGTGGCTTTTTTCTTTTTTTTTTTTTTTGGGTGGGGGGGTGTGGGTGTCCTTTGTAGCACCAAGGATGCTTCCAAGAACACGAGGCAGCTCCAAATTACGGTTTCAATGATTATGAAATTGAAAATTCGCATGTACATTTCTTTGGGTGGATATGAAGAAAAGTGTCATCATACACAAAAAACAAAAAAATGCGAGATCACAAGAAACTACAAATATAATAGAAGTTGCAAATATCTTTTTGACATTATTTTGGCATATTTCTGAACACAATGGGGAGGAAGAAATCTTCAATTTGCTGACTTTGGAGGGTGATTTTGTTCTTATCACGTCAAAAAATCTTGCGGCCTGAGATTATCTTGGCGATCACCTAATTGCAGACAAGATATACAGAAGGCCCCTCCTACGGAGTAGAGAGGGGGTAAAGAATCACAATCAACAAATAAACAAGAAAGCACCATGATATCAACATTGTCTATTGGATAAGGTACATATCGCCTCCATTTCGGGGCTACCGCAATTTGCCTCCGGTAGATCTCCTATTCTCATCATTGTTCAGTAAACCGAATACTCCAGAAGTTGCAGTAAATGTTCTTGGATAACCAACCTCTCAGGGGAACTCATTTCGTGTACGTATCCAACGCGTGCAGGCCCCAGGATTCACCCGTCTTGATTTGGAGGCAACTAGTCCGATTAAATTGTTTATATTAAAAATTTTTTGGCCAAGCTTGTAAACCAATCAAGTGTAAGAGAGGACAAGTCCTGGTCGAGAAGTCTTATCTCGTCACTCAAACAAAATTTAATTGGCACAATACCGTTGGACTTTAGGACCAAATGGAGATCCTTAACGCTATGATCAAACGGCAAAAACCCAAGCTTAACTTCCCCGATTGATGACTTCTCTTGATTTGCTAGGGAGGGTCACTTAATGGAGGTTAATAGACTGGAAGGTCAGTGACTTCTATTTATCAACCCTTCTCTTTTTCCTATGCAATGGCCTCTTAAGCTGACACATGGGAAAGGGTGTCAATATAGACACTTTGAGGAAAGCAACACAAGTAGAGGATGATGGAAGATGAGGGCTCTGCTGGTTCCTGATTGCTTGAAAAACAGAGAGCCCATTTGCTTTGAAATAACCAAACACCTTTACTATCCACATTGTTAGTGGATGAGGCTTTATAACAAGTACGTCAGCAATGCGTGCAAGTTAATACTGCTACTCAAATGCAGCCCCCAGACAACAATTCTATTCTATAAGTTGCACCAAAGATTAGCAATGTTATTCAGACAGTAAACCAACAAAAGTAATTGCTTTAATTCGTCGACATTTTTTGTATTTCTCATTAGAAAAAGTAAAAAAGGCAAACCAAAAGCAGCAACGATGATGCTAAACCTGATAAGTTTATAATCCATCTGTCGAGATTACATGACTTCATTCATCTAAAGAAATGTACACAATGGGGGATTAAGGAATCAAATGTCCATCACGAATTTAGATTAAGAAGAAAGAACCTCATTTGCACACATTTCTTGAAGAAGATCGGATACAAATTATCTGTAAAGAAGGTTAACAGAGAACAGTTCCAACGAGTTAGGACTATAGCCGGATTAGGTTGAACACATGATTGATGAATGGAAATCGGGTGCCTTCACAAGCATGAAAGGAAAAATGTGCAGGTTACGTCAGTGGGGTGCAGGAATGGGTCACATAAGGTACAAGTGACAGTAGCACAAATTGAGAGCCCCATCATGAGAGAGCACCTGAAGAATTGGCTCTATCAGACTCAAGGCTCAGTGTGAGAGAGCATTTATTCAACAACTTTGTCTCTGTTTGCGTGTAGGTTGGGGCCTATCCTCCTTGGCTGAGGTGACAGAGAACCAATGGACAACGAGGATTGAGAAGAGGTGCACAAGGCAGCCACGCGCACCTGTTAGGATGGGACCATGGCGGATATCTATCATGCGCCCCAGTTTTTCCCGTCTGCCTACCAAATTACACATACCAGGGTTGTTTGGTGCTCAAAGGGGCAGACCAGAGATGTTAAATCGACAAGGCCTTCTTTTGTCATGCCCAGAAACTGTAGTTTTACTTTCAGGGCAGTGTCCTTATTTGAATAAATCCCCAACATTTCTCCTCTGCTAAATGGTTCCCATCATTATTTTTGGATTTTTATGAGGGATACTGTGAGAATGAGCGTAGCAAATTGAAGGGTATAGTGGGAAATACAATTACATACCGGCATGATTAGTGAAAGAGAGATAAGATATGGTTACATGCACAAGACTTCTAGTGGGAAATATGTTTTTAATCATTTCTTTCGTGTCTGAGGATAGGGAATTATTGCCTCAGCTTTTCTTTTGTCTTTTTCATCTCTTGCTTTTGAGCAAACAAAAAGAGAAATTGAGTTAAAAGACAATACCAAGAAGAAAGACATCCAGATCATAGTCTTTGTAATGCAGAAAACACGAGAAAGTTTAACCAACAGCTGCTGCTCTGCAGAACTTGATCCTATGTTATGAGCTTCTTCAGTCTCTGATAGTATCACAGACCGTAGAAAACCCCAGAAAACCAGCATTGTTGCAGGATTACCTTAGTTTGAGAAGCATGATGAGATGAAACACGAGCAAAGTCATAAACTAAGTTCAGCAGAATAAGAAAAGATGATAAGGAAAGATTATAGAGAATAATAAAATGCTCATAAAGATAAAGATGAAGCCATTAGGGTATGAATAATCCAGGTCACTTTTGCTTTCTACATTGAATTGTTGGTGGGGGGAAAAAATACCGAACGTCAGCATACCGTATACATTAACATGTACAATGGATAAAAAGGATCACTGATATAGCAATCAACAATTATTCTTAAAGGAAGTGTAGAAGAAAAAGAAAACTATAAAAGTTGGAACATGGGATAAACAATTTAAAGACAAGAATGAAATAGGAGTCAATATTGGTCTTATAGTTTTTTTGACCGTTCAGTCCACTCAACCTGGCCCAACATGAGGTAGAGAGAAAGCATTTGCCTCCATAGACTTTTGGTTCTGGATGCTTACAAAGCTCTTTTTATTAGTGGAAGACTGCATTTCAAAGTACATTCATATCTTTCTCCTCATCATCCTCCCACCAGCAATATAACAATCTCCAACTGCATAAACCTCTACAAGTTGTGGTTAACTCTAGATTATCATTATAAATTTGTTAAATAGAATTGTCTGCTTCTAGGAAAGTAAATCCTGAATCAGTGGTTATCTTTTAGTAATGGCTTATCTTGACCAGAAATCAATGATTTGTTCTGGCAACAAACAGTCAATAACTATGCCCCCAGGTTGTCATGTAAAAACTTCTTCCTTTCTACTAAAGCTTAACACTGATCTTCCTGACCTTTTCTAGCCGGCAAGCCTCATAGGTGCAATGTATTTTCTTCCTAGTCTCATGATTTTCTATCAAACATAATTCTGCAAATAAAGGTTTAGCAGAGATATCAGATGTTACTCTACTACATCATTCTCTCTGCTTGTGATTGAATAGCTGATCTTTTTTTTTTTTTCGGTGCGGTAAAATCTCAAAGCAAAAGAGTTTTACACGTATTTTACTCAAGGCAACTTAAGCAAGTATCATCTGATGCGACGGCATATAATATTTATTGAGTTGCAATTTGACCAACCTCTGAAAAGATGTTAATGTAGAATTTTCCAGGGGTCGTGTGGAGAAACCAAGGACTATTATTTTCTGCTTCCTTTATCTCTTTTTTCCACATGACAAAAGGATTAAGACACCCCTTTCATCCTTAGACCAGCACTGGTTGGCACCCAAGAATGCCATGACAAAGGTCGTTATCTGTGGTGATGAAACATTTCTTAAGATAGGGAAGGGTAAAAAGTATAAAATTTACTGCCATGGGCAAAAGGCGGTCGTTATGTCATTAATAAATTCTTTTTTTTTCTACTTATGCAAAGGGCAAGCCTTCACTGATTTCCACCTTCCATTCCTTCACGTTGCAGAATTAGGCTAATGATCACTATAGAGCAGTAAACATATTAAATTTCGTTTACTTGCAAAATCACAAACTGTTAAATTCATCTCTTGACTGAAATTACACCACAGATTTCTCTCTTCCAAACACATTCTGCTTTTTCAATAATGATACTTCCCGTGATAGTCTATGCCTATGATATAAGCACTGTTTTGATATCACAAATTATCCAGAACACCAACTACATTTCCCATTTTCATTTGGATGCGCCTATCTCATGTTTCATAGCAAGTAATAAGTACCAAATGAAGGACCAAAAGAGACATCAAGTGAAACCTGTGTGCAGACTTGAAAGTTATTTGTGTGAATGTGCATACATAAGACTATGCAAGTAATGCACATGCTCAGCATCATATTCCAGTGGTCTCATCTTTAAGGAACTTTACTGTTACCCCAAATTGCTAAATGGGCCCTATTGCTTTTTCCAATCCTATAAGATCCCTCCTCCCCCTTAAGTTTCCATTCGCCATCCAAACTACTATTATAAGATCGGGTCCAAAGCAATTCTCTGAGAATCTCAAGCAACTGCTGTAACCATGCAGCCTGGTGAGGCAACAGAGCTTTACTATTTATTTCCTTCGAGTCCAACTCAATATCCTGCCCATTTTGGGCTGAAAAACAATAACATGTCTGCATTTCATCTCAGCAGACTTTCAAACCCTTTGCACCACTTGCAGATCACTTCACAGGCTCAAGATTTCAACCTCCAACCTTGTTTCAGCAGTAACTCTACCTCAGATGAAGCAGATGAGCACCAACTCAGTCTGATAAACGAGAGAAAGCAGAGGAGAATGATATCCAACAGAGAGTCAGCACGACGATCACGTATGCGCAAGCAAAAGCATCTTGATGAGCTCTGGTCCCAGGTTCTTTGGCTCCGCAATGAGAATCACCAACTCATGGATAAACTGAACCATGTTTCAGAGCGCCACGATCAAATCCTTCAAGAGAATGCTCACCTAAAAGAAGAAGCTTCAGAACTTCGTCAAATGCTCGCTGACATGCAGCTCAACAGTCCCTATCAAAACCTGAAAGACCTTGATGATGATGCCTGCAATGGCTTATCTTGTGACTAACTAATCTATCAGTCCTCCACAAGTTTAACAAATTTGTTGCGTCAACTTGGAGGCCAAGATTTTTGTTTTCCCTTTATCCCATCCGTTCTTCACTGCTATCTTAGTTAATGAAAGCCCCGCTTCATTTTAAGCTGTATTAGATCAGAGTTGCACTTCTAGAAAGCTTTGAATTGTAGTAGTATCGTTTTGTCTTGGATTATGGCATGTTGTACTTATGTAGAAGTAGTGCATAGATTTTAATAAATTACTATTATGTCCCACTTTGACTGCATTATTGCACATAGCCAAAGAAAAGGGATGATAAAACAAGCACTCACCTGTTTAAGCACACCATCGCACAAAACACAGCATGTTGATATGGAACTCACCAACAAAAGATGTGGTACCAAAATGTCAAAAGGATATTAAAGAAAAACCAAAAAGAAAAGGTAAAAGTAGTTGAAGGGCTGAAGCACAAAAAGAAAGCAGAAGGATAAAAAACCAACCTAAAGTTGTAGCAGTGGCAGATCCATTGGAAGCATAACGTTAGTACGGATGAGAGTCCATGGTAAGAACAGCATAGAAAGAGCCCTGCACTTTACTGTTCTACCATTTGTGAAGACTAAACAAATCAGTTTCAGCAGGTAGAAGTCATGTCATGTATATTGGAGCATGTACTGCACCTAACTCTTCTTCCTCAAACACGTAAAAGGAGAACAGATTTTCCAGAGGTCAGACCGGAATTATCAATCCAGAAAGGCCCACAAAGAACTCTTATTTCCTTATTGGAGACCAAACAAATGCAATATCAGGATAGGATATGATGGGATAATATTTTGATTTAAGATTTTTTATTTTGAATTTGGTGAAAAAAAATTATTTATAGGAGAAGAAGTCAGATCAAAGTAAAAATTTTACATTAAGATTCGTAGTGAAATGCTATCCGAATATACCTAAATTTCAGTAAAATCTAAGATTTTCACAAATTAGGGTTTTGCCTTTCAATAAAGTATCGCATTATTTGACATTAGATATGACACATAAAGAATGTGGCAAACTAATACAAGATTTTTGTCCTGCAACGTAATCAATCTCCTTCACAAGCCTTGAATGACTATTCAACCCAGATTGTCTACTTTGTAAAATGACAAAAGCATGGTCTAACCTTTTCATCTTTTTGAAGGGGAAAGGGAATTTTATGGACAAATTCTTTTCGAATAATGAATTGTATTAAATACGAATCATACACTCAACTGCGAGCTATTATGCTTTAAGCAATGAACTCAAAATTCATATGACCATAGAAGTCCTTACACATGAGCAAGGAATCTAAATTGGACTATGATATCCACTAGCAACTCCGATGCAAGTAGAAAGCAACATACAAAGCATAGTTGCAGATAAGTATGAAAGAAAACGAGTAAGGGCCCAGCTGTAAATATGAAAGCAAAATTACTTTTTCACCAAAAAAAAAAAAACCAGGCTATAAATGGAAACCCTTCATATCTAATTGCAGAAAGAATAAGGGCATGTATGATAAAACTAAATGTTGAAGACTGAACTTTGAAATATTTCAGTTTTGAATTCTAAAATCTGAAGTTTGAAGACTGAATTTGGATATTAAAGTTTAATCTAAATTTGAAACTCGAATTAATTAATATGAAATGTTTATTTATCATTGCACTCTAAAATTTTTTAAAAACTTATATTTGCTTTTTTGTTGAAAAAATGTTAAAAAGAGTTTTTGGTTTAACTCTCATAATTTTTTGAAATATTACATTGGTAAAAATAAAAATATTTTTATTTAACAATAAATTTAAATACTAATTTCATTTAACAATACATTTCAATAAAAATTTAAGGTTTGATAACTTTGTAATTGTATAATTTTGAAATTAATAATTGATATTTTAATTCTAAAATAAAAATATATTTTATAATAATTTTTATTTTGAAATATTTTTAAATTTGTTTTATTGATATTTAATATATATATATATATATATATATATATATATATAATCAATATGTTTAGACTTTATACTTCAAACTTAAATTACTTTAATTTTATTTAAAATTTATAATTATAATTAAGTATGTCTTAAATAATTAGTAAAATTTGTTATTAAATACACTTAATAACATTTGTTATAAGTATACTTAATTTAATAAGTATTTAATTAATTAATTTTATACGCTTAATTAGTTTTAACGAGCCCTAGGTTCATAAACGAAAATAGAACTAACAAGAGCATCACTATTGTAGCTAGCAAAGAGATGAGAGTTTACCTTTGCTTTTTCGAAGTGGAGAAACTGATTGCTTTCTGTGCAGGCAGCTGAGTGGAAGTGGAGAGTTGTACTTGCTCCCAGTTCATCGACTTCGGAGGCTTGCGATTGCAACCCAGATTTTTAAGTTAATTGTATTTACCACCCCAAAAGTAATGCAAGCCTTTGTCAAGTTGGCGGAGACAAGTGTTTATTAAAATGAAAATTTTGCATTAAGAATAAAATATTACTACTAACACAGCGAAAAATCATCCAAATACTACTAACCTAAACGCAGTTCAAATAATTTGAGACGCTGTTTTAAGTAATAATCTATTAATTTAATTTATAATAATCGGGGAAGTTCGACACCTCAAAAATCCACTGGATAAGTGTTTCCTGACTTTTTGTCTTTGCTCATTTCCCCACTCGAGTAGGGCTGAGGTAAATGAACCCCGTGGCGTGGGGATATCGTACCCCACGTTCGCAGCTCTCCAACTGCGCCTTTCCCCGTCCAGTCATTGAATTACAGTATGCGTAAGCTCAGGAAATAATTTTATATATTTTATGTTGGTTGAATTTTTTTAATTAAATTATTTTAAAAATTATAAAAATAAATTATTTATAAGAAGAGATTTAAAGATTAAAGTAAAAAAATAATTTAGATATAATAAAGAAGAAAAAAGTTTTATGAAAAAAAGATCATTTAATTCTAAATTTATTGTCCAACAAATAATTTAATATTAATAAGTACATCTATAATAATAATTATATATTAATTAAATCAGCATATTTATAGACATGACTCTATTAATGTTTTTTATTACATCATCAAGATGAAAATCTACATTAAATTTAAGACCTTATTTAATAAGATATGTAAATTAATATGATATGTGATATCGAAAAATTGAGATTAATTTTTTTTTAATTTTATCTTTGACTTTCAAAATTACAAGAAAACTCATACTAATAAATTATTTTATCAATCACTATTCATTAATGATATTCATACACTTTTCTTCTTAGATAATCATGATTTATTATTGAAGAGGAAAAACAAAAATACACTCAAATGAATTATTGATCAACCGCAAATGAAAAAATATATTGAAAATATTTAGAATAAAAATGAAAATTCTGATCATTGTCATAGATATGGTTTTTAATATCAGAATTAAAAAGTTGAGCAAAATCACCCACGCGGAGCTTCTCCCCATCCCTCCTCCTCCTCCTTCCACTCACGCCTCTATCCTATTGATATTTGATGACGGATCCCACTTGCACCTCTTAGATTTTTCTTTAATTTTCTATATTTCTTGCGTTTGTTTTTAAATTTGTTTGGGTTAAATCATATCAATCTGCTCTCTCAAATTCATACTCGCATTCTCGAGTGTACTTTTTTTCAACGGCACCAGCCTTTGCAATCATCATCTTGAATTCAGTTCCGACTGGATCAGTGATTTTGCAGTGGAGAGATTTGAAAGCTGGTCAAGACTGAAGAGTTCAGTTAGATCCAAATGGCGGTGGCGGTCCGGGGTGGCAGAGGCAGCAGCGTCGGGGGAGGATCTGGTGTCGGATCCGCCCTTCGCAACTTCTTCTCTTACCGGATCTTTGTATCCGCTATGTTCACCCTTCTCTTCCTAGCTACTCTCTCTGTCCTCTTCTCCTCTCATCCCTTTTACCAAGAAGACTCCGTAAGTCCCACTTCCTGCTTTCCATTCTTTCTGTATCGTCTTTATAAAATACTGTTCTTTCTTTGCCCATAATTTTACAGTGGAGGATGATTATGCATAATTGATTATACTTGTTTTTAGTTCTGATGACTCGGAGTAGTGAATTAATAGAAAAAAGATGGCATTGACTAAAACTTTTACAGGGAATACAAACAACTGGACATGCTTATATGCCCAGAACATTTCTTGCACTAAATTCGGACCCCTTGAAGACTAGGTTAGATTTAGTGTACAAGCAAGCAGCCGATCATATTGCCCTTGTAAATGCTTACGCTGCTTATGCACGAAAGCTCAAGCTTGAGATCTCTAGACAGCTTAAGATGTTCGATGATTTGGCCAAAAATTTCTCTGACCTTCAAATCAAAGAGAACTATAGAACTGCTTTGTTTGATACTGATGGGCCTGTAGATGAAGATGTGTTGAGGCAGTTTGAGAAAGAGGTTAAGGATAAGATTAAGATAGCTAGGTCTATGATTTCTGAAGCCAAAGAGTCGTATGATAATCAGCTAAAGATTCAGAAATTGAAAGATACCATCTTTGCAGTGAATGAGTTGCTTGTTAAGGCTAAGAAGAATAGTGCTATTGGGAGCTCAATTTCTTCCAAGTCCACCCCGAAGAGCTTGCATTGTCTTGCAATGCGGCTTATGGAAGAGAGAATTGCACATCCAGAAAATTACACTGATGAGGAGCCGAAGCCTGAGTTTGAGGACCCAAGCTTGTATCATTATGCAATATTTTCAGATAATGTGATTGCGGTGTCTGTGGTGGTCAAGTCAGTTGTAAAGAATGCTCTTGAGCCGTGGAAACATGTCTTCCACATTGTAACGGACAGGATGAATGTGGCTGCCATGAAGGTTTGGTTTAAAATGAGGCCAGCTGAAGGGGGAGCCCACGTGGAGATTAAGTCGTTGGACGACTACCCATTCTTGAGTCCATCATATGTCCCAGTGCTCAGGCAATTAGAATCGGCAGATCCCCAGAACAGGGCAGCAAACGCAACTAAAGATATAATCAACAAGAAATCTACAAGTCCCAAGTATGTGGTAATGCTGAATCACCTTCGCTTTTATTTGCCAGAGATGTATCCAAAGCTGCACAAGATCTTATTTTTGGAGGATGATGTTGTGGTACAGAAGGATTTGACAGCTTTGTGGAGAATTGATATGGATGGCAAAGTGAATGGGGCTGTGGAGACATGCTTTGGTTCATTTCACCGGTATTCTCAGTATTTGAACTTCTCCCACCTTCTGATAAGGGAGAAGTTTAGTCCCAAGGCTTGTGCTTGGGCATTTGGAATGAATATGTTTGATCTAGATGCTTGGAGGAGTGAGAAGTGCACAGAACAGTATAATTACTGGCAGAATTTGGTTAGTTCTTCTTTCTTTTTGAGTAACTTTTATTTCTATATATTCGTCCTAGTTGAAGTGATGCTGTCTGGGTTGAGCTTGCTTGCTTAATATTCTTATGTTTATTAACAGAATGGTGATGGAACTTTATGGAGATGGGGAACCCTTCCACCTGGGCTGATTACCTTCTACTCAACAACCAAGTCTTTGGATAAACTTTGGCACGTACTTGGCCTTGGTCATAACCCAAGTGTTAGCATGGATGAGATCAATAATGCTGCTGTCATCCATTTCAATGGGAACATGAAACCTTGGCTGGACATTGCTATGAACCAGTATAAGCACCTATGGACAAAATATGTTGATTCTGAAATGATATTTGTGCAAATGTGCAATTTTGGCATGTAGAAACACAAGGTTACCACCATCCAGGTAGCAGAGATGAGCCTACAGAATTTATTCATTTCATCACGTGTAACCTTTTCCTCTTTGTAGCCTTAAAAGAGCAAAGCTCTGGGATTGTATTCTTCCACTATATATCCTTGTCCTTTTAATGTTTTCTACATGTTAATGTTCTAGCTTTGAACTGAAACATGGTCCACTTATGTTTAGAATACAGTTATTTATATTTTATAGCAGACAATGATCATAGTAAATTGAAAAAATATCTTCATTTTATTTCTATCCGAATTAAATTCTACACTTTCAAATTCCAATGTCCATTATTCTACAAACTTTTATTTTGGGTGTGATCCAACTTGTTAGTTTCTATCTATGCCCCTGCGTATATAAAGTAAAGGTTGGGGTTTGCTTTTGCCATCGTTTCTGCTGTATATAGAAGCTTGGAAAATTTGTGCTCCTGGACTTCTATGTTTTGCACTGCACAATGTAATATCCCCAACCAGAGGAGACATTCCTTGCGATTTCTGTGGTGAGCCAATTTATGTCAACACCTGCTGTTTGACACGGTTCAGCTGGCAAAGATTGCCGTAGAATGAATTATCCACATGAAAACTACGAAGTTTCTGGTTTCTCAATCTCATTTTAAGCACCACTACATGCACATCATATACTGATGGTATTGTACAGTGTTGAATTTCTACAGATTTCTCTGGTAGTATTTGCTGGCTACCGTGGGGGAGGAACTGGGTTGTTAGTCTTTGACTACTAGGTGGATTGGAACTGCGGCCAGCTTGTAATGATGATATTGATATGTTAAAACTATTTATAGGTCAATAGATGCACTCGGAGAAAAGCTTATTTTACATGTGTTTTGAAAGGTGGGAAGCATAACCTACCAAATGGAGGACAGTGCTTTCCGGAGAAATGCGCAACTGTTGGTTCCGCAGCCACCCTTTTACGACTGAAATGCGACAGGGTCCGTGTGGGAGGATGATAATGGATGAGTTCCAAACTGCAACTATCCGGCCAGAGCCGGAGAGGTTTCCTTTGCATTTCCGTTAAAGGAAGGATGCGGAAATAGGATTTTAGATTTAGTCAACATGATTCTGGTTCTTCTCCTAAAAAATATGGTCAACATTTTCTAGGATCTAAGACAAGCAAGTAAGGAATGGACAAGGAGATTGTCAACTCTGCTTGATTACATTTTTAATGTAGATTAGAGGTCATTCTTTGTTAATTATTGCAACTCTTTCTTTAAAATATGTATGCCCAACGTTGGGGTTTACCAAAACATAAAATAAGAAATAAGAAAGGGGGTGATATTCTTTAATTGCTAGTCATACTTTTGTCCAATTCCATATGTAAAGGTAATGCTAGTTTCTTATTCGGAAATATTCAAAGTTACAATGGATAATCTCATTCTCAGAGGTTTCTGAACGCACACCCAGGTGGACACCAGAAGGCATCATGCAAATCTGGAATAGATAGACGAATCATGAAGCTGCCGCCGCAGATCCCATGATTATAGAAATTCCGATATTGCCAAGAGCTCAAACCTTCTAAGGCACCTAGAATTTTAGGTAGTCTTTCTGTGAGTTCTGCTGTTGGCACTCCTGGAATGCCTTCTAGGTTTCTGCATACCTTTAAAGTGAGTTTACCAGCTGAAATCTAGTCCTTCTCAGTAGTGGAAAGAAATCTCTATCCGGATGACCAGAATTGAGTATCCCATTGTGAGAGTACTATACATCGAGCATCCGTGTGATGTTCCTGTTTCTTCACAATTTTAGTTTGGCATTCATGGCCATCTTGTTTGTACTTTTAGTTCGTGCATCTGTCCTATTCCTATGCCTTTGTCACTAGAGCTCTCCGACAACTCACCGCCACCACTCGCAACAGTGAAAGAAACCGGGAAGCTGTCAGAGCTTTTCATCTTTTAATGGGTTCGTCAGATCAGATTCAATTATAATCCCCAACAAGAAGCACTGATACTGGCTCGACAGTATCTGTACGATTTATTCGGAATGATGAGTATGTTTATTCCTAGGACAAGACTACTGTGGAAACCGATAAGCCTAAATGGTGTTGTGTTCCATTTCTCACAGTGATGTCCAAGGTCCTTTTCTTTTGGTTACTATTTCATCTTGTTGTAGTACCAGAGTGGACTTTTGAATAGTGAATCTAACCTTGTTGAACGCGACATCGAGGATGCAGAGGTTGATTTCTGGGGATTGAAATGTACATTTTTGTCCCTTTTGCACTTCCCGGCTGTGGGGCCGAGTGCTTTAGTGATTGAGCCGGAGGCAGAAGTACACACATTGAGACCCAAGTAACTTGTAGTTTTTTCACTTAATGAAATGAAATTATTTGGTCAATAATGGGGGATGCACCCAGCCCAAACAAGATCACCCTCAGCAACAATCGGTCCAAAAGAGAAGAGGGCCCAATCTGAGGAATATATAGCCCATTTTCCCCGGTCAAGAAGTCAAATATACAATCTCGTTAAAACGGATCAGCGATATACGGTACGGCAGGGGAAAACATGATCAGAACAGTCATTTTACTGCCACACGTTTTATGTATAGTCTACAAAGCGGGAGTGCTCCGAGTTTTCTTTTGTTTTTTGATCGTTGAACGAGTAAAAACATAAAAGCTCTAAGATGCATGAAGTAGGATCCGTAGTGGATTAAAGCATTGTGCATGACCTTTATTTTTCCTACGAAAATTTAAAAAAACAAAAAAAAAAGAAGCCTACTCTGTTTGAGCAAGACGAGATGGAGTAGCCAGGTAAGTTGGCTCCTCGTCTCCAGCCATGACCACGACAAACTTTGGTGCAATGCGGAGTTCACGATTACAAGGAGCACCGGAAGCCTCTTTGCTCTCGTGCAACAAATCGTAGTACATCTTACAGCGTGCACACGCAATGACTAGCAATGCCACGACGATGAGTACAAATACTAGCGCCATGCCACCAAAGAGATAGGGACTAGGAGAGTTCCAATCCCAAGCCGAGGGAAGCCTCATTTATCTGTGCGGCGTCACTTACTGCAGAAAACGAAGGGAGCACCTGGAAGTAAAATGACCCTTGGAGATTTGAAAAAGTAAAGCAGTCATTTTGTATATATATAGAATATAGTTATATTGAAAGAGCCATTTTAAGTCCATGGCCAGTAGGGGAAGATTCTATATTATGCCATGGCAGATTCTTGTTTAAACCAAGTCCCGAGATTTGTTTAAACAAAAGTGTCAAACTCCATAATGCTCATTCTTACATAATATCTGGCTAATAGCAACTGAAGATCTTTGCGCACTACACTTTTTCTTTTTTTTTTTTTTGAAGTGCAATGCGCAGAAAAGTTGTCAATGGATCCTTGCTTTGCTTTACATGAAACTAGAAATATCTCAGTCAGTTCAAGACCCTGCGTTTCTTCATACTTTGACGAACCGTAAGATTTCCCAGATTCGGTAGTTCTAGCGTTGTAGAAGTAGAATAACATATGCACAAGATTCCTGTTTACTGAACGGAAAGTAAAGTAGAAGTAAAACATCTACTTTATTCAAAGAAGGGATGAAAATTATGAGACCAGAAAAGTATTATGGTGTACTTGTACTGGGTTTTGTTCAAAAACTAATGTAATTGGTTTTATTTTTTTTTATAAAAAAATATTTTTGTAAAAATTAAAATAAAAAATTTTAAACTCAAAACTAATTCAAATACACCCTTAAATTTCTATTTTGAGATATTGTGAATTATTATGAATTTTGATTCACAATTTCACTTTGACTAACACTTTTTCATAAGTTATCTTCCAAAATTTAATACAAAAATTCAATCAAAATACACTACTACTCTATATATTTCAAATTATTTAGTCTTTTGGGCTCTTTTTTTCTTCTTAAAAGTCTTCTGCAAACCTTAAGAATTATTTTTCTATAATTATTCTTAACTATAAAAATTATTTTTCAATTCTCTCTCACGTTAATAAAAAATAATTATATTAATTTAAAAATAAATAATAAATTTCTTTTTCAATTCTCTCTCACACAATTAAAAATAAAAAATTTTAAACCAAAACAATAACAAATCTCATCCTTTATTATTTTTTTCCCTAATGCCAATGCGAGCCACAGGACGTGCACCGTCGACCCGGAATATGCAAAGGAATATGCGAGAAGAGGCATTGGAAAAGAGTGTAACTGCTGCGCAGACGTGAATTGAATGCACAACGAGCCATCTGTCTCCATTACTAACAGTGGCAGCACCCCGTTTTCCCCAAAAAGCACAGTATTCTCCTGAGTCATCATCAGCCTTTATCACTTTTGCGTGCCCAAGCCGCCGCGTCCACTGACACTTACCATTGCACCTGTAATTTTCTACTCCATTCTCCGAACCACCACCACCACCATATACCGCACAGTAGTCCCCCCGGGAACGAGACGATATGCAAATGAATTCATGCTGTCGACAAAATAATCATCTTTTTGTCTCGCTGACTCAAGCAATAGCTTTTATCATTCAGCGGCGATGCGCTACATCTCTAGACCCCTCCATTTCATGGAGAAAATGGTTTTTTTCTTTCTTCTTCCGGACTTTATCATTGTTAACTGAAATTGCAGCTTTTTAGTCTTCTTTTCAGAGAAAACCGGAACGGAATTACTGAATTGAAAGCTGCTAGACTGATAAAGCTACGAGTTTAAGTAGTACTAATAGTATGTAGTATTGGAAGGAGGAGGGATTAATTCACTGGGATTGGATAAGTGTAAAAACAACATTCAAGACTAGAAATTTTACTGGCTGGTGGATAAGATCGATGGAGAGGCATTGCATCATCAAGTTTGTAAACGTAAAAAGAGTTAATGTACCTCGAAACCAAATCCTAAAGTAGCAGAATCGATTGTGTGCCCACCAAAGTCACCCGCTAGAGAGAGCTAAAATTATCCGCATACCATCAGCGATTGGCAGACTAATTAATGCGCAAAGCAAACATCAGCATCCCACCAAGATTGTCTAGATACATTCATGCAAAATTTTCATCGGTGAATCAAGAAATTTAAAGGAATTTTTTTTTATGGGCTTGTTCTTTGTTCACAGAAATTTCAACTTCTGTATGGAATTCAAATCAAAATTGGACGAAGATTGGAGCTTTAAGCCAAAATTTGTGATCACACACATTACTCATGGATTTTTACATTTCCGCAGTATCTAAACAGAAAATGAAAAAGATTCATACACATATCTAGAGCCACAACGGACTCTCTATTTTGTAGGGTTGGGGTTTTACAGCTTGTATGTCGCAGAAGAAGGAAACTTTGCTTGGCGGCGATCATGTTTCCAGCTTATCAGATGACTGCTGAAAGAAGGTAGAAAAGACAATCAGACAAGATGATCGGGGTAATCTGGCAAAGACACCTCGGGAACAGCCAAATGTGTTGGTTTCTCATTTCCGGCCATGATCACCAAAACCTGCGCCGGCGTGATATTAACGGAAGTATTCTCGTCCTTGGACGGCTTCTCTTCCGCATCAGATGAATCGTTGGCAGATCGCTTGTGGAGTGAACAAGCCAGGATAATCAACGCCACGCTGATGAGGATCATCATTATGCCTAAACTGCCAAAAAGATAAGGAAGCGGAGAATTCCATTGCCAGAATGAACGTGGAGCGATAATGGAGGTGCTGTTGTTTGGTACCATCTCTGTCGCTTCCCCTGCTCTTCCCCCCTCTCTCTCTCTCTCTCTCTCTCTGTGACGAGGTTTTCTAATTTATATAGAGAAAAAAGCAAATTAAGGGCGTTCCACTGCGCCGTAGTACTAGAAAGAGTACTATACAATTTCTTTGCTAAGAAGTTTCCAGGAACCTATAAATCATTTTATTGAGTTTCTCATATTTTTCTTTGTAAGGTAATCTTTTATGGGGTTTTCCACAAGGGAAAATGTGTTTGAAGATCTCATTTTATGCCACCGATGATAACAAGTACTCGCCAAGGTCAGCAGTAGGGATGGAGGGAGGCATATGGTTAGATGAGTTTGCACGGCATGGCCCATGTTTTATTACCATATATGCATCACAGGGGAGGCGGTGATCGGAAGAATTGGGTGCTTAGTAGTTTACGAATTAAATGACACTAAAGTGATGGAGAAACCTGTGCCCCTTCTGATGCACGGCCCCAACTTTTTTCATTGGTTAAGGATGCCCATCATTAAGTGATATTTTAATTACACATTATTTAAATATTTAATATTTTGATTTATGTAAAAATTTAATAGGTGAAATCTTATAAAGAAACTTTTTATAAAAGTTCAAGTACCACAATATCTGTATTTCTATTTTTAGAAAAAAGGGCTAACTTGGAATTTCACATTTCTCCTTCATAATAATCAATCTTAGATAGATCTTAGTAAAAATGAAAAAATTTCGACCAGAAAACCAATAACCCCCAGAGGCGTTAAGCGATTCGCAGGCAACTCAAGGAAAAGTTAGCTGGGAGCCAAAGTCAAGTTATGGGGGTGCATGAGGCTGCTACTCGAAGTAGTAGAGGGATGAGGCAGCCTTTGGTAACGTTGGTAAATATCATCTCCGGAGGGTTGTTAATCATCCATAGGTAGATAACATTTCATCCTTATAGTATTAACAGAGTAGCAATATAGAGAAACAGGCGAGTGCAGGAAATTCACGCGGATTTCTTCCCTCTTAAAGTGCCTCTGCTATTTTTTGGTAAAAGACTTCAGTTGCTAAACAGTAACGGAAGCCGGAGTTTCTATCTCTAACGTGTCAATTTAATATTGATAAGACATGTGATCAAAGTGAAATAAGAGCATGGAGAATTTAAAATTTAAAATTTTTTATTATAAATTTTATACAAATAAATTATTCAAGAAAAGTACAATTCAAAATAATAAATTCAAATACATGAATTTCTATTTCTAACTTGTCAATTTAACATTGATGAGACTCCTAATCAAAGTGAAATTGAGTGTATTGCACGGAGTTGTTGATGCTGATGGGTGCTGGGTGGGTGATTCTACCACTTAATGGGATGGCAACATTTTCAGTAAACGCAGCTGCAGTAACGGTTGATCAACCTCTGCTAGTGGCTGGCATCCGAACACCACCGTAATCTTCCGGTGCGTTTGTCTATGCACGGATGTACATTTTCTTGCTATTGCGCCCGCGAGATGTGAAGGACTAAGGTGCCGGTCAGAGGGGGAGAGGGTAATGGCACATTACTGCTTCTGTTGATTCATTTGCTAGACAACGAGGGAAAATTATTGGCACAATTGTCTCCCACTAAAGAATATTTACGACTCCATGGCCATTTGAAGTTCATTACACTTAGTAGGTCACCTCTTAAGGCTCTTAGTCGTTCTACGCCCCACTTTCTCTTGAAACAAAACTAAGACCATACCAAAATGAATTAGTTTTTTTTACATAGGTAATGTTCATTAACAATAAAACAATTTACACACATAAATGAGAGGATATAAACTCATCATTCATATGGTAACGGATAATAAATTACACGTTAATATCCATAAGTATTTAAAACATAATAGGTAAAAATAAAAAATACATTAAATTTTCTCTCACAATACTATGAACTATCTCTTAATATTATTGTATGAAAATTCAACTTCATCTTGATTTTCGATGAGTGATCATTCACGAAATTTTGGACGAATGAGTAGTTTCAATAATAACCAAAGAAGGACTTGGAGAAATAAAAAAATGCCCAAATTAGATCTAGGTATTAAAGAATCTTTTTGAAAAAAATAAAGAAATTCTTATCTAAAACGATCAAAGTAAATTTATGCCAATAAATTGTGAAAATACTTGACCAGTTCAAAAAAGAAAAGTTATTGCAGATTATAGCAAAATTCTGGTGTGTAGTAACAAAAAAGAGAAGCAGATTCTAGCCAAGATCGGAACTAATTCCGGAGCTCCTTCTTAGCCGGAGAAGATAAAGACACAATTAAACTCCAGAGAGAAGAGAGAAGGTGTCTAGTGAGATAGAATGAGAAAAAATAAAAATTTTAAATTTAATTTGATGATTATAAAAATTTATTAAATTTTTTAAAAAAATATATATATATATATATAAATAAAAAATTTAATTTATCAAATAAGATTTTAAATTTAACCTAGAACAGAATCTTGTACGTACTGTAGCTTCAGCGGTCTAGAGAGAGAGAGAAAGAGAAAAGAGGAGAGACAGTATCAGGAGAAGCTTTATCGTACCAAATGGATTGAGAGGGAAAAAGAAAATCAAATTTTAATTAATGAATTTTGATTTCGGAGTAAAAGGTGGATGACTGATTGACTTGAAATTTCATAGAGATCGTGAGTTTTATAATATTTAATTAACGAGGTGAAATCTGTAAAGGTGGGGGTTAAGTTTCAACAAATCTGCCAATTTCATCCACCTAAATTTGACACGGAGAGACTCGAGTCAATTACTATCAACCTCCGACAAAAACATGTCAATTATTTATTAAAAAAAGGTGGAAATTGCTATTAACGCTGTGTAATTATTGACGTCTCCCACTAGAAACGACGATGGTGAGTTGCCGCTTCCTTTAAAGACTTCCTTTGCTACTTTCCCAACTACCCAATCACTCGCTAAGCTTTTGTCGTTGCCAGCAAATTACACGTCCGAGACGCCACGCCTGTTAACCTAATCCATTACCACACACTAATCCATTTCTTACCCAAGATTTCAATTCTTGTTAGCTATTACTAGTAGTATTGCTTTACATAAAATAACCTTTAAAACCCAATTCAAGTCTGTACTTCTACTTATTTTGCTTTTCTATTTTTTTTGTTAATTTCTTCTGGCACTAAAAAATACTCTACATGGGCACTTAGGCGGGGGCAATAGTTGGTCATTTGGCTTTAATTATTCGATCTTCGGTGTGTGTCCACTACGGCTGCTAAAATATTATATTTTTTGATGCTTTAGGTAATGGGCAATTACAAATAATGAGGTCATTTTTTGGACGGTAAGTCCTCAAAGTTGAAACCGCTGCCCTCGATACTAGGATGTCACGCACTTCGGAGATGCAACCTCTGCATTTTGCGTGTTAAACGTGAAATTAATAAATTTCATTTTGTTCTTACTTGCTATTCTTTTTTAAATAAAAATCACTAGAAGCAAAGATTATACATTTAATATAGTATTAAAAATCCTCTGCCGCTTAGAGATCAAAGAGGGAAACCTCAAGTCTTAGTAGTACTCTCAATTGACAATTAAATTAATTTTAATTATATAAATATCAAATTAGTATATCACACAAACAAGACATTACAACCGTGTGTAAGTAACTCATAAAGAAAGAAAAATCAAGATTCTTTCCTCAGATTAAGCATAACAGAATATATTTATTGTTGCAATAATCGACGTTGTTGGTGGCAAGAAATGATGTCGGACCCCAGAAGGATAGATATTTGGATGAGGCACAAAAGGTACTCAAAAGTCTCCGTTTAGTCTTCTGTTTCCCATGAATCATGACTTTAGTGAGGTCGCCCCGGAAACAACCACCATTCTTCGGCCCCGCTTCCTCGGCGACCTTGGTCAGCGCGGTCTTCAACCATTTTTAGCCTGAATGAGAGATTGGAATGGACCCGTTTCGTTAACCTCAGCTTGAAGCACTAAACAGAGACGATTGCCACTTTTGCAAGAACGAAAGTTGTTGTATGCATTCCCTAACGTAAAACGGCAATTAAGCAGCAATATCTCTTAGGTATCCCTTCCTTTCAAGGAAAAAACCGTTGGCGCAAGACAACGGATATTATCTAAAGAGAGTGGTTCAACCAAGGATAGAGTAAAAGAACAAATCCAAGATGAATATTATGATAGAGGATAATATCATAAATCAACATCTCAAAATTCAGAAAATAATCAATTCTTTTGAGTTTTAATCCTACTAATACACAAGTTTTCGGACAATCCCTTTAAGACCATTAACCTGCTGTTTTATTGTTTTTGAAGAGTTACGAGACAAGAGAGAGAAAAGGTATCTCCGAGAAGGATAAACTTAGCTGATAAGTCAGTTACATAAAAATGAGGTTTGTTTTCTCTTTGCATCGAAAAGGATTTCTGACGTACTCTTTCAGCTAAAGGAGGTAAGTAGGTGAACAGAAGCACGCCACCACTATCTTTTGTCCTCCTCCATGTCGCCACAAAACTCTCTGCTTCTTCGTCATAATGTTCTTGCAACCCGGATGAAAACTTGGGATTAGTTACTGTTTCACGGAATTGCATGACATCATTATCTGAAGACGAACAACGTTCTTGCCACATCATTCTCTGTGGCTTGCATAACTCGCATGCGGTACAAAAGAATTTGCTTAAATATGAAAAAAAAAATGGAGGAAAGAGAGTGATTAATGCACCGATTCATGTCTGAAGAACTTATTTGCTCACGGTTTTATACCACTGCTTATGTTTGCTCAGCAATTTACATATGTATTCCCGCTTGGCCAACCCAAAGGGCCTGGTTAATCTAACCACAAACGCTCAGAAAATTAGTAATTCTACCTAGTTTAAGTTGATCGTAAGTATTATAAAGAGACAGGAAAAGAAAATTTGGTCTGAGAATCGAGCAGCATGGACTTTGGACTATGGTGCTGCGAGATCCCATCTCAGACTTCCTCGGTCTGGCGAGCTGCGGAAGCCGCAGGCTTTGCAAAATAAGTGGGGTTGTGGTCTCCGGCCATGATCACGACTATCCTCGGCTCCATTTCCGGCTGCAACACGGGCTTTGCCGGTTTCTTTTCAACGTCGTCACCGGATTGTTCTAAAGATGGTTTCTTGTAAGAGCATGCTAAGACAATCAACGCTAGAGCAATAAGTCCTAGCATGAGTGCTAGACCACCGAAGAGGTAAGGGATGGGTGATTTCCAATGGTGGATTCCGGGGGCTACAGGAGAGGGAGAGTGGTGGTTTTGTGGCATCATTCTTGTATATGATGTAGTAATATGTAATCTCTCTCTAATGATTTCGAAATGTGCAATCCACATGAGGTTCTTTGTGCGTCTATTTATAGCGGGAATTGTAAGTTAGAGGGCCGTGCATGGACTAGACCTTAGTGAATTACATAAGTGTCCCGGAGTAAAGCGGTTAAAAAGTTGGATTCTTTCTTTCTTTCTTGTGCTTCACTGTCTCCTCCTGCTGATTCTCAAAGGGATTGATTAGGCCCGAAGGCTCTTGATTCAGCTGCCACCAGGGTTGCTCTTTATTATAGGCGGAACCAAAATTTTTATTTCAGGGATAAAATTTTATATTAATCTACATTAAAAATTTTAGAAGTGTTGAGGGAATGAATTTATACAAAATTATAACTATACTTATAAAAGGATTTTAAAAAATATTAGGGGTCGGCAGCCCCCCGCTATTTTCGTGCCCTTGTTAAACTTTTATTCTTTAAGAAGATTAAGGATTGATAAAAGAATTAACAATGAAATTGAAATAACTTGGAGAACTATAAATGGATGATTTTGAACCAAAGGATTCTAACGAAAAGAATTGTAATTTTTTTTAGTATAAGAGAGATGAATGATTTTGAACAAAATCATTTAGAGTGTCATTGGATAGAGTTTGATTTTGAGATTTTTGTCTTACGTTTCATAAAAGTTAAATTGTTTGTAAGAAGAGATGTGAGTTTCATACTTAAAATTTTTATTTCAATTTTAAAATCGAAACCTATCCAAGTATACCTTTAAAATAAGATTATGGAGAAAAAAATTGTAGATTTCAAATTTCGTAAATAGACATCTATAATTCTATAATGTAAATGGCTCGATTAATGTTTGGTTTGCTAAAGGCGGTATATGAATTTGGCATCGAATCCTAAATCCTAAAGGGCAAATGAACGAACCAAAGCAAAGCAAAAACCTGTACACATTAAAAGGAGAGAAAGAGTGTGAATTTGAGATATGAAAATGTGCACAAATTTCTTCCATCTTTGGACTTCTGCTTATCCAAAATATTGACCCCACCAAATTAACGTGTCCTCTGCGCTCAAGTATCCTCCTTTCCTTTCTTCTCCGTACTTCTTTCCCCAAGCCCCAAGTTTTTCTTCTTTCTTCTCAATGAATCATTACTCAGAATTTATAGTTATTAGTGTTGAGTTCATACTCAGTAGTATGAATATGAAAGGGCTCAATTCCATTCTTAGGATTTGTACGGACAACTTCAGATCGCAAATGATTATAACACTTTCTTGTTTTTCATCCATGAATGCTTATAACTGATGACGTTCCTTTCAATTTCATTGCAAAATTATTTTTCCTTATTTTTTTTAATTAATAAGATAAATCTCAATTCTCACCTCCTTGTGTATCATAGATGGCCGTATAATATTCGTGCATCACTGAGATTTCGTAGGCAGGCCTATGCGTTCCAATTTGGTTCTGGTCCTGCACGACGTGTAGATCAAATCTGGTCCGTTAGAGCAGATTTAAAATCTGATCCAATAGATCATATTTTTTGATCCCATTATATATTTTTTAAAATTTAAAAATTTATAAATTTTTGTAATTATTAAATTAAATTTAATATCTGATTCAACAGATCAAATTTAATTTGAACGTCTTGAAAAAAGAACGTAAAATATCGAAACCGAACATCGCTCCAATTTAGTTCCGGTCCTGTCCTTTTTAAAGGAAAGCGCACCGAGGGAGCACACCAAAGACTGATAGCAGATGTTTCCTGCTCCCCAATACAAGCAAGAGCCGCTGCCCAACCTTCTATGGTACGGCACGATTATTAGCCATTTGTGGCTAAACAAATACCAACGCCTACTTCTCGACAAAAAAAAAAAAAACAACAACAACCTGCTCCCCCAAACACATAAAGGTTCTATTTTCCCTATAACTACTAAGAAAGAGGAAAAACCATAGTGATAGTCGTAATGTTAACTTTATCCTTATATATAATCATAGTAAATTATTTTGTTTTGACATATTTTTTCTCAAAAATTAAGTAATATATCATCAGATAACCGATACACGTACACTGTATCTTTTTACTTATCTCCACGTTGGAAACAAACAGACAATACTAGGAAACCATGTAAAAATTGTTGGCCTATAAAGTCAATAATAATTTGGTACTCTATTTTAAAATATAAAATAGTTTAGTATTTTTTTATAAATTAAGAAAGAAAGAAATTTTTAAGGAGTATTTTTTAAAATTTTTTTATTTTTATCTAATTTAATCAGAGTAATTTTTTTAAAAAATAATTTTTAAAATTTATAATATATTAAATATTAAAAAAAGAGTTAAAATGCTTTATATTTAAAAAAACGTGAGAGTATAAGAAAACCAGGGGAGGATCTGGAAATCTGACTAGGAGAGAGTAGTATGAATTGTAAAAGAAGTGGTGGGGGTCAATTAATATAATGGAAGAAGAAGTGAAGAAGTGGAAGTGGGTGAAGGGTCCCTTTTTGATTAGAAAGAAAGCCACACAGATTTTCTTGCATTCTAGCTTTGTAGCTTCCAATTGGAAAGTGCAGAGAACTTTTGTCAACTTATGTATATATATTAGAGGAAATAATAAGAATCTGAATCATAGATATGAATGTAAAGAGAAGGAAATGTAGCTCATGGTGGTTAGGAAGGGGCATGAGATGAGATTATTCCATATGGTTTTTTTTTTTTTTTTTTTGGCTTCAATCAAATCTAGTGACATAATTAATAGTATAATTAATAAAGTCAAATTCTAGGGTTTTGGATTCATTCTGAAATGCAAGTACAAATCTGATCTTAGAGATGCTCCTTGTCTGCTCTTTTCCTTGTAACGTCAAGAGAAAAACCAGCTGGTTTGTAAGTATATGGCTGAACTCATCCAACAGATGCTGGAAAGCCAAAGTAAAGGTATCAAAATTTGAGCCAAACCATTGAACCAACTACTTGTAGTTTTTGGTTCCATATTCATCCTTTCATTAATCATTTCTATACTATGGAATTTGAAATCTCGCGTTCAATGAGAGATAACAATCATAGTTGGTATATAGTTTCCTTTTTCTTTAATTAGAGAGGAAAGAACGCATCCCTCATAAAATTCTAACATTTTCTTGAAAGAAAAAGAAAAATCTGGACTGTAGGGATACAAAGAAGACACCTAAAGAAGCGTATTAGTAATATTACAAATAAAGTGCGGCAAGGAGACCCATAATGTCTCGAATAAGATTTGCCAGGCAGACAAACCCTTCCCTACCACTAGGGCTACCAATAGGCCGGGTTGGGACTCGGACCTCTATTTCGATCTAATAAGGTTAGATTTGAATAAAGAGATATGATCGTTTATTTTAATTTGGACCTGAGAAAATATTATTTAATAAGTATAAATTTGGTATATCATGTTTTAAACTTGATAGATTTCGAACTTAATTAATATATATTATAATATTTTGTATAATTTATTTATTATATTAATATATATTAAAATATTTTTTACAATATTAATTCTTACCTAATATCAGTTATTGATGAGAGCAGTTTTATATCTAAAATTATAAAAATAAATTGATATGTATATATATATATATATATATATATATATATATATATATATATATATATATATATATATATTAAATTAATAATTTTTCTCATAGACTTTCTTTGAAAGTTGATATTGTTTTGCATATAAAATTAAGAAGTGATTTTTGAATTAACATATTGATTAAGGTTGTTATTTTAGTAAAATAGTAAATATTTTAGTCTCTTTTATTCTATTTAAACTTTTCTGTAATAGTTAATCTTTGAAGCTATGAATATTATAGTTCTGATTTCTTAAAGAAATAACATATTACATAAGAATTTTATTTATGATGATGAGTTTAATAAATTATGGTATATTTTTTTATAAAATTTTTATTATAATCAAATATATCTAACCTGGCCTGATACCTTATGGGATCAGGTATGAGTCCACACTGTATGGACTCATCAAGTAATTGGGTTGGGTTCTATACTACCTATTTGTTGCCGGGTTTAGGTCTGAGACAAAGAGTGTCAAACCCGTTTACAACCCTAACCACCATTACCTCCCAGGAAAAAAAAAAAATTGACATGCTAGTTTCCTAGAAGAAAAAATGTTGAATTGCAGGTGTCTCGTCCGAAATGGACTAGGCCCATACTTTTCTGGATACCTAATTGGCCCACAGCTTGGTCCATAGTTTTTACAGATTCGGCTTGTTCTTTTGGGTGTTGGGGCTTGAGTAAGATTAAAATGGATTGACAAACAGAGTTATCTCACTGAAGGACCAGGCCCATACTTGTTGTTGGATACTTGATGGCCCACGGATGTTACTTTACCCTTCAGGTTGAACGTAGAGGAGACTAAGCCCAATGTAGTCTTCAGGATTCCAGCCCAGAGGAGTTAATTGTAATTAGTGCTTCCGCCCTTCAATCGGACCACGAAGAGAAATAGTGATGCTACTCCTGTACTCTCTGGGATACTGGAATCTTTCCAACCAGCTCGTCGGAGAAGCTACCCGGATCGTTTACCAGCAAGCCGGCATCATCTGACCGCCGGTAATATCTAAAATATCCTTGCAATTACTAATATTTCTGTATCAATCGTGTTTTTGTATAGAACATCCACAAACTTGGGGTGAGAGAGAATAGAATATTGAATATATCTGTGAGCTCTGGCCTCCAAAATCAGAGAAGAAACTAAGAATTTAACTGCCCTTTATTTGTCTGATTGCTGCCAATTTATAGGTTTCTTACTTATTCTAGATCTACAGTCCTACTATTTAGGTCAAGGAATATCGTAAAGATTCTGTCTATGCCTGATTACCAGTTGTAGTTGCAGTAGTGGGAGAGGATGAAGCCTGCATGGATGTCTGGTGTTCAGTGCTTTATGAGGTGGGGAAGAGCACTGGCGTTCAGCGAATGGCGGGGCAGGAACTGATTCTTAAAGTGCCCATGGTTCCGTAAGAACCTTGCAGTTCCTTGGAATGTATAGTCACTCTCAGATTCATTCTTTACTATATCTACGGTGTTTTTTGACAAAACAAAACAGACTGGAGAAGTATTATTGTTTATGATCTACAGCTAAAAAATTAAACTCAGGCTGCTGTGGTACATTTAAAGTTAGTCAAAAGACTTGGACTTCTTGATGATATTTCAGTTTTAGTGCTTAGACGCATCTGCCGGCAGTTTAGAAGGTAAAGGGAGAAGGAGAAGGAAAAATGCTGAATATTTATAATCTTCATTCTAGATCGAGCGTCAACATTTTTTAGTTCAGAGAAGCAATTATCATCTTTTTGACCTTTTCTTTTTACGCAGTTTGTTCCAAGTTTTGTTTCTACATTCTAAAAAGAATATTTTTCACCACTCACTAAAGGTGACAGAGAACGAAATGATGAATTATTTCCCTATTGCAGGATGTTCTCCTCCCATTGGTGGTTCCTTTCTTTTTTTCAACAGATTTTTTTTGGTTTTCTAGAAAATGAAAAGAAGGCAAAGCTAAAGTTGAATAAAAGATGTAGTACTGTTCTAATGGTTTGTATGAGCTTTGATTATCTTGCTTGATATTTTCTTAACCTTATCTGTCTCTGTCTCTCAGTCCGGGAAACACACACGCACACACACACACAAAAAATGATAATAATTTATTTTGTGCTTCTTTTCCGGTTTCTGGTTACAGAATTCTTCTGATGCCTTTATGTTTATTTCATGATTCAGTCGTTACTTTTTTATTTGCGATTTGTGAAGCATTTGGATCCAGAACCTTCTTAATTTCTCTCTTGATGTACTATCTTTTTAAAACTGGAGATTCCATTAGTTGCATACTATTCTTTTGCTTCCGCTTGTACAAATTAAAGTATTATGAAGTCTGCAAGTTGAAAAGCAGAACTAGATGCTTAAAGTGCTTGAGGATGATGGACCTCAAGTCAATTTCCTGCAAATATATGGCTTTATACTCTATACTAGCTCTTTACTTTGGCTCTTTACTTTGGGGCCTGTGATTTTACCCCATGACAGCCATTTTTCTTTGCTGAAGTGTAATTTTCTCTTTTGTACTCTTTGTTATGAGTTCACATTCTCAACACTAGAAAGCCTTCGGAGTATAGTCATTGCAATATTGGTGATAATATATTAAAATCAACTTCTTAGTGTTTATTACTTCTACCATTGGGCCCAGGCTACTTTCATACATAGGCATCTCTGATGGTTAACAATTATCATCTTGATGTTGGAGATAGATTATTATCTATCCCGAACTGATCTCAAGAATCAAGTTGAAAATATCTCAAACTATCTGCTTTTGGTTGCAAAAGTTTTCCTTGTTAAAATTACTTTGATGACATGGCTCTGAGAAACTTTCTTGTGGTACTTTCTGGTTGGAGGAAAAGTATTGGCGTTCAGAGAGGCAGAAAGCTTGTAAATATCCATGGATCAGGATGACCAGAAAAGGGGCGAATTCATCCATAAAGATAATTAAAGAATTGCCGTGTTCGAAGTCCTGAAAAGGTGAATCCTTGCACCCATGATAGCTCCATATTCTTTGCTGAGCTAGAACTCACTTTTTCACTTTTTTACATGCACTCACATCCACAAATATCTAGTGGAGGATGCTTTTGCAGCCATGGAATTTCATAAATAGGAAACTTAAGTGGGATAAAATTTTGTTGGATCCAGTGCTTATCAGTGTTCATGTAATGAAATTCTGTCACTGGCAAATTCAATGCACCTTTATGGGATGGATGGCAGAAATACAACACCAATTTTCATGTTTTTACATTTTTATAATTATTTTCTATATAATGAACTATGTTTGTCCATTTGTATCATGCATTTGGATAAAGAATTGCTTTATCCTTTCTTTTTTCGCTTTTCCTGGGTGCTTACATGATGGAGGAAAAGTACTGGCACCCGGCAAATAGCATTGCAGAAAGAGATATGGAAATGTGATGGATCTGGAATGCTCTTTAGAAAAGTGCAGGAGTGTCAGATGGCAGTTGTGCCACTTGCCCAGGTATCATGCTCAGGACCCACAAAGTTCTTTACTTACATGCTGCAGTTTTTATGGCTATAATGCCCTTTTTTTCCCTCCCCTTCCCTTTATCTGTTCACATCCACAAAAAATAAAAAATTGAAACCATGTTATTCAAGTTCTTAGTTTTGAAGCTTAATTCAACCAGCAAAACTTAATGATCAAACACAGGCAGTCTAAAGTTTGCTGATGATACTTGTGGAGCAGAAGACGAGTGCAATCTGAAAAATGAACTTATTCATCAATGTTTCATGCAGTGAATTCAGAATGCCTAGATCTTTATTGATGTTTTGACTATCTTAACCATCTGTTTATCTTCTTGGTTGACCCTAATGAATGGTGCTGAGTGGCCAAAGTTAACTAACCACCTTAATTGTCCATACTTAGAGGAGACCTCGAAGTGAAAAAAACCAAACATAGATCACGAGAACATCTTTAGAAATTAACAAGCATCAATTTTTGGGTCTTTTAAAGTTTTACTTCCATGACTGCTATTTATCGTTTGCTGAGGGGATGCTCTTTTAGGCATTCTTTTCCCAGGACACTTCACCTCTGCGAAAGTGCATGAATGTGATCTAAAATGGGAAATGTCTTTCCCCAAAATTCAGACGTAGACTATCATAATGTATGTGAGTGGGATCTTGGGAAACGGGGCAAATGTTACTGACTGAATGATTTTCTAATTATATGTTCTGTCGCTCGATCTTATTTCTTGCCATACTTCAAACTGTTTGAAGCTATCATGAAACTAGCAGAGCAGGGAGCTTTTTTTCATATTCTCTATTTATTATTCTTGTTGGTTTTGCGGTGGGTTGTTCATCACATGATATTGGGGAAGCTAGTGTCTTGAAGAAAAAGTAAGGGTGTTCAGTTGATTGCAAACCGAAGCAAAATCTTAAAAAGGTTCTCAAGGATCAGGGAGGACCCCAAAGTGAAAAGCTTCAGCCATTCCTTTGATGACAAATTTCCCAAGGAACTAGAATTTAAGCAATTACGAGAATCTTGTACTGACATGATAGCTTTACTGAGGTACAATGTGACTCTGCACTTTCCCTTTATGAATTAACAACCACAGAAAGTGAAAAGTGCGAATTGTAAAGCATGGTATGACCACATTGGGAGCCTGAATTGCAACTATGAATTTAGTTATCCGCTGGTCCATGTCATCTTCAATAAGCTCTCAATTAGGCATCTATTATGTAAAAAATTTGGTGTCACTATTACTTTATGCTGCATTTTATGCAGATGTAAACTTCAGAAGGAAAAATTTTATATTGTTCTTCCACTCAAATCGAAAACTGAATTCCAGTTATATGTGCCTTTTAAGCTTTTGCATATTTCAACATTTCGACAGGCATTGACCATTTTCATATTTCTAAAAGTTCAGTTTGAAAGCATCCTGGATTAGGGGCATTGGTTGGAAGGAGAAAATGTTGTGCTTGGATCTGTTTTTAGATTTTAGGGTATTTTTGTTGCATTGCACCTGATTATTTTCCATAGTTGCTAAGGTACATGTTATTATGCGAAGGGAATATGCTATGTGGCATTCTTTCGACTATTGTGATGGAACACTGGGAGTCTGAGCATTATTCTCAGCTTATTGATGTCTTCTTAAACGATAATCCAAGGCTGTCCCTTTTGTATACGATCTCTTTCTAATTATTGGTATATTTGCTTGATTGCTTATTTTCTGTCGTCATGCTTTTTGATCATTGGTTTGGGGAGCACAAAAATAGAATCTGGGACCAACTCGCAGCAGATGATGATCAAGGTGTAATTATGTGGAAATTACCAACACGTCTGGGGAAGTACCCTGAAGGAAAGCAGAAAGACAAGGCTTTGGGTTTTACTAGCTGACACGCGGTCTTCGAGGCTCTAACCTACCATTTTTGGAAGGAAACAACCCTTTTGGGTGTGGATGTCCCAGTAACCCTTGTGGCTCCGGGGCTTAAAAGCGGAAAAATGCAAAATGGCCAAAACCATTTCTTAGATTTCCAGTGCGCGGAGTCTATGCAGGAAAGTTGTCTTCACCTCTTCCTTGTGGTTTGACTTTGAAATTTCCTTCATTAGTAGGATCATTGTCAATCTTAGAATTGTTTGTCTTCTCTATTTCACTACTAAATAGATTATGTGATTGCATCAAAAAGTTTCATTAATAATAAGCATATGTACAATGATGTACGCAGAAATGGCGATAGCTAGGGAAGAAAATTCTAAAATTACTATTCATACATCTCAGATATTCAAAATTAGTTATATCATCAAGAAAGATGCCCTATTATCTTTGAGTTGTAGACATGACCAATACAAACTCGTTGGTGCAATGCTCTGGCTGTTTGAATTATTGCTGGATTCAGAACGAGGGAACAATGCTATATCCACTCTCTGTCACAAGTGTTGTTGAGAGCATTTGGTCAACTTCGACCTCAACTTCTGTTCTCTTTGCAAATCGACCTTTGATCCTTGGTCTGGTTTCTGCATATGCCTTCCTTGAAGCATACCTGATTGTCTTCTCAAATTTGCGCGTCTTCTTCTTCTCCCTGTACCTAAGAACTCTGGCCTCCCTGTCCATCGGTGTAAGCTGCTGTGGTGTTTGAAGCGGAGCACTGGAGAAAAGGTCAATGGTGCCCTTGGTAGGTCTTGAGTGAGAGACTGAGACATCGGTCACTATGGATTCTGGGACGACGCCAACTTCCATGGACGAGACTGAAACCTGATATGACAATCAGAAACACGATTTGTCATCCTTCAACTCCATGGCTTAGAATTTAATGTTCTAATTTTAGATGTATTTTAAATTGAGAAATGAAACTCAGCAACTCTTTCGCCAGAAGATTTCTGTAAGTCCTTGATCTTAAGCAGATGTGGTTATGAACTTGAGTAGGGGCCTTTAGCTGACCGGCAACACTCAGCTATGTTTACAGGTTGGCTTAGTAAGGATTTTCTTGCTATCTTTAACTTTTAACTGGCTGACTTGGCGATTCCATGGTACTTTTTGACTTATTGGACCAAAAAAAAGTACAAAATGCCTAGACACATCTGAAAATGAATCTGGAAAGGGCTAAAAAGCGTGCAATTGGGATGATACAAATGGAGGAGGAGCCACCAAAGGATTCCCCTGGGTTCCGAAAGTTGGACAATGAGTTCCACGTGCCACCCTACTTGCGGCTTTTGTAGCACAACCTCTCTAATGAGGGTAAGGAAGCTGTGGTTCACATAGATTCCGTTTGAAGTTCAACCACTTGGCTTGCAGTATAAGCAATTTCATAAACTAAACGCGAAATAATTCTTGAGTGGCTTTAAGCCTCTATTACACTAAAACGGTGAAAAGAAAGTATTCCTAGAGGCAAATCCCAATTCAAGAAATCCATGAAGCCTACTCCTTCAGGGGTCTCGTATTTTTAATTAAATGACTACTTAGAAGAGGAGAGAAACACACACACAAAAAGAATTTTCCCCTACACATGAAGATTGATGATTTTTTCTTTTAAGGAAATAAGAGAATGGTCGTGGTATAGTTATTATTTGAAGCTGCAATTTTTTATAGCTATTTTCAAATTCAACAATTAACTGTGGCGCTGCAGAATTACTGGAGGAAGTAAAAATTGTCGATGGATAGTAAAAACACTTACGCTGTGACTCAATGAAGCGGGGTACCCATATCCGGTATTAGAGGCCTCATAATCCAATCCCAATTGAAAACTTTGTTGATGCTGAAGCTGATGATTCTTTCCGTCTCCGGTACGAGTCGGAACCACGCTGTCGCCGCCAAAGCTTTTCTGAGGCACAACATAGTGTTGCTGCTGATCGTTATTGTATTGCTGATCAGCAAATTGATTTTCCTGGCACGAACTGTATTCGACGAGGTCCAAGTAATCATCAACAGTCTCTCCACCAAACATAATTCCGTTGTTGCTGCCTTGGTGGCTGTTGCTGTTCTTCACAGGGTTAAACAGCAACCACGAAGCTGCCTCATTTTCATCATCTTCATCAATAGTCTCTTCAGCCTCCTGAGTCAAGAAACCATCGTCAACGTCCCCTGCGTGTCCAATCATATGTCCACGGGGATCAGTAGCCGGGGGACGGTAAAGGGTGCTAGGAATGGGCAAAATGGGAACGCGGTGGTGGCGGCGGGCCAAAGGGTTGGCCGAGTGGATGTCGGAATCACAGGTGGCGCATAGGGAAGCAGCATCAGCCTTGCACAAGAAGGCTGCAGGTGCTCGTTCGCAGGCCTCGCAAACCCAGACCCGCTCGTGGCGTGAAGCCAGCTTATTGGCAGCATGTATGCGAGCATCGCAGCCACTGCAGAGGTATGCAGAGTCAGCTCTGCAGTAGACCGTGCATGCAGCCGAGCGGCACGTGTCGCACACTCTGGCCCAGCTATTGTTTCCACCGATGCCACCGCCTATACCGCCAGTATCCTCCTGCTTTAACATTCTTCTGATCTTTCTGTTGGAAAAAGAAAAAGATGAAAATTTGGAGGGAAGGAGCAGAGGAGGGAGGAGGAGGAGCGAGGGAAGATTGAGGATGGGTGAAGAAGCAACTGTAGGCAACTACCTAGTAAGCGGGTCGGAGAGAATCCAGCGATGACACGTGGCGGAGAACTAGTGGGGTGGGAAAGCTGTTTTATTATCTTGTGGTTGGCAGTGAATCTGGTGGGGCAGGAGGGAGGTGGGGTCCTAAGAAGAGGAGGTTCTGGTGGGGCCACCCTCTCCGGCTTTTCGGCTTTTGGAATCAATTACTAGTACTACCGTATAGTAGACTGTTTACGGTGTGGGTGGAAAAAGGGGCAAATGTAGCTAGAGCATATGGCAATCCTCTTTCAATGAATAAATCCGACGCGCGATCTGAGATCGTGTGGTGCCATCCAGATGACATTGTAGCGCTGGGCAACTGGTCTGGTTGCTGTCCGGACTCTGAATTGAGGGACAACTTTATCACTTGGATACGGTTGTCAGTTGGGTGAGCAAGTTGTATACATACGGAGGCACCTGCAACTAATAAATATGCACCATTTATTATATATAATTTTAAATTTAATTATATATAATAAAAAATTAAATTATTTATTTCATTCTCTCTTTATAATTTTATTAAAATTAATAAATATTGTAATAAATTATATTATATAACGTAATTAGATAAAAAACATTAATCTTGAAGCAAAATAAGAAAATTTTAAAAATTTAAATTCTTAATGAGTTTCGAATGGTATAACTTATTTAAAATTTAAATGATATTAAAATTTTTAATATTTTTTATCTTAAAATCGGTGAAAATTTTGGTTTAATTATATTGTATAGACTGAATTAATGTAATACTTATTAATCTTAATAAAATTAGAGAGAGAGAATTCGAGAGAAAATGTTAGATAGGGAGAGAGAAAAATTAAAAATAATTTAAAATTTTTATTGTATATAATTAAATTAAAAATTATATATAATAAAACCCATAAATATTTCTTCGTTGTGTAGTTGGATGTATATTACTGAGTTTAAAAAATTATATTTATCAAATTTTAAATATCGTAATAATACATAAAAAGAAAAAATATAAATAATTTATAAACATATATGGTGAATTTCTCTATATTTAATTTTATAAAAATAGAAAGTGTGTCAATTTGATAGCCAAGGATGAAGAGAAAGCCAAAAGAACCAAATTTGCGGGTGCATCAATGCCATTTTTTTTTTAATCCATTCCAAATGTCAAAATGGGTACGTTTTGAATATATTGAATCTAATCTTATAAGTGCGAGATTGAGAGATGTCATCTCCATTTGTTAGAACCAATTTTGACAAATGGATCGAAGTGTTTGTGCGCAAATATTCTAACAATACATTTTTTATGTATTAGTATTACTCTCAAGTGAAGGGAATGACGAATTATGTCGCCTGCAATTTCAGCTAAAAATGAATACTCCGTATGAAATGAAATAATTTGGCAATCAAATATTAAAGGTTCCGATTTGCCGTCAGCCCCGGGGAATATGCGGCCACGTGATGCATGAAGGTCTAACGTGATATACCGGAGAGAAGTCCAAGGCCAAGTCTCCATCATCTAATGAAATGCGAGCAAGGGAAAATCACGGTTCACTCTCGACTTTCTTCTTTTTTCGTTATGGATAAACTCACAAAAACAGAGAGATAGAAGCCCTCGTGGCAAAAGCTGTATCATGCATTGCACCTCGTCAACTGACTGGGAGGCGTGAATTAATTCTGGCCAATAGCAGACCCCCAAGTCGGAGTTGGCCAAGATTAGTATCGTCCTCAGCCACAAATTAAGCTGAGAGCGGCCGTGGAGGGCTTGGGTACGGGCAGGAGCGGCTAGGGCTAACACTAACAGTGATCTTCTTTCACATGGCTTATGGGTCCCGATTGATTGGTGGGATTAGAATGAATGCGCCCCGAGGAATTTTAACCCCTGCCGGATAACTTCTTCGCAGAGGTTGTCTTCATCGTAGTCATCTGCTATGGCCTGTGGACTCAAATTAAGCATTCCAGATCAAAGTGGAAACTCAGAAAAGCCAAAGACCAAGTAAGAAGCCTTAGAATTAGCAACTCTTGATGATTGCTGCTGAATTCTTCTAGCAAATTAACACGACGATTAAAATTGAAGATGTTCAGCCCTATTAGACTGTAACTCAGCGTGAATTTTTTTTTTAATTTTTAATTTTTTAACCAAATATATTTTTTATTTTTGTGGAAGAAGACATAAAATTTTAAAATAAAAAGTAAAAAAAGAAAAAAATATAAAATTTTTTTTTGCTTGAATAGCAATCCAAGTATCCTGATTCGGACTATGAAATCTGAGTTCAGCCAGTGGCAAAGGAGGAAAAAACATTTCGAATTGAAACTCACCATATGCATAGCGGCGAGGCATGGAAGAGAATATTACACAATAGAGTAATTGGACGGAAAAGATATAAATTGCAATTTGATTTTTTTTTAAAAAATAAAGATTTTAATTTCAGAAACCAATCAAAATGGTCAATCTTTTACAATGCCTTGTAGATGTAGCGTTTGGGCTTGAGTTGCACAAAGTATTGGAAAAGTAAGTCCAGGCCCAGCCCAACAAGAGCTAGTCTCTTGGTGCAAAGCGGAAATGATGCAACAAAAGACATTCCTTAAGGCGCGCCTGGAGTAAGCAAAAACTCCCCAGCTAAAAGAGATACTAGTATTCCTAATTGTGTTTAGGGTCAGAGGAAATTTCGACAAGGAAAAAATAATAAGATCATACTATTTGTTTCAAGAAAAGCATTGTCTTCGTCTTTGAAGCTACTGAACTTCAAAAAAGCCCTCTTGTACAGAAAGATCAATGGTTGTCCACAAAGGCAAAATATCAATCTCCAGTAACTTTGACGCCATGCTATAGAGTTGCACCTCCCCCATCAGACATTAGGGATGCTGCAGCAGCAGCAGCAGTAGGAACAACCCCCGTTGAGACTCCCGGTTTAGACAAATGCAGTAGCCTGAGAAGAGTGAGAATTTCAAAAATGCTACATATCAGATGGCAATTTGCATCTTCATACTGCCAAAAAGTACAAAAAAACTATCCATACAAATGAAAAGTTCTATATCTATACTTATATGTGCCCAATCACAGGTTGCATATTTCTAAAGTCCAACTGAAAGCTTCTGTAGTCCAGTATCCGTGAGCGAGTATATGCAATGGAAGGAATCAAACATCTAGGGTCAGATCATATCCAACAAGAACTTGGACAATTAACCTTACTAATCTAAGAAGATAATAATATTTTTCGCTCTGGAATGCCCATAATATCAAACTCATAAGAAAGCTGAGAAAAGTAGTAGAAAATTAACTCTTCTAAGGAACTAAAGGTTCCTAATCAAATTTTATTCTCAATTTTTACTTCCAAAAAACAGGCACAACAGGAAAATCAGAAGACTATTAAAACAAAATAAAGGATTTACAGGCAGAAAGGGGAAAGAGAAAAAAGAAAGAAGTTAGAGAACAAGAATAATGCACTACATGGTAACTAAAAAATTGTAAACCTATAATCCAACCTATAGAGAACAACAATAATGCAATACTTCGTAAATTAAAAGTTGAAAACCTATAATCCAACCTAGGCAGCATTCTTCCTCACTCATTCCAGCTATTATACATCTAGACTGAAGGCCAAATAAAAAATCAGTAAATAAAAAGGCACTTACGGTGCAAGGTATTCACAAAAGGATGAGACAGCAGCAGCAACTTCAGTGTAATTTTCAGATGATGCAGGAGCTGTCACTTCAACCAGTTGTATCCCTGGAGTTACAGGAACTGCATCATCAGTTGAATGCAGCTTCAGCATTTTATTAATTGAAGACACAGTTACAGTTATCTGAGCGCCTCTGTAGAAATGGAAGGCAAATCCTACTCGCAAAAGCTCATGGTCTAACTTGTAGCCAAGTGCATAAAATAAGCGAAGTGCGTTCTTGCTTATTTTGCTTTCTACTTTTGTCCTTACCAACACTGACACTTGTTCAGCAGCAGCACCTCTCATTGCACCACCAACATGCCGGACAGTCCTAGCATTTTAGTTCACATCAAAATGGGCTATCTATTCATAACTAAAACTTCTTACAAGCCAGCCACAATATTACCACGTTGGTTCAGGCTGTTCTAGATCACATAGGAGTCGAACCTCTGAAGCAACAACCCCTTCACACAGGAAGACAAACATTATCATACGGTAACACAGATATGAGAGTGAATGAGGAAGAAATTGAGGGAAAGCAGAGTGAGGGAGCAGGAGGCAGGACTGAGAAAGACTTCTGAGCTTTTAGTAATAATATGACTTTCAAGAACAGAAGTACATCAAAATCTAAAAGAACCAAGATAAGAGATATTATACAACATCAAAAGGTCCTCTTAGGAGTAATATCCAATCCAATAAGCTCATCCAGGGTCAGATGGATGTAAATGAATTTCATGCACCACAGGATATGCCCATGTTAATCCTATCTTAAACTAGAAGATAAAAGCCTAATGAAAACATCAAGCCGACCTTCCAATTTATTTGTTCCCCAGTACAAGAGCCAATACGAACATCTAATTGCCTCAGAGCTGGATCCCTTATCAACAATCTTGACATTGATTGAAGGAAAAACACACACATAATACAAGCTTCAAGTTCATGCGAACTTTCACGAGTTCTTCGACTCATCTTTTTGAAATAGAAAAAAGAAAAAGCCAATTACCTAGGTTTGGACCACTTTTTAGGCATAATTCATGGATCCTCAAACGCTCTCTGTGGACACCACAAAGTCCTTGAAGAAGAATCTCAAGGGCCTCAACATGCTGGAGAACAAGAAAATTGCATTAAGACAACAAAACTCCACGCACAACATTATAACAGAAAGAATAGTGGAAAACATAGAAAAGAATTCTTTAAAAGCCATAAGAGGACCTAAAAGAACAAGAAATAAATATTATCGTCTCATATATTTCAGTACATCAGCAGTTGAAGACCCTCAACTTATCAACTTGAAGATTACCAAAAAAGATGCTCTTAAACATTTCCCATGACAAATAAAAGCTTTACAATGCCGGAAGAATTAGCGAGAAATTCAAAATACTAGAAATAGCAAGAATTTTTTAATTGAACAACTACCTCAAAACAGGGGGGAAAAAAAAAACATCACAACCCAAGTCCAGAATACCAGTCAAAATATGATAGTTTTCAGCCCAACCTGCTTAGACCACTTTCGCATTTCAGTAACTTATCATGCATTTACATGGACAGATAATCAGCAACCACGGACTGGGAAAAGAATGGTACACTGCCCATGTAAGCATATTAAACTCATTGCACAACCCTGATCATTTAGATGCAAAATCCAGAAGACAAGTATAAAATTCATATTTGTGATTTGGGTCGATGTTTTGACATTAGGATCAGGGCCATTCTCCCACTTGAACTTTTCCTTGTCCCCTCATCTTACTTCCTAGTAAACAACAGAATATAAGTTCCTCCAATTCTTCCCTTAATCAAATCGTTCCCCATATCTCCCACCCTACAGGACAGAAAATCATAAACAGAGCTCTAACTAGATCCTGCCAATATACACTTGCCTGAATATCTACCCTGAACACAAAGAACCCAATCCCCGCCCTAACTTTCGTCCTTAATGAAATCTTTAAGAAGAATGACGAAAGCAACGTAAGGGGAAATTAATCCAACTCTTCACCTAACTTGGTTAGAAATTAACAGAAACTCTTTCGCAACATATCCGCGTAATTAGCAGGTATATTCCTGGCTACGCTAGTCTTAGAACTTCTCCTCCGCAATATTTAAAAATTTCTGGAAAGAAAAAGAGCTAAAAAGTGATTCATTCAACGGTAAAGTTAGAATTATCAGTCCACTGCATACAAAGCCAAGGTAAATTCCCTATATTTCACAGAAAGATTTTTGTGCTTCCGGATGCAAAACTTACTTGAGTCTCGATAATTCCTTGAACCACGCATTCCATTCTTTCAGTTACCAATTTTCGCAGTCACCCAGCAAGAGAAAGAGAGAGGAAGAGAGAAGTTTGGTAAGAGGCAAAAGAAGAGCAGCTCCAACACTAGAGAAAATCAGTGAGAGAGATCGCTGGCAGAATTAGCGATCGGGAATTCAGATGACGAAGAAACAGCAGTGGAGTCGTTTGACGCTGGGCTGCTGCGATAACCTCAATTCTTCAAGGTGCGTGCGTTCGTTATGCGTTTATAGTTAATGCTCCACGAATGCACTGCAGAATGCGTTTAAATCCGGTAATGAACGCATTCTGTTGCGCCCTTATGGATAACAAAGTGAACGCGTAGTGTTATTGAAGTTACCTTTCCTGGCCCAAACTCTTTTCTTTGTTTTTTTTTTTGTTTTTAGTAGTACACCAATCCCAAACTTTTAGTAACCAACCATTCGTTCGGGTTGGTTTTTTTCCCGAACGCAAATTTTTTTTAAAATTACATTTTTACTTTGAGTTTTCAATTCTTTTATGATTTTTTTCATTTTAAAATATAAATTTTCAAATAGAAAATCAACCTAAATTTACTTAGGATCTTAAATTTTTATTTTTTTCCTCTAATCAAGTATTTTTAGAAGAAGATCATAATTATAGAAAAAACTTGCATTAATTATAAATAGAAATAAAAAAGGCATATTGCAATACGGTTTTGAGTATTAATCAACTGAGTTACTACCTTTATTTATGTACGCATCCATAACTTATTCATCATGACTATGATTCATAATTTATTTTGTGAAATTGATAATATCATATCACTAAGATTTCTTTAATTCTATTCAATTTAAAACATTATAGGAGTATTGATGAATTAAATATGTGAGGATTCTCCAATTTATAAAATCCAAAAAAATTTTTGGGTGAATTATCCTAAACACGTGTATTTGTGAAATTATTAAATTCAAGGATCAAATTTATCTGCAAAAGACATTACTTGCATTTAGGAAGAGTTTAATGCATTCAAAAAAATGATTTCTTTCAATTCATTTATTCATTATATATATATATATATATATATATATATATATATATATATATATATGAACTTGGTAAAATGAAATAGTTGAATAATTGAAAAATGAGATTATTCAGGAATACACATTGAATGCTAAGATTACGCATTAAGTTTCGGATAATAGATCCATAATCAAAAAAGTGTTTGTGATTGTTCCAGAAGAAATGAAACAAAAGATATGGTAGAGCTAGGACAGTTATTGTATGAGGTCTACCCAATGCTAACTGCAGAGGCGCATAATTGATCGATATGAACATCATGAGCTGTCCCGTAATAAAACCAGTTATTGTTGATACCTTCTTCTCGGTTCCTTCTTCCATAACCTGAGCTCGGAGAAGGAAGAGATAAGAGGGCCCTATGGAGAATGTGGTCAGAAATCCATAATAGAGTCCGACCACAACGACCGAATTGATTATCTTCATGCATAAGGATACTAGATTACCTAATAGAAAAGATCCCCTATTTCTTTTCTATTGCAATTTCTGGATTATTATATATAAGTAAAATTATAGATTTTATTAAAAATAATTAACTTTAATAAAAAAGAATAAATCATGTATTAGACAAGAATCCAACTCTTAATGGGACGCTGTGATATAAGGGTCTCATGGTAATGTCCCTCTCGTATGGTCAATAATGTGTCTAGTGCTTTTGTCTTCATTCTATATATATATATATATATTTGTATACATAGAGGATGGAAAGTATGAATTAAATATAAATCTGATGAAAAAATATAAATCCTTTTAAACGTAAATGGAGAGATCAAAATATAAGTTATTTTACACATTTTAATGAGTATTTATTATATATTTTTTAATTTATCACCTACTTAATTTTTTAGTTATCTATTTCTCTTCTTATTTATTAAAGGCATAAAAATATTTTACCTCAAACGTTATCTTAATTTCAAAAAATATATTAACTTTTGTGCATAAATCCAAAGAACTTATATATTTTTTTTTACCAAAAGTTACACAAATGCTTCTAACAAATTACCATACCACTTTACAACGTTGTCCCTTCAATTTAAATTTGAAAATAATCATATTCATGCAAGTCCTAGTAAGAAGAGGATCACGAAACGCATTGGATTATAGTATAGATAGCACATTTTATCAGCATGTACTAAATAAATTTTCACTCGTTAGATTTTGATCTAACGATTAAAAATTTATATGTTATTAATAATTATTTAAGTTGAAATAATTATTTATTCAATAGTTAAATAATTATTCACTCTATAATGAATAATTATTCAACTATTCATAATGTGTGTATTTTTAACTATTAAATCAAAATCTGACGATTAATATCTATTTTGTCAGTATGTGCTAAACAAATTCTCACTCGTTAAATTTTAATCTAACGATTACAAATTTATATGTTATTAATAATTATTTAAGTTGAAATAATTATTTACTTAATAATTAAATAATTATTTACTTAATAATTAAATAATTATTTATTTTATAATAAATAATTATTTATAATATATATATTTTTAATTATTAAATTAAAATTTAACGACTAAGATTTATTTACTAGATGCTAAAAAAAAGTGTCATTGCAGTATAGTCGGACAGCAGGAAACGCCGGTACCGAACCTATATATATCGAAGAGTATTGCACTTAAAAAAAAAACAAAATAAAATTGAATTCTGGGCAGTTTGAAGCCCTAATTTGGTGGGAAGAAGAAGTTAAAGAACAGCACGTCGGCGCCTACCGCTCCTCGAAGAGAAGGAATGACACAATCCTCCGAACTCATAATTTGTATGATTGAGAGGGAGACCGCCCTTCTACATGATTTGAAGGCGACGCAAACTCGGATCGAGATGGAGATTTCCGAACACGATAATTACATGACACTTCTCGGGCAACGCATGGAAGAGCTTCGAAGAAAGTTCGAGGAGGGCAGAGGTTCGGCTGAAGATCACTACTGTTACAATACTTATACGCAAACATTGAATGAATTATCTTCTTGCCGAACCAAAGATCAGCAAAGGCACAATTTATGCAAATCTCAGATTTTTGCACTGGAGGCCTCCCTGACAGTCCTAGGCCGCGACAACAAAGGCTACCAGCGTTTAATTCATCAACGAGAGAGCTTGCTAGCAGCTATGAGCAGTGGCGACGTGCTGAATGATGGACTCGACGCCATGCATATTTGAATCGGATGATAAGTGTATTTAGGAATCAAGAACAATGACTGTGATATAAATCCATGTCAAATTTCTCCTCAAGTCATTGCATTCATATCAGATTCTGTTCTACGTTTAAATCTTTCCTTGTATTACAGTGATTTCCTGCTTTCTTGTTCCTGTTAAGTTACTAGAGCAAGTTGAACCCAACAAACATCATGAATCTCCTCGTATTCATACAAAAGAAAAGAACAAATACATCTTAAGTATACATGTTTTGATTTTTGAACAATCCCTCTCACCTATAGGCATCTGGTCAAGCTATGAATCTGTACAGTGAGGAAAGTAAACAGCATCATAGCCCTTTGGGCTCTTAGAGACGGGTCAACTTATGTACTTTCCCGTTTCAAAATTTTGTTGCTCTCTTGGAAACAAATCAGAAAATTTTCACCTTGGACCAGAGAGTTCTATGGCTTGGGTGAGCAACGAAGAATCGTCTGTGAGATCAGAATACCTCTCTGATGAGGAGAGTTCTTGGGCTTTATACTTGTTTGATTCTACACGCTGAGATGCTTCCCATCTCTCTGCTAGTCCATCACCTTGAAGCATCCGAATTACTTCAGACATCTTCGGCCTGTGGCTAGGAAGGTACTGAGTACATAACAGAGCCACCTGAACCATTTCTTCCAGTTCAATTCGATCATAGTTGTTCATCAAATCCTTATCAACAAGAATATCAAGCTTCTTCTCTTGATGAATTCTCCTCACCTAGATATAATTCAAGAGCAAACAAGTACACTGGGCTTGAGAAATGGCCTTAACATTTACTGTGTGCGTCCTTTTATCATGTTTGTGAGAATCTATTGACCAATGAGATAATTCAAATTGACGCAAGAAGGAGAGGGAATAATGTGCCTTACCCAAACAAGTACACTGGGCTTGAGAAATGGCCTTAACATTTACTGTGTCAATGGCATGTAATGCAATTCAAAAAGTGATGCTGTGCGTCCTTTTATCATGTTTGTGAGAATCTATTGACCAATGAGATAATTCAAATTGACGCAAGAAAGAGAGGGAATAATGTGCCTTACCCAATCAAGCATAGCTCCTTTCTGGTTAGCTGCTTTGCCAAATTCCAGAGCTCTCTGTCCCGTGATCAATTCGAGGAGAAGGATCCCAAATCCAAATACATCTGTCTTCTCAGAAGACTGGCCTGTGGAGAGATACTCAGGAGCAATGTGTCCCACAGTTCCTCGAACAGCTGTGGTAACATGTGAATCCTGGTGATCCAAAAGCTTTGCTAAGCCAAAATCTCCAACAACTGCCTCACAGTATTCATCTAGCAATATATTTGCGGCCTTAACATCTCTATGGATTATCTTGGGATCACATTGTTCATGTAGATATAACAGTCCCCGGGAAGCTCCTATAGCTATTCGCTTCCTTGTACCCCAGTCCAGGACTGGTTTTTCTGATTCAATAAGATAATTAGTAAACATCACTGAAATATCGTTTAAGGCATGCAACTAACGAAATAGAAATTTGTAGCACCTTTTAAGCGCGAAGCAACACTGCCATTGGACATATATGGGTACACCAGAAGTTTCTCTGTGGCAGTCATGCAAAACCCATACAGCCGGAGGAGGTTACGATGCACTGCTAGGCTGATCATCTCAACTTCTGTCTGAAACTGCCTCTCGCCCCCAACAGCATTGCCATCCTTTAGCCTCTTGACTGCTACTGCAGTTCCATCTGGGAGATGCCCTTTATAGACGTTTCCAAAACCCCCTTTTCCTAAAATGTTTTTACTGCTGAAATTGTTGGTTGCTATTTGAAGCTCCCTGAACTGAAATCTCCTCAAATTCCCAAGGGAGACTTCTTCATCATGCAGATCTAAGATTTCAGAGATGTATTAGCTAGAGGAATGTGCTGAGCACTGAAGATACTACTATTTATACATTACGAATTATAGTGTTAGCAGTTAGCACAATATACAAACCATTAACATCAAAAAGATTCTGATCTTTCAGCTCTTGGTGCCTTCGTCTTAACCACAAAAACATCCCCAATCCAACCAAGAAAAAGCAGACGAATCCCAGGCTTAAACCAAAGGCAAGCGCAAGTTTGTAGCTCTTTGGTCTTTCAACAGGTACACCATCTTTAAAAGCACATGGACATGAAATCAGCAAAAACAAGATTATTTACTTAAAAGAAACAAAGAAGGTAACTCTCACAGGATTTAAAATTATGAAATGCAATTCTTGCAATGTAATGCGTACCTCGTGATGTGTTCAGTGCCATGGACATCGGCATGAGTGTCATGCTGTTGCAGTTTGGATCAGATTCTGCTGTGCATATTGAGGGATTGCCTAAAATACTGGAACAATATAGTGAAGTGGCAAATAGCTGTTTAGTAGCCAAATATCATTATCGAGACGGAGGAATTGGATGAACTTTGTGATGGTAAATTAGCTTACTTGAGAATCTTAGAAGGGAACCTAGGTAGAGGTCCGCTCAAGTTGTTGTAAGACAAATCCCTGTGGTACAAACAATTCCAAAATGCACTTTTCTGTCACTATAACTATTCAGAACATGAAAGCAAATTATAGTGCCGGAACAAATGGATAGAGAATTACAGAAGAGAAAGCTGTGTCAAGTTGGACAAGGACATTGGAATTTCTCCAGAGAGACTGTTATTATTGAGCCTCCTATTACAGATTCCAGAACAAGAAAAATTAGTCAGACCAGAAGAAGGCTAAAGAATCCAATCAATCTATAATTTCTAAACTTACATCCAAGTTCAGAAATTCTTGTGCTTACATGTACTGCAGCCTCATCAAGTGGCCTAGAGAAGCAGGAATCTCACCACTGAAGCGGTTATTCGACAGATCAAGAGTGTGAAGCTTTGAAAGCCTTCCAATCTCTTTTGGGACTGGTCCTCTTATGTTGTTGTTCTGTAAGAGTCTGCAATCCACCTCATTCCTCAATAGCTATACTAAAGAGAACAATCTAACCAAATACATTCAACTCATACATTTTATCACTCTAGTATTCGTAAGAACTTACACTATCTGAAGATTTGTTAAGTTTCCAATACTTGGAGAAAGTGTGCCAGATAAACTTTGACTGGGAGTTCCCCTGCATTTAACAATCCATAAACTTTTCATTAATAGTTTTTTCCATTTTTCGTATACATGTTACGCAAATTTACTTAGTTATGAGAGACTTCCCATCATCCTAACTTGGAAAGTTCTTGACCATGAAAGATTGCAATTTCTTATGGGGAAGAAGGAAATACTTACAGCCCAATAACAAGACTTTCAGCAGAACAAGTGACCATCGTCCAGCTACATGGATCGACCGAGTCACCATCCCAGTTATCGAGAACACCATGAGGATCCTCCAAAGAAGCTTTTATTGCCATTAAAGCTTGGACTGAAGGAAAAAAGCACCCAGGTGAAAAATGAGGGGAAAAAAAAGAGAAAAATGGAATATCGATCCCTATTCCCTGGTGGTAGGATTATATGAATAGAATCTAGTTTGAGCCCATAATTACCTTCAAAGTTAACACCTTTGGGAGAGAGCAAACCAATTGCAGAGCTCCAAAGGCAAGTGAACGTGAAAAACCAGAAAAAATCCTTTCTCTTTCTCTCTTTACTCATTCTCGTAGGAGCTATAACACAGTAACCTAGATGGCAAAATCTGCTAAAAGACCTGCTTATGATGAACACTATGGAGGAAGCCTTCAATGAGTTTCTTTGGATTAATGTGATAAACCCTGGGATGATCAGAACTGAACTTTAGCTCTGTAGGCCAAAATAGCATTTTATCATAGTTCTTCAATCAGACCCAGAAAAAGTTAGCACGCACTGAGTTCTTTAGGTTGTATACTTGCAAAGGAAAAAAAAAAGAGCCCTTTAGATTGTATAAAGATAAATGCATGCCTGTCAACTGGTCAGAAGCATGCAAGAAAACAAATAATGGCCAGCAACTTTAGAGTTTTTTTTTTTTTTTTTTTGGGATGGGGGTGGTGGGGGTTTACACGAAGCTTTCTCAGGATAATTCATTTTCTCTACGTTATACATAGAACAAGCCATAAATCAAGATTTTCTTTTTCCTTTTTCTAAGAAATGTGAAACTCTTTTTTTCTATAACATACTTCCTCTGGATATACTGGTAGATAAAAGAAAAAAAACATAAGTTCTATTAATTTGATAAGAATGATTTTATCGATTAAATCATTTTTTATGAATAGGTTAGCTGTTAGATAAATATTTCTTTTCTTTCCAGAGAATCTACAATTTCATAGTTTATGAATAGATAAAGCCAAGGATCAGCGAAAACTGGAAAGTGGCTACGTAATAAAACCACGATGAAGGGGTGGTCAGTGACTAGTCATCTCATAATGCTTAGAAATATGTACTGTAATCTTGTCATTATCCTCTCGAACTTTATATGATTTAAACTTGGTGCAACCCAAGAATGGCTCCGAGCAAATTGTTGGGACGCACATTCACATTTCACAGCAAGGTTTGGTTTTGATTTTGCTAGTGACAAAGGGAATCCGACATTCTCTGAGTTTGGCCATTCAATAAAATACCCCAGAAAATTAAACAACTCCAGAATTTGAGAATATCTATAGTAGTGTGACTCTGCTTTCAAGATTATCAACAAACATTTGGACCCCCCAAAAAGGGATCAAGATGAGTAGGATTTTCTGATTTTCTTTTTTGATATCGCATTTGAAGAATTATAGTATAAACGTCTTGAATTAAAATCATAGTACAAATATATTGGGTTATGTTGACTAATTTACTGAGTTGATCTGATGTGATTGATTTTAGAAGGGTTGGGGATAGACTAACAATGAGTAAATAAAGTAAAAAAAAAAAAAGTAGGGAAGCATAATCTTTGAAGGGTTATCGGCTACCACCTTCATTGCCTTCTCTCTATCTGAATGATGATGGATCATCGATGAAAGAAAGCAAGGCCGCATGGAGAGATTCATTCTCTGCGCGTGACAAAAGTACTTTTGATTATGGGCCGACAAATATGTTTCGTCGTTTTTGCTTTTCCAACGTCGATGCTTTAATTCTTTTTAGTTCTTCTTATAAATAATTCGATGCAATACCTGAGAAGAAAAGAAAATGAAAAAAAAAAATCGAGAAGATCACAGTACTATACAGTAGCGTTTGTTTTCTATATGGGAACAATCATGAAATCCTGGGTACATGGAAATTTTCGTATCTTTGCGTACGACGATTTGAATAGGATTACTCAATACAATTTTTTTATTTTAAAATTTATTATTTATAAATAATTTATTATTATAAAATTAAAAATTAAAAAAATATTAAATTTAAATTCTATCAAAATACACCCTTAATACATCGTTTATTTAACCAATGATGTGGCAGATACATATAGAAACAAAAGAGGGATCTTAATTAGAAAAGTAACGGTAATATTAGTTCGAGCTCTAAAAAAAATAAAAATTTTATTATAAATCTTATTTTTTATATTTTAAATAGTTTTATTGTATATATTTTAAGAATATAAAATATCTTAAAATTCATAGTTCAAAAAGATGTTCTTATTAGCATAAGCATAATGAAATGTTCCCCTATGATTAAATTTAAGGATTCTTTAGACAGACACACTATGTTTGCCTTTACAAATCCTACAATTCGAAGTGTCCAAATCCCAGTTGCAGCCACCGCTAGATTACCACATACTGAGAGCCAACATCACAACTTTTCTGAGAAGGAGCGGAAAAAATCAGAAAGTTTTGAAATATATATATATATATATATATATATATATATATATATATATATATATATATATATATTAGTTTTAGCAATTAGTAAGAATGGCAGATGTTCTAAGAAAAAAATTATTCTAAAAAAATATTTCTTAAGGCAAAAAAATAGTATTTGCGATGACCTTCTTAGAAAAATCTATTTTTTATAAAAAAAAAATAGCCCGAATATTAAAAATTTCAGTGTAAAATCTTATTCAGCCATGAAATTTTCCTTTTCCGGTACAGCATAAAGGGGACCCAAACTAAGCACATGAACAAATCAAGGGTTCATAGGCAGCTTATCGAAAATAGAGGTTAACAATTCTATTTTAGTTGCGGTAGTTATTGGAAACTCATCCTAGTTGTGTGGACATATTGCTTAGACAAGTGGAGTCCCATATTGGACCAGTCAAATCCCAGAATACCTCCTTGATTTTCGAGCTAATATTCCCTATTAAAATTAGAAACCGTTACCCTTGTAACCTTTTGGTAAAAAAGGGTAATTTATACTTAAAATGCAAAAAATTAAAAAAATAATATTCTCACTCCTACTTTAACTTTTTTCACTCTTCTTTCTTTTTTTAATAGATAAAAATACTTTAATACACATAATCATAAAATTAACTAAGCACACAAATTATTAGCTTTGTAAAAAGAAAAAATAAAAATAAAAAACTTTTTATTACATCTTTTATTATTATTTATTTAACTTTTTTTAAGCAAAAGACAGAATTATAGAGAAATTTTATAATTTATTCTCATAAACCTTTAAACGCATAAAAAATTATATAACTAAAAAAATTTTATGAAAACAATTGGCTTCTAATGATAGTTAGTGAAACTAATTTTTTTATCATATAAATATCAAAATCATGAGAAAAGAAGAGATGTGAGTATGTTGTTAATGTGTGGGATCAATTAATTTTATAATTAGGGGTATCAAAATTTTTTTGTCTATAAAAGAAAGGGAAGAAAAGAGTGAGAGAGGCTAAAATTAGAGTGAGAATATCATTTCTCAAAATTAAAGATATGAGATAAAAGTCAAACTCAATACTTGTAAGAAATGTTTTTATTCATTGATTTACTACACTGAAGAGATTGTTTAGCTTCAATATAACACTGTTGTGTTTGTTTTGGTGGGCGGGTGGGCGAGTGGCCGGGGGGTGTACATCATTCTAAGGACAAGTGAGTCCTGGGACTAGGGACAGTAACCATGAAACGAATCCTTATGGCCAAGAAATACTACTACAATTAAGAGCCCAAACAGCAAAGTAGAAATTGACCAAACAGAGCAAAAAAGACAGGGTCCTTAATTAGTGCTACCAAATGACAAAAATGTCCCAGCGATTGAAGCGGACTGAATTGAACGCTGCAGAAAGTAATTGTCCCTTTCTCCACACCATATTGATCACCTCCTGCGAAAGGCATTTCTTTATTGGATTTCTTTGTCGCTCTAAAGTTTCACAAATTGAATCAGTTTTCCAAATCTTACTGCCTCCAATCTTCGTCTTCCTTGGATGATGATATTTCTTTTCCGATAATTTCAATTCTATTAAGAAAAATATGATTTATGTGGTTATCAATAGTTAAAAAGAAGGAATCCCGAAGCCAAAAGACCAAAGAGATAAGATTTTGCACCATTATGGAAAGAAAAGATTCAAAGAAGCAAACGTTGGTGGACATAATTATTCTTCCTTCCCTTCAAGCCATGATGGGAAAGGTGAGAATTGTTGTTAGTATGGTGATCATAGTCTACCTCCGATTTCTTTGAAGATGCAATACTTGCACTTTCTCCTTTGACATTTCCCCGGGTAAGCTTTAACTTTAAAACCTTGCAATCAGTTTATACTTGGCAATGTAGTGGGAGGCAAATTATTCTTCTACGGCCCTGCGGCCTCCCACCTTGAAAAACGGACAATCATGGCTGCACTGTCACGTCATTCGACCAATCTAACCTATGAGCACCTTCTTCTTCTTTCTTTCTCATCATGGTCTAGACTCAAATCACTTTAACATCCACTTTCATTTACATTTCCGGATGAACTAGCTGTTATCTCTATCGAGTTCTCATGATACTACTTTGCTGGGCCATTTCATTGCACTTGCTCTTTGTGTCCCTCGAGAGATTCCCATCTCTATGATCACAAAATTAAACTTACACCTTTTTATCTGCTGTAAATAGTTTATTTCTGTTGCCATCTCCTCTCTTCTAGTATAGAAACATAGGCCAGCTAAACTCCTCGCCGCCACCCCCCGCAAAAAAAAAATGAATGAAGCCCCACTTGCCGCCAACCCCAAAATAACGAAGGAAAGAAAAGAAGGGCAGAGAGTTTTGTGGTGGGAATAAAAAGGCCAAGATGTAGTTCAAAAGAGGAAAAAGGAGCAAAACCGAGATGGGCTCATTAGAGTATTTGTGGCGATGTATTTGGTCCCCGCTGTCTCGCAGAGATCTACAGCAACCCCCGGGGCAATAGCTACTAATCATCTCAAGTTGAGGCCAATTTTAACGTATTGTCTGCAGAATCTTTACTCTCCCAATTTAAATATTTTGCTACAATCCAAAATCTTATCACAGACTGAAGAATTTCAAACAGAGAAACTCCATAAGCTAAAGGAAATATTACACCAGAAGCAGGGGGCATACACATCAGAATAAAAAACTGTCCGGTCACCCTCACGGCGTTTTGCCCCGTTGAGAAGTCCCTCTCTGGAGTAGCGCCCCCATCCACGCCCATAGGCCATAATCTACTTAGTCGGGTACCCCCCAATAAAAGCTGTTGAGCCCAAGCCCAATCTATGCGAGGACAAAGAGGAAGAGGCCCATTTTTCACCATAACCGATAAATGCCGTATGGTACTGAATTGTGACTTTCACAATTTTTCGTTTCTTTTAAACCACTGTCCAAAGGTTTGCAATAATTAAAGAGTAAGACCTTAATTCACCATAAGCTACCGCAAACAGAAAAAATCATTGTAAGAAAATGATCCTGGTTCACTTCTCAAGATGAAGGATTAGGGAAAAGGCATTCTATAAATGGCACTTTGCTCATAAATGTCAAAAGAAAGGTTTTGTTCGTCGCCTTTCTTTGTAATCCCAGAAATGCTGAGGCCCAATTCGGTGTTACATCCAAAATTATCTGGAAGAGGAATAGGCGTACCAGTTGTGCATGTATGAAGGAGAAATACTGGAGAAATGAACCCTCGACAGTCCATATTATTAGTTACTTCCATTGAAACAAAATTTTTAACGGATCCATCATTCTTCGAAAGTCTTTAACAATCGCATGCCAATGGCAGCTTCAACTCTGTTCAACCAAAAAAGATTTCTTGTGATCCAACTGCCAACAAATTGGAATAGAACTAACAAAACTTCTGCTAAAATATGAAGGGATACCCTATTGCACAGAGGTTACATGGTACAATAATGAATGCACATCCCTCTGATTCCTAAGCACTAAATAGCAGCAGAGGCTGCAGGGGCTCTTTCTCCAGAATTCATGGAACAAAACAGATTTAAAACATCAGCATGATTTCTTATGTGTCTTGGGCATTTTAAGAGGAAGTCCTGTGCTTCACTATGTCTTCCCGCTTCAAAGTATGCTTCAAATAGTTTAAGAAACACGGGAGTTGAGGGAAATCTCTTCACCGTCATTGCTTTTGTAAACGCTAAAGCATCATCAGGGCTACCGGACTTGGAAAGAAACTCAATGAATGGGTCCAAAAATGGTGGATAGCCTTGATTTTTCATCAAAGGCAGAACATCCAAAGCTTCTTCAAATCCTCCCTGAGCCAACAGCATGCCTATCAAGATCTTGTACGTGGAATGCCAGGGATGTAGCCGGTTTTCATTGACCATTCGAGAAACAAGTTTGTACGCATCTACTGCTTGGTTTTTGCGACAATATGAACTAATCAACAACTCTAAAGCATATTCAGTGTTAGGAGTACCCACTTTCTCAACCATCTGTTGGTAAGTGGTCGAAGCCTTCTCCAGATCACCAGCCAGACAATATCCTTCAACCAAAGATGACCACGATCTGCAACCTAGACCCTGCTCAGATGCTTCCATATCCTCAATGAACTCATCTGCTTCCCCAGATTTCCTGCCTCTACCGAGCTGAAAAGCAATTCTACTCTGCAGAGAACTGCTGGGTTGAAAATCAGCCTTCACTGCTTTCAAAACCTTATTGCATTCCTCAAATCTTCCAACACTAGTCAAAGACTTGAGAACTGCATTAAAGGTAGAATCTGTTAAGATATGCCCATTTTCCCTGGATATCCTCACTACTCTTAAAAATAAGTTCATATCTAGCTCCTTGCTAACTACAATTTTCTTCAAAAGAAAAGTGCAGTCTGCAGGTGATGGCTTAGTTGCCCCACCCATAGCCAACCCATATAAATCCACAGCATCCTTCATCATCCTCTTTTTAACAAATCTTTCCAAAATCTTAACATATGTGTCCTTATCCATTTCGTATCCAGCATAACGCATTTCGTCAACCACCCTCCAAAACTTCACACTCAAATCTTCACTAGCTAACACCCTCGCCATTGCATTATATGTACATTTATCATGCTTAAAGCAACCACTCTCTTGGACCCACCTAAAGAAAATTAGACCCTTGTTACCTTCTATCCCTATGTTTTCCACCACCATTGAAACTAACTCACTCGAAAACTCAATGTTCAGTTCACGTAGGCGCTTCTCCACATTGTCTCCCCAAACATCTTGCCTGATTATCCTACAAACCCGAGAAGAAAGATTTTCAATAGAATTATCTGCAGAACCAGAAGCATACAATGCCTTCAATTTTCCCACATCATCGTTCAGCCCGTCCTTTTCAAATCTCTCTAAAGCCTTAGCAAATGTGCCTTTTGAAACTCCATATCCTCTTTTTTTCACAATCGAAACCATATCCCAGAATTCCTTCACAAACTCATTCTCCAACAGGATAGAAAGCATTAGATTATAAGACTTTGAGCTCAATATCTTCTTCTCATCATCATTTTTAGAAATCCATCGAAAGAACTTCCGTGCCACATTAGGCGCGGAGTGGAGAATTTTTAAAGCACTCAAAACCAAATCATGGGTTATAACAATGTTATTAGCCTCCAGTTCGAGCTTAACTTTCTCATCAGTGATGTCCATTTGAGAGAACATATCAGTTAATGCAACAACTTGGTTTTGATGGGATGAATCTTTGGGAGGTTCAACAGCTAGTTCAGAAGAAGAGAAAAAGCGGAGTCTAGGCGATTGATAGAGGGGCGCATGGGGTGTAGGTGAGCAGGATTGAAGCGACGAAGAGATGAAGCGAAGAAACTGTACCTGAGGGTGAGGTAGATTGGAAATGCGCGGCTGAGACCGGCAGTAGGATCGGAGGAGAAGAAGCAGCCGACATTGATTTCTCATCGTTGTAACGAGTTCTGATATCAGTTCGACGTCGGATTCAACTGAAGAAGAAGATCGTGGGAGGTTAATCTCAGTTTTGATCTTTTTCGGCTAACTGGAAAAGGTCTTTCAGACGGGGGATTTGATTTCGTCTAGGGTTTAGGTCCTCTTTGCAGGGAGGGACTATAGACTGTGAAATTATCCTGATAATTTGCTAATAGTATTTAGGTAAAATTATACTTTGTCCTTTAGGAATGCAACGTTTCATGAATTCCCCCTGAAAACATTTGAGTGCATAACTTTCCAAGATCTAGGAGTGATTTCATGAAATTCAAGCTTCAAGGGACATTCTAGTGATTTGGTATTTCTAGTGGGGGCCCTGTGAAATTTAAAGTATAATGTAAGAGTTTTTTTTTTTTTTTTGGCCCTTTTGGTTTAGACAAATTATCCTCGCACCTGCATCCTTTTGAAGCTAATTATAAATCAACTTATAATATGACACTGTCATGATCATTCGTATAGAATTCTACTATTCATTTTTCTTTATATTTTCATTTTTTTTATGTAACCAAGAAAAGGAGGACTTAGAACAAAATTTTTTCTTTTTTTTTCATTTTTTCTAAGTAAGTCTAGAGTTTTAAAGCCTTTCGTCCTTTTCATTACACTCTTTTTTTAATTATTTTAAAGTATATAAGTTTATATCTATAATCATTTTTTTCATGTATTCTCATTTAAAATTGTATCTCACATATAATAATAATATATATATAATAAAAAAAAAGAAAAAAGAGTATAGAAGAAAAACATCTATACATGGATATCGTTACATCAAAGTATGAAGTTGTAAAATTATATTAAAATTCTTACAAAGTCATCCAATATGTGAGTTTTTTTTAAGAAAAATTTGAGATTAAAGAATTCAATGGAGTTTTGATGAAAAAGGTTTGGTAAAGTCTAATTTTTTTCAGGTGTTAGAAAAATTATAGAAAAAGAAAATTATGTTTATAATTATAATTAATTGACTTAATTTTATGAAATTAATACTTTCATCCTTGTCGTATCATTATATTATTTTAAATATTTTTTATATAAATTTATCTAGATTAAGAATAATATGTGATATAACTAATAATTATTTTATATTTTGAAAATATTAGTGATTTGTTAAAATTTATTTTTATCCCACAATCATAAAATTATATGATCATATGTGATAGATATAAAATGATAGGAAAAAAAAACTTAGCAAACAAAACACTTAAAAATAGTGCCTTGGTCCGCAGGCTACTTAGAATTAATACTGAGTTGAGAGTTTTCCAATAATAAGAAAATAGACTAGGCCCAATTTGCTACGATCAACTTACTACCCGACCTCTTTAACAACACTAATATATTATTATACTTTAAGCTTTTTTTACTCTTATACCCTCACAAAAAAAAAGTGAAATTACGAAAATATACTTTAATCTAATAGAAATTGACCATATCAAGAAATAGTTACAAGTTGTTTAAAAAAATAATTACAAATAGTATTACATTTCCTGTTAACGAGGTCTTTGTTTTTTTATACTCGGTTAAGAAAATCAACCTTGTTATGAAATTAATATTATTATGGATGTCCATTATCAGAGTTATAGAGATACTCCAACTATCCAGAAGATAGATGGTAGAGTTCTATCATATCTTTGATTAGTGATAGGATTTATCTTCTGATTACCCTATACCTATTCTGACTTGGATGTACCCCTGAACCCTATAAATAGGGCTCTATACTGAGGTGTTATATACACTCATTCATTGATTGATTTACTCTCAGAGAATTAATAAAGATCTCTTGTTCTTTCTCTCTATTTTCTCTCTATATTTTTCTCCTATTCTTTACATTATAATTTCTTTATTAAACTCTCTACATTAGTATTACTATTTTGCTGTGCCGACAACGACTGCGCGTCAACAAATTCATAATACGTTATCAGCACGAGTCTCTGCCACTGAAGTTGAGAGTTTAATCAAGAGAAAAAGAGGTATTTTTTCTACCTTTGAATTCTCATGACAAACTTTTCAAAACTTTTTTTTTACTCTTGATATTTATAGAAAGAATTATATGTCATAGACATTAGATGCTTAAATTTATTGAGATATAATGGGTCTGGCAGACACCATCTCAAAATCGTATAAAAGCCATAATTTTTCTCCACCAAAATTTCTATGAGGATCTAAAGTTGAATATCTTATTGTGAAAGATCCACTTTTTTGTGAAAGGATCTAAAAGAAATATTTGACCACCAGAAGATGGTCATTCTACCCAAAGCACAATTTATTTTACATCTGTGAGTGAATGTATTAGAACCAATGGTTATGACCCTGGAAGAGGTCGTAGTCATGGTTGAAACCGTCAACATAGACGTGGATATGGTAAGAATAATCCATATAATCATGGCGATTAGAATATATGCATCTGAATATTGTGGGTCCTGAAGACACCATTTAAGAAATACAAAGCATCAAAGCCACTTAATTACTAGCAAATTGTGAATGAGATATACAATCACCAGAAGATGATTGTTATATAAATGTTAGTTATGATTTGTTATAAGTGAGCCTAAAAGATTGTATGTCTATCAGTATGCAAACTTTTATTGCATTTAGAATTCTCTTCAATTAAAGTTATAAGGAGAAATATCATTAGTAATGTGATGAATAAAAGAATTTTCCTTTCTCATATCTCTAACATGCTCCTGTAGTAGCAATATTGAGAAGAAGTTTTTCAAAAGTATTTTGAATTTATATCTTCTGAGACTAAATGAGTCCTTGATAAAATATTTTGACGCTCGACCAAATATTTTTATATCATTCCCTGAAGTGAATGACATTAGAAATTACAATATATTTATATACGAGATTTTGGTCGCTAGTAGAAATACACTTTGTTCTTATACTATAAGAATGACTCATTAAATCCCTAGTGAATAGATACTCACCAGAAGTGAGAAAATAATGAGAAGGAAAAAGGGAAAGTATAATTCTAACATGTTATTGATGCAATATGAAAGTTTGTCACGTACCTGTAGTACGTCAAGCATGTTATGAATATCTATTAATTATTGATATTGCTTTACTTCCCTAAATCATGCTACTGATAGTAATGGTGCTTATGCCGAAAATATTAACATGGCATATGTGAATGTAGTCAATTCTTTTGAATATCCAAAAAGAGTTTTTAGCATTTTGAATGTCAATCAAAATTTTAAATTATCGAATTGCTACTTTCTTATGTTATTTTAGTTTATTTTGGATCAAGATGGTGAAGAATATACAATTTGTTTAAACAATATTTGTTGTTTATTTGGACAAAATTTAAAATATATGTCCAAAGTATAAATGGTAATGCCAAGGTTCTTGAAGAACTAATTGCTCAAATAACTCTAGAAGAGTTAATTGATTTAAAGCTGCAGAAGAGCTACATGATCTTCACCCAATGGTCAATTCTGTAATGCATCATTCTCTATATAGTCTCGTAAAACTTTTTGAGTATTGATTATATTATCAGTATATCAAGACATTGGATGAATGAAATTTTGAGACATATGCATTACTGTTATGACAAGAAATATATGTCAATTATAGATACCACTATTTATCTCTCTTGAGTTATATTGTATAGAATTATGAATTTGAGATGCAATATTGAGTAAACTTAAAGTTTATTGATAAATAATTTATTAGTTGGCATGACCGGTTGGACTATCCAGGATCATTAAAATACGAAGAATGATTATGAATTTATTATGGAACCAGAAGTTTCCTAATATGACTAATTTATATGTGCTACTTGTTTTATTTAAAAGTTACCAGTATTACTTGGGGCTGAATGTGTTATTTTGGGATGAATATTGAGAAATTATTAGTTGATGCATCAACAAATAGTCTTATGAATATTGTTATTTTTGCAACCTGTAGTTTGCACAATTTATTGATAATGAACTCATGTTTTAAGATTCTCCCAAAGACATATTTTGTCCTAATAATACTGATTGTATTGAGATAAATATTAAACATCCTGCAGAATGTTTATGGCTATGATATATTAGCACTTGTTTCGTATTTTGCCAACACATTGTAATTCTCCTCATAGTAGTTAGTTTGTGGTCAGAAACCAAATATTTCCCATCTTAAATTTAGAGATGCACTATGTATGTTGCTCCACCACAAAGGTAATGAGATGGGTTCTCAAAGAAATTATTAAATATGTTGGGAGCAAATCTCAAGGGAGAGATTCGTATTTTGTTAATTTTGAATATGTTGCCCCAACATAATGAGGAGAAATTATGAGGCTGGATAAAGATATTAGCATGTGTCTCATCTTGATCTTCTATTTTGATCCTCATAGAAGATACCTTAAACCAGAAGTTCAAAGGATAATTTATATAGCCAGGTATATTAATTGACCAACATCCAGCAAAGAATGCTCCTATTTGATATCCCTGAAGGATAATCTACCACTACAAATAAATTTGAGACACAACTGAAATGTGGTAGATAAGTCGATTCCAAAGATACAAACTCCTCACTGGAGCAAAGACTTAAGGTGGTTATATATGTTAAGTTGAGGAGATTTAAATTCCAGCAGAATTTGTCTCCAAACATCATTGATATATTATTTCCAGAAGAAATTCAGGTACCTGAAAATTGTGATAAATGATGAGATCTCAACATGATTGGGAACTATTGGAATCGCACAAGTATATGACTTTAAAGATATTAATGTGCATAATATATTGAGGATTTTCAAATCGATGTCTGCAGACTCGAAATGATAAAGTTCGCATGAGAAATATAAAAAGTTTAAACTATTCACAAGTACACTTGAAGTGTACATGTATTTCCAGCAGGAATAATACACTTGAAGTGTAATCTCAAAGAGATAGCAATTAATATTTACTTATAAAATGCGAACCACAAAAGTGAATATTGCCATGAGTTATGGCGTATGATTCTTCGTAAGACCTGGCACTGATAACGAAGAAATATATTTATAGTGGTGAATATAATAGTGCATGATAACACTTAATATGTGTTTATATTTATTATCATTTGATAATAATATTTATATTTGAAGTCCCTGATGGACTCGATATGCTTGAAACATATAATTGTTCCTGTAAAACATAATGAGATTATCTTAGTGAATTTTTATTGAAAGAATGATTGAGTATGTCCATATATGAGGATATCATTTATGACTTTCATTATCTTGATCTATGCACAAGTATTAATGAACTAGAAGTTCAAAATATTGTTTATTTATATAATATTGCATATTGATTGTTTGCCTAACTCCTGTAGAGCTAGTCAATACAACATTCTACTTATAGATATTCTTATTTGGATAAATGTCCCAGCAGGACAAATATATGAATTTTATAGTCATGATTTTGATATACGCCTGAAGCGTGATTAATCTCTTAATTTTGAAAATAAAATCCTCAAAAGAGAAAAGGATTTGATGATCAAGATATTTTTCCTGAAGAATTTAGAGAAGCAAGTATTGTGATCAATATTATGAAAAGTCAACATTTTGTTTTGATTAAACATCTTGAAGATGTTTCACATGGACATAGCACATCAATTGTTGTTGGGTTATTATATGCGAGATCCTTTATATCTATTGAAGAATATTGAAGAACTATTTGGTCTTGAAGTACCACAATTCTGTAATTGAGTGTATGAATACACTTGTCCACGTGCAAGTAGATATCTATTATAGTTCTTCTCTACTCAATAAATTTTGAGTTGGCATTAAGCTTGCCTATTGATATCTCCTTGAGATAGTTTATCTCGAATATTGAGAAAATCCAACTCCTGTTGAGATGGATATGTAAGGTATAAGTTACCTATATGATTCACATACACCATGCATTTATAAGCATGTGTTGATTATAACAGCCACATTTTCAACTTATAAAATTTCATGATGTTGGTTGAGAATATATTTGATCATGATTAATGTATTCGAGATAAATCTATATCCTCTAAGAAGGAATTCCAACTATATTGTTGGATGATAATAAAGTTTGGAATATATCTAAGGAGATATGATAAAATTTTTCTTTACTCATGAGCTCCTGAAGAGTGGTGACATTGATGTGCAACAAATTCAATCATGTGACAATCTGGCAGATTTATTCACTAAGGTATTACCAGCCGTATCATTTGAGAAATTAGTGAACAAAATTGGAATGCAGCTGTTAAGAAATCTTAAAGGATTATCTCATCAGGGGGAGTAAATATGGCATAAAGAGTAGTGTACTCTTTTTCCTTCACTAGAGTTTTTCTCACTGGGTTTTTTTTTCTAGTAAGGTTTTAACGAGGCATACTCTTATGCAATGGACATCCAAGGGGGAGTGTTATGAAATTAATATTATTATGAATGTTCATTATCAGAGTTATAGAGATACTCCAACTATCCAGAAGATAGATGGTAGAGTTCTATCATATCTTTGATTAGTGATAGGATTTATCTTCTGATTACCCTATACCTATTCTGACTTGGATGTACCCCTGAACCCTATAAATAGGGCTCTATATTGAGGTGTTATATACACTCATTCATTGATTGATTTACTCTCAGAGAATTAATAAAGATCTCTTGTTCTTTCTCTCTATTTTTTCTTTATATTTTTCTCCTATTCTTTACATTATAATTTCTTTATTAAATTCTCTACATTAGTATTACTATTTTGCTGTGCCGACAACGACTGCGCGTCAACAAATTCATAATAAACCTTTATTTTTTTGAGTGAGTTAAAGGAGGTATTTTTGGCCTATGTCCGGTGTCGATCGTCTGTCCCCAGACACGAGAGGACCTGGGCGCTCCACTGACACAGGACCTTAGTTGTCCAACTTCTTTCGCCTATTGCTTGAAATGCGTAACATTCTCCTTCGATGAAACTAATATGAGTGTCCTTGTATTCTCAGCCTTGCCAATGATCTTGTGAATTGTATTTGTAAATAGAGTGTTTATTATTTGGTGTAATCTGAAAAATCAAATCGAATCAGATCAAAATATATATTTTGGTTAGTTTTTTAGATTTTCAATTCGATTCGGTTGGATTTTTTGAATTAGAAATTAAATTCGAATCGATTTTTAATTTTTATTCTCAAATTAAAAATCGAATCGAAAACTCAAATTTTTTAAAAAATTATATATGAACGCATTTTGGTAATGCGTTCTTTAATAAAAATTAATTTTTAAAAAATAAAATTATTTTAAAAACGCATTACCTGAAGGATTTCTTTACTCTTTTCTTCAGTTTTGATTTTAAAAAAACCGGTTCAATTTGACTTTGTAAATTTTCAAGAAAATCGAAATGAAAATCAAATTATCCTATTAAAATCGAATCGAATAACTGAATGAATATCTCTATTTGTAAATTGAGTTTCAGCGTTTCAATAGTTAGCACCCGCTAAGATGAGCTTACTAATGCAACTGAGATCAAAGTCCAATGCCACGGAAGAAGAAGAAACAGAATATTGCACAAAAAGAGGAAATTTTATTGGATCAAATCAAGAAATCCATGAAAGAGCGCTGGGCGTTCTCTTCTCGACTGCTGTAACAAAAACTAATGGCAACTTCTACTAAATTAATGAAACCTAAAAAAGAAACAGCAGAAAAAACTGAATGTCACAGTCGAAACGGAAGCTGAACTGAGAAGAAGACATCAGAACGATCAGAGGAAAAGGACTCCAGTGGAGGATTCATCTTCTTTATTTGTTCACCCCAGTTGCATCCTTGACAGCATCAGCAGCCCCTTGTGCCTTTTCCATCATCTGCTGCCCAGTCTGCTGCATTGATTCCTTAGCAGATTGAGCTGCATTGCTTGCCTTATCCATCATTTGGCCGCCCTTTTCCTGATCAATCAATAATCATCATCGTTCAATTTAATAAAGAGTAATAATAAGAACGCAAGATTTGATATATAAACTACGAGTTAGAAGCTCACCTGGGCTTGTCCCTTGGCCTGCCCTGCTTGGTAGCTCATGTTCTGACTCTGAGAACTATCCATGATCTCTTTGTGGGTTAGAGAAATCAAAATGCGGATGCTAATTGTAGTGTATGTGTAACCCCAATTCAATTATTTGCTAATGGATGAAAGCAAGGGACTCTCAGAATCTATATTTATAGAAGCTCTGGCCAATCTACGAGCTACACGTGTAAGGACACGTGAAAACCAAAGGCAGGTGGCTCGGATATTGCTCAACGTCCGTCCTTTAGAAAGGGAAATCCTTTGGAGAAATTCAATAGCAGTTATTTGCTTCGGAAAAATAGGTACAACTCGAGTACTCGACGAAGTTCTGTTCTCAGACTCCGGCCTTTGATCTTATGTTCCCATCCAAGTAGTAGGAAGTCTTTTTTTCCTCTACATTTCAAGAAAAAGGAATCTAGTATTCAATCTATTACAATTCCATCCAATTATTCTTATTATTTCTTAAAACCTTGCAAAATCTGTTCTTGTATAACATGTTTGGGAAATTAGCAAATTTAGTCACATTACTATTTTATTTATCTTAACTTAACTTAAATTTAGTTTTTTACTTTTTTAGTCTCAAAATAATTTTTTAAAAAAACTTAAGACGTATTTGGATTAAGTTTTTGTTTGAATTCAATTGTAACGTATTTGAATTGAGTTGTATTAAAAATTGTAAAAATAAATTATTTGTGAAAAATAAAATAAAAATAAAAAAACTTAATTTAAAAATCAATATAAGTTCACCCATAGTTCCCGCCACCTATTGGGCGATGGAATCTCGCAAAGTCAATTGCGTACCAATGAGTCCGGTTACTATACTGCATGTACGATTTCTCTACACATGCAGTACTGAATCTAATCCTTCAGATCAAATATCGATTATGAAAATTTTATTAATTTTTAAAATATATATATAAGAACAAAAAATATATTCCGTCGAATCAAAATTAAAATTTAATTTAACGGATCAGATTTAATCCTACACATATGACAAATCGTACGTTCAGAACTGTAACTTTGGCGCGTGCCAATCACATGGAAATCTAAGAAAGGGTAAAATTGTCATTTGATTTCGTCTCCCACCCGTTTCCTTGAACCAGCCTTTACAGCATTTCCGAAGGCAAAACTAGAAGATGAAAAGTAGTCATGATTTTTTAATGCGAATCCACTCCTCGTGTTAGCTCATCAGCTGCTGCTCGTCCCAAAAATAGACTCAAGATTTTCAGGCATCATTGGATTTGCAAGAAAAACTGATTTTGATTCTTGGAAGTTCGGGGCTCTCGTCTCTCTGCTTCGCTTGTTGAAGCGGGTAAGATTTTTATTTCAAGAAGTGAAAACTTTTGGTGGGAGGGATTACGTATTTTTTTAAAAAATTATTTTGGGACTAAAAATGTTTTTTTTAATTAGGATTAGGTCAAGACAAATAAAATAATTATAGGACTAACTAATTTGTCAACATGTTTTTATAAACATATTTTAAGCTCAAAACTTTTTAATATGAACTGAGCAACAACAGTCTCAATTCCCTTGTTATTGATATTTTTTGTTAAAACCTGCAAAATCCTATCTCTTCTCGGTCCACTTTCGGCGGCTAACTCTAGTGTCGAAGCCTTGAACTCAGCCCAAAAAGAACACAAAAGTGCCGGAAACTTTTGAGGATGATCGGCTAGTAGATTAGAGATAGCAACTCGTTGTACTTAAACCACCCCTTTTCTGCACAAGATAAATGTGTTGGCGCAGGGGGCTACCTTATTTTCTATGCAAACCTCAACGATCCTAGATTAGAATCTGCTCTAGATAGACTGCTGGTTCTTCGAAATATGTAGTGCATCATGATGTGTCCCTATATTAGCTGACGCTAACAGAGTTATGCCTTTCATGAATCATCAAATGCGATGACGAAAGAGCTTGGATAAGAAATAAGCAGTTTATTTTGCTGGGATCAGAAGAATTGGGTGCTTCTCTTTGCACTAAATTCTAAAAAGCGATCGATAGTGGGTCAGCCACCAACGCGAGAAAGAGCAGTTATCAGTTGTTCCCAGAACAGAACCAAGTCGAAGTCGTGCAGGACGACCAAATATTAAGTCGTTAGAAGTCTCCTGCCCGCATCGGATGTTCGCCTCCACTACTACAGCATGTTACTAAACTCCGCGCTCTGGAATTCAGGACTACTTATGGCAAAATGTCAAGCAAGATTGTCGAAGAAACATGGAGTTATTCTTTCTCAATTCTCATCAACGAATAAAAAGAAACATCACCTCTGTTCTGTAAATCGCCAGAGTTCACTAAGATGCAAAAGTCATTTGCCGTTTCACTTCGCCAAGATACGTATCCCCTTTTCATTTTATTTCATATTGATTGATCACTTGGTTAATTCCGCAAATTAGTTAAGAAATTGGTAGAAATAGATCAATTGCTAACAAGATTAGATCTAAAAGCTCTCCTTTGAGAAGCCACTCACCTTTTATGGGCTAAAAAGCCCTTCCTTTTGTTACCTGTCATATGTTGGCCAGAGACTCAAAATACCTGCTCAAGTCCAGGGAAGAAGGCGGCTTATGCAATATATAAAAAGCCATCTTGGTTATACCATGTAACGTTATTTACCGTCAAGCCGAGGAAAATAACGGGAGTAGACGATACAATAACAGAGTTGTTATTCATAGCAATGCTGGAAATACAAATATATTAGAAGCAAAGGAAATGCATGAAATCAACAAACACAATCCAACCAACAACATACAAAGAACAATCTAGTTAAGAACCTTATTCATGGCCCAACTGATTGAGCAACACAGATCCAAAAACTATCGTAATAGTACTTTAGATGATGATAAATTCATTTGAAATCTGAATAATATGGCATCTGGTCTAGAACTGTTTCTCCCCAAATCCCTCATCATCGTCGTTCTCGCTCCAACAGCAGTACAAAGTCGACCTTGGAGACCCGCAGCAACCAGCGCTCACAAAACTCAGGTACATCATTGATCCTCCCTCGCCAAGCATTTCAGAGCTCCTTTCTCCACATATGTATCCCTTCACATCTAAAGAAAGGTCACCATCAAGATTTTTTCCCGGAAAATCAGTGTGCAAAGCCAAAGAAAATTCCATTGGTTGGAAGCAGGCTAATACCCTCTCCAGAAGTTCATTCAAGTTCAAGAACTCAAAATTATAACCAACAGCTTCAAAACTAGCATAACTGAAGCCATCCTCTGGTGTCACATGAATTGTAGAGATAGCATCTCCTTCTATTGCATTCATAGAATACCCACAGGGATCGAAGTTGAAATCACATATCTTGGAATCTGGAAGAATCTTCCTAATGCCAGAGATTTCAGTCATACCAGCTGCAGAGCTTGATTCACTTTTGTAAAAAGCACTGGCCGCCTTCTTATCCAAACCAGTCATGCATACCTCCAAGGTGTATACTGGATCCAGATTTTCTGCTGGTTCAGCACAAGCACTATAAACGTGCCATTTCTGTTCTGTACCCATACCACCCATCAAATAAGCTTTGCTACCTGCACCAAGTCTGCCAAAATAGTTGTCGAGGACAGCTACTTCCTCTGAGAAACTGCGATGTGGATATGACTGAGCACCAGGAAATATGAAACTCCCTCGAGTATACCTGACAGACCTAACCATGAGATTTAAAGAATCCGCCAATTTAAGAATGGCTGGGATAGAAAGAAGCAATTTTGTAGTCCCACAAGTTTTGAGCATAATTTTGTATGGGTACACAAAAAGGCTAGACTCTGAGAGTACGTAAGAATCAACTTCATCATTCGATAATGAAGATACGATGGTGCATTCAGCAGGTCTCAAAATTTCATCCAATTGGTCCTTTGACAAGGACCGAAGCCCCAGGGCATGGGGATCACCTAAAATTCCAGTTTTGAAGAAAGAGATTTCAAGCCTTTTCTCAAAACCTTCAAATCCAATCACAGAGACTGGCAAGGCCATCTTGCCTTATAAGAGAGAGGTGCTGTTGAAAGCAGGAATTACGAGAATGAGGGAAGAAGAAAAGAAATTCAAGAAACAGGGGAACAGCAAATTATTGAGGTTGAAAACTGTTTGTTTAAACCACCACCACTGGTGGCAATCAGACAGCTGGAGGAATCTCAGGATGGTTTTCGAGCGCACTGCACGTACAAGAAACATGATTTATAAGATGGTTTGTACACAGCTTCTACAAATCAAACTAGTTCACTGAAACACAGAGGCAAGAAGCAACATGCAGAAAAAGGATCAAAACTCACGTTAGAGTAAGCAGCAGATCTGAATTTCTTGATTCCACCGGCAGGTCGAATGTCCTCAATGCTGTATCCAAGGGGAGCTTCGTAGAACAATGATTTACTACTGCTAGACTTCTTTTTCCCACCTTTAGACTCCATTAGATCATTCAATCTTCTATGTCTTGAAACCAATCTATCTGGTGAAACGACTAAAACGAAAATGTCAGCATAACTTGAAAACAAGGAACACTAGGAAAAAAGTAATGGCAGAAAACCTTCTGCTCCAGCAATCAAAAGATGATTCTTTGCCAGTATGAAGAAAAGAAGAAACGAAGTAAACACGTTACACACTAGGGAGTAAACCTAATTGGGAAGAAAAGAAAGACGTTGTTATTCAGTTCATCGCATACCAAAACCTAACATGAAACGAACCAATTTCATGACAGAAGAATGTCTGATATTTGCCACTGTTGCACCGGCTAATAATAACCCATTGCACACATTCAATTCAAGTATCGAAAAAGAAAAGATATTAAAATATCAATCTGCCAAATTAAGTGACATAATTTCTAACTAGGACGCGGCAAAACATCCAATTTCAGGAAAAATAATAAGAGGAAAAGGTTAAGGGTAAGTGTAAGGGTACGGGTGACAGATAATCCAAGATGCAACAAAAATCTAATTAAACTCGCATAGAAAAAGAGGAAAAGATGTAGAATAACAAGATTGCAAATCTCTCCACAAAATAACATAATAGAAAATTAAGATCGTATCATGCAAACCCGCAAATAGAACTATAGTCAATGAAAATTGAAAGAAAACTAGAAGCTTACTTTATTTATGAAAGCGATTCGCGAATTCTGAATGGATCGAAACAAACCCTAATTTCGGAGATCTCGATCAAAACTAACGGATGGCAAGAACAAATTTATATATAGAGAGAAAGAGGAAGGAAGTTTTGCTTCAACAGCTACCGGATATTTGCAGGCGGCAGAAACGGGAGCCTTCGGGAAAGACGTAAAAGAGCGATTTTGTTGGAGAAAGAGAAGGACCGCAAGCAGCCTATATATAAGGCGGAGAATGGCGCGCGTATTGCAGCAACTCGCCACGTGTATTGCTTTGTATTTACCTTTCTAGCCCTTGCTTGTTACCAGTCAAAAAATTTTCTTTCTTTTTTTTTTTTTTGGAATGAATCCTTTACAAGTTACTAGAGAGCTAGACTTTTCTTTTCTAATTTCTTTCTTTTTTTTTCTTTATTGTTTTTTCAACTCTACTAAATAAAGAATATGCTCTCTTCAACTATGAACGAAATAATTACAGCATCATATAAGAAGATCAAACTGAAAATAAATAAATAAATTATTGTTTAAGAAATTATTTATTTAAAATTTTAATAAAATTTTATTTATGAGTATGTATGAATTTTTGTTTATAATTAAATGCCTAAATTTCTAAATATATTTGTTAACAATTTTTATACAAATAGAAAATTTCTCTTCTATTCTTTCCCCCGTCACCAAGAAAGAAAAAACGAAGAGGGTAGAGAACGTATACGAGTGTTGTTGCGAGATTCGTGTGGTGCTTAAGTCACGAGTTGCTTGGTTGTAAAGCAAATGGGGGGGGGGGGGGGGACTGGAAAAAGTTTAGGTCCGTTAACGTGTGTCCTTGCTGGATTCTTAAATCACCCAAAAAAAGAAAAAATGGAAAAAGAAAACGTTTGGTTTCCTGGACTCGCTCGCAAGTGATTCACGCTTCAGCGGCAACAGGCGGCTGAATAAGAGGAGAGCCAATCCTGTGGATCCCTATAGGCCCAGATAACAGCTGTTGTGTTTTTTGAGCTCCACATACATACCAATAATTGACCACTTTTGTGCTTTGCTTTTGGAAAATGTGGAAAGGAAGTCGTTATTCGAGAAAAAGACAGTCCATAAATTAAGCCGCTGGAATATAACTCGATGAATCTGGGCTCTGCCAATGTCGAGTTGGACCCGATTTTGTTTCGGCTTCTGAATAACAGGTTTGAGATCAATTTGATCGGGTTCGAATAGAGTTGGGCTTGATTTTTTTCTATAAATATTTTTTATATTATTATTTTTATTTTAAAATATTTTTTAAAAATATTTGATGTTATATTTTTAATTAGTATTTAAAATTTTAAATATTTTTAATTAAAAATAAAAGAAATTTTTAATTAATTATATTTTTATTACATATAAAAAATAATATTTTTAAAAAAATAATAATAACATTATATATATGTGAGCCTAGCTCAAGTAAATTTAAACTTCGAAATCAAGCCCCAACTTGGTTAAATAGCGAGTTGTGTTCAAGTCAAACAAACCCATTGACAATCTTAATTCTCTTAAAATTTCATAGTTAAGAAGCGAATTTTAGTGTGTGCTTTTCCCCCATTTTTTTAGTAATTATAGCGTGTATCACTATAGACTATGGTAAGAAGAGTTATATTACAAACACAAATCGTTATTTTCAATAGCAATTTTATCCATTATGACATTCCTTCCGCTTTCAAATTGTATCAAAATTGTAACAATAAAGTAGCATTTATTCAAATTTCAGACCATCATTATTTGTTCCTCATCCTTTCAAGTCATAAATAGACAAAATTGTCTAAAAGAATTATCACATGTGATTGTAGCATAATTTTTCTTGTCAAATTTCTCCATGTCATTCATAATTTGAAAAATATAATTACTCAAAAAATTTTATGTACATAAAAATATAAAATAAAAGTTTTTAGTTTAATAAATAAAAAGAGTTTTAAGACAAAAATAGCTGATTTATCAACAAAAAAAAAAACACACACACACAGTCCAAGTAGAGCATTTTCCCAAATTTTGATGAAAAAAGATTCAGGTATACTTCATAAATTTTTATTTTTATTTCCTTTTTTCACCTAAAATGGTATAATCATTTTGAACATCTCACCTAACTTCACGTAAGATAGTGGCAAAAGTAGAAATTAATAAAATTATGAAATCTCACTCTACGGTTCTTCATTCTCCTATTGCCAATTTGATCATGTCAAAGTAATATTAATCTGTTTTTTTTTCCTAAGGATTGAATGAGTATTTTCTAGTTCAAAATGAATATGAAAGTTAAATAGGAGAAGGACCATTCAATCTTATGCAGCGGGGAAGATTGAAATAAATTAAACTATTCATTATCAATTATTGCCCAAAATATTGTAATCGCTGATATTCAATAACTACCAACGAATTGTTTAAATAGATTCAAAGTCGAAATGCCACTCTTACAATAATTTGAAAAGGGAAAACAATAAATAAAGTTTTAATTGACGTTCATAGTGACTGTGTTTATGAAGTAAGGGATGGCAAAAGAAGGAAAAAATTTAACACCACCCAATCAAGAATTTAACTTACAATTTCATTGTAAATATGGCAACTTATTGTATACAATTACAAACCTTACGTATTTTTTATATTAGAAAGTGATATTTTCATTATACTTTTGAAGTTTTTTTACTCGTTTCTTATTTTTTTTTAAAAAAAAAATTTTAATACTTATAATTAATTTTTTTGAACGATGCTCGAGCTGAAATTTTGATGTATTTTTTTAATATTAATGTCGTTTTAATTATAAAAAAATAAAAGATGAGCGAAAGAAACTAAAAAAAGAGTAAGAATATTATTTTTTAAATTTTTTTGCCAAGTCAAAAATATTTTTGTATTACTAGCTTGTAAGCTGTAACCTAATCAAATTTTAGAAACATTTTATAATATAAGTATTTCTTCCAAAATGACATTAAGATTGGGGTCAACTCGAGTTTTGAAACCTAAAAGGCGCATCATTTCAGACACGATATTAACTTTGCTAGTTAACTCGTGCCGCTCCTGCCCGCCGAATACCAGAGCAAGAAGCATGAAATGAAAGGCTTTGCCATTTTTCCCTATGTAATGTGCTGAGCTGCACTTTGTGGCTGTGGTCATACAAACCCTGACAGCACTGCCGCATCGAAGAAGATACTATTACAGAGATAGCCCTTTTATCTTCCCATTCCAAAGAAATTAGCTCAAGAGACAAATTACTGAAATTTATCTGCTCGCCTGACAAGGTATCATTCTTATCATAGCTCCTGTAAGTGTAATTCTTGGAAATTATTGAATTGGGCATATGGAAATTCAGTACTTATGGTAGTAGAAATATGGCATCTGTTCCTCTCGTTTCAAGTAGTAGGTTATTGATTGATCAAGATAAATTGAAACTCAATGTTGGAAAATCCAATTCTTTGAGGCGGTATCAGAGTTTCACTTGCGCGTTTTCGAAGTCCTGCTACCGGTCAGTTTCTCCGCCTATATTGGGTGTGGGTTCCAGTTTCTGGAAATCTCCAGCTAGGGTATTGTTGCATTGTAGCAAGGTTAAATCACTGGCCAGCGAGTTGGGGAATGTAGAATCCCACGCTGGGAAAAGAGAAAATCATGTTGCCAGAAGGAAATTTTCGCTAAGATTGAGACCAAGGTTCCGTTTATTCTTGAAAAGATTGAAAAATTTTCCTATGAGGTCGATGTTAAGTGGCATTCGAACATTTCTGCGCAAGAATGCAAGAAGAGTGACCCTTACTACTTTTATTTCAATAGTTTTTGGGCTCTGCTTTTTGTTTCTGAAATTAACTGCAATGCCGTCACCGAAAGATGTTCTATATTCAAACTTGATTGCCAGTCTTCGTAATGGAGTGGTGACAAACGTTCTGTTTGAGGAGGGTACTCATCGCATATACTTCAATACAAACTCATGGACAACCGAACATACTCAAACGTCAGAAGCTGTCTCAGTGCCTGGAAAAGAGGTGTCCGATACCAATGCCAACAATGGTGTTGTTAGTGATGGTAAAGCAGGTCGCAGTTTTTTGTCTAAAATGTCACAAGATCGAGCATCTAGCTCTGCATGGCAGTTCTCGACAAGAAAGATCGATCATGATGAAGCTTATCTCTTTACTTTGATGAGGGAAAAAGGAACTTCTTATGGCTCAGCCCCTAAATCAGTACTTCTATACATAAGAAGTTTGTTGATTACAGTGTTAACCTTGTGGATTCCATTGACGCCTCTCATGTGGCTTCTCTATCGTCAACTTTCTGCTGCCAATAGTCCAGCTAGGAAACGAAGATCAAGTAATCAGTTGATTCACTTTGATGATGTGGAGGGTGTGGATGCTGCAAAAAAAGAGCTTATGGAGGTAAGCTAAGTTCTGTCAGTGAAGAAATTAAATTGCTGATAATTCCTTCTTTTGGGCATGTTAGGAGTAACCAACTACCAGAGTTGGTGGCTCAAATATAAGTTTGAATGCTGGAAATGTCATGCTACTGAAGCTTCCATCTTTCTTCCATGTTTGTGGGATACATTTCCTTTTTCTTAAATTTGAAAAGATCTGTAAGACAAATCAGCATAAAAGATACTGAGAAGTAGATCAAATCCAATAGCTAATTTATACTCATTGATTACCGATTTACTATTCTGAAAATTCTTTGTCGTATAGTAACTTAATCATGCTTCATGCATTAAAGTATGATGAGGAGACGGTTTCTTTCTTTTCTTTATTCTGTTATCTTTTAGATAATCAGATTTCCTTCATGGTGTTTCAAGTAACAACATGTCAGTTATTGTATCCTGGGAGTGAAATATCTCTTCTTCCCTTTACCGGAACCTTTTCGTTATGCTATCTATGGAAATGCACAAGGATATGGGCCACATGGTGGAGAGATTGACAAAACAGTTTGAAATTAACCTGTAAATCTTTACTTGAAAACAGTTCAACACTGAGGTTTTTATAGTTGGAAAACAAAAGGGATTTTGGAAGCCGTTATCTTGTAGCTTGCCGGAGGTAACAGGATACTGGATATATTGCAAGCTCATACTTGTCTTGCTTCATGATATTCTATGCCACTTAGTGTCCATCTATTATCTTGTTCTTTTGTCATGATGGTCATACAATTCCGTTTATACATTTTAGGTAGTTTCATGCTTGCAAGGAGCAATAAATTACAGTAAACTAGGAGCCAAATTACCTCGAGGTGTGCTACTTGTGGGACCTCCAGGAATGGGAAAAACGTTACTTGCCCGTGCGGTGGCTGGAGAAGCAGGAGTTCCATTCTTTTCGGTTTCTGCCAGTGAATTTGTGGAGTTATTTGTTGGGAGAGGGGCAGCTCGTATCAGAGACCTTTTCAGTGTTGCAAGGAAGAATGCACCATCCATAATTTTCATTGATGAACTTGATGCTGTTGGAGGGAAGCGTGGAAGAAGTTTCAATGATGAAAGAGATCAGACACTTAACCAGGTAGGATGTTCTTTGGTCCTGAAACATTCCAGCAGCATTCTCTTTCATGCTGTACACTTCTACTTAGTTTAGGGTTGGCAGTACCTTGAACATATTTCAGGTATTTTTACCTTCTGCTGGAACTTCTGAATGTACTTGGAAACGTTGCATGAAACCGAAGTATTATTTTCTGTCACAGCTATCCCCAAGACCAAAAAACACTAATACTAGGTTGTGGACCTGTACTCGCTTTATTGTGTGGTGCCCTATTCCTTGTGACCAAGGCGCTAGATCTTCTAGCTATTCAATTGACCAAATGGCTAGGAAAAATTCCTTTCATGGAGTGTTTGAGTTTATTCGCCTACCAACTCTGTGTGAGAAAATGACCGAATTGATGTACAATAATGACATTATTAATACTAATGATGTGTGGTGCAATACTCTTTATAGAGTGAGAAGATGGAAATCTTATGCATAGATAATCATTGCAAAAGAACATTATAAAAAAAAAAAATTCTATTGTGTTAGCATTCAGGCCGAGGAACAACTCACTTTCAAGGAGGTCCATAAATGGTTGAAGATTCATTATTTAGTACTTCTTCGCTAGTTTGCCTATATAGTCTCTGTTATGAAAAAAAGGGAAACTACTGCATCAAATTTTATGAATGGCAGCTTCTTCTTGCCTTTATTCTTGTACCATGTTCTTTTAAGATTCCAGTCCTGTCAAATACTGACACAACCATAAAATGAACAAGGCTTCTTCTGTTGCCTGGTTTAGCAAAGCTATATACATGCAGCGTACTCCAGTAGTTTAACAAAGACTTAAATACTTGTTTATCTGTTAAATGTTTTTCTTAATATCCTTTGACTTCCAACTGCCGTTTCTAATATTTTGTTAGTTTGCTAATTTTCTTGTAGTTGCTAACTGAAATGGATGGCTTTGAGTCTGACACAAATGTTGTGGTTATTGCTGCAACTAATAGACCAGAAGCTTTGGATCAAGCTCTTTGCCGTCCTGGCCGCTTCTCAAGAAAAATTTTCGTGGGTGAACCAGATGAAGCTGGAAGAAAAAGGATTTTGGCCATACATTTTAGAGGAGTGCCCCTCGAGGAAGATTTGGACCTTATCTGCAGTTTAGTTGCATCTCTTACCCAAGGCTTTGTCGGTGCTGATCTTGCAAACATTGTTAATGAAGCTGCTTTGCTTGCTGCTCGCAGAGGTTGGTAGAGGATATGTTGTGTTGTTGAATAAATTCTGATTGCTTCTGTCATATACTTATATTTCTATTAGTTTTGAATGTTACTGGTGAGATCAAATTCAATATCAGGATAAGAATGTTATGGTCAGGGGGAAGAGGTGATTGGGAAGGATAGGTGTCTGCTTCTCCCTCCCCTTGACAATATGCTATTGGCTTTGCCTGTCTAGCTGGAACACGTGTGCTGACTCTTTGTTGTTAATTGCTTTGACACTATTTTGGCCACAGGAATTTATCATGGCACTAGTTTATGTTCACTTACCAAGAGTTTAGAAGGAAATGATTAAAATTGCCTTGCTTCTTGCTTCAACGGGAACCTGAAGGGTTTCCCTTGGCCAGCAGAGAATGTTCAAGGCTGTTGGCCCTCGTAATGTTTTCTGGTACCTCTATTTTCCCCTTTCAATACTTGCAATCCGGTTGTCTCATTTAGGGATTTGCACTGTGACAGGACTCTCAAACTTAAATTGCTCTTTCATGCGTTAGGATCTGATATTTAAAACCTGTATTTAAAGTATTAAATCTGTTTGCCATGCTTCCTTGATACAGGTGCTGAATGTGTCTCAAGGGAGGATGTAATGGAAGCAATAGAAAGAGCGAAATTTGGGATCAATGATAGGCAATTGAGTCCTACTTCCATTGGCAGGGAGCTTGGAAAACTGTTCCCTTGGATGCCTTCTCTAGTTGCTAGGAGCGATACAAGACAGGATGGAGCAGGAGGGCCATTGGGCTATCAAACTCTAAGCTGATAGGTATGCCTTTTATGATGTTGTATTATTGGCTTGTTTGTTGTTTATTATGCTTAGGAAGATGAGAAATTTGCTACATGATGGCATTGTATCTTAATCTTGAGAGGACTTTGTCAATAAATGGTTGGAATGGTTTGTAATACTTAATATTAGGAAATTTCTTCAATTGGATGTGCTTCTGGTGTAGTGATGGAAGAGTGCAAATTGAAAAGTATGAGCTTCTGTTTTTCTTTGAAAGGATAGGCTCTGCTTCAATTAGGATTGGTATAAATTGAAAATGTCATCCGAGTCTCATATCAGGTAACTAGTATGTCACTGGTGACATTATGTTTGCTTTCCTTCTGGCATTCTCTGTCCCAAAGAAAAACATTCTAAGGCTTAAGATTCTATATAAACCCTTCCTCTTCTTCCCCCTTTTTGTGAAATGGAAAAGAAACTTGACTAATCGATTGCTTGTCAATATTAGCCAAAAGAATTTGTTTCTTGAGGGTTTATAAACCTGTTATGGTGCTAACTCTTGTCCTGCTGTGATTTCTTCAAGATACAGGGAAGCAAAAGTTTCCTCAACATGTAGCAGCTCCAGGAGATTATGAAAGGCACATCTGCTGTTCTTTATGCTGGCAACTGGCTCTCTTTTTAACTCATTTTTAGCAGAATCTTCTAGCTCAGAATCCTTTGGAAACATGGAAATTGAGAGACTCTGTAGCCTCTTAGCCAATCAGTTCCTGGATTGTCACAATCAGTAGTGATATTATTGTGCTGAATTCTGGAGAAGGCATGTCTGTAATGTTTATCAAGAAACAGAGGCCGAGGAAAACCATCCATGCATCTCATGTTGTCCATTCAGCTGGGAATATATATGGAGAGAATAAATCCACTAGATACAAATGCGTAGAAACAGCACCACAGTTTTGAGAAGATGCAGTGGTTACGTTTTCATTCTTCGTGATGACATTGTTTGTATATACAAGCACAATTTCGTTTCACATGTTTTTGTTTTTTAAGGGAGAGTAATCATGAAACTGTAGATGAAAAATGAATTACTATTATTTTAGACATCCCAAATTTTATAGCACTAGATATGGTTGTCTTGAGAATTAGAGACATTAGCTTCTTTTAGGAAGAAATTCAAAATGGACATTACTCCTTTTATCCTTAGAAGCAATAGTTCGAGAAACGATGACATCTCGGACAAGTCAACAAAACAGATGCATGTATTCTTGAAGATAGAACATATGGTAGCATCTACACTATTGTGAAAAGAATATAAGTTTTTTTTTTAATATCCAGAATAAAGGTCTCATAAGCAAAGCTTTTCTTGCTGGATCAAAAGAACCAAGTACTACATTTTTAGTATATTACTAATTATAATATTTATTAGTTAAAGTTTATCTTATTAGAGTTAAGATATATGAATAGAAAATTTTAAATTTAGGAATGGTACAAAAAATATTGTACAAAAGTGTTGTACAGAATCTTGATCCAAATATACTATTGCAAGAGAGAAGGCTATGCGTTAAGACCTAGACATCGCTAAAAGGTTACGCGTTCAGGCTGTTTGCAGAGCTCCAAGCCCTCAGAGCTCAAAATCCCCAACCTTTCGCCAGCATCGACCCGGACTGGCTCCTCACTCTAATAGAAAGTGCTCGTAGCCCATACACCACAAGCTGGAATCGAAGCTGTCGAAAGTCCACCGGAGGTACGATTTCCTCATCTTTCTGTTCAGTCGTGTGAGTATGTAATCCAGTTACTCCTACCTCGAGCGTCGTATATTCCGTCCCATTCATTATCTATCCATCTGCTCAATCTCTACGACCGGCGGCTGGCGTATTGTTTGTAGTTTGTAAGTTCTAGGTTTCCGAATTTGGATTTTAGATAAGAATTACGTTCTTTTATGTTCGCATAATCAGGGTATCCTAGAAAAGTTTCGTAAATTCATGGTACGCGCGTAATCTTCCTATAATTAGATACCTTTTGATGCAATGCTTTCCTAGGAGCGAACGTAGAACTGCTTGAGCGAAGTTATGTGAAAGTTGGAACTTTTGTGGTGTTAACAGATTTATGATTAAACCAGAGAAGTAATATAAACCTAAAAGCTTTTCCCCCCTCTTTTAATGAATATATACCTAAATGCAATTGCAACCTGAATAATCATTCCTGTCATCGCAGTTCAAGTTCCCATCTCAATGGGAAGCAAAGGTCGAATTCCACCTCCCCACCCCCATCTGCGACGGTCACTTCCAGGCCCTGGCATGCTGCATCCTGACTCATATGGTCCTCCAATACATCCCCCGCCGGGTGGTTTTCCACCTTATGATATGTTGCCTCCTCCAGAAGTTATGGAACAGAAACTTGCTGCACAACATGTTGAGATGCAAAAACTTGCTACGGAAAACCAGAGGCTTGCTTCTAGTCATGGAACTCTAAGACAAGAGCTTGCTGCGGCGCAGCATGAGTTGCAAATGTTGCATGCCCACATAGACGAAATGAAGTTGGACAGGGAACAGCAGACGAGGGTTCTTATGGAGAAAATTACAAGGATTGAGGCTGAATTACGAGCTGCAGAACCCATTAAAACGGAGTTGCAGCAGGCTCGAGCTGAAGCGCAGAGCTTGGTTGCTACAAGGCAGGATCTTATTTCTAAGGTGCAGCAGCTCAATCAAGAGCTTCAGAGGGCTCATGCTGATGTTCAGCAAATTCCTTTTCTGTTGTCTGAGCTAGATGGTCTAAAACAAGAGTATCAACATTACAGGTATTATTCCTTCCTTTTCACCTTTTCTCAGAGTACCTAGATCCCAACAACCGGAAGGAAAATGATCTCATTGTCTTGTGGAATGTAGAATGATCAGTTTACTGTCTATTTCTTGTTTGTGTGCATATGTAATTGTTTCTTTTGATTTGTGCTAGATAGAGTTTGGTGTTTGCATTTCAAGACAAACAACTTGAAGTTTACTGTCTATTTCTTGTTTGTGTGCATATGTAATTGTTTCTTTTGATTTGTGCTAGATAGAGTTTGGTGTTTGCATTTCAAGACAAACAACTTGAAGTTATGAATGATAGGATAAATATTTTTAGATAGATAGATGCAAATCTGAGACTTGAATAACAATTTTTTTTTACTTTTTCGTTTTCATGTTTGTTTGCTGTTAATTGTTAATGTCTGGGTTTCATGGAGAGGAATGTCATGTATTCTTCTTGTGGTTAATGCAGAGCTACATATGACTATGAGAAGAAACTGTACAACGATCACCTTGAATCTCTTCAGGTGATGGAGAAGAACTATGTAACAATGGCCAGAGAGGTAGAAAAGCTCAGAGCAGAGTTAACTACTATTTCCAACTTTGAGAGACCAACAAGTATGGATCTACTTTGATGGAATGCTCTTCTAATAATACGTCTGCTCTTTTGCAATCCCGTGCCTGAATACCTCACATTAACAAATGCAGGTGGGCAATACGGTGGTCATACCGGATACCATGGGAACAACAGTTCTGGAAATTATGCTGTTCAAAATGCTTTCAGCAATGGGTTTCCCATCCCTCAGGTTTACTTCCTTTTTAATCTTTACTTTCGGGTAGTTTCATTAGTTATCATCATCTCCTTGTTCTTCTTCTTGGAGATCTAAAAAAGCAATCAATATCTTATGATAATTTAAAAGAGTAATTTTCTTCTTGTGCTTCAGCATATCCAAATTCTTGAATTTTTCAACTTTTCTGTGGCTTTACATATAAAGCTGGTGATTTCCATTGCTACTCTTCCTTTTGGAAGCATTAGCATTTGAAAAGCCCAGGGGTAGATAAGTATTGACTATCAGTTATTCTTTAGTTTTAGACTAATTGTAGGTTTTAAGAATAGTGTCTGCTAGTTGTACCTTTTTCATGGTGATTAAGATGCATTTTTTGGTTTTGGGGCACCTCTGGAGAGTTTAGTTGTTTAGCTGCTTCTCGAAAATGTGGTACTGCTACTAAAAATGTGAATATGTACTCATGTTCTTCGTGTCTTGTGGGTTTGGTAAGCAATATTGGAGAAGATCATTTTCAGATAGCAACTATTCCATTTATTGTTTAACCCAATTATATCCTTTCCATGTGGTTGCAGGGTCGAGGTCCCCTCCCAGTTGGAGCTAGTGGTGGTGCAATTGGTGCTGATGTTGCTGCAAGTGCTAGTGGCAGTGTGGGTGCTGGAGCTACTCCTCCTACTGCGCCACAACCTGGGCCTGGCCGTGCTCCTCCGCCACCTCCTCCTGCTAGGACTTCTTATGATGGGTCGAGAGCTCCTAGTTATGATGCTCCAAGAGGACCTGCTGGTTCTGGGCCTGCTTATGATCTACAGAGAGGTATTGGTGGACCTGGACACAGAGGAGGAGCTGCTGCTGGGTATGAATTGCAGAGGGGACTTGGACATGAAGGGCAGATGGCACCTGGGTATGAAGCTCATAGGTCAGGTTATGATGGACATTGGGCACCCATATATGATGCCCAGAGAGGCTCAGGCTATGATGCCCAAAGAGGAGGGTATGATCCATCAAAAAATACCAGCTATGATGTGTCATCTGGGGCCACTGGACCTCAAGGACAGGTAGCACCTGTGAACAATGCACCTTATGGATCAGCAACCCCACCTGCTCGCGGTGCGGGGACCAAGTATGAGGCACCATCCCGAGGTGGGAATGCTGCTCGTAGATGAGCTTGATGTTTGATAGTGTGACAAAATTTTCCCTATGTAGTTCAGTAAATATGTTGCCAATTTGGGTATACAGGCTATGTGTTGGGGACATTAACGACACTGTTCGCAAAGCATATGTATATTTTACTTGGCAACAGTTCAACAGTGAGGATAATATAATTGGAAAACAAAAAAATTTTTTGGTGGCATTTGCTTTGTGGTTGCCAGGGATACTGGATATATTGCAAGCTGATATTTTGTTTCAATTCATGATATTACATACCACTTAATACTCATTTTTTAATCCGAAACTTTATCACGGTGCTTATACACTTTGTTTATATACTTTGTAAATAGTTTCATGCTTGCAAGGAGCACAAAATTATAGTTAGGAGCCAAATTGGGTAGAAGCACTGGTAGTATCTGTAGGAACTGGAAAATCATTTCTACCTGGTGCAGGAGCTGGAGAAGCAGGAGTCTAAAAATTTCAGCTTCTGTAAGTGAATTGCAGAGTTATTTGTTAAGAAGGGCAGCTAGAATTTGAGACTTTCTGGGTGTTTCAAGGAGAATGTGCTGAGAAGTTTTCATTCCTGAGGTTGATTCTGTCCGAGGAAGCGTTAAGAAGTTTAAGTGATGAAAGAGATCCAGACACTTAACCAGGTATTATTTCCTTCTGCTCTGAAACGTTCCCCTAGCATTCTCTTTCAGAGTGACATTTTTACTTAATTCAGGAATCAGGCCAGGCAGTACCTTATATTTACATTGTGATCCTTCTGCTGAAACTTCTGAATTTACCTGCAGATTGGATGAGAACAGTGCGGATAAGTTCGAATTGATGTGCGCGATGAAGTGCTGGAGCAGGTTATATAGATGGTGAAAAGATGGGAATCATATGTAATTATACTATTAATTTTTTTTCAATATTATTTTAGTTTCAACTGCCATTTCTATCTATTAACTAGTTTAAACAGTTCTTATAGTTGCTAATGCTAGATGGATGTCTTTCTGTCTGATAAATGTAGGCTTAGTGCTGTGACTAAGAGTTCAGATTATGGATCAAGCCCTTTGTCATCTTGGTCATATCTCAGTGAAGATTTTGTGCAAGAACCAGATGAACCTGGAAAGAAAAATTTTTAGCCATACATTTCAGAGGATTGCCCCAAAAGGATGGGGCGGACATAATCTGCGACCTAGTTGGATCTCTTGTCCAACGTTTTATAGGTGCTGATGTTGCAAACATTGTCAATAAGAATGCTTTTCTTGCTGCTCACAAGAGGTTTTTTCAGGATATTTTGCATTGGCAAATCTACTTTTGTTGGCTGATAAACATGGGATAAATTTGTCTAACCATGTGTCTTTTGACGCACCAGCTCTTTGCTAGGCCTTGGCTAGCAGTGGAACCAGTATTTTGAGTTTTACCTGGTAGGGATGCGTACGTCAGTTGGCCCTACCGGCACCTCTTCCCCTCTGTATTTCCTAATGGCTTAGCCTGTCCATTGTGGGCACTTGCTCATTCTTTCTACTTTCAAGTGCTCTGATGCTATTTTGGCCATAGCAACTCTCAACTATTGGCACTGGTTGCAGTTCATCTCCGCAGAGCTAAAAAGAAATGTGAATTTAGAGGCCTCTTGCTCCAGCAGGAAGTTGAGGAATTCTACTGGCTATCAGAGGACATGCAAGGCTGCTGACTCTTGCAGGTAGTGTTCCTACTACTGTTGCTTTTCCATTTTCAAATTATGTAGACCGGCTATCCATATCTCACATTTGGGGAATTGCCCTGCAATACAATTTTGGTGCTCCGTTAATCATACTCAGGATCTGATGTTAAAGCCCACAGTTCTATTATTCTTTTGCTGTTCTTTTTTTAATACACGGGATTTCAATGTGTTTAGGAAAAGGAACAACAGAAGGAGCGAAGTTTGGGGAAAATGATACGCAATTTTGTCCTACTTCCATTGGCGGAGAGCTCGGAAACCTGATCCTTGGGTGCCCTCTCTAGTTGCAGGGAGCAATTATTTCCCTAAGCTAAGCTACATAGCGAAGTTTCCTCAGCATCTAGCAGCTAGAAGAGGGCATGTTTGGTTTTCATTGATAATTCAACTTAACCCGGCTGGCGCTTCCAGTTCTTGGGAAAGTTTCGTTGCTCTTATTTTTGCATCCTTGTGATGGAGTAAGTGTGAATGGTTCTGAAAGCAGCTGGATCATCATCTTTGTGAGACATAATTGCTGAGGAATACCAGTGTGCTGGTTGAACTGTCGTGTCCTTTTGCTTCCATCAATAGAGCGACACCCGTGCAATGTTAAATTAATTTCAGAAGTAGGAATGGAAGTTTCATAATCATGACATCTTAGACCTAGAAAGAAACAAGCATGGTTTCTATTGATTGGCGGAGTACTTCTGTTCTTCATTCTTTGTCGAACGTGGAAATTGCTTGTACTACTGAGCTTGGAATTTTGCTGTTTTTATCGAGGCCTGCTATTTTATGATAATTAATGCAAAATCAGAATCCTCCAACATCTGCTTCTAGTGCTTCGATTGGATAGATACCAGCCATATCTTTAGCGTTTGGCTTGATTCGGACATCCATCAGGCGCCCTAGGAAAGTGAATTCTCTTGCAAATTGGATTCTCGACTTGGACAATCTTTTGGTGGTTTTCCACTGTTTTATCCTCTGATTGGTGCTTGTCGGCGTTGATATTGGCGGGCACACGAATAATTCAACATTTGCAACAATTCACCGTCATTTTAATTCCTTGTTCCAAGTTTATTGGGATCCTTCATGGCCCCGAAAGCAAGGAACATTATGCAGAAGCGTTCCTCTTTTAATTCGTTTACGGGATGGTCTTCTGGTTCAGAATCTTCTGAAATCATCAGCTTGAGAAATACTCTTTTTATCTGTTGTCAATTTTCTCTGCCTTCTCATATGCACCCCTCCTATTTAGAATTGGACTCGCACTTCTAACTACATGTAAAGATAATAATTAGATTATAAATTAATTATTATAAAACTAAATATTTTTTAAATAAATTAAAATAAAAGTACTCAAATTTAATTTTTAACAAAAGGAATATTTACTTTTATATAAATAATTTTTTTAAAATTATAATTTACTGATTTATCTAGTTCCTCAATACCGTCACATTAAACGGTAATAGAGACAAATATTATAATACAATGTAACTTTTTTGTATATATTTTTTTTATAGTATATATTTATATTTAAAAGTTTATTACTAAATATAAAATTTATAGTGTATAAATCTCTTGATTTTTAATAAAATTACTATTTATTTTATCAAAAAAATAAATTTTTATGAGAAAGGAATCAATATCTTGTATCCACGTAGACTGCCCCTATAAATATAATGCTGCTCAAGAAACCAAAAGCAGAGCAAAAGCAATCATACCATCGCCATGATAAATGGTTCGGTTCGCGTAAGGTTAGGGAAAGAGGGAGGGAGAGAACAAGACTCATAGTAATTTTGTTTGTTTCACCTAAACAGAAAATAAATTCTCAATTTTTCAATTAAAAAAAATGTTAATTTGTTGATGCATCATTTACTTTCCACCAATCACCCTTCAATTAAATAACATAAATTATTTATTTACTTCTTTATTTATTTCCGTCTTCCTTTTTATTCGCTCTTCTCACCCAAACCAAACATACTTTAAAGACAAGTTGCAGCACAAAGTGTTAGAAGTCTGTGCTGCACACTTTTCATTGCTTATGATAATATTTGTATATACAAGCACCATCTTTGGTGTCAGCCATACAATTAAAAAAACCCTAAAATAGAAGCTGGGAAGTGGCCCCTTTCTTCTGTAACATAAATAGAGTGCCCTCAATCTAATCTTTGCTGCTTCTTTTTTACGAAGTACCATAATCTTGATTTCGATTCTCCTTTTCCTCGATGAATAAAGCCTGGAACCTCCTTATAAGCTCTTTGCTGTATGTGGCAGAAACACACAGTAAAATATCAAGTATACGTAACAAAATTTCAATCGATCAATCAAAAGGGTATTTCCTGTAGTTTACCTCATCAACTGTCGGTCAAGGGAAGATGTAGCTAAGAGGCCTCTGTTTTCTTCTGCTCTTCTTAAGAGGTAAGGCATAACCTGTTCAACAGGTCCAAATGGCAAATACTTGCTAACTTGAAATCCTGCATTTGTCAAGCCAAAAGACAGTGCCTCCGACATTCCATATAACTGAGCAAATTGGAGTCTCTGGTTCTGCTTTCCGACCCCCAAATCTATTGCTTTGGCTGCTGCAAGTTTTCCTGTCACCATCAAGAAGTGCACACGTTAAGTGATTGCCTTTCTTTTCCTTAATATTGCCTCAAGATTCTTTTGTCACATTGATTTTCTCTACCTGATTCAACATTGTGGGTAGCAAGAACAACCGCGCCTGATCCATCGGCAACCTTCTCAAGCATATAAGAAGCGCAGCTGTTGTAGCAAGCATGCGTTTGCTCGATGTTGTTGTGAATCGGAGACTCCACTCCCAATGAAGCAGCTAATTTTCTTTCGCTTGACATATAAGCTCCCCTGACCAGTTTAAAACCGACCCGTGATCCCAGTTCTTCGGAAGCTTTCTTTGCTCTTATTAATCTTTCTTTTGCGTCCTTGAGATAAGTTTGAATGGTTCCAAAAACAACTGGATCATTATCTTTGTGATACATAATTGCTGAGGAATATGTTAAGTAATCAATTCCTGGTTGAACTGCTGTGTCCTCTGCATCTATCAATAGAGGGACATTTGCTTCGACACAATGTTGGCAAATCTTGAATAATCTTTCATGACTTAATTGGAGATCTTGCTCTTCTTCTCTGATTAAAGGCTGTGGCCTTATTGGGGTGTGGTAAAGAGGGCTAGAATCAGCGAAAATGGGTAAAGTTTTAACTTTCCATGGGAGATGGAAAGCAGGATCCTTGTGCTCCCACCTCAGCAAATCGCTTACTCTTCTAAGCAAACGAGGGGGACAAATTGCGGTGATCTTCACTACCACAAAGCTCGCCTGTTTTATGAAAGATTCGTACTTTTCAGACATTCAGAAACAATTAATTTGAAGAAAATCAAATACAACTGACTACAATACGATAAGCACAAAAGTCGAAGCGTTCCTCACTGATGAATATAGAAAAGATGCTCCTAATTTAACATGCAACCCAAGCACCACAAGCAAAGAAGAACTCGCAAGAAGAATGATTAAGCTTACAGATGATGGAGGAAGCGACTTCGTTGATTCAATTGTTTTAATAAATTCGATCATATTTCGATCGCACGACTCGTTATCCGTTGCATGCTCTAAACCATAATCCAACATGCTTCTCAATCCAGCATCCCATAGCCTGGTGATGGTGCTACCAAGTTCTCCCAAATTCTCGCCAGCCACAAAACGTTCATAAAACGAACGCTTTACCGCCGCCAAGATCACCTCCCTCAAGATGGGAGTTCTCACGAGCCCTGAATTCATGACCCACATGCCCATGTCAACCATAGGCCCGAAAGCAGCTATCTGCATCGTGGCCGAGGATTTCAACAACCTGGATGTTGAAAGCTTGGAAAACAACACCTTAGCATCCTCAAGATCAATGATCTTGTTATTAGTAACCGGTGTTAAGGGGATCTGCGCAGAGATGGTGGTCTCGATAGGTTTATCCTCAAATTTCAGTGACGTAACCGAGGCGAACGGTGATGGGGCCGTGTGTACACGTCTGAGAATATATGGTAAGTTACAGAGGAACTTTGATTGGGGGACACCGCGGCTAGCCATGGGAGAAAGCTGGATGGAAGAGCAAAAAGGATAATGATGGCAAGCGTTGGACTACTTGTTACAAGCAATAGGAGCTTCTGCGAGGAAGGTCGGGCATTTATAGACAAGGACAAAGAACTATTTACTCCATACATTTTACAGCGTGAAACCAGTCGTCATCAGAGATTGACTGCGTGTTGTTTCGTACGTTTCGGTTCGCAAAGTTAGAAACAGTGAGAGAGGGAGGACATATTTAGCTGAATCTGGTTCACGACCCTACTTGTAGACCGAGGTCACCGCAACAAGTCATGTAACCAGATGTTCCCTTCTCGATCTCTCACTTTTCCTTCCTCTAGCCGTCGTCCGTGACCCTCCGGTAGTCTTTTCGCTCAAAATCCACTATTACAATTTGTCTTTGAGTTTGATGATACTGCTACGAGCCGCTGCCTAGTGGATATTATAGCACTGGCTTTTAAGAATTCACCAGAGAAGACCATTCTACCGTTCTACTACTGTTTTTCGAACATCGCCAGGAAAGAGACGGCTAAAACTAAGCAAGCAGAAAAATAAGAAGAGGGTCTCCATAATGTTGAGATGGAATAAGAACGAAGATGAAAATTCACATCAGGACTTCCGACCTCTGTGTTAGTTGAAGTTTAATTTGCAGATTTGAATTTCTGTTTCTAGTCTTCTTTCAAAATTATATCCTTCGGTTGGATAAATTGTATATTTGGTTCTTAATATGTTGGATCATCTCGCTTTGGTTGGTTCTCTCCATTTATTTTCAGATTTCTGTCCGTACCACTTTTAACAATTTGGAATAAGTTCAGAATTATAAGGTTTCTCACTTTTCTCATCCAAATTTCACGGTGCTCTCTTTCCCCATTTAATGGCACAGACAAAATGGCTGCTCAACCCATTCTCAAATTCACATTTTGCTTCTCTCATCTTCACTTTTCTCCTAGGAGCAAAGGATTTGATCACCACCATTGTAGATCTGCAATGTACATGATGAACTGAGGAGATCGCTGAGTGGCGGCGGCGGCGGCTGAAAGGGGGAATCTTATAGCCACTAAGTAGATTCATGAGAAGAAAAGAAGAGATCGGTGGCGGCAATTTCTCCGTCCGCTAATTTTGCCCGGCTGTTGTTGAGAGAGAGAGAGAGACAAAGCGGGAATTGGTTGTGGCGCAGAAGATGGAGAGGAGAGAATACATGAATAATGTCAATGGCGATTGAGAAAGAGAACGAAGATCATGATTTTCCACAAGCAATACAGAACGAAGAAGACCTTTCGGAGGGAGGAAAAAATAAAAGAAGAAACCACAAAGGACATATGGCTTCTTTCGGTGAATTCGGTCCACAGATGGGACCTTAGACCAGGGCAGTGCACCTGCGCATTTCCCGAGAGGAAAACCTAAAGATCGGTAACGTCAACGTTTGTGGTCAAAGCTTCAAGGTTAAGATTTGTCTCTCGCTATGCTGATGCTATGCTGGGCTGGATGGGTAAGTGGAGCTGAGCTGCCGCGTCATACTGATGATACTCAAGACCACGTCATTTTTTTTCCTTCTTTTTTGTTTTACACATTTTACTATATGTAAGACTGTATTAGAATTGAAAATCGGTAGATTTATCTTAAATTCTTTAAGAATAAATTACTTATAAGAATGAAAGTAACAAATTTACTATTTTTTTGAGTTCAAAATAAATTCTAATTAATTTATTGGATTATTGTGGATAGAGGATCATGCAATTTTTTTTTTTTTGAGGGAGGATAGCAGATCATACTGCAGCGTCAGCAGAATTATCGAATAGTCAACATTGTATTTCTAGGTAATTGCCGCGGTTCCCTTTTAAAAAGAAAAAAAATTAATATTGTATCTTGTTTATTTATGGAGGAAATATATTTTTTATTATATTATATAATTCATCGTATAAAATTATATAAATATACATATTAAACATAAGATGATTTTATTAATACTGGATAATTTTTATACAATGTTAATATTTATTTTCATCAAATATTTAATAAAATCTCTAAATTACATGCATAACTCTTATTTTATTTTTTATAAATTATAATTAATTTTTAAAATTAATTTGAAATAATTTTAAATATATTATAATTTTAAATTTTAATATTAAAATGTTAAAAATAATAACTAAAAATTTTTAAAATAAAATAATATTTATCAACCAATTAATTATATTTTAAAAAATAAAATATAAAAAAGAAACAAAATTTGAAAAACAGAAACAAAAGTGTATGAGCGTTGAGCGCCCAAGCTAGGCGCCCCTCACTCTTTTTCTTTTCCTTTTTCCTATTTTTATTTATTTTTATGTTATTTTTTAAATAATAGTAATTTATTGTAAAAATTATAAAAAATTATTATTTATTAATAAAACCGTCCTGATTTAATAATCTCTAACTTAATTATTTAGTAAAATCAGTAATCATGGAAAATGTATCCTTAGAAACTATCCACTATTAGCTGCACATTTTAGTTTTTTTTTTCTTTTGATATTTTTGAAAAATGCATGTTTTAATATTTTATAGAGTTAACGTGAGATAATAATTTAATTGATAAACATACTTTGTAGTAAACCAAATCTTTCAAGTTCCATCTATATTTCTCTCTCTAAATTTACAGGAAAAAAAATAGAGCTATACTTACTTAGATTGAATTTTTATTCAAATTTTCTTTCTTTTTTCTTTTATTTTATCACTTTAAAATTCACTACACTTTTCACAAATAATATTCTTTATACAATTTAACTATCGAGAAAGAATTCTCTAGATGTTAATGTTTTAAAATTATTTTTGTCGTAACTTTGCAACAGTAATCTCAAACTGAAATTGAACCTCACTGCAATTGTACCCATCGGAAAAAAACTGACATACATCGGCACAAAACTGTGCTTTTAAATGACTCTTTCATCGGTTGGTATTAATTTGCGCATGTTTTGTTCGGAGAAGAATCTCCTTCGTCGGTGTGTAGAGTTTTCTGACAATGTCTATCCGCTAGAAACATGGACTTTTCTAAATAGAAACGCGGGACATACCACATTGCGTGATCAATGTTTCAATTCCCTTTCCGTAATCAGCATGTTTTTTAAATGATTAAAAAAATTACAATATCAATAAATATTACTATTTTATTATAGTTATAACTATTTTAATAAAATAAATATTTAATTATAGACATTATGAACTGAAAAAGTATATAAATAATATTCTCTTATATTCTCTCTATTTTAAAATATTATTACTTTAATCATATTCTTCCTTTTTAAAATATTTAATTTTTTGTGAATTTTAATGATTATTTTTTAAAGTTACATTCATCATAAATATAATTATTGTATTTTTATTATATTATTAAAATAAGTTAATGATATAATGAAAAAAGTATACTTTATTTTCTTTTTCCTTATTTTATGTAAAAATAGTGAAAAAGTATTATATTTTGAAATGAATAGAGAGTAGAGTACAAATATAAACCTATGCGACAACTCTTATTACTAATAAAAGTAGTAATGCAGTATTTAAAATGAATCAATTTGATAATATAAAATATTTTTTTGAAAATTATTCTCCTTCAATCACAATGCAAAGAAATATGATTGGATAAGATTTTGTTTTATATTTTATAAAAGTTAAATTATTTATAAAAAAAATAAATCTCACGTTTAAATTTTTGAATTGAGTTTGAGATAGGATGTTAGCCAATGCTACATGAAGGACAAAAGAATGGGAAAGGGGAAATGCTTGGGTGGCCTACATTTAGGTGTTTAAAGTTTTTTTTTTCTTTCAGTCAATATTACCTTTAAATATTTTATATGCATCTAATGTTGTTTTGCGCATCACTCTCTATCACAAAAATGGGCCAAAATATCTATAAGGGTATATTTGTTAAATCAAATAGGTTCTTACAAAAAAATTAACATGTGACCTATACTTCTTTTTTATATCAATATTGTCAAGCATCGATTTATTTAGTTATTTTCTTTTACAGTTGTTTGTTGCTTACATATGCAGTACATGATTTTTGGTCAGAGTCTAAGGAGGAGTATAGTGGCAGGATCATATGGAAAGCATCTAAAATATTTTAGAGCACTTAAAATATTAAAAAACTATATTATTGGGGATATAAGTATAAGAGTGTGATTGGATAGATTTTGATTTTGAGATTTTTATCTTGAATTTTATAAAAATTAAATTATTTATAAAAATAAATATAAATCTTACACTTAAAATTTTAAATTTAACTTTAAAATCGAACCCTCTCCAAATATACCTTAACATATCCTTAATTTTGAAAACTATATAGGCCGAAATGATTACAGAGGTATTCATCTGACCAGCCTTGGGCCATTGGCCTTGGTTCAAGATATTTATGGGCCTAAGGTCTGAGTTCCCGAAGGGGAGCTTTTCGGCTGTTTGCATGATATTATGGGCCCTCAACAAGAATCGGGGTTTTCGTCTGTGACCGTGTTTGGAGCTGGAGGCTGCCGGAAAATTGCCTCGGGCACTAACTCTATGGAAATTGTAATCCAACATCTCCACGCATAATTGTAATACGTTCAAGTGAGACACTGCCCAACAAATATTTTTTGACTTTTTTCCTCTTTCTTGAGAGTATCAAATCACTGAAGCAGGAACAGAGTGGAATTGACGCTACCTCTGCAAAACCATTTTGCTACTTTTGGGCCTTGGGGTTGGCGCAGAATTGCATGCAGAAGCAGAACCTCTTCATTTTTCTGCTTCATCTTCTTATTGGATTTCAGAAGAAAAAGTGCCTGCTTCTGTAAAGAAACACAAAGACTCGAGCTTTTACACGCAGGTAATTATTGGAGTCGTTCAATTACTGCACCACGTTTATCATTTTATTCATACACATTGGCTACTCTCTGTTCTCTTTCTAATTTCTTTCGAAAATTGCTCCTTAGATTCTAAGGGAAATGGGTTTACTTAATTGCGGATTGCCCAGTTCGGAGCATTTGCTTCCAGGCAGGGGATTACTGGAGATGATTTGTAAATGAATTATCTTGCTGATGCTTTTGGAATTTCATAGCGTATACATACGCTCATTTGGTTTTGTCTAAATTTCTGATTAGTTTCTTGAATGGCATTAATGGTTAAAAGTAAAGTTTGATGAGTTTCCGAGCCCAAATGGCATATTAAAAACGCTGATCAAGTTAATGTCTTTGTGCTGCTCACCTCTGAGTTCTGGATTACTGGAAAGTAGTAGGCGATTAGCTACTTGTTTGCACAATGTTTTTTGTTTCGAGGTACCATTTAAGTTCAATATAAAGGTTCTTAAATATCGCACTTTTAGCAATCCAAGTTTTGCTTTAATATATTCAAGAATATATTTGCTGACAGTTTTTGCCCATTTTTCGAGGTAAGCAGGGTTTTTGAATAAGCAAACTGATCGCTACAGGAAGAATAAAAGTTACTGAGTCACAGAGAAGTATGGGTAATTTGGATCAGCCAAAAAGGAGGGTGGCGTTTGTGCTAATTGATGGGTTGGGTGATGTATCATTGCCGAGGTTTGGATACAAAACCCCCTTGGAAGTAGCCAAAATTCCACATTTAGATGCTATTGCTTCTGCTGGAATCAATGGTCTTATGGATCCTGTAGAGGTGGGATTGGCTTGTGGAAGTGACACTGCACATCTTTCTTTATTGGGATATGACCCTAGAAAATACTACCGGGGTCGGGGCGCATTCGAATCTATGGGTGCTGGCCTAGCAATGTCTCCTGGGGATATTGCTTTTAAAGTGTGCTCTGACTCTTTCATCTTTGTCGAATCATATTTTTTTTAATTCATGTAGCAGTATTTATGACACAAATAGTTATGAATGTAATTTTTGTCACTAAGATCTTTCCTGCTTTGCAATGACACGTATAGAATATTAGTTGGTTACTTGGTTGCCTTTCGTTATCATTCACTGCTAATTGAAGATGTTGGTTTCTTTCTTCTTCCTGATTGCATTGCTTAAGATTGTTAGAGTACCAGTATGGACTCTCCATGTTCATTAGAATGCAAGTTGCAACTACTAGTAGCGTCCTTAAGACATGTCAAAATGCATCAGTCCATTTTTGGTGTCTTAATCATCTGGAGTTGATAACCATGTACTGCCAATGTATTCTTTCTATTATCATCTAGCCACATCCTTAGTATTCTCTCTTCTAGCTTCCTTGATTTGACTAAAAAGAAATTATTTTGAGGAATGAAGGTAGAATGGGCACCAGATCTTCTTCTTTTCTTTCTTGTCTCTGCCTGAGGACTTTCATGACTGGAAACTCTTTTGCTTTTGTTACATTGATGAACAACTCGCTGATGTTACCATTTATGGAGAATATTGTACAGTTCTATCTTTTTATATGTCAGTCATCTGGTTGCCTCTCAGCTATGCCATTCTGATATGTATTTTCTCAGTCAAACTTTGCAACCCTGGATGAGAAAACTGGAATAGTGATTAGCAGGAGAGCTGACAGGCATTTTGAAGAGGAAGGGCCTATTCTATGTGCTGCATTGGATGGACTAAAGCTTCCATCTTTCCCCCAGTATGAAGTTAGAGTTAGGTGCGACTGTCTCTTGTTATGCTGTTTTTAGTTTATTCTCTGAATTATGAACTGCATAACATTTTTCTGGGTGTTTTAGTTGTTTGTTCGTGTAACTTTTCTTGAGCAGTGATTTTGTCACTGTATCATTCACGATCATTCCTTGAGGTCTAAACTGCTTTCCTCACTTTCTGCACAAAATTGACCTGCACACTGCCCTTCTAGGTATGCAACAGAGCACAGATGTGGGGTAGTTGTAAAAGGGCCAAATTTAAGCGGAAATATATCTGGGACAGACCCCTTAAAGGACAATCGCCTACTTTTAGAAGCTCAAGCTCTTGACGAAACTGCTGAAGCAAAACATACTGCTGCAGTTATTAACGAGTTGTCCAAGGCAATCTTTCGTATCTTGGTTGCCCATCCATTAAATGCAAAAAGGGTTGCAGAAGGAAAAAACATTGCTAATGTTGTTCTTTTACGAGGTTGTGGTATTAGAATTGAGGTATGTCTCATGACACTGGAAAATTACAGAGTCATTTTCTAGTGTATGCTTACGAAAAACAGATTTGGTTTAGAAATAGCATAGCAGAATCTCTACTTATGATTTTCGTAACCTGAAGCAACCATATTTACTTTCTTCTTTGCTTGTAACTGCAATTCAGGTCCCTCAATTTGAAACAATACATGGACTGTGGCCCTGCATGGTAGCTCCAACCAAAATTATAGCTGGCTTGGGTTTATCCCTTGGCATTGACATTCTAGAAGCTAAAGGAGCTACAGGGGACTACCGAACCCTATTGACATCCAAAGCAACAGCAATTGCTAACGCACTCTCAGCTCCTCTAGAGTCTTGTCCCAATGTTTTTGTACCTGGGGAGGATGAAAATAAACCGGGTCGATCAGATGGTTATGACTTTGGGTTCCTACACATTAAGGTTGTGACTTTGAAACTTTCTCCATTTTTCTTTATTGTCTTTCTGCATCTAATTTCCTGCAAGTAACAAAATGTCCAAACATCCTGAGTTTCTAATGAGCACTTTGGAACTCCTGTTTCAGCAGTTTCTTGAAACCCTGAATTTTCTTCGTTGGCACTGCAGGCAATAGATGATGCTGGCCATGATAAAGCTAGTATTTTCAAAGTTAAAGGATTGGAAGCTGTTGATAGAGCTATAGCACAGCTGGCAAAGCTTCTATGGCAAACAGAATCAACAGGGAAATTCCAATATTTCCTTTGTGTCACCGGAGACCATTCTACTCCAGTTGAATATGGGGACCACAGTTTTGAACCAGTTCCATTTGCATTGTGTCGTTTAAAAGATTTTGTGGGTGCATTAGGTGGTGAGTCGGTGCTTTTAGAAACTTCCCTCGAGCCATTTCCACTCCCGACCATTAAGGCTGGTGAAGGCATAACAGATAATATTTCGATGCAAGAAGAAACAAGCAACAAAGAGCTTAAGGCTTTTGCTGGGGATTCTGTTTGTGAGTTTCATGAGATAGCAGCAACAAGAGGATGTCTTGGACGGTTCCCTGGAAGTGAAATGATGGGAGTTATAAAGGCATACGTGAAAATCAAATCATGAGCAGCTTCAATAAGGAGTTTGACGATTGATTGCTGCTCCAGATGGAGAAATAATAGTAATGCATGTAGTCATGATTGCCTAACTTGGATCTTCCAAGTTGAATAACTACCTCCTGAATAATCAGCTATCATCAGCAGCTATTATCCTTTTCATTTTTCACATTTTGGGGGTTATTTTTGGAGCCAGGCTCTTCTATGTGCTATAATAACTGTTCAACAACAATGTCTCGAGAAGTTTTTTCTGTTTTATGTTTATGTAGATATTCAATCATTATGGCTTATTTTTTGTGGAATAAAGGTGTTCTTCAATTTGTTATGCGGCATGCGTTTCGGCAGAGAAAGTACCTCCTGCTTTTTGACATTATTATACGACTTTGTTTCGACAAAACAAAGTGCAACAGTGTAAGAGAATTACTTTTATGGGGATAATGCATCGGAAAGGAAGCGGAAAATGATGCAAAAAATCTACTTTCCACGTTCCAGTCCATCATTTCTTTTATCATCTTTATCATTGTTAGCATATCATGAAGTATTTTATTCTAGAAAGATTACTGAAGTGCCAAAATTTGGGGGAAAATTCAGCTTTATATCTTAAACTCTTAACTGCTTAGGAGACTATGGAGCTCTCCCGGGTCTGTGGTACATGAATACTACCAAACAGGCGCTATGTTTATCACTAGGCCGCGCTCACTTTATCGAAACTTTCCTAGAGCCCTCTTTGTGCATCCACCATCAGAGGTTCTGTGTTCAGGGTATCTAGTTGTTACCGATGAGGAATCAGAAGACATGGATGCTTTCTGTTGCGGTATGTGCACGAACAACAAAATCAGTAGACTGCCGTTTCCTCAAGACAAGATCTTGAAGGTTGTTCATACATCAGAACATCAGGAGGCAAATGTTACCAAGGTCTGGTTCCTGCCAGTTCCCGGGCTACCCTTGTCATCCAACCGTTATTTTGTTATTAAGGCCAAAGGCAGACGTAGAGGGTATGTAATGATCCATCTATTTCTAAGACATGATTAAGCCACCGCTTCATTTGCTGCTTTGGTTACTGCTAAGCGCCAATTGATGTAGGATTTTGCTAGAGCAGCAATCTCTTGGTCTTTATATTGTCCTCTGTACACACTATGTTCGGACATTTGAGCCTAATCAAGATAATTTGCTGATCTTTTGAAGCATTTTTTGACTACTTCGTGCAGGCTAGCATACACATGTTCTAGAGAGGCAGATATTGAGACATGTTGCTTTAACAATGTTGGGGTGGATTTAACGCCGAAGCCCTTCGATCACAGGGACATATATCAACAGGTTGAGATTCGAACTTACCGGAACGGAACTTTCTATGCTCTGCCTGTTGCCGGAGATGGTTGCCCTCCAAAATTCCTAAGGAGAAAAGGGTGGGAAGTCTATACTACTCATTCCTTCAAACTTGATGTACGAGAAGCTGAAGGCCTTCATAATTCTTCTTTATCTCAAGTCCCTGGATTAGATGTTCCTCTACTACCCAAGCGTTCAACACCAATAATCATGGGCACATGGTATTGCCCATTTGTATTCATAAAAGAGAGAACCAGAGTAAAAGAACAGATGCAGAAGTCTCTATTCTATGAATTGACTCTGAAGAAATGGTGGGAAAAGATCTATTCAAGTGAAAATGATGGCAGCGCAGGCAATGTAGTTGTCGTCAGTGCTCGTGTAAAAAGATTACTTACTCTAGTTTATGGCATGGAAGCAGAGAAAGAAGACAGAAATTTGGATGATGGGTTCGTTTGGTTCCGAGTGAAAGAACAATATAGGAGAAAAGCAAGTGTGGGTCTAAATTCAGCTGTTTTTGAGAAGCTAAGATTGCTGCAAGAGAGAAGAGGATGGTTTGATGCCGGAGAGAGTGATGTGAGACTGGAGGGGACGAGAGAGATTACCACTGAAACTCGTTGGAGAAGATTTGGATGCTATGTTTTGGTAGAGAGTTTTGTCTTGAGGAAATCAGATGGAAGTTTGTTGATAAACTTCAATTTCAAGAACACAGACAAGATTGAGTGCAAATTGGAGTGAAGCTTTGTTGTTTGAGATCGAGCCCAGCTAACGCACAATTTTGTGATGACCCACCCAAAACAACATTCTATATCAGCACAGGAATCTGGTGGAAACCCAAAGGCCAGGGATGGGTAGGAGGAGGAGTTTTCCTAATAAATCCATACATTGCAGGGTTAAATAAAGCAGCGACAGCTTACGAATGCTTCAACAAACAGTGCCATGGCAAGAGCCTGGCCTGCAAAAGAGACAATCCGGCGCTACTGTAAATTAAGCGTTACAACGCTAAGATATATATATATATATATATATATATATATTTATTAAAGTTGAGGTAGAATTATTATGTGGTGATATGTAGATAATTTTAATCTTAATTGAATTCTCATTATACCAAGTTGCATTATGTATATTTATAAATGTATTGATTAATGTGCCTATATAAATTCATATAAAGAATTAATTATCTTAATTTTGGTGAAATTCAGTTTATATTAAAATACATGAATCTATTAATTATTTTAATATTAATGATATAATTAATTGTACAATTAATGAATCTATAAATAATATTAAATAATAGACTTTTAAATATAATTAATAATCTTAAACTTATTTTAAATTTATTTATTTTATACATATGTCTCTAACTATAAGATAGATACATTAATATATTATAAAATTAATACATAAATCTATAATTATTGCTTTAAATACATAAGTTTAATAAAATAATTGATTATCATATCTATTAATATATATATATATATATATATATATATATATATATATATATATATATATATATATATATATATATATATATATATATTCTATTACAAAATAAAAAGAGCTAGTGGAGTATAAAATGAAGTTTAAGTAAAATTAAAATTTTGAGAGTAAAAAAAATGTAGTTGAAAAAATCTTCAGAAAAAATAGAATTCGAAAATGATATTAATTTAATCATTAGAATTTGAAAAGGTTTTTCTTCAAAATTTTAAATACATTTAGATAAATTCAAAAAAAATAATTATATGAAATTTCAATTTATGTGAAAATACATGAATCTACTAATTATCTTCATTTTGATGATATATAGTTAATTTTACAACCAATCAATCTATAAACAATATTAAACAATAATTTTTTAAATTTTTGAATACAACTAATGATCTTGAACTTATCGTAAATTTACTTATTATATATATATATATCTCTAGCTTTAAGATAAATACATGAATCTACTATAAAATTAATACATAAAGTTATAATTATTGTTTTAAATACATATGAATCACAACATGATACCACCATTAAAGACATAAAAAGAAATTTATGATAAGTTATGATTAAAAGAATTAAAAACTATTTTATCATTTGTGATGATTAGACTAATTTGTTAAGGATATTCACATAAAATGGTATAATAATATGATTTTTTAAAATAAAAAATATTTATAATATATTTATTTTACAATAAAAAATAATAGACATAAATATTAAATTTAAATATTAATAAATCACCCCGCGTTGCGTAGGCATTCGTACTAGTTCATTATTAGAGTGGAAGGAGAAAGTAATGTTATTTCCTCCCAACATTTATGAAACACTTCATGAAACACATACGCACTCCTTATAAAAGGATAGTTTTGTCACTTAAAAACAGTTACAAGCAATATATCTCTAATTTCTTTATCAATATCACTTTGCTCATTTGTTTCTTTAATAATTAATATGAATTAAAAATTCTTATGGTTTTCAAATTTCTAAGAATCAAAATTATCATTATTCTTTTGTATTGGCAATAAATTTCATACAACTTTGTACAATTAAATAACAACAATTTAATTATCAATTTATGAATAATTCTTGACAAAAAAATCACATTACAATTGGTTTCTATTTTTGTAGGGACTATACTGAGATATTTTTATTTTTAAGGACTTAATTATCAGACATTCATATCCTTTTGAGACTAAATTGACATATTTTTATTTTTAGGGGCTGAGTTGACACAAATCCATATTTAAAGGGACTAATTTGTTATTTACTACATAAAAAAAAATCAAAACTTATCCTGAAGACTGCAATAATATAAATTCAAATATTCTTAAGCGGAAGCCATTATCAATATTTTCAAAATTTTCAGTTTCCCGGCAAAACTCTCGACCGAGGGAGTCTCCATGGTCGACGATTCGCTAGGACGGCAATCCACAGGTCACTTCTCTCATCTCTTCCCCTCCGTAGACCAATATAATATGCTTGTATGATTGGGCATTTTTACTGAAATTGCTAATTCTAGGGTTCCATTTCGAGATGTCTGGTGTTTCTTTTTCAATCAAACTTTGTTTTTGTTTTCTTTCAGACGTATGCTAATCTAAGCCAAGCATTCTTTCTTTGATATACAGCTTCAATTAGCTTGCAAATTGAAGGCATGGAGTCAGTGGTAGCTACAGTGACTGGTTACGAAGGAACCGAAAGATTCAATCTCATCAAACTAATATCCAAGTCTGGCGCTAATTATGTTGGTTCAATGAACCAATCGATCACGCATTTGGTATGCCATAATGCTCTGAGTCATCTGGTCATCTTTCTGAACTGAATTAGTCACTTTCTGCTATTATTTTTTGTTTCTCGATTTGATTGTCTAGGTGTGTTGGAAACGTGAAGGTAGGAAGTACGAACTCGCCAGGAAGTTTAAGATCAAGATAGTTAATCACCACTGGATCGAGGATTGCATTAGGAAAGGAAGAAGACTTCCAGAAAATCCTTACACCTTACAATGGTATGCCGTAAGCAATTGTTAGTAGACGCTCTGACTTGCCCCATTTTCACTCATTTGTTATCAGATTCAGGATCTGCAACTTTTTCCTATCAGTATGGTTCTCTCTCTATGTAATTTATGATTTTAATTCAAAATATTGGAGTTGAGTTGTTGAAGACTGAAGGTGGATTGACTAAGAATTCTGCAAAGAATCTCTATTAGATGATGGAAAATGAATATTTAAGTTGGAGCATATTGAATGAGCGGAAATGAATACTTGTTTTTGTATGTTTTAGGCGGTATCTATCCAGGCTCTTCCGGTGGTTGTTGAAGTATAATGGAAGTAAAGGAAAAACTTGAAGTCTTGTCATTAGACACAATTTTAAGCATTTATGTCCATTATATAGATTAGAGTCATTAAACAGTTGGAATCGGACTCGTTCTTCACATTTGAATAGGTTATTCATGTTCTTTAAGGAACCAAATGTAGAATACTATTTACAGATAATGGAACATGAATAACTTAGAGATTTCTATTAATAAATGTCTTCTTAAGTGATAACTGAAGACATATTTTCACATTGAGGCTGTCTAACAAAGAATTGAATTTCATGAGATCATAGTCAGACAATGCATTAATTTAGCCAACAGGACGTGTATTTTACATTAAACTTGTCAAAGTTTATCTGAGACTTTCAGATTAACATGCACAGTTTGTTGTAATGTAAAGTGTCTGAATGTGTGGCACTTGTTCAAGTTGCTCACATTTGAATATTATGGCAGGAGGGAGGAAAATGGCTACTCAAAACATTTCAATAGCTAATGGAGTGACATATATCTATAGATGCCAGCTTCAACCATGTCACTGTAGCCTAGGGGATAAATGCTGAACTTTTAAGCATTTATTTGCAAAGTTTCTCATAAGTAATCCACCATATTTCATAATAGTAAACATGACGAGATGTTGAATAACTTCAAAGCAGAGTTTTATGTATTTCAGCTGTGGATTAATGATATAATGCTAACAAGACCAGGTGGTATTTTTCTCATTTTTTGTGTTAGTTGCACGCATGTTGAAGGATGCTTTTTTTTTGGGAATAGATGAGTATGTTACTCCTAATTGTTGACTCACTTTTGTTGATCTTTGAACTCTTTGCAGTGGGCAAGAAGTGGGGCCTCTACTGTTGAATATTTCAATAAATGCTGATAGGGTGAGATATTTAACCCAATGTCTGAAACATAAAGAACTTATTCTTGAATTATGACTTGTAGCTCCACTGTTTGCACTCTTAATTCGTTAATGAAGGGAATTGAAATCCTTTCATTTAAGGTTGACTACGCATCATATTGTCAACCCAAAATTGCAAATAATTTCTACTAATTCCTAAGTATGACAACAATGAATATTTTTAACCCAGATAATTGGGTTATATGCTGATATACCTTCATCTGTAGATTTTGGAACCACTGTTTTCTCTAAGTGATCTAAATAAAGATAGACTAATGAATTTTATAATTACTGATTTTCACAGGATTTAGTATTTGATGTTAGGAATCATGCAAGTAATCTTGAATAGATGCATCTCTGTGACAAGAAAATTCATTTTCTATGAAAGCTGGATAAATAGTTCTATCATATTTTCATTACTTCTGAAAGAGGCGGATATTATTGGATTAATATTATTTTAACCTCAATATATACATATGCAGTCTCAGCTGGAGCTAAACAAATATCGACCCAAGAGAAAAACAGTTAAAGGAAGCCCAGGACTAGAGAAATCATCAGGCACTGGATATAGTTTTGATGAGCCTCTTTCACCTCAACCTCTGAGTAAGGAGGTAATAAAATTCTACTGTCAAATTTGTTTTCTTTCTGGTTAATCCTATTTGGATAGGCAAGTCACTCGACCGAAAGTATGCTGTTGGCATGGTGCAGTGGGAAGACTTTTTTCCCTAAATCTTTATGATCAGGCAACTTTTTATTTATTTTATCAAATTCTAGTAGATGCAACATTGTTCCTCTTCATGTTCTTATACCGATTTTTGTTCCTCACTTATTTTATCTATCGTACTGACCTTGCATTCTTGTTGGTAGGAGAAAAGACACTCCATGTTAGCTGAATCCTCATTCAAACGCCGCAAGCGTAGGCTAGTGAAAAAAGATACGAGGGAGATTTTGGAGATAACTTCAGATTCTGGACAAAGTAACCATAGAGTATCTGATTTTCAGGAGGATACTGCAGCTTTTTCTAATAATTCAGATGCCAAGAGGCATGAATACTTGTATGGTTTTACCTATGGAGAAAGTAGGTCAGGTAGAACTGAACCTTTAAATGATCTCAAGCAAATTGAGGATGTGAATGATGTCCTCGACTGTGAAGACCAGAGTCCAGATCTAAAGAGTACCACGCCTTCTCATGCTAGGGATGTCATTACAAATGTAAATTGCACCGAAGGTGCTCTGAGCTTGCCTGCATCAACTGAGTTGTCTTGTGTCATATGCTGGACAGAATTTAGTGCAACTAGGGGGGTGCTGCCGTGTGGTCATCGATTTTGTTATACATGCATCAGAATGTGGACAGATCGTATGGTATAATTCTATGCCTAATAGTTCTATTAGTAATGGAGTGTTTCCAATTCTTTTTTCTTTGGGATAACCATCTTATTGTTGCTTAAGGATCTGTTGAGTTTTTATAAAGCAATATATTGGCAAGAAAGAATATGATGCTATAATTCTTTGAAAATTTGAATTAGCCTTTGTTTGTGACATCAGAGGCATGATTCTGAAGATTCTTTTTCTGTCTGCATGTCTTGTACTGCATTAATCTAGAACCATCTTCCTTCATTATGATATCAAAAAATTCACTAGCAAGCCATTCACTCATACTATTAGTGAATAAGTACCAAAGACCATTCTGACATGTTGGGCCATGATTCGACTGTTACTGCTGCTGCCTATAATGTTTTACCTTAAATGATCTGATGCAATTTTCTGTTGGTCCAAAGGTCAAAGATATTTAAATCCTGAAAAAGAGTAATCAGAATAATTCCTTGTGATGTCATTGGAGTGAATATGCTAACAAATATGAGAGATATCTGCATAGGTAACTAGCAAAATGCATCTGAATTGCCAAAATAAATCTAACTTTGTTTATTTTCTCCATAAGTTAACTGTTGTCAATGTGACCAATTAAAGCAAGATACTCAATATTCTCTGGTAATCTCCCAGTGTCTATTTAGCTCCTAATGTAATTTAAGAATATTTCATGTTGTTCTGGTCATAGAATGCAAGTGGGAAGAATTCAACATGTCCTTTGTGTAAGACTATTTTCAAGGAGATTATAGAGGTGGAAGGTGCTGTCTCTTCTGATCAAAAGATATATACACAAACTATTCCTGATGATGATGTAAGGATGGTCTACATTGTTCCTGATGTTGAAGCAGCAAGGATTCATTCTAATGTAAGTTGACAGTTACTCTAGTTGCTTGGCATTTGTTAGTTTTCTTTTCAGAATCCATCTATCTTTTCATGAAATAAACTTCCATCTCAACAGATTTTGAATGTTTTATTGCAATATCTCTGATGAATAAGATTGTAGCATAAGAAATGCCTGAGCACTCTTTAACCAGCACGTAAAAAGAAAAAAAAAAAAATAGAGAGAGACAGAGAGAAGGATACCTTGCCATGTCCCTCTAGCCTCACCAATTATTCCTTTCATGTTCTTTCACTTTGTTGCTGTGTAATTTACTAGTGAATATTTTTCGGACTATAGAAGCTATATATTGTGGGTTGAGATCAATTGACTTAAGCTTTGAGGTTGATGTGGATAGAATTATCACTAGAAATGGAGATTCCCACTGTTACCATATTTGTCCACAACTTGACTTAAGAAGATAGTTTGGTCTGAACTACCAGCTACAAAATTGCTCTCACTTATAGAGAACAAATAATCTCCTATTTGCTGCTTCAAGCCCTTCAGCTGACCAGAATTTCAACTCTTCAAGAGATTGTGTTTTCCCTTGGCCTCTGCTTGACATTATCTGTCAGTCTCTTTCTCTTTCTCTCTCTCAAACACATATACACGCATACCTCTTGTTTTTCTTAATTTTGCATCCAAATTTGATAGTTTGACTAGTCAAATGGATTCTTCTCAGTTGTTGGTTATCAGAGTATAAGGTATCGCATGGGAGATTCTGGGACCAAAATTTGCAAATCTACTATTGACAAACAACTATTTTCTCCTTGCTTTGCTCCCAGATGCTAGATTTCTTTTGTCAGCATGTAGACTTTGGCTGACATTCTATATGAATGTGAGGGGCATGTGTATATATCTGCTCTTTTAATTGGAGGAACAGATACTGCTGTTGTATTGCACGTCATTCCTGAAAATCTATTGATTTGTTTGTGTTTGATATCGTTCCTTTTGCTAATTAATTGTGGTTTTCATGTTTTGCAAACGGCATTTGAGCCGCAGGAACCTCCCGTTTGTATCCAGTGCAATTGTCGAGAACCTGAGGATCTTCTTATTAATTGCCATATCTGCCAGAGATACTGCATTCATTCCTATTGCTTGGATCCTCCAATGCATCCATGGGCGTGTTCTGATTGCAGGGGTCTTCGAAGGCTGTTGTTCACCTGATGATTTTGTTCGCTGGTGGAGTATTCATAGGATGCATAGATGTCATCTGTCTAACTCTTTTCATCACACTTTTGAGATTTTGGGTTTGAGTTACAAAATTGATACTATAGTTTCTCAGAACGAAAACCTTGCATTCTAATTATGCTCCTTACTCTGATCAAATGTGCATTCTTTTTTTCCTTTTTTCCTTTTTTTTGAGGGGATAGTATATGCTTGAGAATTAGTTTCTTTTTTCTCTCTTCCTCTTGTTAATAAATAGTGAGAGCCAGTTATTAGTACAATAATTTAGTGGTGTGATTTTGTTGGGAGCAAGCACAAGAAAAAAAATCATATCTTTTATTTTGAACATCATATTTTTTTTTCACAATTGTTCATTTTGAATTCTATAAAATGGTGGGATTGAATAGTATTTTGTTTGAAATTTTTTTAGATTTCTTGAAAGAGGATTATTTTTGAGAGAATAGGTGTGATTCAAAGTGAAAAAATTGTATTAAATTTTATAACAGAATTTAATTCAAATTTATATAGTAAAAAATATTTTGCAAACAAAAAAAGAAAAAGTCAGTCCAAGTGTAGCCTTGCACCTTTTTAATTTTTTAATTTTTAAATTGATAGATCTATTACACCAAGGCTGAGGATGTAATAGTTTGTTTTTTCTTTTCGTATTCTACTATGACGAAAAACATACCTTACACTTTTATATTAACTTGGATTTGGTCAACTTCGGTTCGTAGCTTTGGAAAGAATCACGGGATGGTTTTCTTTGTAAACAGCTGGAATTTTGGATAAGCGATGCAATATCCCAATATTTCCTAAACAAACAGAAAGAGAGAGAGTTTTGAACGGATACTTTCAAAATTCAAACGCTCAAGTTCTATACGTCATTTACGTTTCAAGGTAAATACTGAAGAATTGCCCCAATCCAATTTCAGCTAGTATGTCAGAGCAACTGTAATATTACCGGATTAATGGTCTCTTCTGATAGAAGATGACAAGCTGTAGCAGGCTTTTATTAGGATTTCTGAATGTTGTGGCTCTGACATTCTCATTCTTTCAAATAATTTATGCTTTGATGAGTGATCATCATTCCGTGAATAAACAATGTTACAAAAACTCGTCGCGAACGATCCTCATGATTTCAGTTTTCTTATTTATGATGTCATTAATAGGGCTGGTGGCTGCGTGTTATAAATCTAGCAGAGCCTTGCAGATCATTTATCTCTGCGTGGTGGTGATTTCAACATTTGTAGCTGTGATTGTCACAGTCTTCATTTTTGCAGCATTGCCAAAAGCTTCTGCAAATGCTACTTGGAAGAAGTCCCAGAATGGGAATTGGCTCAAAGAATTCTCGCCGTTGTTGCGAAAAGCTTTGGTGAATGACAGGGAATGGTTTGTCATCAGAACATGTCTCGTTGACATCGACTTATGTGAAGGCTTTCGAAATCATTCCTCAAGTTCACATCCGGCATGGAAGGAGAATTTACATTACCTTGAGGTTAGTTTCCATTATTCTTCTTGATGATTTCTTCTGCTTACTTGAATGAAGAGCATATCATATATATATATATTTTCAGTTGGGCTGCTGCATTCCTCCAAAACACAGTCATTTTCTGCAAAATAATGGAACATACTGGGAAATCCCAAAATCTGGAATTTTTTCGAGTAACAGCAGGAATGGGGAATGCTATGATTGTGATTCGTGCAAAGCAGGTTTTCTTGCTAAATTCCAGAGTGATTGGAGGGCTAACATGGGGATCTACGTCGGTGTGATTGTCGTCCTCTTCCTTGCTACCTCCCTCTCTAGCTATTCTTTCAGGACAGAGAGATTAGACCACGGAACCAAAGAATACGACAGAAATGTTTAGTTCAGTATTTTCTCATATGTTGTTCTACTATATATGCATATACACCAGATGATCATAATACAAGTTTTTAATCCCAAAATTTTGGTCATATTTAGTTGTGGATCAAATTATCATTTTTTATATAGCTTTGAGAAGCGATGCGAATGGAACTTACTATTGTTGTAAAGTAAGAAGGATATTCTTTCGTCTTTTTTGGTAAATAGTAAGAAGGGGATGCTTATCTACAAAACTAAGGATTTGCTAATCTGACCAACAACATATGGAAGATAGTTGAATTTCCGTATACACATTGTCATGATGTCTGGGGGCCAAGTGTGAATTATCCGTTCTTCTCCTGCGGTACTCCTTTTCTGGTTCTCTTATCTCCACTTTTACATTTAATTCAAAAAAAAAAAAAAACCCACATTTACATCTTTGATTCTCAGACTGACAAAAAAGGGGTCCATCTTGCATGGCTTTATTAACGCCTTTCTGCGCACCATTTTGTGCCCATGACTCATCACTTGTCTTTGCTGATGGTAATACCCAACATCAGGACAACCTTTGAATTATCATTATTTTTTGCCGGTCAAAGAGAGGAACAGAAACAATGCAAATCTGTTTTCCCAAATAAACTCTCGACCAAAATGATAGTCCAATTCTATCATTGTGCCTCTTCTGTCTTCAATTCCATCAATGTCAAAAGGCTCGATTAGTTAGTCAAACAAATAAATTTTCTACAACCTGTGATTTATCGAATGCAAACCTTTTTACTTTATTAAGATTTAAAATTTTACACATTGCTTTCTCTTATTTCAATCGAACTATGTCTAATTGTAATATAATAAAATGATAAATGCACATTCTCTTACATTATTAATAGTAATTTGGTCTGCGCCGTTAACGTAGCAGGAAACAACTTGCAATTTCTTGGATTTTTTCCGGCGAGACAAGCAGGTGAACATGAGATACTTTCAAGAATTCTGCTGCGATTCCGTTCTTTGCATTTCACATGAGATAATTTCAAGAATTCGGCTGCGATTCCGTTCTTTGCATTTGTATTTGGTCCCCTGCGGTTAGAACGGTGATGGGAAGCTAAAAACTGTGATGGGAAGTGTGAGCCCAGCAAGAAGAGGAGGCAAAACCACATGGTCATCCCCTCCACCACAGAAAAGGAGAGCCGCTTTCCTGACACAGTTTGTACAGAATTATATTTCTTTATAAGAGATCCAAAACTATGCCGTTTCCTATTGGTTAAGGTACATCTCAGCACACTCAAAATTCCAATTCTAGTTTGCATCAACATGGGAAAAAAACAGGGTTGTGCAATAATAATATATTACTAACAATTTTCGGTCACTAACGTCAGATATCGGTTTTCATATGCGTTCATTTGATGCCATCCATATTGTCTGCGTCACTGTATGTGAGAGTGAGAGTGAGAGAGATGCACTGAAATACAGAGTCTTTTTGGCTTATTTTTTGTTCACTGTTTTTCTCTCTAACCACCTCCCGAAAGCACCAAGAGTACATAATTACAGAACCCCCAAAAAACAAAAGGGGAAAGGAAGCAAGAAAGGAAGACAAACATTCTGATATGCTTATTGAATTTGAGCAACTTGCAGAACATCTAATTCAGAAAGTATAACTTCGAGTCTTGGGCGAATCGGCAATCTTGAGTGTTTCTTCAATGAGCTTCCGAGCCTTTCTGCTTCTTATTTCCACCCTCATGCTATCGCTTTTCTCAATCTTGTCGTAAACTTTCTTCATTTTCAGTGACCTCCTCAGCTTGGACTTCAAGTTCACCATCAACTTCTCCAAACCCATCATGACAGCTGACGTGCACCTTACTATCCGGGCACAAATTAAGCTAATTAATTAAAGTGCAAGCAACAATCCAAATACTGAGGAGGGGGAAAGAAAGGGGTTGAGAAACAAGTACAAGAAAGTTTTTAAGGAGAAAGAGAAAACCTTATCAGAATTTCCCCAGTAAGCGTTTCTTAAAGCCTTAAAAGCCTCTTCAGTTACTTGGAAGAAGTGGGATTCGGAAGACTTGTGCTTGAGAATCGAGATGGAGGGAGAGAGAGAGAAACGGACAGAGGTCTCTGGAGGCGAGCGACTGTGACGTTGCGGGAGAGATGATCCAAAATATAACAGTTAGGAGTCCCAACCGGAGCACCAAAAGTAGGACTACCTCGCTCGACTCAGACAGAAAGAGAAACTAGTGGCTACAAAAATCCTTATATCTACTAATTACTACTTAAAAATATAGTCCTTTTTTTTGTTTTTATTGGTTCTGCTTAACAAGAAAAAAGAAAAAAAACAGATGCATCTATTGATTGGGTAAGAAAAAAAGCAGAAAAGTTACTTACGGAGAATTATGATTGATTCTTTTTTTATTTTTTGATAAATAATTATGATTGATTCATAGTACACAAAAAAGCTCCTTACGCCAAAAAATAAAAAAAAGGAAAAAGGATAATATAGAAAAGGCTACCACATACCACATGTTGCACAAAGCCGAAGAAAAACTGAGAGAGTTTTGCTTGGAAGCCTCAAAACATGCAGTCGATTGGTGGAGACTCGCCTTTTCTTTTAAAATTAATTTGGAATCAATCGTCATAAACATCCTTTAAATGATTACTTTGATTTCCCCTTCAAAGTGGGCTCGGAGTGATGCTGAGGTGATCGTCTCGCATTATTACATTGCACAGCAGCCATGTCTCCACATTTGCTACGGCACTACGGAGTACGGACTGCGGAAGTCCCTTGGCCCATTACCTGCTTTCGGGAGGCTTCTTTGTCTGAGCCAATAGCTACAAGCCCACCAATTTATCCTGTTTTTGGGCTAATGCTCCGTGTTCTATCTATAGCCCAAAGTCGATTCCCCTATTTGCTTTTGGTTATGCTCCAATTGTTTCTATTAAGTAGCTTCCAAAATTGTTCTTAAAAATAAAAGAAAAGACAAAAAATAAGCTTCTTAGAGACTTCTTGCAAAACTTTTCTTCCATGGGGATGGGGTAAAGACTTTCGGTTTTCTTTTTTAATATTTTATTGGAGGGTTAAATTAAGGAATTGGCATTGACTTGAAAGCGAAGTAGATTCGCATGCAGTTTCTTTCTTGGTACTGCGGTCCTATACTGTGAAGAAATAGAGAACCATTGCTTTGTTTATGAAGTTACCGCAACATGCGTTCCTTAAGATCTCTTACTGGTTTTCTTCTTCTTTTTCATTCTCTTTCTTGCTCTCCTTCTCTCATGAATTTACGTCCTCAATGAAGCTCCAATCCTCAGAGCTTTCCTTAGGGAAATTACAATCACGAAGGAAATCACCAAAGATATTCCCGCTCGTTCTCCTTACTTTCCTTTTGACGATCATTACAATATATTACCCTTCTTTGAGATACAATACCATTAATCCCGGAAAAGTTTCTGTAGTAACTTCTTCTTTTGATTCTTTGGAGGGTTCCATAAGGCCTGCTGCTTTTGACCAGCCATGTCCTATAGAGGACGACGCCGGTTCACACTCCAAAGCAGGTGGTGAATTGGTGCCCCAGAAAGAAACAAATACTTCTCCTGAAGGAGGCGACCCTGAGGCTGCCAAAAAGGGTGACGTTGAAATTGCAGAAGCAATATGGACGAATCAAAGTCGAAGAGAAAAGGTGGTCGCAAGAAAATCAGAGAGGCCAGGAAAGAAACGGGATGGCCGTCGCCGACGTGACCCGAGAACGTCACCTGGAGAAACGGTGAGGAGATTGCCGAATCACGGTGATGGTAGGGCGGTGGAATCGTCTAAACTTATAGATAAAGAAGAATGCGACTTGTTTTCCGGAGAATGGGTTCCGAATCCAGAAGCGCCCTACTACACTAACCTAACGTGTTTCGCCATTCAAGAGCATCAAAATTGCATGAGATTTGGAAGGCCTGATACAGGGTTTCTCAAGTGGAAGTGGAAACCGGACGGTTGTGAGCTGCCGGTGTTCGACCCCCATCTATTCTTGGAACTGGTCAGAGGAAAGTCTCTGGCCTTTGTTGGAGATTCCATCGCAAGAAATCACGTGCAGTCACTGATCTGCCTCTTGTCCAGAGTAAGCCGCGTCTCTGTATTCTTCTCTTCTTTTTTCTTGAGGAATTTTTTAAATTTCATCCACGTAAACTTTGGTACGAACCGGCGAGCTCCCGAAATTAGGAAAAGTAAACAGGTTTTTTTTCCAACTGGAATCGACCATTCTTGCACGGCCGGCAGGCGGCAGCAATAAGGAATTGAGTCACAAAAATATTAATCTCCTCCGGCGATCAAATTTTTTTTGAAAAAAAATCTCGTTTCTTCGAGTAGACAAGAGAGAAAAAGAATACTGGCAAACACACATAGGAAAGGAATCGACATGTTGTTGTTTTTTTTTTTTAATACAAATTTTCTAATGATTTGATTCTCAACTTTGATGTTGACAAGAAAAACAAATACTTCTGGGAGTTACAAACATAATATAGGCAGTTGAACTAACCTTAGGTGAACGCACATGCATTCAAGAGTCACTTTTCTCAAATAGATTAATACTTTTATTCCTTTGCAACTCTCACAAGCAATTGCTGAGGTGGGCGAATACAAGAGTCAATAGCTAATGTAAGAATAGTTCAACTGGAGATTCATGATTTACCCTTCTCTAGGATAAATGTCAATTACGATTGATAGTTTAGAAAACAATGTCAATATTGATAGTTTAGAAAATTAAAGGTTAACTTAAAAGAAAAAATCAATAATTCTGATCTAATGAAGAGCCGCATCTGCATGAAATTAACATTTCTCTCGTCATTTTCCAGGTTGCGCTTCCTGTAACTGTTTCAAATCCATTTGACCAGAACCAACGCCATGAATACAGAGATTACAACTTCAACATGTCGATATTTTGGGCACCGTACTTGATAAGGATCGAAAGAACCGATCCCGATGATGTAAGCCGCCCATTTAATCTGTACCTTGACGAGTTTGATGAAGACTGGAGAAGCAAGATTGTGGAGTACGACTACGTTTTCATCTCCGGCGGTCAATGGTTCTTCCGGCCGACCAATTTCTACTTGAACAGCCGCTTCGTTGGCTGCCTCTACTGTCAGCAGGAGAATGTCACTCACTACAGCACCGCCTCTTTTAGCTATCGAAGAGCCTTCAGGACGGCATTGAGGGCCATTTACAGCTCAGAGAATTTTAAGGGTTTGACGATCCTCAGGACATACGCCACCTCACACTTTGAGAATGGACGGTGGGACGCAGGCGGAGACTGTGTGAGAACAAGGCCATTTAAGAGGAATGAGGCTCCTTCAATGGAGGACTACGCTATGGAGATGTACACGATCCAACTGCAGGAGCTTCAAATTGCCCAAAGAGAAGCAAGAAGAAGAGGGCTGAAGTTTAAGTTATTAGATGCGACGAAGCCGATGTTCCTGAGACCAGACGGCCACCCTAGTAAGTACGGCCACTGGCCTAATCAGAAGGTGAAGCTGGCTAATGACTGCGTGCACTGGTGTTTGCCTGGACCCATTGATACACTGAATGATTTCTTGCTGGAGTTGTTAAGACGGGAGTACAAGGATACCACGGCATTTCTGTAGAATATTTGTCTGAAGAAGCCTCCTGCACCGGCGAGCCAACCAAGAATTGGAATTTTGGAGCTTGAGGTTATTTCTTTTGCCCTTTTTGTCATCATTTTTTCCTGTTTAATATGGTAGTAAAAAATGAATTTGGATTGGAATTTCTATTCTTTATTTTGATTGGTCCCATATTTAGTCGAGGGATTAGAATTTGTTTGTATATATCATATAGAGAGATGTATCGGAAAAAAGATGTTATACTGAGAGACAAGAAGATGTAGTTTTGACAGTTTCAAAAAGGGCAAAAAAGAACAAAATTATGTATGAACTGGCTTTTGCGCACGCTGCTTTTCTGTGGTTGCCGTTCAGTAGGCTGAAAGCTATTGGCCCAATGGATCAGCCCATATATTTTTAGATTGGTCTGGGCTTTGTGGGCTGAACATTTCCTCTTATGCTTGGGCCTTGTTTGTTTTCAGGTCTCTATGGACGAATGATTATTTTCTTTCTCTCAGGCTACGCATGGACTCGAACTGAATAGGGGTCTCCTTAATCCAACAATAACGTAGTACCATGTCCAGTTAACACGTACAATGCATGCTTTCATGGTACTGTATAAAGTGAGTGATTAAAACTGAGTCATTGTTTATTGTACTAAAATAGGCATAATTTCATATAAATATACCCTAATAAATTTCTATATTAATCCATCACTTCGATGTTAATTTTTTTAATTAATGATGATAGAATAATAATTTACCTGTAATAGAGGATTTTTTAAAATCGTTTTATGAAATCAAAATAACATATTCAATTTATTAAAAAAAGTAGCAATGATAACACTGAGGCATCGTTGAGGGAATTTGGACATATAACACGTTGTTTTGAGTAGTGAGTTTATTGACATTAATTAGGATGCATACAAACTACTTTCCGCTGATGCTTTTTACTATTCCGGAGGAAGTTAATCTTAGACATCCTTAAAAAATGAAAAACCTTCAAACAGAAAACCAACTTAGATGGCTTTGTTTGATTCGATAAAGACAATAATTGTCTAACAAATCTAAAGGAATCCCAGTGTGGAAGTCCTCACCTAATTCACAAATTGGGTAGTGCATAGTTAGATGCAGACTGCAGTGGTTAATCCATTGATTGTCAACTACTCCTTTCCTTTCCATCATAATATAAAAATTTTTCACACTTTTTACATAAATAAAGGAAAAACTAATATATATTTTTTATTATATAGTTAATTAAATTTATTAATATAATAAAAAATAAGATAATTATATTTGTGGTGATGGTAATGTTAAAAAAGTAATTCTTAATATTTGTGAAAACATTAAATATTTTGAAAAGAAAAAAAAAATTAAAAGTACTTATATTTTTTAAACCGATAGAATAATTAGTTTACTCCGCGATATTCTTTGGTTCTTCTGTGAGAACATGGCACAGGTATGTGAACCTAATCAGCTTCTTCATCTCTATAATAAGGGGGGGGGGGGGGAAAAAAACTCTCATAGTAGTAAAAGGTGTTTTGGTTAACCAAGAATCTACCTAAAATGCCAATTCTGTGGATGCACAGTAAGAAACTCTGCTTTGGTACTGCTTGCCCATATATAAACTCGCTATACTCAAGGTTTCACCACTTCAAGTTTTTCCTGATGCTGACTTGTTCTTAATCTCCAATTTAAGTTTCCTCCTTGCTTGATCTGTACTTTCTTAGTTCATAATGATGGAGCTTCCGTCGATGAAAAGCTACAGTCTGCTAAAGATCCCAATGATAGCTTTTCTGATGGTCTTTGCGTTACTCCTTCTCACCACTGTTCCCGCTCGTTATCCTTTCGCAAGATTGCCATTGCCGGCACCGGAGAATTCTTCTGAATTAGTTCCTCCATTCCACATTCCAGAGGAGGAATCAGCGAAGATTGCAAACGATGGGAAATGTGACATTTTCACCGGGCAATGGGTTCCAAATCCGGAAGCTCCGTATTACACGAACACAACTTGTTGGGCAATCCATGAACACCAGAACTGCATGAAGTATGGAAGGCCCGATACAGGGTTTATGAAATGGCGGTGGAAGCCCGACGGCTGCGACTTACCTGTCTTCGATCCTCATAAGTTCTTTGACATCCTCGGAGGTAAGTCCATGGCCTTCGTTGGAGACTCTGTCGCAAGAAACCAAATGCAGTCCTTGATGTGCCTTTTATCCAGGGTATGCTTCCAGTTCATATCTTCAAATTCTGCCCAGGAGCCAGTATAAATTATCAAACTCGTTAGACAGGCATATTTTTCCTTTTAAAAATATTGATTCTTTGTTTCTGGAGTTTCACGTATAAATGATTATACAAAAACCAGTTATTATTATAGCTCCAGATTCTTTTATGTGCCTAGTTTATACCCATGATGAAGAAAGATGTATACATTGTCATCATCTTCCTACTTTTGAACTACTACTGAAGAGAATTGGCCGAAAAAAATATTTCTCTTATTACAATTTTCACCATGGGATTATGCAGAAGATGAGTTTAGCTAATTATGTAAGCTGAAATTTCAGGTGTTTCCTACCCTCCCCAAATACTTGCTTGAAAATGCTCCCTTCCAAGACACAAAACCAGAGAAGCCCGTGCTTAAGCTTTTTAGCCCCGGATAGCTGGTTAATTCTTAAAACAAGCTCTTTAGGTTTCCTCTTCTTTCTTTTTTTCGCCTTTCATGTGCTGAAATTTAAAAATATTGTTTCATATGGAGCATATCATCTTGATGTACATGTGGAAAATTTGAGTTCGGGGGGACATGACCGCCTTTTATCGACCATCTAAGATCTAAGATCCATTGACATATAAACATGAAGTGAAAATTTGTCTTCTTCACGAATTGTCTGCCAACCAATAGAATAATATCAAGGTCGGGAATAATTTGCAACTCCAAGGTAGCCATAGCTAGTGAAATAATTTATGGATGCTTGATAGTCCTGTGCATGTGGCTTCTGCATTACAAGAAAGTTTTTCTAGTTTACCGAACAGGATTGCTAAGGCACTTGTCTGTCGCATTGTCTACAGGTAGAATATCCAATCGATGCCTCCTACACGCAGGATGATTATTTTAGGCGTTGGAACTACTCTAGTTATAATTTCACCCTGGCAGCTTTTTGGTCACCATTTCTGGTCAAAGTTGAAGATCCTACGGGTCTTTATAAGCTTTACCTTGATGAATTTGATGAGAAATGGACTACCCAAATTGAAGAATTTGATTACGTTATCATCAGCGCCGGCCACTGGTTCAACCGTCCCGGCATCTACTACGACAACCGACATGTTGTGGGGTGTCGTTTTTGCCAAATGGATAACATCACCGACCTTCCGGCAACTTATGGCTACCGAAGGGCTTTTAGGACAGCTTTTAGAGCTCTCAACAACTTAAAAACCTATAAGGGAACAACGTTCCTCAGAACCTTTGCACCTGCTCATTTTGAGAATGGAGAATACAACAATGGTGGTAACTGTCTAAGAAAAATGCCATTTAAGAGGAACGAGATCGCATTGGAAGGAAAGAATTTGGATTTCTACAAGCTCCAATTGGAGGAATTTCGGACTGCAGAGAGAATGGGTAAGAGGAAGGGAATGAAATACAGGTTATTGGATACAACACAGGCCATGTTACTGAGGCCAGATGGACATCCCAGTAGATATGGACACTGGCCTCATGAGAATGTTACCTTGTACAATGATTGCGTGCACTGGTGCCTGCCAGGACCCATTGATTCCTGGGGCGATTTCTTGCTTCATATGTTGAAGATGGAGGCCAGAAGATCAGAACGAGATGGTTTCCAACAATAATAGTTAGATAGTGCGATTTCTTTTCCGAGTACTTTAGTCAAAGCCCAAGCACAAAGCAATTCTATATCCTCTCTTGAGAATAATTTGAAGTTCTTTAATTTCTCTGTCCATGTGCTAGATTTGGACACTGGCCAAATGAAACTGTGAATACGTACAACGATTGTGTTACCTTGTGAGTATTTGATTCCTGGAAACGATTTTTGGCTTCACTCGTTGAAGATGAAACACAGGATATTAGATGACAATGATGCAATGTGAAAACTTAAAATACAGTCTTTTCCTTAGTACAAGGAAAGAATGGTTAGCAGTGATTGATTGCACTTAGTTTGGTTTGGCAATCTCTCCTTGATGCTCATAGATCACTTTGAACTAATATAACAGCTGCCTCTGATTTTCACCCTCTGAGACATCTCAAAAACTTCAGCTCTAGTTGGCAGGTACACGCATGTAAAGTAGCAGTGATAAATATAATTAGCAGGTTTGTAGTACTATTCGCTACATTTCCACTACATCTTGTTTCTTTGGGAAGTTGATAGCAAGAGTTGCAAGGCTGCCATTGATTGCTGAAGGAGTGAGGTACTTTCCAAGTTATTCTAACAATCAAGAAGTTCTTGAAAGACAAACTCGAGCAATGGTTGGATGGACAATTGATGTTAATGGCTTTCTGTACGACACAAAATGGGGTGGAATTGTGACTAAAAACAAGGATCACTGGCTGCTGCACCACATTATGGTTTTGGAATCTACCATAACCTCCATTGTCATCTTGGATATTTTTTTTTATCTATGCAGTTCCTGTGCTGGCAAAGCTGATCCTTTTTAGGGAGGAAGTATACTGGACAAGATTACTCAATCAATGAATTCAAGCAGGCGATCCTGATTACACCCTTTTCAGATCTTTTCACTTGTGGAAATTGCATCCCTGGGCTGCGGGATTAGATTTTGCTGATAACCGCAACCAAGCGAACACGAGTGAACGGTGAAGGAGTAAAATGCATATTACTCGTCAGCTTTGATGGCGATGGCCTATGGAGACAACCATCTGGCTGCCATTGGTTAGACTCTTTCAGCCCAGGAAACTCATTCAGCTCACAGTTGGAGGCATGTGAGTGAGAGAGGAAACCAGCCGATACCCAGAGGAATTTTCAGAGAGAAACAGGGTTCCGGCGTTTAAATTATGGGCCACTTTGCTAGACAAGGGTGGAGGCCGCAGGGAGACAAGGCTTGTGTTAGGTGCTTCCTCTGCTGCCTACAAGGAAAGAGTTGGTTACGTAGACATTTCCTCTGGTTGGAGGAGGAAAGCACTTTGTATATGCCCTGGAGTAAACTTAAGATGGAGAAGGTTTTTTAGATAAGATCAGAAAGTTGAATCGGGTCGATGAGGGGAACTTGCTCACAAGTCTTCTGTGGTGTTTTCACAATGGAGCTTGAGTTTGTATATTCAATCAAGCTCGAGAAGCCAGTTTGGGTCCATCACAAACTACTACCAAGCTTTTTCGTGATTCTACCCATAACTGCAGCAACCAAACAATCAATTCCTGCTTTCTTTGCACCTAATTTCTTACCAGTGGTTAAACTGTCATCATCAAATCCATTATGCAATGAACCTCTTCTCCAACTATATAAATCAAGAGAATGTTTGCCCTTACCTTCCCACATATCTATTTAATAAAAACTGAGATGAGAAAAAAAATAATATCAAACCGGCAAAAAAGTTGTACCTAGCAGCCTAGCAAGAAAACACGACTTGAGTTCAATTTACACCAAAGGAGATATGTCCTCATTAAAGAAAGCATTATGTATCCTAAATGATTTTCTACATCTGGCAAGGATTCTATAACAATTATTTGGGATAAATTTACAATTGAGAATCATAGGAAAAAAGTGAAGAAAAATAGTACTCTTCTTCCCGTTTCAAAGTATAAGATTTTTTAAAATTCTTTTGTATAAATTTAAAAAAATAATAAATATTTTTTATTATATTTTTAATTAAATTTATTAAGAATAATTTTAAAAAGAGTAATGGTTATTCAACTGATTGGAACTTTGGTTTCCTCTGATTGCGCAAGTCACACAGTCAAGACTCAGCAACGTTGATAAGGACACAAATGCTTGACAAACCATATGTGAAGCAGACTACTCCTTTTTCGCCCATCCTTTAAAAGCCTCGTCTCCTAAGCTCCCAATGAAGAACAAATCGATGGAGGCCTCCTTCATGAAAAAATGCATTGTACAGAAGATCCCATTGATTGTTACTCTTCTAGTTGTAACTTTGGTCGTTCTCTCCGTTGCCCCATTTCGTTACCATTCGGTGAGAGATCCATCTGTCTTGGAGAGTTCTTCTTCTTCTTCGGAGGCGTCGGAACCAGAAGCTGCGGAGGAGGAAGTAATAAAGATAGAAGACGAGAACAAGTGTGACATCTTCACCGGAGAATGGGTTCCGAATCCGAAGGCGCCGTACTACACACACACTAGTTGTTGGGCAATTCACGAGCATCAAAATTGTATGAAATATGGAAGGCCGGACACTGAGTTTATGAAATGGAGGTGGAAACCGGACGGATGCGAGTTGCCCATCTTCAATCCTTTCCAATTCCTGGACATTGTCAGAGGCAAATCCATGGCGATTGTCGGTGACTCTCTGGGAAGAAACCAGTTACAATCTATGATTTGCCTATTATCCAGAGTAAGTTTTCACCCATCTCTATTAACATTACACAGATAAATACTCAAATCTGCAAATATCAAACACCAGTTTTTGCCTTCGCGCACCATGGTAGTACTAGCCTTTTTCAGATGAACACTGCAAGTCTTTAATTGATGGACAATCCCATTTCATTTTGAAGAGGTTAATGCATTAATGTTGTTCCATTTCTTGCATTACTGGGGTAGAGATTGAATTGCTAGGCCATTCATACTCCATATTCAGGATTGGGGATCTCAAATCAGTAGTAATATTTTCGAATTGGTCGACCAGTTTACCTTTTCGAGGATTAGGTTAACGACTTTGACTATCCCAGATTCCCAGTACTGGGTGTTTAGCATATCAGTTTCTGTAATAATTTTAAGATTTTGGCAATTTTATTTTCTGCAGTAGAAAATGTGAGCATCAGTTACTGTGAAGCTTTTTTACCTTAGTCCAATATGTAAACAGAATCAGGCTTTAAGAAAAGAACGAAGTTCAAGAAGCTGTAAAGTTTAGGTAGGGACGCATGGCCGTCTACTCTGTTGGCCGTTCATCTTGGATCTAAGATCTATCTAGAAAAGATGAAACCTACAAAATAAAAATAGAATAAGTAATAAATACTCAAGCTTTGCCTTCTGGATTCGTCGTCTTCCATAAGTCCACATCCTACTAAATTTATTAAGCAGAAGATTAGCAAAGAAAAAAAAAAGAGAAAAAGGAAATATACCGTCGACCGTGTCATGCTGTTAGGCGAGACTGTCGGCTATAATTTGTTAACACCAACGTAGGGTATTATTTTTGTTCTGAGGGTTCAGTAGAAGTTATCACCCACTTGTTACTACACTAAAGCTTTACTTGGATTGGGTTCCACACGAACCCAATGCAAATTTCTCATCTCACATCTCACTTTTTCTCTCACAAAAATTTCCCTCTTTCGAAATTCAAGACAGAAAATCTCAAAATCAAACTCTATCCAATCACATCCTAATCTACACATATTAGTACCTAAATAAATTATAGCGAAGTGGTAAGAACCGATGGCTCAAACTTAAGGTCGGGAGTTTGATTTCTGCCTACCTTTGAGGACAAACTTTTGAGTTCTATCTACCTTATTGTAACCCATTATGTGGAAAAAAAAAAAACAAAAGTTCACCCCACCGGTTAGAGTGTAGTTGTAGTAAGTTTTTGTTTGAAAATTTTGTACTAAATTTTGCAAAACTATTTATTTATTAGAGAAAATATGAAAATTTATTAATAAAAAATTAAATTAAAATGAAAATTTTCATTAAGTTGTAAAATAAAGTCTTCTTTATGTACACATTGTGGTGATTTTGCCATTATATGCTTAACTTGTAGCCACGGCCTAATTTGGTGCTCAATTTTTCATTTAAATTTTAAATTATAAGTTAAATACTCAAGTGTTATTATTCGATGTTTTTAGCGATGGATGATCCGTGGTAGTAGCTAATGAGAGGGTTGGTTTCGTGTGACCTTTACAGGCGGAATATCCCGTTGACGTCTCCTACACGGCAGATGAAAACTTCAAGCGCTGGAAGTACTTGAGTTACAACTTCACCCTTGCGTTCTATAACTCACCCTTTTTGGTAAAGGTTGAAGAAGCTGATAATGGCCTTTACAATCTCTACCTCGATGAATTTGATGAGAAATGGACTGCCGAGATTCACGAATTCCATTACGTGATCATCAACTCCGGCCACGGGTTTACCCGCCGGGGCATCTACTATGAGAATCGCCGAATCGTGGGGTGTCGTTACTGTCAAATGGAAAATATCGTCGACCTACCGGCAATCTTCGGCTACCGGAAGGCATTCAGAACAGCCTTCAGGGCCCTGAACAGCTTAAAAGACTTCAAGGGCATAACGTTTCTCAGGACATTTACGCCTACACATTTCGAGAATGGGGAGTGGAACAATGGAGGTAGTTGTGCAAGGACAAAGCCGTTTAAGAGCAATGAGATCAATTTGGAGGGCTACGACTTCGAGGTTTACATGACTCAGGTGGAGGAGTTCAGGGCTGCAGAGAGAGAAGGGAAGAAGAAGGCACGGAGGTTCAGGTTACTGGATACGACACAAGCTATGCTTATGAGACCAGATGGTCATCCCAGTAAATATGGACTCCCGCCACAAGGAAATCAAACTAAACACAATGACTGCATGAACTGGTGCTTGCCGGGGCCTATTGATTCGTGGAGCGATTTCTTGCTCCAATTGTTGAAGATGGAGGGCAAGAGATCACATGAGGAGATGCTTCAATTGCGAAGAATCAACGAAGAAGTAAGGTAGATCATTCTTTTTCTTTTTTCTTTCTGAAAATGGGGAATAATCAATTGGTTTCTCCATAACTGCCCAATATGTGCTTGGAAAGTTCATATGTGAATATGTGGTTGAGAACTATATAGAAATATCAAAGCTATGATTTCTTCTTCTTTTTTCCTGAAAGCAAAAACGATGGAAACTATGTCAACATTGTGTTTGTGTCTGCTAATCTCTTAAGATCCATTGGCAAAGGAAGCTAAGAAATTCTTTCTGTAAAAATTACTGCAATGTTTCGGTACACCTTGGAAATTTAGGGTCTATTTGAATTAGATTTTATTACAAAATTCAGTATAAATCTTTATAGTGCGCTTATTTTTTATCTTTTCATTTCATAAATAATTCAGTTTTATAAAATTTAATACAAAAAATTTTAAATTTAAACTCTTTAAATGCATAGGAAAACTTTCCTCAAAATCACCTGTTCTTTTGCAACTAAATAAATATTTAATAAAAGGGAAAATTTCCAAACTGGCTTCGTTCTTCGCTTGAGAAATGGAGCTTACGGGCTTGTCAATGCCCAATGGTCTGCTAACTTCGTTGACTAGGCTTCCATCTTCAACAAATGAAACAAGATCTCATTCCAGGTATCGATGGGCCCTGGCAGACACCAATGGGCACAATCTGCTATTTTGCCATTCCCATCAGGCCCATGTCCATAGTGATTTGGGTGACCATCCGGCCTCATCAACATCATATTGGTGGCCTCCAACAGCCTAAACTTTAAACCCCTCTTCTTCCCTCTAATCTCCGCAGCTCTTAGTTCCTCCACTTGATTCAGATAAAACTCCAAAACGTATTCCTCTAACTTCACATTTTCCTTTGTGAATGGCCTCGTTCTGGAGCAACTCCCACCTCTGTTCCACTCTCCGTTCTCATAATGCTGCGGCGAAAATGTCCTCAGAAATGCCATCCCATTAAATCTTTTGTGATTGAGAAGAGTCCTAAAGGATGTTCTGAAGGCCATTTTGTGACCGTATTTCCTAGTGAGCTCCGTGACATTGTGTTCTTTGCACAAGTAACATCCTACAAGTTTACCCTTCTCATAGTACATGAGTGGCCTGAGGAACCACTGTCCGGCTGAGATGATCACGTAGTTGAAATTCTCAATCTGACTCGCCCAGGCCTCATCTGCTTCATCCAAATAGAGATTCATAAGGCTAGTCATGGTGTGAAATTTGGGGTGAGCATCTTCTGATCTCACTAAGTGAGTAGACCAGAATGCAGCTAGTGTAAAGTTGTGTTCTGCGTACAGCCACCTTCTGAACCTTGCGTCCGGTGCATATGACACATCTAAGGGCTCACCCACCTGAGAGATAACGAATATATATATATATAAGCAACAGGCTTACAACAGAAATTGAATAGAATACGCATGATAAACGAGTATATAGTGCTAATATAGTGCGTACACTGGCTAACATGCAGACCAAGGACTGCATTTGGTTCCTGGCCAGAGAGTCGCCGACGAATGCCATGGACTTCCCTTTCACAAGCTCCAAGAACTGAGCTCCGTCGAACAACGGTAGCTCGCAGTTCTTGGGCTTCCACCTCCATCTCAAGAACTCGGTGTCCGGTCTGCCGAACTTCATGCAGTTTTGCCGGTCATCAATTACGCACTTAGTAGCATTGTAAGTGTAATAAGGTGAAGATCTTTCAGCATGATGAATCCAATTTCCATTAAATACGTTGCATTGCTGTACTGTCCTTGTGCTGGTTAGATTTTGACCGGCAGTAGGTGGCCACGAGCTCTGGTAAACATTCCTCAGATGCCTCGATGTGGAAAAGAAATTTGTGTACAGGAAAGAAAGGAGTGTGCTAAGGAGAAGAGATGATAACGTCAGAGCAATCAGCCTCTTCGAGTAGTCAGGAGCTGTGCTCTTCCCGGCGATAGAACTCCTCATTAGGACTATACGAACTAATCGAGATGGGCCGTGAAACAAAACTCAGGCTTCATGTATATATGCACCGTGTGCACATGCAACCACTAACTTTCTGGGATTTCGATCTTGATACAGTATCGCCTCTGCTCTCCCCATTGCGGTCGATCTGTCAATCCTTGGTTCTTTGGATCAAAAGGGAATTGATCAATTAGTTCAAGTAGACCCCAGAAACAATAATAATTAGGCAAGTGCATCAAACTTGCGATGGAAGATCTTTTTCTTTCTTTTGGGTTGAACGGGAAGCTATATGTCTAGCTAGATAGTAATAAACTTGCAAATATTAGGGAATGTGCAATAATCGATAGAAATTTTTATTTTGGTTTGATTTTTTTATATTTTAGTTCGATTCGATTTGATTCGATTTATAAAATTTGTAAAAATTTAAGTTCAGTTCGATTTTTAATTTTTATGATTAAATTGAAAACTGAATTGAAAAATTAAAATTTTAAAAAAATAATATAATAATTTTTTATTGAAATAAGTTCTTTATAAAATTCGGTTCAAATTAAACTGAACTGATTTAGACTGATTCGGTTCAATTTTAATATAAAAAAATTGATTGAATTTTTTTAAAAAAATAATTAAACCAAAAATCAAATAATACAATCCAACTGAACCATTTGAACATCCTTACTTGCGATAGAAGGTTATTGGACCTTTCTTTTAGTTAAAAAAAAAAAGCTCCAAATGAAGCACCGCTTCTCTTTTTTTCTTTTCTTGATGGAAAACAAAGGCGCAAATGAGATTGAGATCAAAATCACAGTAATATCCAAGAAATCACATGATCAAATTCGATACACACAAGTGCGGGTTCTTGTGTTTTAGTGCTCATCATAGGAAAATAAAAAGATAAGGGCAGACAGGAAAAGGCAAGAAATTGTAATTATTAGCTACTTGGAAGGCAAGCCACTCCACTGTCTTTTGGCACCACAACCACCAATACCATTTTGTCCATTGCAGATCATGATAGTCGAGGAATGAGCCAATGATTGCTATACATGGTGATACCTGCCAGACTGGTTTTAGTAGTAGTATTTGGTTGCCAGGTCACAGGTACTCAATCGGGCAACAAGGATTAATTTCCAAGAGATCTCAATGGGGTGAACAAGGCCTAAGGAAAATCCCATATGCCTTAAATTACTAACTTTGTTATCTTTAGGTCAAATTTGATAGAGTTTAATTTTAAATTAATTTTAAAAAAATTAAAAATTAAAAATATAATTTAATTTAATGCAATTTTCAATTAAATTCAAATAGCTAACACATCTAAATATAAATTCTAAATTTAAATTTTTTTAATAAATTTTAAAATAAAATGTTGTCAAAATACATATAAACTACTGTAGAGCCAACTCATGCTCAAAAAAATCACTCAGTAAAATCTTCGAAACATATGCACTAGTTTTCTTAGAACCGGGGACTAAGAATTGCAAAGAAATGAGCTCTGGCGCAAGCACAATGGTGGAAAAGCTCGTTGAGAATGTGCCTTCGCCATAAATGTATACGTGGAGATTTACATTGACTTGGGAAGATAATAATTGAAACATACTCCAACTAGACCAGCAATTGACTTACCCAAAAAAGGGGTCAAGAGCAATGCAAGTGAAGGTCTCGTGATATTTCAATATGTTAAAACAAAAAGAAAGATATTTGAATATGCCCGAATTTTTACAAACCAAGATTTAACACAGCGGGATGATGTACAGTGATGGAAATTGGATAAGATCTGATACAAGGGATCTTCAGAATGAAATCCTGATGAATACTAAAATGTGCAGAGCTAAAATGTACAGCACAAATGCCGACCTAAGCAACATGAGCTTCTGCAAGTTCTCCATTATGCCAACCGTTTGGGGCTTGTGATGGGGATCAACTATGTAATCAGAAGACAGAGACCCCCTAGAGCTGCTTCTCCCATATCGGCGGTTTCTTGCAGTATTTGCATCCGCACTGTTGGTCTCAAGCCTCTTTGACAATCCATTTAATCTTTCTAACTCCATCTCCTTTAGATGAATTTCAGTAATAAGGCGTTCTGCCTGAGCCTAGAACCAAGGAAAGAGAGAAGTGCAGCAGTAATTTAGTAACATTAGAAGAAGCAAATTAACAATTGTAACCCATTCTAGTATTGGTAAAACAAACAAACTTCACCTGTTTCACCTCAAGTTGCTCAATAAGGCTATGGAGCTGTTTATCCAATATTTTCTCCCGGTGACCTGAAAGAAAACAAATCAAGTTTAAAAATGATATTGATACTTTCCACAGAAAGATCAAAATTTCTAGACAAGTATTTTGCAGTCATCAGAAATAATTTAGACCCATACAAATATCAATCTTCAGGTAGATTGCAATTTAATCAGAAGGCAGCAACAAAATGTAAGAGAAGGAAACAGTCTCGTCCAGCAGGAGCTTAAAGGGTGGTTCCTTTTCTCATTTTCAATTGTACTTGTTAAATCAAAACTCTGTCTATACATCAAACAATAAGATTATATGCAGATGTAGATTCAATCAAGAACAGCATATCACGAAATTTCATGGCAAAATATCATTAGCTGAATATCCTCTCAGGTATGCAGAAAATAATGGTTCATACACTCTTGTGAAGTTGTACCTGGAGAAGGTTGCTTCAGCGCATTCTCTTGAACCTCGGCCCATTTCTTCTCTAAGTCTTGAACAGTTTCTTCAATTGAAGCCTAAGAAAATGGATTCATTGACCACTCAAATCTGAGAAAGTAAATGGTGAGCACAATGAGGGAAAGTTCAAAAAGCAACCAACCAGTTCCTTTTTCTTGCACTCTAATTTATCTTGTAGTGCAGAATTAGCATCTTCTGAGTTGTTTTGTCCCTCATTTGGGGTTTGGGAGTCAATCAATGATTTATTTGAATGCTCCAACTGGGTAGCCCGTAACGTAGCTTGGGCATTTTCTAACTTAATTTGGAGATTCTTTTCAGTCATCTCCAGTTCCTGCAAGGGCAAAATAATTTGCATAAAATTTGACTCAGAATGTCACGAGACATTAATCAAGGTTCCGGAGCAGTTACATGGTCAAAGGCAATAATTCCAACACCCTATCAATTTCAAATGGATAACAAGAATTTAATTTTGTTATTTAATTGCATTATTTTCGGTTGAAATAAACATCAAAGGTGCTGAAAACCCAAAAATTACTAATAGGATCACCTGTACAGATTTGGAGTCCCATGGGTGCAAGCAAGAAGCATTACTTATCCAAGTGATCATGTTCGGCGAGTGGGAGTATTTGGGGATTCTAAGCAATCCTTTTCCATCCACAGGGAAAGAAAATCAACAATAACTAAATAAGGTCAAACTGAAGTACCTCTTTTGACTCTCTTCTGCCTAAGGAGTCAAGAATTCACCTATGCCCCCCACCACCCAAAGGGAGAAGAAAAAAGATTAAAAGACTGCCAAATCAATTGAGCTATTCTAAGTCTATGCAACTAACCTAGCGCATTTGATTGGGACAATTAGCTTCCACCTCAACTCTGTTGCGGAGGTGACAGGAGTTGAAGTTCAATATGCCTTCCAGGACCCACCCTTGAAGTGAAATTCCTAGTGGTTTTTGGTTATATTCCATCGGTGGTAGAGCTTCAAGAAGAATGAGGAATCTTACAAATGTGTAACCCCTCAATATCAATGCCACCCAGCTTTAGGTGATCTGGGTTTACGAAAAGTACCTGGTTGCCAATTTAGCGAAAAGCTGATACTAGGATGCAGATAGCCATAGAGGAGAATATCTCGATATCTCAATATGCAAAATGTGTTACCATGATATGTAATGAATGAAGAATTTGAGAATCAAGATTTGCCGGATCATTTGGTCTCTGTTCAATTTTGGCTCAAATACCGCTTCTCGGTGGATATACTTTTCAGAACAAAGAAACTCATTGTGACAAAACTTTAAATGCTGAATTAAGTAAGTAACAATATTCTAAGCTTTTGAGGTTCTGTGTCCATGAAGCAAGGAACAGGGATGCACTTTACTTAAAAGCACAAACAAGTTTTGATTAATCTGACCTTCAGCTTACTTTGAAGCACATTTGCTTCCTGCAACCTTTCTTGTATTTTATTCTCACAATTCGACATGGCCTTCTCATATTCAGCATTTTCTTCTTGCAATGTAATTTCTCTCAGCTGCGTCTGTCATCATATTAAAAATTCAGAAAATTTAAAAAATCCAAAGCTTGATAATCTTTAAATTTATTCCTAAAAATATATAGGAATAGGAATTACTATTAGAGTGAAAATAGACAATAACCCAGAGGAGAAAACAAAAGGGGTCTAGAGAAAAACCTGTTTTTTGGTGGCAGAGTGGGAGTTCAACTGAAGAGCGAGGGCGGCGTTAGAGGCTAGGGAGTGGGCGTGGAGGTGGGGAAGGCTTTGGGAGATGTCAGGAGGGGGCAATCTTGAGCGTAGATCTTGGATCGAACGTCTAAGAGAGGCTGCCTTAGCGTCCAACTCCTGAGCGTAGGTCAATTGCTCGGATGAGAAGATGAGAGGGATGGAGTTAGGATCATTATCGTCGGTGGCGTAACCACCAGAAGCTCCTCCTACCACATCCGCAGCCCACGCTAACAGCCCCGCCATTTTTGTCACTCGCTGCTGCTCTCAGACGGGGGTTTTTGGCCTCTTGGCCCGACCATGTGTGTTTGGCACCGGAAGTGGCCTAGGAACCGTAGCCGAACGCATTTCGGCTCGCGTTTAGTACGCGTCAACTTGAACGCATTATGTATAAAAAGCAGGGTCAGCCAGACGGAGTACACAAAAAGATTTCCGTAAGTTTATTTTCACTTAAGACCACTCCTTATTTTTTAACAAAATTAACAAATTTGATCTTATATCTATTTATTTATCCAAACTTAGTCTTTTATCTTTTTTTATTGTTGTTTTAGTCCTTCAATTAATTTTTTTAAAAAAATTGGTCCCCGCTACCTCTGCCATGCCATGACGGAGAGGACTTTCTCGTGCAGTGCATGAGATATAATTTTGAGGGTCAAAATGGTCTGTCCAAGCCATTTGCCTCCAGAGACAGTTCCTCCTGAGCAGCACGTGAGATCAACCCGAAGAAAGCGGGTTTGGTTTGGTTTATTGCACTTGGAAGAAACACAAAGAGGTGACACTTCAAAGATGAAGATGCACTTAAAATGGCAGCAATTGGAAGGAAACCTAGGATGATGCACCTGGACTTGGAGGAAGCTCATCTACTAGGTGGATGCTCCCAGTTTCGCGGGCATTCCTCCTCTAGTAATTCAGGTTAGCTTTTGAAATCATTTTGCAGATCACCATTGCTTCTTTTACCTTTTTGGAGTCGTCCGTAAATGCCAAGAACCAGAAACTTCAGAAACCGTCTTGTTTCTTTCTCAAACAAGATCACACTTTCTCTGTTTTTTCTTTTTGGATTGCTCAATTTATGATTCCGTCTCAGATGATGCAATCCCATTCTGTTTCTACAAAGATTCTAAAGAAAGAAGCAGCCTATCCTGTCCAAACAGAATCAAGTTCCTATCAACTAGTAGTATCAACGGGCCGGACCGGGCCAACCAAACACTGATTGTCCTTGAAATGGATTAGAGCGAGCTGGTTCGTTTTTTACGAGCGGAAAAATTTCAGTCTGCGGCCTACTACAATAAGCTCGCAGACTAAACAGACCATCCCGTGAGTTTTACAAAATGACGTCATTTTGTAAAAAAAGTAGCAAAACGACATTTTTTTTGAGAAAAAATTTTTTAAAAAAAATTAAAAATGGGCTTACCTTGTTCGGTTTGCGCTGGCCAACAGGCTAAACAGAACAAGCTAAAAAAATCCGCGTTTAAACAGATTTGAGTATAATAAGCCCAAATCCACTTATACAGGCCAACTAGTGAGTTTTGACTCGTATTGATAGTATTACTATCAACTTTATTGACTTTTAGTTAAAAAGCACCGACTAATTTTTCTTCAAAAAAAAACTATTAAGAATGTACATTATAATATGCTAGTCATTGAATTATTCCCAACTAATCCTCATAAAGTTTTAGAATTTTATTTGGAAAAAAAGGAGTACAACAAGGATCTTTATTTTGTTGGTTTGTGCTTAATTTTGATTTGCCGGAAAGAAACCCTTCTTTCCAATTGCCGCCATATTAAGTGCTTCTTCATCTTTGAAGTGCCACCTCTTTGGGCTTCTTCAAAGTGCCATAAAGCGAACCAAACCCGCTTTCTTCAAGTTGATCTCACGTGCTGCTCATGAGGGACTGTCTTTTAAAGGCAAATAACTTGGAGAGACTATTTTGCCCCTCAAAAGTATGATTATGTTTCGATTGTGTTTTAATTTAAAAAAATTATTTTAAATTTTATGAAAATAATTTTTTTTATAAAAAAATAAGTAAAATCTAATTATATTTTTGATGAGGCTAAACGGGTCTAAATGCATCCTATATCTTGTGTGTAGCACATGAAGATCCTCACCGTTCTCTGCTATAGAGAGGTGGTGGGGACCATGAAATTTTAAAAAAAAAATAGTTGGAGGACTAAAAAAAAGGAAAGAAAAGATAAGGGATTGAGTTATGATAAAATAAACATATATAGGAATAAAATTATTAATTTTTTATTTTTTATTTTAGAATGTATTTAGATTGAATTTTATTTTAAATTTAAATTTAATTTTTTATTTTAAATAAATTTTAAAATATAAAATTATTAACAGTTTCTCAGAGTAAACTTTGATTAAAGAATTTAAAATTTTATAAAAATAAATTATTTGTAATATAAAATGAGAAATTTACAGCAAACCACAACTCTACAAAAGAAAGGAAATGTATCATTTCTGCAGTGTCTTCGCCAGAAGAGGCTGATTTCGTCAGCTCAGCAAAGGCTAAAGGAGGGCTTGCTTCCGTGTTCAACATTCCCGCCTTGAAGACAACCCCTTACTTGGCCCTCTCCAATTCCCCACAAATCCATTCTCCCAAGTCTCTGCAATCTTGCAGTGGCCACCGTATTCTCTCACCGCTACAAGTTAACTAAAATGCAACTATTTCACTTGCAATTCAATCTTCTTCTCATCCTTCGTTGTCATTGCGTCAATGTCCTCCCCTCCCCTCCAGATTGGCTTTATCTCACCTTCCCCTTACGTGGGATCTGGTTGAATTTGACTGGCAACTCCTTTGCTTGCGCCTTGAAACAATCTGCAGATATTGTTTTTAACGACTTTGATGCTCCTTTCGTGGAAAGGTACGCGCTTTGATCTTTTTGTTTTTTTTTTCAATTTTTTTTTTTTGGCTTAGAAGTTGAATTATTGTTGTGTACTATACAATGTACAGGTTTATCATTGACTGAATCTAAATCGCCAATCTCCAAACTTTACGCGGTTAAGATTTAAGAAGCATATAAAGGAACCAATCAACCAGTCATGTTGAAGAAGCTCAGGCGACGGCTCACAACCATTATCACAAAGCCCTTCAAGAAACGTAGGAAGCGGCCCGGTCCACCTCCACAGCCCCTGTCATCACCTGCTCCTTCACCTTCTCCTTCTCCTCCTCCATCTACCCCTCCGGAATCCCTCGTTACGTCGCCACTAGCTCCACCGAAGATGTCGACCGGTCAGACTTTCCTTTTTCCCAGAACCCAGTCAACAGTCCTCCCTGATCCCTCTCGCTTCTTCGCTCCCCATCTCCTTTCTGAACCACTTCCGACCAACTCTTTCTTCCAAAATTTTGTTCTCAAGAATGGCGACCAGCCTGAGTACATCCATCCTTATCTCATCAAATCCTCTATTTCCGCTCTCTCTATTTGCTACCCATCTCAATTCCACAACTCCGCGTTCATTTATCAGATTTTCGATCCTGACCTCGTCATCTCTGTGTTGAACAACCCTCAACCCAATAGCCCTCATATCATATCTGCATTCAGTGATCTCAGTGTCACATTAGACCATCCTTCTAGCAATTTAAGATTCTTCCTTGCGAGGGGCAGCCCTTTCTTGACATGTAATGTCATGGCCAACGTTTCGCTTTCATTTTCAACCATTCACGCTATTCTTCAAGTATCTTCCAATTCTTCTTTTACTAAGCACACTATTAAGCTCAATAACAACCAGACATGGCTTTTATATGCGTCCTCACCAATTAATTTGGCCCACGACATTTCTACGATCACTTCTACTGCATTTACGGGTATAATTAGGATAGCTGCGCTGCCAGATTCTGACCCAAAATGCGAAGAGATTCTTGATAGTTTCAGCCGTTGTTACTCTGTATCCGGTGATGCTGTCTTCACAAGGCCATTTTGTTTGGAGTATAGATGGGAGAAGAGAGGTTGGGGAGATCTGCTAATGCTTGCCCATCCTCTTCATCTTCAGCTTCTTTCCCAGACTGATTCCTCTGTCACTGTCTTGGAGAATTTCAAGTACAAAAGCATTGATGGAGAGCTTGTTGGTGTTGTTGGAGATTCATGGGCTCTGAAAAGTGATCCAATTTCTGCGACTTGGCATTCAATTAAAGGTGTTGAGGAGGAATCATACAGTGAAATAGTGAATGCGCTGATCAAGGACGTTGATACCCTTGACTCTAATGCGATATCCACTACTTCATCTTATTTTTATGGGAAATTGATTGCAAGAGCTGCAAGATTGGCACTGATTGCTGAAGAGGTGTCTTACCTTGAAGTTATTCCAGCAATAAGGAAGTTCTTGAAGAATACAATTGAACCATGGTTGGATGGGACATTTGGTGCTAATGGCTTTTTATATGATGCAAAATGGGGTGGAATTGTGACTAAGCAAGGATCAACTGATTCTGGAGCTGATTTTGGTTTTGGGATATATAACGATCACCATTACCATCTCGGCTATTTTCTTTATGCAATTGCAGTGCTTGCAAAGATTGATCCCTTTTGGGGGAGGAAGTATAGGCCACATGCTTATTCAATGATGGCAGATTTCATGAATTTAAGCAGGCGCTCGGATTCTAGTTATACCCGCTTGAGGTGTTTTGACTTGTGGAAACTGCATTCTTGGGCTGGGGGACTGACAGAGTTTGCAGATGGGCGGAATCAGGAGAGTACAAGTGAGGCCGTAAATGCATATTACTCAGCGGCTTTGCTGGGCTTGACCTATGGAGATGCGCATCTTGCTGCCATTGGTTCGACTCTTTCAGCCCTGGAAATTCACGCCGCACAAACTTGGTGGCATGTGAGAGAGGATGACAATCTGTACTCAGAGGAATTTACTAGAGAGAACAGAGTTGTGGGTGTTCTTTGGGCTAACAAAAGGGACAGTGGCCTTTGGTTCGCTCCACCAGAATGGAGGGAATGTAGGCTTGGAATTCAGGTGCTTCCCCTACTGCCCATTACTGAAATTGTATTCTCGGATGCAGTGTTTGCAAGACAGCTAGTTGCATGGGCATTGCCTGCTCTTGCAAGGGAAGGGGTTGGAGAAGGATGGAAGGGATTTGTATATGCATTGGAAGGAATTTATGACAGAGAAGGTGCATTAGATAAGATTAGGAAATTGAATGGGTATGATGATGGAAACTCTCTCACCAATCTTTTGTGGTGGATTCACAGCAGAGGTGATGCACAAGAGGAGAATGAAAAGGGTGGAAAATTCTGCTGGTTCCGTCACTATTGTCATTGAATTTGTGGAACCTGTGACTTGAGAATGTATTGAACTACTGCCACTAGAACACAACATTGTATTGCTGAAATAATAAGATAATATGTCTTGGGACCGTTCTGTATTTACAATAGTTTTATGCATTGTATATACCGTTTCTAGGAATCCATACATCACAAAAGGTATATTCTTTACAGTCGCAAGTGTTTGTCTCATTGTTAATTTATTTCCCAAACCATGTGCGGTTAAAGTTTCTGAAATCTTACATTGTAGAGGCTCTGCCTGTTAGTAGTGAAGGAATTTCAAGTTTAGCATTCACATATATATCGACTGTCTTCTTTTCTGAGGCTATTCTTCGACAACAATTCCATGATTCCGTATGTCACATCAAGGCCATTTCTTTTCCCTCCAATTTGGGTTGGGGAGTCCGGGAGGAGTGTTAGTTGATTTTGCTGAGGAAGTTGTTTTGAGGTATCTTGGACAAGGAGAAAAAGTAAGAGAAAGAGACTGGAAGAGGACGAGCTGAGGAGAAGCAAGATTCTTTACTTAACAAAGCATGTGGTGACAGCCAAAGCCTCTTCTAGTCTGCCTGTGCTATCTAGTTTTTCTAGTCTATGACAACAGGCATTAGTTTGATTTAATGTGCCCTAGCAAGCTCATCTGCATTTTAATAGATCAAGGTTTAAATTTTATCCGTTTAAGGTTAAGATTTTCCGGGGAAATGTGCATACTTGGATCCCTTCTTGTATCCCAGATTTCTGTGAGTGTGCAGGCGCTGCTTTTCCTTCTTTCCTTATCAAACTTGAGTTGATATAGAGCATGACATTGTGGACTGACACAGGCCTGGAATTTAGCTACAAGAAGCTGTTGCAGAGAAGCTTTTCGGTTCTGGATCCTTGTATTGCTTTGAGATCTCCTTTCTTTGGCCGCAACATGCAAGCCAGGTGTGAAGGAAGAATGGATCGACCCGCTCTCTCTGCTCTCGCCTCTGATTGGCTGCTGCAGTGTGGAATGATCATGGTTCTTAAATAAATACTCCAGAATATATTTTTTATGGCTTTTATTTTGCAGAACTCATTGGAAATGGGTAGTATTTGCTCTGATGTTTACCTCCATTTTTTTGTTGAGAGGGTTTTTGAGGAGGGAAAAAATGATCTGGGTAAACTTCAAGTAGCATTTGGACAAACCAAAAGGATGTTAGAATTACAAATTAATCAGCTCAACCAAGAAAACTACTTTCTTTAATCAGCTCAACCAACATCAAGGAGGTAACCCAGAAAGATTAACTTCAGAAGCAAACAGAATGAATAACGGAAGCAAAAGACTAACCCGCACGAGATGTGTTCCTTGATACCATCTTTTTCCAAAGAGATTAATGAAGAATTATTCTTTTTTTTTATAAGTGATTGAAGAAGAATTTTTCAACCCTAGTTGTATGTGGACAACATTTTAAGGCAAAATTCAAATGTAGAACTTATATATATATATATATATATATATATATATATATATATATATATATTATAAATAATTTAACTTTTATATAATTTAAAATAAAAATTTTAAAATCAAATCAACAAAAGAATGTGCAAATCCAAAAGGACATGGCATTGAACTACTGACAACCGGAATAAAAATCTTAGAGAATAATTTTAAAACTTCAGCCCATAGATTGGATGAAAGGAAATGAGAAGAAAAGAAAAAATTCTGCAACCGAGGAAAATAAAGAGAAATAGAAAGTAGAAATGGAGGTGTTTAAAAGGCAAGGGAATTTTCATTTTGGGGGTCAGATCTTTATTTTTAAATTAAGGGGATTGGATTTTAGGCGTATTTGAATTAAATTGTATTAAAAATTATAAAAATAAATTATTAATAAAAAAAAGAAATTAGATTTAAAATAAAAAATAAATATTTTTTTTTCAAAGAACCAATCCAAATCACCGGCATTAACTCACTTTTGCAAAAGCCGGTCCTACAAAAAATACACAAATTTCAAACAAAAAGTGGACAGCATCCTGTTTCGAGAGTCATGGACCAACTTAAATTAGTTTTCAATCCAAGTCTTTTTTATTTTTTTTTATTTTAAATTTTATTTTTTATAAATTATTTATTTTTATAATTTTTAATATAATTTAATTTAAATAAAAATTCAATCTAAATATACTGATGTAGATGTATTTATAATTTAATTTTTTTATATAAATAATTTAATTTTATAAAATTAAATTAAAATTATTAATGATTCATTTAAATTACATCTCTTTTAACTAAATACATAATTAGATCTTACTTTTTTTTTCACAAAAAATTTACTTTCATAAAATGAAAGACAAAAAATTTTTTAACCAAACACAATCCATATACACCCCCAAATCAAATTATATATCTTACTCAAAAAAATTTGACCTATCAAAATTTAAATAATAAACAAGAAAATTAGAATAAAATGTGGATGCAAATTATGTAGAATATGTTTTATTTTTTCTTTTATACTTTCAAGAAAAATGAATTTTGCTTATATTCCCTCCAAGAAGTCAATTTCTTTAGGAGGAAAAGGGGAAAAGGACCAGGAAGAAGGGAATCTTTTCTACTTGCTCGCTCTTCATTTTCTTTCGGCTGGAACATCACGCCAGGGGAGAGCACGCACGACGGAAGCTTGAACATGGGCTTCATGATGTATTCTTGGACTTGTTTTCTTGATAATGGGCGTTTTCACATTCACATCTAAAATGGACTCCATTACAGAGACTACTTGGTTTTTTATTTTCTATTTTCTATTTTCTATTTTCTTCTTCTTCTCTTTTAATAATGTAAACAGCTAAGTTTGGTTTATACCTCTAATGCTTGGAGCATGTTGGGTGACTTGTTCTTCTATCTCAATTCTCTGTCAAGATTTTGGAATACTACTATTAGAGGTCGCACCCACGTTTCTTTGCACATTTCGTGGCCAAACCCACATATTTGCATATTTGGTTGAGAGAAGCTTCGTCTGAAAGTTTTGCTGCAAGTTGAAGTTCCAACCTGTAAACGAGCCGACTAGGAACTGGGAAGTAGGTGTAAGAGGTTGGTTGGAACTCTCCATCTGTTCTCATTAGTTGATCTGGGTGCGCTGCATTTGCTTATGAAACTTTTGGCTCATTCAAGAATTGTGGGTTTTGCTACAATCTGATTTATTGTCATCTGTATTTTAGTAGTTCTTGAAATTGTTCTGGTCTGGGTTTCCCCCACATTTGCGTTTTGTGAACTGGATTAGGCTTGCATTTCGTTCAACTGGCTGATACTGTTGAAAAGTTCCGAAGTTGATTTGTGCTTTTGGGGAATTCAGGAACTTCAACGCAGGGACTTGAGGTTTGTGTATATATTTCTTGGTAATTGGCGGTTTCTATAAAATTCTCAGTCCAATTTTTCAAACACAGAGCGGAAGTTCTCTTTTATTATTGCCAGAAAAAGAATGGAGATTTAGGCTTAGTGGATGATGCAGCATTACCATATGGATGTTCTAGGGGCTGAATGCAGAGTTTCTTGGTCAGCATAAAGTAAAATTTTGTCTTGAAGATGGCTTCAGTTTTACCGTCCCCAATTGCTTCTCCGGCTGCAGTCCCACCAGTCTCGCCTTCGAATAGTTCAGTGATTACCCCTCCTTTGAATGGATCACAGCCTAATCAAACTTCTGATGCTCCATCTCCTTCGACCCCGACAAACACCTCAGCTCCAACTCTTCAATCTCCTCCGCCTGCAGTTCCTGCTGCCCCCCCTCCATCGCCGCCACAGTCAACACCGCTCTCTCCTCCTCCTCCATCACCTCCAGCGTCACCGCCCTCTTCTCCGGCAGCTCCATCAGCATTAGTTCCTGTTCCTACTCCTCCTCCTCCTCCTCCTCCTCCTCCAGCTGCAAATTCACCACCTCCTCCAATTCTGTCTCCACCACCTCCATCGAAAGATTCTCCTCCTCCACAACCATCCCCTGCGCCTCCTTTGACAATGCCGCCCCCACCTCCTGCTGTTTCACCCTCCCCTCCCTCTCCAATGAGTGTCTCATCGCCTCCACCCTTAATTCCTTCACCTCCTTCTGTTGTAAAACCACCAGAAGTTGCTCCTCCTCCTCCTACATTACCTACCCCTATAGCTACTTCTTCCCCACCTATGCCCTCAATGCCATCCCCTCCAGCACCGATCATATCTCCTCCCCAGTCCATTCCCACTTCTCCTTCGCCAACTTCAGGTTCACCTCCTGCTCCTCAAAATAATGTGTCTCTAGGTCAGCCACCAACTAGCTCAGCAATGCCAGCTATTCCCACAGAGAAACCAACTGCTAGATCTACAACACCCAATCCAGATATTACTGCAGAAGCACCATCAGGAAATGCGGGTGGCATAAAGGGTGGAGCAGTGGTGGCAATTGGCGTAGTGAGTTTTCTAGCACTTAGTCTTGTGGTGCTAGCTGTTTGGTTTGCACATAAACGAAAGAAAAGGGAGGCTGCATCAAAGATTGGGTATATCATGCCCTCTCCACTTGCTTCCTCCCAAAATTCAGGTATGCCATTGCTTATAAGGACTATCTATTGAAATTGTATATCTTTTCCAACTTGCTATGGTAATTCCTGGATGCGGTAAAATTGTGAACTCTTTGGTACAATATGATATTCATTTTATTGTATACTTTGGGCAAATTTCTGTTTGTCGTCCAACTTGTGGAGAGGATTATTACATTTCTATCCATGTCATGTCACCCCCTTTGTTGAAGATTTCCAGAACATACAGCATAATGTAGTAGAGGAATTTAAAAGTCAATCTGCATTTAGAGATCAGATGGAGCTCAAGTATGCTACTTTTCTGGGTATCAGCCAACAGCTTCAAATAATATACTGTTTGCTTTTTCAGAAGTTTCAGACCGAAGTTAGTCCCTTGCAAACTTAAAATTTTCTGTCGTAGTTTCAGAAAGACATGGTACTTTAGTTTTCGATATGGATTATCATTTTTCTCATAGCTGTCTCAGCTGTCAAGTACTGCATGCTGAAATTAACAGTTGCTGCTGCTGGTCTTTTAATGGGGCTTTCCAAGTTTGAATAGTGTGTTTGATTATATTCCAGAGAAAATGGCGGGTACAATTTGTACTGGTTTATGTGCAAGATTTTTTTACTGAATTGGGATTAGCTAACTTGATTCCTCCTGCTCCTTGTTCAGATGGTGATCTAATTCTAAATCACTTGCATGACTTTTCCAGATTCATCATTTCTAAGGTACCAGCATTCAGTTCTTTCTGCTCATCATTCAGCTCCACTAGCTGCAAGTACTTCAGGACGCAATTTCATGTACTCTCCAGAGGCTGGGGGCATTGGCAATTCAAGAACATGGTTCACATATGAAGAACTAGCTAAAGCAACAAACAGGTTTTCTGCAAACAATCTGCTGGGTGAAGGTGGTTTTGGCTGTGTTTATAAAGGAGTTATGGCTGATGGTAGAGAAGTTGCTGTTAAACAGTTAAAGGCGGGAGGAGGCCAGGGAGAACGTGAATTCAGAGCAGAAGTTGAAATTATCAGCAGAATACACCATCGCCATTTAGTTTCACTTGTTGGTTACTGTATCGCTGAGTGTCAGAGAATACTTGTATATGACTATGTGCCAAATAACACTCTTCACTACCATCTTCACGGTAAGAACTAAGTATAGAAATGCAGATTTATTTAGTATTTAAGACTTCTATTCTTGTGTTGGTTGGTCCTATGCTACACTAATTGGAATGTAGAAAATTGGGTCCAGTATCAGGCTAAGTAATTCACGGATCATATGTTCAATTTTCTCTTGGGGATTTATTCTGTTTGTAGTCCAATTCAATTCAACATTTTGTTCATTCGGGTTTCATTGTGTCATAGCTCTACATAGTAAATCAGTTTGGGTCACTCACTCCAGCGCCTGTCGACCCCTGCCCTTTCTCCTGTCATTATACAAAAATGTAGTTGGCTTCTTGGCATGCTTGTGTTGGTGCAATCTTTTTCATGCATGGGACTCTTACTACGCTAAGTCTACATATAGGGGAAGGTAGGCCAGTTATGGCTTGGGCAACCCGAATCAAAGTTGCAGCCGGTTCTGCTCGTGGAATTGCTTATCTGCATGAAGACTGTAAGTGTATTTGCCTCTTTAGTTTGTGTATTTCTTTTTAACTCTGTATGACTTGTTTAATTTCATATGGGTTTCAGGTCATTGCTAGTTGTCAAAGAATGTTTGATATTCATCCTGTGCATGACAAACACTTTTATTTCAATTGAATCTCTAGTCATGAATTAATCTTGTACAAATGCTTATGTTGCTGGACTTTCGAGCTTTAAGTAAGACAAGAGTACATCTTGCTTATTCTCTCTACACAATTCTTAATGAGAAATATTTTCATACATTGAAGGGGAGCAGGATACCAAACATTTTACACTACTTCATTCATGTTCCTATTTTCTGTACACATGTTCTAAATTTCCTATATAACTCACGTATTTGTCAGGTAATCCTCGGATTATACACAGGGATATCAAATCGGCTAACATTCTCTTGGATAACAATTTTGAAGCACGGGTATGCTAGTTTAGAACAACTTCTTTGGATGTGCAATAGACTTTGATTAATGCAGAAGTATTCTGTAAAGGGACTGTATATCACGGACTAAAGTATACTTTATGTTTTCTTTATCCATAACTAATCACCTTTCTTATTTGTACATGCTCCATAACGGACAGGTTGCAGATTTTGGGCTTGCAAAGTTAGCAATGGAATTGGATGCACACACACATGTATCAACACGTGTAATGGGAACTTTTGGGTAGGTAAATTGGATATTACTCGGCAACTAATGGAGTTGGCCTTCCCTGCATATTGCCTTGTTAATGTAACTTTTCTTCAAGAGATTACCTTGTCGACCTAGCAATTAGCATAGGCAACCATGCAAGTACAAGAAATATTGCTTGCCGTCTACCATCTCCTTCAGGCTGATATATGTGTCCATGTTGGAATTGTCTTACTGTTAAGCAAGGCAAGGCTCACTGAGTAGATGCTGGACCTTGCTGGGCCATGGAAGGTAGTCCACCATTATTGAACACCTAGTGGGCCCACTGTTTGCAACCTCTGGTTTCAGGGGCAGGCTTGAATGTTGTGACCTTCGAACTTTGCAGTAGAATGATTATGGAAATTGGCAGTATGGTAAAGGCTCAATTTATCCTCTACCCTTGACCTAGCTTCAGGTTCACCTCCTCTTGAGTGTCAACTGAACTGTCCCTGCAGGGATTCTCTTGGCTTTTGGGAGACCAAAAAAGTTAATCTTTGGCAGGATGTTATTGGACTGGCTTAACCTAAACTTAGTCATAGTGGCGAGAACAATGTCCACAGTCTTAGCTGCCATTTAGCCTTGGCTTGTATCTTTCCCTTCCGCATGACTTTTCTCTTTCAGTATCCACATCCTTTTTACCATCTCAATAGACTAAGGATCCGTCCTGAACTATTTGCTTATGGCATATCATTTCCACTTGGCAAATTACAGAGGAAGCAATATATATAATTATATGCTTACAGTTTAATATGTAAAATTAGGAAATGTTCAGTTAATTTCAAAATAAATTAATTCCTTTTTGTTGTGGATGTCCTGAAAAAATGACGTGACCTTCTAAAAGTAAACCCACTTCTCAATCTAAGTTTGTTTGATTATCCTCACTTAGGAAGATAAGCATGTGCAACTCTCTTTACTTGAGGCTCTTTGTAACTCGCTATAGCCCATAATGTCATTGGATTGACTAGCATGTCTAGAACTCCATGCAGTTAAACATGGACATTTACTTTGAATACAGTATGTATTTAACTTTAGTAATTTTGCTTGCAGTCATACTGTGAATAAGGCATTTGTATCTCTGCTTTCATTTGCTCATCTAAATCTCCATGGATGACTTTCAGGTACATGGCCCCAGAGTATGCTACCACTGGTAAACTGACTGAAAAGTCTGATGTATTCTCATTTGGGGTTGTGCTTTTAGAACTCATTACTGGTCGTAAACCTGTTGATGCATCACAACCCATGGGTGATGAAAGCCTGGTGGAATGGGTAAGTATGGCTCATATGAATATCGGCGTTGGTAATCCTCATGGTATAATCATCCTGAACCTGAAAATCAACCCTTTCTATTTAGTTTTCTTTGTCTTTAGTTTGATTTCTTTTCATCCTATAACAAAATTATGAAAACTGTATGCAACTTTTATTATATTTTTAGCGCAAAAGGAAAGTCACATTTACGCATCCATCAACTGAATATATGATTCATATTCACAAAATAGTAGGCAACTGTTCCTCCGCATCCTTGTGCAAAGGAATAAAAGAAAATCAACCTTTTTCTTCTTCAGTAGGACTACATCTTCCTTGTTTCAATGAGAACCTTCAAAAATTTTGAAATTCTCAATTTTCAAACATCATTCTTGTTCTATAGGAACCTTTAGCTTGTTCTTGTGATTTCTAGCCCTATAGGGCAGCAGAACATAACTCCTCCTGCTCTTGTAGGCTCGACCATTGCTCACACAAGCGCTTGATGATGAAAATTTTGAAGACTTGGTAGATCCTAGGTTGGGGAAGAACTATATTGAAAGTGAGATGTTCCGGATGATTGAAGCAGCTGCAGCATGTATCCGGCATTTAGCTTCAAAGAGGCCACGGATGAGTCAGGTAATATTGATTACTGCTTACACACCTATGTGTCACTACCGCTGTTTGGCATGAGCACTATAAACAGAGTTGCTTTCATGTATTCTTTCCAAATTAATAGGTAGTTAGGGCTCTAGATTCCCTCGGTGAGATGGGAGATATCACAAATGGAATGAAACCCGGACAAAGTCAAATTTTTGATTCAAGACAACAATCTGCAGAAATCAGAATGTTTCAGAGGATGGCATTTGGAAGTCAAGATTACAGTTCAGATTTCTTCGATAATTCTCGGAGCAGCAGGAGGAGTTGATACGACGTCTTCATGAATATCTTATACATCACGAACATGCACCAAGGAGAACAAAAGCTTGCTCCTCTTACTTCCCAGCAGAAATCCTGATGAGTTTTATTCCATGGGGTGAAACCACCTGATGAAGGCACAATTTTGTCTTCTAAGTTTTTGTTCTGTAATTACCTTTTGATTCTCATCTGTTAATATTTTTATGGGCATCCAATTGCTGACGTGGGGGTACAATATTGTCCCTGTGTATCTTTCTTCTAGAGAGACAGTTGTTTATTGTACTATTATACTATAGTCCGTTAAGGTATATGAAATCGTTGTGAGAGAACTTCAACACATCCGAGGTTGCTCCCTTTGTTTTGCATTGATGTATACGCTGTTTTCCTCTTCCCATAGACCAGTATGAATGAAGAAAATGAGGAAGTTGTGGGTTTCTTTTTTTTTTTTTTTTTTTTTTTTGAGAGGTGGGGGTTGTGGGGGGGCCGACTTCCTTGTCCGTGTCATCCAACTAACTATATTGGACTTTCTGCTGATAGCTACCATTGGCTATGAGTACTTATTACACATTTAAGCTGGGGAAATCGGAACTCATGGCCAATGTACTATCTCCTATTGCTACAACCTACTCGGTTTCAGTTCCAATGGGTTGTTGGTTACGCTGCGGCAATTCATCTGTTAGGTCTATCCTGGACCTAAACGAAGAAAACGGGAAAGATTTCCACCTACAGAAACTATATTCCAGTATTTTCCATTTTCTTTTTATCGGAAGCCGCAACTTCTGTCGTTCAGTATTACTGGCTTTTTATCTTTTAATTATATATAAAAAGTTTTACTTATAACTTTATATAAATTATTTCGAGTGTGGTTGTATAGTATTTGAATTTGAAATTTTCTATCTTAAATTTCATAAAAAAAATTATTTATGAAAGAGAAATAAAACTGAAAATAAAAACTTTTCATTAACTTTTATAGTAGAATTTAATTTGAGTATAGTCATTTCTACAAAAATTAAGCCAAAGTCTTAAGTAGGATTTCAATTCAAGACAATAGTATAGAGTGTATTTAGATTAATTTTTTAACTAATAAAAAAATTTTATTTTTTATTTTTATTTTAAATTTTATTTTTTTCTTATAAATAATTCACTCGTATAATTTTTAATACAACCCTCTACTTAAAAATTCAATCCAAACGATAACCTTTTATTTATCGTAGCAGTCACATCTTTCTAAAAAAATTTTAAAAATCCCAACAGTAACATGTTCCAAACGCGGTCAAAGCAGTGGCATCTGCCGAGAGATAACAGAATCCACCTTCAAGAAATCGGTTCATATTTGACGTAACTCAAATAATTGTATTTTATTTCCTTTTTCGTCAACTCGGACGAAGAACAAAGCCGTCCTATTCTAGAAAGCAAAAAAAATAAAAAAGAAAATGACTAAATCCCTTTAGCTAACACGAAGAAAGAAAAAAACAGTTTTTCGTTTCAAAATTAAAATTTTATAAAATTTTCAAAAAATAAACATTTGTTTTAAGATAATTATATTTTTATTTAAATTGTCTTAATATTCTCTCTAATTTAAAAGCACATCGCCACCTTTAATTAACACAAATTACATTTGAAGCTTCCCCACTAAAGGAAAAAACATGTGTGGCTGCTTCTCCACAATACATCCCAATCGTCCTCTAAGTAGCTGCTTTACATAGAACGTATTGCACCAAAAATCAAGAAAAAGGTCAAAGTAAGTACGGACGTTTGACTATCAGAAGAACATGGTAGGTGCTTCCTCGTGCCACATTTCCAACGTCTCCCTTTCTCCTGCTTGAAACCTCTACCCCGGATATTGCCTGCCTCCATAGCAGGACGGATTTAATACGAACTTCCGAATCAGGGCGGCAGTTCTTCTTAGTATAACAAACTCCCCCTCCACTACCATTACTGAAACAGTTTTAACATTAGAGAGTTAGAGATCGATGGCGGTGGAATATCACAGAGTGTTTGCATGTTCCCCCTTAATTTCCATGGATGACCGGACTGAGGGTGGTCGTGGTAATTTTGCTTGCAGCTTATATTCAAGAGAGCGGAAAATTGTGTGTGTTACCAGCGGGAACTCGTACTTCGGTGCTCACCTGGCCAAGAAGCTATTAGCTCACGGTTACCTTGTTCGGGTCACCATTCAAAGTGCAGGTCCACATTTCAATTTCTAGTTTTCTTGCTTCCATCATTATTTAGAAATCTTTGTTTGGTTACGTAGAAATGTCTTCTTGTCATGAGCAGCGCATTTTGAGGACATGAAGGAGCTTATGGGAGAAGAAGAGATAATACAACTGGAAAGTGTGGTGCTGGCTAGAATGGTCGATTTACAGAGCCTGTGTGATGCTTTCAGGGGTTGCCATGCTATTTTTCATACCTCAGCTTTCATCGATCCACGCGGAATTTCTGGTTACACTGTTAGTTTTTCCTCCTTTACAGAGTGTAAAATACAAACTAGTGTACGGTTGATTCTTCTTATTTTGAGGCTGTTTCTGAAATTTTTCAGGAGCGAATGGCATTTCTGGAGACGGAAGGAGCAAGAAACGTGATAGAAGCTTGCGGTCGGGCTGCGTATGTGAAAAGATGCATCTTCACCTCCTCTTTGCTTGCAGCTATCTGGAAGAGTGATAACATCGAACAGGTTCTGGATGAGACTTGTTGGACTGACGAGGAGTTCTGCAGAGAGAACAAGGTAATTAACTTCCACATATTGCCAAAAAAAAAGTTTAATTTAGCCAACAGATGACATTTTTGCAAAATTTGTCCAAATTCAAGAACAGCTTTGGCTTGCCTTGGGTAAAACAAGAGCAGAAAAGGTCGCTTGGAGAAAGGCAAGAGAACTAAAGGTTAACCTCGTCACTCTCTGCCCCGGCCTACTCATGGCTCCGTCATTCCCGCATGCTCATCCCGAGACATCAATTCCTTATCTCAAAGGTAAAAGTCCATCAAGAAAGAATTTGACTTGTCTGGAAAATTACATAGATTTCGTAATTTCTTGTCCAAGAAACATAATTTGATCATGAGATGGTTGTTGGTGGCTTTGTTTAGGTGGGCGATGGATGCTTCAGCGAGGTGTTTTAGCAGCGGAAGATGCAGGCAACGTTGCAGAAGCCCACGTCCGCGTATACGAAGAAATGGGTTACGGAGCATGCGGACGATACATCTGCTACGGGAGGATCATTCGAAGATTGGAAGAGGCCCTTCAAATCGAGAACGGGCTGAAAATACATGGTCTGCTCTCCGGAGAAACCAACGTTCATTCGTCCAGCGAAACCCACTACATGCCTACCAGCCTTAGCAACTCGAAGCTTACTAAATTGCAGGCCCGTGCATCTCGCCGGCTATCTTGCAAATATTCCTAGTGCTCTCACCCTACTACTATTGTAATCATAAGTAGATTGATAATGGACTAAAGTAGATCAACCTACTCTTAAAAAAAAAAATAAATTTTATTGATTGTGTTATTAAATTTTATTTTTAATTTTTTATACTACTAAATTATTTATGTATATCTTTTTATACTACTTTATAATATTTTTATACTACTAAATAACTTTGTGTCTATTTTTATGTCATTAAATAAATATTTCTTTGCAGTTGTGAAGTAGCAAAAGAAAGATATGAAAGTTACTCAATAACATAAAAAGTAAAAAATATTATGAAGTGATATAAAAAGATATATAAAAATTATTCAGTACTATGAAAAATTAAAAATAAAATTTAATGATACAATCAACATTAATTCATTTTTTTAGTAGCATTTAGAGGTAGTTTCCCTTTAAAAAATAGTACGTAGGAAGGCATCAATATTGCCACATATGGTGAAAATTGTCAATTACTTTTTTGCCCTACTTGGACAATATTTTAGTTCGAAACTTAAGAAAAAATTTTAGTTATAAGACTCACATTTTTTTATAAATAAATTAAATTTTATAAAACTTAACAAGAAAATTTTAAATTCAAACTTTATTCAATCTCGCTATAGGTAGTTTGTTGCTCGTAATGCATTGATATTCTAGACCAGTATCCAAATTTGGAAGATATGGAGCCCCTAATTAGCCTCTGGCGGTCTATTGTAACCATGGCGGCACTGACTCATGCTCTTGTAATTGCTTGGAAGATTTGGTTGATTTTAATGAATGATTTCTCATTTAGCAAAAGAAAAATGAGAAAGGACGATATTGGTATGCGCTGTAGCTATTGATTTTTCTTCCCCTATCTTCTTCCTTCTTTTTGTAGTTTTTTAATTAAAATTGTATCAAAGAATTACGATTAAATCTAGTAAGTGGTAGTATTAGAAGTATGAATTTTCCATTTAAATTCTTGTTATCCACTTTCTTAAATACCTCTGCCGTTGTTGTGCAGAAACCAAACAATCTTTTTTTTTTTTTTTTTTAAAGTTAATATTAAAGTTTAACTCTATTGCATCTAATGATTTGCAAAACTTGTTATTTATGTTTCCCGGAGAACTGAAATTTCTATATATTTTGTATTATAACATTACTCGGCAAAGTTTGCATAGTTTATTTGTACTAATTAGTTTGTAGTGTTCCGAGACGTATTTGGATTGAGTTTTTATTTAAGTTGAATTGTATTAAAAATTATAAAAATAAATTATTTATAAGAGGAGAAGTAAGATTTCAAATAAAAAAAGTAAAAAAATTATAGGAAAAACTTGTTTTCAGAAGAGTATCAAAACGTGTTTTAAAAAAGAGGAATCATAAAAGTAATAAATAGTAGAATAAATTTGTAAATAATAATCTAAAATTGAGATCATTGTTATTGCTAAAAAAGATACATATTGTAGGTCCTACACTCCTACTGGGAAAAAAAATTAATGCCACAATAAATATATATTTGTTCAGTGAGAAATTTCCTAATATTTGAAACTTCCGAACCCCCTTCTTGGCTAGCTTTCCAAAATAGTAGCGGGCCATCACAGATTGTCAAACGGCGTCGTTGCAAGAGAAGACAGTCGAGTTCCACTATACTAGTACAACCAACTGCAAACTGTAAAAGCGGCAACCAATTACTGTGCCGCTTCCCATTTTTTAACTGTTTGGAGAGGGGAAAAACAGAACTGTTGGCCTTGGCCTTGGCAGCGGTAATAGAACAAGGGACGACTTCCGTCGTGCGGCCCCATTTGTTCCTTCTAGAGATAGAGAGAGAGAGAGAGAGACAGGAGAAAGGAAGAGGTATGGGAGAAGAGGAGGATCCCCAGAAGTTGAAGAGAATAGCGGCGGCGGCCTATGACTACGACAACGACGCAAGATGGCCGGAATATTGGTCCAACGTTCTCATTCCTCCTCACATGGCCTCTCGTCCCGAAGTCGTCAACCACTTCAAGCGCAAGTTCTACCAGCGCTACATCGTATGGAACTTAAACCACTTCTCCCGTTTTTGTTCGATTGAAGTTGTTTTATGGAATTGCTAATCTTTTTTACTTGCTGCTATTCATTGTTTATATTCTGATCGGATTAGCCTTCCGTTGTTGGTTTTGAGGATATTGGGTTTTGGGTTTTGTGATTCTTGATTTTCACGTTTGTTTTTATTGGGCTTCTGTTGAATTGGTGTGCGTCGGTACCCGAGGATTGTGGGGGATGGGTTTATACTTGGTTTCGTTTTCTTCGACTTAATTTATCTTATTTTAACTGTCTGGAATTTTGTTTTCTTTTCTAATTCCACATCAACCAATAATAAACCTATGATGATGACATGAAAAATTGAGCTTTGAGGAACAGATTTCTTGATACAGGGTTCTTGTTCTAAGCCGATTCATTTCATATAACATAACAAAGTTAAATATTTTTGGGAATGTTAATTTGTACAGTGTTGATTATATTTTACGAACATGACATTCATAAGAGTCTTTTTCCTGTAATTCTGGATCCTTTTCTATTTATGATGTGGTGAACTTTCTGTTGGAGTTGTTACTAGTGTATTCTAATTTTCTTCATTCGATGTCAAAGATGCCGAATGAGACTGAACTCTGTTACTTCTAATAAAGTATTAGAAAAATTCAACTGGATGTTCACTTTTGATTTTTATTCCTTCTTTGCCATGTAAGTTAACCTCTTTTCTGAGTTGAGCTAAAAGCTGCCTCCATACTGCTGGGATGTTTTACCTGATGCATTTTGTTTCCTGCTTTCATCCTCTTTCAGTCTGGAAAATGGTATGGTACATTTTAGTTGGTATACTTCAGAATGATTTCTGAAGTTTTCACCTTAGGAGATTTTTCTGGATGTTGGGTACCGTTCACCCAACCACCTTATCCATTCTTGGAGTGAGAATTGAAAAATTTAGTGTCATATTTCATCTTTGTTTGCCTCAGAATCATTCTGAAATCTAGTTAAATTGTGATGAATTAATCAGTTCTTCTATTGTGCTTAATTATCACTTGTTATGTACTAATTACCATTTGATGGATTTATGAAACTGTTTCATCATTGTGATTATCGTTCATATTAACTATATCTTGTGTTGTCACTGAGAGGACTACTATGTGCCATTGCTAATGCATAATTTTGCTTCAGGACCCTGATCTGGTTGTTGAGCCTATCTCAACTAGCAGTTCCTCTCAGCCTGCTAGATCATCAGCAAGACCACCTTCTTCGTCATCATCATCATCTTCTTTGAATGGCCAGTCACAACCACGTAACGGAGGTATTGTTTTGCTTGTTTCTTTACCAAAAATTTTAAATGCGATGAGGTTGCCTTTTAAAACTTTAGAAATGAGTGTGTAGGCCACAATATTTTCTATTACTACTTGGCCCATACTTGTAGTTGAAACCTGTTATTCTTGGGACTTTTATTTTAATTCAACCCACTTCAATTTCCATTTATAGGGGCAACTAGTGGAACATCAGGGCCATCTCCAACTTCAGCTCCTAGTTCAACATTTCTGCGGTGGGATCGTCAAACCATACAATTTTCTGTCCATGCTTGGGTATGTGAATTCTATATATAAACATAAGCATACTTGTAAACAGGTGAAAGAATTAGGAAACTGAGATCAATGGGAACTAGTTTATGTTTTTAGGTCAACATTTCCATTAATTGTTGCAATAGACTGCTTGTGAATTGTATGATTTGTTGTGTTCTTCCGGTTCCAATTTTCATTAAGAACCTTGCTTTCTGGTGTTTCTTGTCAAAGAAATCCAGTGATGCAAAGTAAATGAAGTATAATGCTTGCGTTATAGTTTACTGTGCTGTTAAGATTGCTGTTTTTCTTCCTCTCTTTCTGCAGGTGTTTGTTGTGGCTGTTCTTGCTATGCTGCCATTTGCACCAAGAAATCTGTCTCTGAGAGCATTTCGGCTATCCTTTTTGGGAACTGCTGCCGCTTCTCTATATTCTTTATACTCGTTATATGGGGTAATTCTGCAGTTTAATTTCCTTTTGGTTCAATCATGCTAAGTTTTCAGCAATGCTGGCAGGTTCTTACTAGATATCTCATGCAGAAACCGAGGGCGTGGACTATGCAAGAGGTGCAAGTGTGGCTTCAGACTGTAATTGTCACCAAGGATTTTATCTACTTCATCTACTGCCTTACTTTTGTCTCTTCAAATCTTTACCTCAAATGTAATCCACGCTTTTAATCTGCTTTTCCTTCATTTTTTGCTACTTTTGATTTCTTGGACCATGCTGATGTTCTGTTTTTCCCAGTTGCTTTGATTCCCATATTGTGCCGAGCAGTTGAACATGTTGCAAAGTTCCTGAGGAGAAATTTCAGCAGATCTACCTTGTACAGGTTTGGAAGTCTTCTCCTGTCCTAAAAACCAACCCAAGAAAAATGAAATAAAAATACTGGTATTTGCTGTGGTACCACTAAAAACAATGAAGGGAACTAAATGTGAGCTACTTGCTCATATGCCTTTTTCAAAAGGGATTCTCTATGAGAAATTGCATTAGAATTGAAGAAAATTTTGTTCGACAATTGATTACTTAAGATGTTGCGGTGCAGTCACCAGTTTGAAGTAAACTAGAAGTATTAACAACAATGATCTTGTCTCATCCAGTCAACTGGCAGTAGTGTCCATGTTATTGACATCATTATCTGGCATGTCTTCAGGAAGTACCTGGAAGAGGCTTGTGTATGGGTTGAGTCAAACTCAACCACCCTGAATATACTTTCCTCGCAATCGGAGATTGGGAATGGGTTCCTTCTCATCATTGCCCTACTCTCGTGGGTATCTCTACACATTTCAGCGTCACTGGCTTGTCTTTTGTTCTAGTAGTTTTGGATATCCCTTTCTGTTTGTCACTGAAATTTGCAATTTGTTCGCACAGGTGGCAGCGTAACATAATACAGGCATTCATGTATTGGCAGGTTTGTCTCTTTGTCCATTGTTCACCAACAAGTAATTTGCTCTTTCATTCTTGGTTTTGTAAATTTTAACAAATAAGAGTGGCTATTTGGGTTAACCAATCCTCAACACACACATCTCCTCCAAAAGAAACAGTTGTTAGTGCGAAATATTTTCCAAGGATTCTTATGTTATCTGATGATGGGACTTTGAACTTATTTTGTCTTCATTTGATGAATGTTGGGAAGCTCCAAGTCTTTTTTCCAGTTGGCAAATTTCAACCTGCTGTTGTCTTCACATGCATTCTCCAATTGAGTTTTGCCAAACAATACAGTTGTTTTCCATGGTGAAACCTAAATTCTTTGCTTCTGAATCTTTTGCAGCTTCTGCGGCTGATGTATCATGCTCCTGCTACTGCCAGTTACCATCAAAGTGCATGGGCTAAGATTGGTAGGACAGTTAATCCACTTATCCAACAGTATGCACCATTCTTGAACGCTCCTCTTTCAGCCATTCAGAGATGGTGGTTCAGGTAGAAGCCTTGAGTTCAGAAGAGGAAGGTGCCAGAAAATAACTGAAATTCTCCATGGAACCTTTGCTTTGCCAGAAAAAATGCACATCTAGATATAAGCATTTTCCTCTTCTTGGTCTCCAATTGTTTGGTGTAACGATCAGTTAGGTGCTGATATCTTTAATGTCCTCTATTCTCTCAAAGGGAAAACTCCATAAATAAGGAGAATTTCCACTTACAAGTTCTGTAACTTCTTTATACAGTTATCATTACTTCCCTGGGACAAGCATAATATATAACTTACGCTAGAACTCATTCGATGTTTCAGCTTGAAATGCTCATTGAGATGATGCGCGATCAGTTCTTTTATGTTACCATTTCGCTCGACTTCTTGGATCGTTGTCCCCCGGCCCTTCCCAAAAAGGGAAAACAATTGAAGGTTCTGGAGCAAGAACAGAATGGTCTCTTGGTGGTCCTTGGTTTGATCTGGAGTAGATATGTATGGCTATTTTATATCTAACATTTGCTGGGAGTTGCTAATTTCTGGCACTGCTGCAGGACCGTGTGGTCGGTTTGATAACCAAACAAACCAACTAGTGGTCTGTCTTCTCTCTCTTGCTCGAACCGCAAGCTTATAAGATACACATGCGTTTAGTACCACATAACCATCGCTTTCCCAAGCGGTACCGAGACCACGGCGTTGGTAACTGGCAAGATTAGCCGGAGGTGTGCACTTGTATAAATAGGAGAAGAGGCATGCGGCATTGTGGCGTTAGTGATTCCCACACTTGGATAATACTATTTTTGATAGTGATGGATACTGTTGATCAATGCAAGTATGGAAAGCCGTGTGGGGTTTGTTGTTTCCCCTTCCGTTTGTCCATGATAGCTTTATATCTCAGCAAGAAAGAACTTGCTGGACACTTGAGGAATTCTTTACCAATTTGGCCTCGTCATCTGAAAATTATACTTCTTCTTTCTGTTTATAATTAAATATTTATATTTTTTAAAAATTATACTTCTTCATTCTATTGATATAAAAATTTTAAAATTTATTAATATATAAATTTTATAATTAATATATTTAATTAATAAAAATATTATAATATTAATTTTTATAGTTAAATTGTTTTTTTAATTGTATACTAAATTAAAATAAAACATGATGAATTAAGAAAGTATATTTTTCCTCTGTTTGACAGCTTCGGTAATTTCTCCCTAGATTTAACTCTCCCAAATTGACATAAAATTATAGTATCTTCTCAACTTGTGTTGAACTTTGACTACTAACTCAGTTTATTGCTTCCCCAGGCCCGTTGGGTCGAAAGTTTGGGGCAAATCAGGCGCCAACCGTGAATCGACCTTCGTCGTTAGTGCCGTGTCTTTGAACGCTCGGTTCTGATTTGGCCGCTTCTTTGGCTTTGTCTTCGACAGCCGAAAATGATAACAATATAATATAGGCAGCCCATCGGAAGGTCAATGGTCTTCCTGTTTCTTGTTAAGAAACGCCTTGTAAGTACAAAATCAAAGATATATTAGTATGTATTCCGACGGTTCACGAAAAAGGGAAGGAGAGAAGATAGGGGCATCTTTGGGAAGACATTATTTTCGTCAATCTTGTTACGTGTGAAAGGAAAGGAAGAAAACATGCAAAAATGAAAGAATAAAAAATTCAAAATAAAGAATGAGTTACACTTCTTTTTGTACTCTTATTTTAAATATATATATATATATATATATATATATATATATATATATATATATATATATTAAAACATTAATAAACTGATTTATTTATTTTTAGTTCAATTTTTTTATCATAAGAAAGTACAATATATAATATTACTACAATTTATTATGTAAAATGTCATTACTTTGTTATCAAAGTAAATAAAAAAAAGAAAAAACACTTATATTGAAACAAAGAAAGTAATATTTTTAAAAAATGATATATGTTATATATATCCTTTAATATCTAATTTTCTTTTCATTAATATGCCTAAATAAATTTAAAAAATATTTTTTTAACTTGAATTAGGAATTTGTATCTAAATAACTTATTTGTATTCTTACAAATGATTTATTTATAAGTATTTTCTTTGTCTACCTAACCATCAAATTCAAAACCTTTACGAATGCTTTCTAACTTGGACCACTGTCTAATTGTACCAACTTTGATGTATAGATATATAGATAAAAAAGGAAGAAACACTACTAGCAAGAAATTACGTTTTTTTTTTTTTTTAAAAAAGCTAGTTAGAAATTACTGCTAATTGCTTGAAAAAGGTGTGCAAGGCGGCCCTCGTTTTTTATGTGTACCGTTGCAATTTGCAAACATCAAATTAACCCGGCAGTGCACTAAAGCGCCACATAATCTCAAATTCTCAATTCCTCGTACAGAAGAACAAACAACAAAGCTATCCGACAGCAAAGTTGTTTCCAGCAAACCAATGCCGGAAAAGAAAACGCAACTGCCGCTGCAGAGCTCCCCACTATTGATTTCAACTGCATGATTTGATTCGCTTCTGTTATCTCTCTGACGCTAACACGTTCTCCTACACGCTACTCTTCTTTCTCTCTCTCTCTCTCTCTTCGCATTATTTTGCTCGTTCAGATAATCATTTTTATTCTTCTATAATTGGAAGAATCTAATCGTCAGATCCATAGATTCTGACACGCTACGTCAATTAATAGTTGGAGTACAAGTTATCGCCGGAAATGGAGACGCCGGCGGCAGCCACTCTCCATTTAAGCAAGTCTGGTGATGAGATGAAGCATACGGACGATGAGCCTTTGTTGTCGAGGATTTCCACCTTTCCTAACACCACCACTGACCACGAACAGCCGAGACGGAGGCCCATTAAGAAGACGTTGTCTGCGCCTGCTAGGCAACAGTCGTTTGGCCGTGATGTCTACCATGCTGCCGCCGAAACTTATCTGGTTACCAGCCTTAGTTTCAAGCTTCTTAGCTACCTCGGGTAACTTTTACCGTTTTTCTTCCTCTTACCCACAAGTTGCGTTTTGATTTGAGAATTTGTCGATGATACAGGGCTGGTTTTGGATTTTTTTTAATTGTCTATTCTAATGAGTTCAAGACCTCAAATATTTGCATACGATTATTTTCTTGTAATTGTGGCCCCTTCCTCCCCCCGGCATACTGAAATTAGTTTCTGATGGAAATGCGAACATGAATAACTTAGATAATAGAACTATGCTGGAGAAAAATTGTAATTTAGCTTTCAGCTTTATGGAATCTTTGGGGGGGCCTGTAGTAGGACCAAATTCTGATAATATGTGGGGTAGAAATATTGCATATTGGCACAAAACATGCTGGTGATAAATAGGTGGGATTCTATTGGACAATGGGATGATAGAAGACGAGAAATTTTAAGAGCCATACAGCAGGTAATGGAGCTAAAACTTCTCGACAAAATACTAACATGATCCTCTGAAACAAGTGAGAGACTAATTCTAATTGCATATTGGCATAAAACATGCTGATGATATATAGGTGGGATTCTATTGGACAATGGGATGATAGAAGACGAGAAATGTTAAGAGCCATAAAGCAGGTAATGGAGCTAAAACATCTCGACAAAATATTAACATGATCCTCTGAAACAAGTGAGAGACTAATTCTAATTGCATATTGGCATAAAACATGCTGATGATATATAGGTGGGATTCTATTGGACAATGGGATGATAGAAGACGAGAAATGTTAAGAGCCATACAGCAGGTAATGGAGCTAAAACATCTCGACAAAATATTAACATGATCCTCTAAAACAAGTGAGAGGACTGAAGATTTTTAATTTTGGAACCAGTAAATCAGTAACACTTGCTGACTTTATGAGGGGTATATAGCTCACTTACATCACAAATTGCATATGATCCCTTGTCACAGCAGTTCTTAGCAGAAATATATTGTATTATCATGGTTATGATTGAAGAATGCATTTGTTGTGACAGGTAGTGAACTCATTCTAGACATTCTGCATGGTCTTAACTCTTAATGAGCATTTATTTTGTAATTTTTTATCTCTTGATTCATCTCTTGGTTTATTGAATGATTACAATTTTTAAGCTCTCCAAAGTACTTTTCTCTTTTCTTCCTTCATTCTCCAATAACAGTATCAGTTTTGATTCTGGTTTGCCTGAAATATTCTTCCTGATCACTCGTTTTATTCAGGGTAGGCTACCGGTGGATCACGCGACTTCTGGCTCTTGCATTCTATGCAATGTTGCTCATGCCTGGCTTTCTCCAAGGTAGCTACAAAGTGATTGCCTTGTACCTTTCTATAGCTAGAGAGTGGAGAAGAGTTTCTCTTTTAATGTCTATGCTGTCTATCGCCTGCAGAAAATACCTAGGGAGATTTACTTTTCATTAATCACTTACAGTAAATGAGATGTACCTGAGGCACATATGCTGCAGAACTTCAGCATTTCTTGATTGCACTTTTGTAGATGGTTTTCACAGCTATAGTTTTCTGTGTTTTTTCCATCTTTCTGTAATCAAATCCTTTTTGCTTATCTAACTAGCGTTTAGTAGCTCCATCTCAGCCTAAGGTATAGCTTTCAACTTACTATTCTATGCAGTTGCATATTATTATTTCTTTTCAAGCAAAGTGCGTCGAAGTATTGTTTATGGAGACCAGCCTAGAAATAGGTACTGCTTCTTACATTCAATTCCTCTTTTCCTTTTCTCATTTTTGTACTCAAACTTTCTTAAGTTAAAGTTAGGCACACTTTTCAGGTTGGATCTATATTTGCCAGCAAAAGGAGATTGCCCAAAGCCAGTTGTAATATTTGTAACTGGTGGGGCCTGGATTATTGGGTGAGCAAAAATTTCAAAACTCTTGCTCTGTTTGTAGTTTATTTTTCACGCCTCATATTTTTCTTTTTTTTTTTGTCTTGAAAGAAAATCCGTGTCTTATTAAATTTGTTATAGGCATTTTATATATACTACCATACACAATTTCATTATCTGCAGAATATTTAGATCTTAGACTAGTTCGAGTTTAAAGCCTCCTTGCCTACACAGGTGCTCTTTTTTTTTTTTTTTTTAATACTCTCTCGCTTTCTCCTCTTGGGCTAGTCATTGGATCTTAGTCATGGTGCATATATACATATTTGTGTATCTGAAAATAGCTCCAGTTCCTCAACTATAAAATTTTCATTTCCGGTTTAAACAACAGAGGGAATCAAGATACAGGTGAAAGTTTGAACATGCACCGTTTTACTGTATTGACCTTTCATATATGTGCTTCAGAAATATTCTGTATACTCTGGGAATGATAAGGGATTTTGGTGTTCCTAGTAAACTCATGCATGACTTCTTATATCTGGTGGAACGGTGGAAGTGGTCTTCAATAATGATGTTTAAACAGAAAATATTACATCAATAGCCTATCAATGAGAGTATAGGGGAGTCAACTGAGAAGCAGACAGTAGCTCATAGTCTTTTCTTGTTACTTGTTAGGTTACAATAAACAACATTTCTTGTGGAAAAATGAATAAGTTATGATATTTGATTGTCTCTATCTTTTCAATGTGCAGGTATAAAGCCTGGGGTTCTCTCCTTGGTTTGCAGTTAGCTGAAAGGGACATCATAGTGGCATGCCTAGATTACAGGTAATTGATTCTCTTGTAGCTTAAGCATGTGTTCATCTAGTTTTCCAAATTGTGGTGGTTATAGTTAATTACTCACCGAGATATACTTGAGAGAGATATGAACTGGTGTCTTGGGAAGTGCAACCGACATAATTTTGCAAACAAATATAATTTTGTTAGAGTTGCATCAGTTTAGTCTTCAACTCAGCATATCCATCTACATCAAAAAATTTAGTCTTTTTCATTCGTCTCTACTAAGTAGCAGATAGTGTTTGATTGTCACGTTTCTGAAATTATTCAATTACCCTGTGAGTTGAATCATTCTTAATTATCAAGAGGGAAATGTATTAGTTAGATATCCTAAACTATTTTGAATATGTCATGATCAAGGACTTTTTTCTATTTTTCCACAACTAGTGCCAGTTGCCTAAGGCTGTTCCATTTTTTATTAGATCCAGTACACCATATTCTCTCAGAATGTGCTGAGGATTTTCACAGTTTCTGAATCTGAAACTAGATTTAGCAGACAGATCTGTATAATCTATTTTACAAATATGTACATACTATGCTAAGATTCATCAATTTTTGTTCAGAACTCGCAGCTCTCCTTTTGTTAGTTTCTCAAACTTCTGAGTCCTTAAGTAGATTTCTGATCATGTTTCTATCTCTCACTGTCTCACCATGTGCATGCTATATATCACCACACGTTACATTTCTTATTAGCAATTGTATCAATTGGCTTTTTCGTTTCACCTCTCAATCCCACTCTATGCAGGAATTTTCCACAGGGCACAATCGGTGATATGGTTAATGATGTTTCTCAAGGGATTGCATTTGTTTGCAGCAATATCATTCAATATGGAGGTGATCCTAATAGGTAAATGATTTCCTAGTTTACAAATATTGGTTGCTTCAATAAGCATACAGTCTTTGTTAATTTGTGAAATAGTTGAACTGGTAGCATTTAGAGAGAACTAGAGAAGAGTAGCTTGATAGCTATTTACTACATGGACTGGCAAAAGGAGACTTCATTTAAGAGGGAGAACTAGCAAGTTATGAGTCTTGGTAAACTAGTCTTTCATAAATATGCTCGAGCCTGTTCAAAAATTCATTTAAGTGACACTCTGAACATCAGGGGTAAATTTTCATTTAATTAGTACTCTGAACCATTCATGAAAGTATTTCAGCTTGAAAAGACTACTTAGTACTAGTTTGGTTTTTTATGAAACTTTCTCGGTCATCAAAACTAGTTTAAAAGATTAGAAGATTAGGTTAGGTTTAAAATCATATTCTTCTTATGAAAAGTAGAACATTGGGGTCTAAAACTAGATGAAAGTTGGAAAATCTTTGGTTGTGAGTATTAAAGCAAGGGGTATCAGTATGTGTTTTCTGGCTAAAATAATTGTCTCCCAAGGCCCAACAACCTTTTGCATGTTAGAGTTCAGATTCACCTAAGATAGACTGAAGCAAAACTGATTCTTAAGGCATATCTGTTCGGTGGTTCAATGGAAGTTCATGTTCCGATATCTCCTATTTGAACTGTGCATATAATTTTTGGCAGGATTTATCTGATGGGCCAATCAGCTGGTGCACACATTTCTGCCTGTGCTCTTGTGCAGCAGGCAATAAAAGAAACTAGAGAGGAGAGCATTTCTTGGTCTGCCTCCCAGATAAAAGCTTATTTTGGGTTATCAGGGGGGTAAGTTCCATTCACTGAAGCACTTCTCTTTTTGATCTTATCCAGGCTAAATAAATTTGTTCACAAGATTCCATCTTGCTTTACATGCTGATCTTCTCTTCATCTTTTGTTTCTTATTTATCTTTTGCTGAATCCTTTTGTACACGTTTCCTTCTTCGCCTATTGCTGTGGTCACTGTACCAATGAGATTTAAATACTTTGCTGGCAGGTACAATTTATCAAGCTTAGTTGATCATTTCCATGCTCGAGGCTTGTACCGTTCCATCTTCTTAAGGTTGCTTAGACCTATAGTGTTCCAGATGATAACTTAAGTGCAGTCACATACTTCTAACCTTTTTCTTGAATTTCTTGCTCTAATCTGCTGATCCTTTTGTCGTCTTTGTAGTATAATGGAAGGGGAGGAGTCCTTGAAACAATTTTCACCAGAAATACTTGTACAGGGCTTGAGCTGCAAAACTTTTGTGTCTTTACTACCTCATATGATTCTTTTCCACGGGACTTTAGATAGTTCCATACCATCAGATGCAAGGTTTGTCAGATTCTTTTTTTCAAAAATGACTGCATTTAATTTGAAACTCCTTTTTATGCCATAATGTAGAAATCCCTCTTCCGAGTTTTGTTTTTACATCAGATATGGTGCTTTTGAGGAAAGATGCATGGATAATCCTTTAGTTTGGTAGTAGTTTTAAACTTCACATGGTTAAGTAAAAATGGTGCCATCTAATTGTGTCCATGATTACATGGATTAAAGCTTCTAGGTTTTATGATTGAGGAGATCCTTAGCTTTTTTGTGTTTTTTATTTTTTGCCCAAATTCTGATTATTAGCTGCCTCATTAAGGTGAAAATGAAGTCAAAGGTCAAGTACTCTTAGGCATAAATTTGGAAAGCTATAATTTGATGAATACTCGACGTAAACATAGCCATAAGTTCAAATCCTTTCTGTTCCAGAGAATTGATGACCTTCTAGAGTATTATTTGCTTCGCCAAACGAGGAAGTCTGATAAAAGTTCTATCTTATATGCTATTTACTATTATCTCCGTCCGGAAATGGTTGTCCCATTTGGATTTGATATAAAAATTATGGAGTGTAGTTTGACTATAAATAAATTACCATAGTATCCTTATTAGTTAAAGAGATTAGTTATGGGACTCATATATTAGTGGAGCTTGAATTTCTTTTCTTAAAGCAAAAGAGTCAAAGAGGTTAGTGGTCGGTCCATTATGTTAATGGATTTTAATTCCCTTAAATTAAAGAGATTAATAGTGGAAGTTTAAATAAAATATATAACTATTTTAAGAAAGTGAACATTCAATCCTGGACATCCTAAAGAAAATATGGACATTCAATTCCGAATAGATGAGAGTATATGTTAAACCTAAAGGCATGACGGCAGCCATTCTGCCAAATCTTTCTATTGTCTTCAGAGCAGTTCTTCCTTGTTTCTGATCGTACTAAAAGATTCTGCCTTTTCTGCTGTCTCTCTCCACCTAGGTGACTGGTTTCCCAGGGAGTTTGTTGGCCTAGGCTGACAACTATTTATGGATAGTCTAAAGAAAAAGAAAGAAATAGACACCTCGTACAATAATTAAAAGTTGGTAGCCATAATTTTTTTCCAGGTACCATCATTATTAGAAGAGATTACTGGGATATGGACCCTGCTGCATTTTGTAAACATCCATAGGCTGCTTGGGTACCAATTATGCATTCTGATTTTGTTTTCTTCTTAGTGTTTTTTCTTTGGGGGGGGTTGTGGTGGAGGAGTTTGGGAGAGTGAATACGCAGAATGCTGAGCTTTTCTCCTTGGGTCTTCCTCTACCTTGTTTGGTTAACAATTATTGTGGTTTATGAGGTTGCCATGAATTTTTTGAAACAGAAAGAATAATGTTGGGTAAAGTTGCACTCATTATGCCGGAGACAGAATAACATTAGTTGCTTATGAATGAACATTTATTATTCTTATAAATTTAGTAAATGCTTCTTCTTCTTCTCTTTGTGTTAGAACCTTCTATCTGAAAGCATCAATTTTTTTGCATTTACAGCAAAGCATTTGTGGATACTCTCAAGAGTGTTGGGGCTCAAGCCGACCTAATCTTGTATGATGGAAAAACCCATACAGACTTATTTCTCCAAGTAAGTAATATTTTGTAGTTCCCATATAACCCACTCAGTTATCATCTTTGAAGCAATCCATGATCCAGATTTCTTTAGATCGTTGACCATTTATTATTGGTCTTAGTATGGCAAGCATCCGAATGGTAACTTAATCGATTTCTACTGCATGAGATGGTATTCTGAATGGAAGATTCTCTTCGATGTCATTTTGTGCTTTTCTTTATTTTTCCTGCCGGAAGTACCCCCTTCAATTTAGCCAATCCAGGATATTTGAGTTTCAAGTGAATCTTGGTTGGTGTTTTTGGAAGAACAACCTGATTCTGGAGGAAAATCAATGGTGTACAGTAATATGGTGTTTTTCTGGGGCTAAAACATCCAGATAACGCTATATGCCATTTTTCTCTTGTAGGATCCTCTAAGAGGTGGTGAAGATGAATTGTTTGACTATGTTGTCTCATACATACACGCGGGTGATAAAGAAGCTCTTGCTAAGGATGCCATGGCGCGCCCTAGAAGACGGTTTGTTCCAGAGATGTTGCTGAAGTTAGCTCGCAGAGTCAGCCCCTTTTAGCTTACCAGCGTACCGGAGTACCTCGACCAACATAGGGCACTAGAGTGGGTTCACAAACATGGCTTCTTGGAAATACGGTTGGATTGGCTCCCGTTATCACCCCATTTGAAGCATTTATATTAGCGGGTTAGGATGAGATCCAATCATTTTATGTACTCGAGATTGTTTATGCAATCCTTATAGCATATGTTAATTCAATACCTTTCAATTTTCTAAAATTCTGGGTCATAATCTGCCGCTTGATTGCGTTATTGGATCTTTCTCGGTTGTCTTTGCACTAATCGAGAGGTGATTTTTTAAAAAAATGCTATGAAATTTAAGAAAATACACCCATAATTTCATTCTCAGATTTTTTTAAAAGTGAAAATTTTTTTTTATTCTCAGATTTCTGAGAATGCCACTTCTTTTTTCCCGCGTCTGAGCATGTTAACTTGAATTAGAGGCATTGATTGGATACTGGAACAACCAAACTTGCTTGCCTCAAATTGTTAACTTTTGGGTCAAATGGCCGGCGGTTGTATTAGGATTTGATTTTTTAATAAAAGTTAAAAAAATAAATTAATTGTAAAAGAAAATATAAATCTAAACTAAGAACAAGTGTAACTTTTTTCAGTTTGGGTTGGATTAGTTGCAATTGCAATCAAGCTCGCCTTTTAGTTTTCTCCGCGCCATTCACGAGCGGTTTAAGACGGTTTCTGTGCTCTTTACTGTACCATCAAAACGTGGCTTCTACGGACGTGTGAGCATCTCTCGATTCTCTCCTCCGTCTGTGCTCGAGTTCTTGAAGAATGGCTTTGCAGCTTGAAGTTCAAGCAACTCTGTTAATGCTCCTTTTTATCTGGTTAGCGGCTTCTGTCTCCAACACCCAATTGGAAAAGTTGCCATCTTACCCATACTCACATTCAGGTATCTCCATATTTTCGGGTACTTTTGTATGCTAACATTCTTTGCAAAGAACTGGATATAGTTTCTGAATTAACATATTTATAGAAGTTGTTAGGAGAAAATTCTTGCTATGTTTATTTAATATCCTTGTGTCAGCACAAAATTCCTTCAGGACTGCTGCTAACAGGCTTGCCAAACCGTTGATCGGAGATGATGGGCGAGTTTATCTTTGTTCAGGAAAGAATTTTTTTGCCTTTGAGAAAAATGGTTCCATTGCTTGGACTATATCTCTCAAGTATACATGCAGTATCGATATAACTCCGGTGCATGGAGGCTCAAGAAAGGCAAGGCATCTTGCTTAATGTCTTGTGCTTAAGGCGCTGAACCCTTTTTCTCTTGGACTGTTTAGATATGTTTCTCGCCTTCGAGTGTCTCTATCTTGCTTCGTATCCTAGAAGCAGATGCTAGCCTGTGCTTTTGAGAGTTCTAAAGCAAGGAGATTGTCCATATTGAATGTAGTTTATTCTGGAACATCCTTGAGTTATTAACATTTGGAAGATATCTCTTGCAGATATATTTGGTTGCAGAAAACCGAGTTCTAAGAGTTAATCCTTTAAACATTTCTGCTGTCGAAGAGTTCTTTGGCCCAGAAGCAGGGGAAATCATTGGCCTTGCTGTAAGCATATCTAGTTCGTGTGTAATCATCAACGTCAAAAGCAGAGGACTCTTTGCATATAGGTTGCATGGACGACTACTGTGGAGTGCTGGTCCTGTGCTCTATCGGCATGGATATCGTCAAGGCTGTGTGAAAAATGTTACTGACTGTTATTTTTCTTCTGGCCCTATCATAGATCACTGTGAAGCTACCATTTATGTAAGCTCAACCGGTCCTAACTGTTTCTCCATTTATTCATTGTCTTCATCAGTTTGTCCAGCGTAATTTGTTAAGAACTGCAAAGTCGTGAACTAAATATTCGGATGGCAATGAGATTTCTTCAGGGCTCTTTGTTCAGGAATTTTCACTTAATAGTACTTCTCATTCACTGAAGTAACCGTCCTCCAGTAACATGACTTCCCTTCTAGTTGCATGCTCGGATGAACATATCTCTCTCTATTTTGGTACTGGGGCTGTATGGAATTGCTTTCTATGATGTCAATTCATCAGGTCTCAGAATACAGTATGTTCATGGATGGTCAATAGGTTTTTCATTGGAAGTAATTTACTTTTCCCTTGCAGATCTCAAATAATAAAGGAGAGCTCTATTCATTGCCCATTCGTAATCCTCATTTCAAATGGATCCAGGATTTTAGTTCTTTTGACAAGAAGTTTACAATAACTCCTGCAAATAATGGCATTTTGTACGTTACCCTGCCGACTCAAGCTTTACTGCTGGCACTAGATGTTTCCACTGGAGATATTTTGTGGCGGGGAAGAACTGGACCTTTAAGTTCAAAGGACTATGCACCGGCTGTGGATTCTAATGGTAAAGATATGGTCTTGATTCTACTTTATCAAAAAGATGAACAATACTTTGGGATGGACCTGCAATTATTCTCGAAAGTTCCATTATAAAGTTTTTCATATCGGCGGAAATTTTAGTCTTATAAAGCATATCATGAAGGTTTGACAAGACAATCATGACAAGTTATGCATTGCGAATATAACTTTGTTTGTGGTGATTATGGAAATATGCTGCTTGTGTTGAGAATATTAGAGAGAAGCCAAAAAAAAAGTTTTCGCTTTACCAACACCGCAGCTTATGAGTTTTCGGGGTGGATATGCTACTAATAAAAGACGACTGGTCGCCAATGATGATATTTGCTCCTCTCTTATTCTGATAATGATGTATCAGGTTGGATATCTATTGGATCACTTGATGGGTTCCTCTATTCCTTTTCACCATCAGGAGTTCCCAAGAAATTCCCCAAAGCTGCTGATTTGGAATCTGTCATCCAGGTCAGTCCCGTTGTTGATTGCTCAGGATTTGCAGTTTACATTGCTCGGACAGTGATGGAGGGAAAGGTTGGGCATACCATTGGAGATTACACTTATATTTCAGCATTGAAGCCCAAAAGTATCTCATTCACGTTGCTAGTGCCAGCAACAGGGTCCATCTACTGGTTCGAAAGTTATCCTCCTGGTACTTGTGTTTGTTTTTGTTCTTGTTCTTATTCTTTCTCATAGATGCAATTATGCCAATTGATCATATAATAAATTGTAATAACTAATAAGAATCTCTAGCTCTTAGTAGAGATCTATTGCATCTCAATCCAGAAAATATCTGAGCACTTCAGAATTAAGGTTGCATTTTGCCTGACAATAGTTCTGATTTCTGATACTAATACTGTTTGTAGGTCAATATTTGTCCAATCTATCTCAGAGTGATCTTAAATATTTCAAATTGGATGAAACTGTGCTTCTATCTTTTTTGGCCGCTTCAAGTGAGTTTTCATGCTTTTACTTCTAGTTTTATTCATGGACACATCTGATTAGCCCTTAATAGTTAGAATGCAGAATTTATTTTCCCTTCTCAGATTTTCTAGATATGATCTTCACTTTATTGTCCTTCACCTCAGACCTTGACACAAGAGGCACTTCAGTTGAGAAGTCCATCTAGTCTGCTAGTTGTGGATAATTACATTTAGTAAGAGACTTCTATTTTCTTGGAAGTAAAATTTAGTTTGATATAGAAAATTTGTGGGCATATTATTTACATCTTAATTAATGAAATTTGCACCTCCTATAACCTATTTCCAGTAGTTCATCAAAGGAGAGGTTCTGTCTATACTAGATACATAATCAATTCTAGGATTTTGTGCAGTTGCATTATCTAAGCTAAACAATGAATCATTGGCACATAGATTTTCCACTACCGTATTGCACCATACATAGTGATAAGTTGAGGACTGAATTTGCCTTCATCCCTTTACTCCTGGTAGGGGGCAACTGTAACTGCAGGCATTGGCTACCCCAAAATTGCGTTACAGTTTGATTGCTCTCGCTTTTAATTAGCTGACAATATTCAAAATATCAATATGTTCTATTCTGATGCAGGTATAGGCAACCCATTGCCATGTTGGAGCACACGTAACCATTCCCTGTTCCTCAACTAACTTATCTCCTTACAACTGAAATAAAATGTCAAAGAACAGTTTCTTAACAAAATATTGCTATTCTCGTCATCTTTCTACAGGTCAAAAGTTTGCTTACAGCTGCTCACAAGCTAGATCTAAGAATATTAATCTGTATACAGGTAATGGGTACAATGTTGTTTCATAATGTTGCATCATTTAGACAGCTTTAAACTGCTTGCCCTTTCCCTCTTTCAGGCAATGAGAAGACAATTCTGTTATTTCTATTGTTTGAATCTATCTTAATAATAATACTAGCAGCACTTGTACGGTTTTGTTGTATATTCTGGAAGAAAAAGAAGCTCCAAAGACAAGGACTTGGAAAATTCCTGGAGAAAAGAGTAAGTAAATTGTTTTTCCTATCCCAGGTTCGTTCAAATTAGCAGCGTTTGCTTAGGCATGCTTGTTTGTTTACTTCATAATGGATTGTAAGTTGCAGCCTAAAACAGTTTCTTGAGGGACAATAGTCTCACTCGCACATGCAAAGCTTACACAAATTTGTGACCACTTCTAGTTTCATTTCAAAGTATTACATTTTCTTTTTGCTTTTCCCTTCAGCATTCTCTCCGACTCCAGAAGAAAGCATTTGATAGGACTATTACAGAGCTTGAGAAAAAAGCTTCTGAGGAAGCTGTAGCCAGTGAGGTGCTGGAAAAACTGGGGAAATATGTTAAAGAAGGGGAAGAGATAGAAAGAAAGCTATCAACAACATATAGCTTGGGAAGGGACGGAGCTGGTGGGAGGCCAAAATCCCTTCTGCCCCTGTATAGTGGGAAAACAAAGAGCTACTCTTTTCAAGGGGCAATGAGAGAGAACGTGACCATCTTTCACCCGTTCGGCGACACATCATCATCCAGTGAGAGCAGTGAAGAAGACACAGATGAGGATTTGCCAGAAAACAATGAAACAACTGCAAGTGCTAAGGGAAAGGCGCCAATTGAAGTATGGAGTTCTAGTGATGAAGAGACTTTTGAGAACAAACGCAGGCCTAGTCCGTCAAATTCAGCTTCAAGCTCAAAAGGATTTAACAGTCCCATATTTATGGAACATCCATTTGATGGAATAGAGAGAGAGGGAAGAAATGATGAGGGAGAGAGGAAGGATAATGTGCAGATAAGGAGGAGGACCTTGTCTTCAATAGTCAACTGACCAGAAGCTGCAAGAAGGCAATATTCTACTGTGAGAACAATACCATGCCTCTAAGACGACCGTTGATCTGAAAAACTCCTGTTATTATGTGGTCAATTTGGTGATGACCACTCACAGTTTGTGCATAAAGAGCAGAGATTTAAATGCAAATTTCAGGTTAAAACCCTGGTCGTGTTTCTCTTTTTATTTCTTCTTTTTTTTTTTGGAGTTGTTTGGGAAGGAAAAGGTTTGATATCTTAGGAATGGAGAATGTGAATCGAATTCAATATTTATGTGTAATAAGGGGTATTTTTGTAAGAAATGGTTCTTGGTTAGGGAATATTAGAAGAAATAAAAATCAATACTCAAGATAAAAATTCAGCAAAGAATACAAATTTTCAAAAGGGATCTAAGGCAGAAGAAGTGGGGACTAAAATTTTAATGTTTAATCAAACACTAGTTTGATTTTATTAACTATCCACTGAGTCCGGTTACTGTGTTACACATACGATTTTTCTGCATATGCAACACTCAATCTTAGCCATCGGGTCAGATGTAAAAATTTATTAATTTTTTTTAAAAAAATACATATAAGGAATAAAAAATTTAGTCCGTCAGATCAGATTTTAAATCTAATCCGACGGACTAAATTTGGTTTTGCAAGTAACTTCAGCGTTAGCCACTATAAAATCAAGTAATCTAACCATCTATTCATAAAGAGAAACTAATGTGTCTTTATCCAAATTGAATGTCATAAATTTTTTTATAGGGTTTTCCCAATATATGCCCAACACATGTTAATATGAATTAAATGTATTATATATAGTAGTTTAATTTTGATCATAAATTTTTAGAAAATATATCACCCTGCATAAAATTTAAAAAAAATTTTAAGAGAATTAAAAATTTAAACCACTATAAAAGAATTATTTAATTTATATTATTAATATATGCTCTCGAAACACAAGTTAGAAAAATTCATTTTTTTGTTTATAATATTTATAAATTTTGTGTTTATATTAATTATACTCTTTCCTCTTTCTTGTAAGCAATTAGTATTTAATATGATAAAGAGGTAATATCACTTCCTCAGTAAAAGTTTTCTTTTTCTCTTTTTTTGTTATTGACACATCACATTCCTTTTTTTTTAACTTTATGAAAACAATATTCTTTCCCCTTTCTTATAAATAGTCATTTAATACAATAAGCAATAATATCACTTTTTTATTTCTTAAATATAATTACTAAATCTAAATTCTATAGTGACAGTCAAATATATCTTTTCATCTTATATATATATATATATATATATATATATATATATATATATATATCCTTCTTTTTTTTTCCAAATCCAATTCTTATTGGGAAAATATTTCTTTCCCTATTCTTATGGGATGAGACCCCTCGGAAGAAAAAGCGTAAACAAAAAAAAAGAAAAAACATATAAATATGACGGCAGTACTACAGCCAACAGCCTGACGACGAAATTACCAAAAAGCACTGCGACGACCAGCAGCGCGTTATCAACTCCCTTCGTTGTCGGGTTTGAGATCTCTCTTACTCCTTGTCGGGCCTCGCTGCTGCCTTACTCTGTTGTGCTCTTTTAACTCTGCCCCCATTCTGCTCTCTGTGGATTGAGGACGCTTTCGCACTGCCAAGAACCTTCAATTGCCGCTGCCTTTCGTGGTAATTAGAAACCCTAATTCATTCTTGCCTATGTTCACCTTTTTTTGCATTCGAGAGTCTACAGTCACAGTTTAAGTTTAATTTTGAGTCTAGAGACTGGAATACCAATTATTGAACTGCCGTTTCTTTTTCCTTTTTTGTTATTTATGGGAACATTGAAAATTTTATGGATGGAAGCGAATAAAGAAATTTTTTCCAGCATTTATCTGTTCTTTGAGTCTTTGGATAGATCGTGGCCTTGACATAGGATTGCTGCATGTTTTCCCCTCATTCTCAGCCAGGGTGGAAACAATTTTTGGGGTAAAGTATATAACTTTTTTGAGGGAATGGTAGATTTTGAATGCTTATTTCAGGTGTCCCATGTTGCGAGTCCTCATGCGTCTATGTCAATCTACTGTTTCTTGATGCTATTTCTGTCTTAACATGTGGAGTTTGATAACGGACTACGCTTTTTCTTTTTCGCTTGTCTATTATAGTTGATCTTCAACTATGCATTTTTTCCCCCTTTCTTGCGATTTATTCTATATCCTTATGTTATTGGAGTATCTTTCTACTACAAACTGTAAACACGTCATTTTTTCTGCTCTAATCATTTACACTTTTCATGGGTTAATTTTGTGTCCTCCTAGAGATGATGGAGACTGAGGACGTAATTAGCCTTCCTGCTTCTAGTAGCCCCGCAAATGGAAGTGACAATGATGAACTGAACGATTCGGGCTGTCACCTCAATGAATCAAATTCTCAGTCTCTATATGTTCACAAAGTCAATGTAAATGGTATTCACGGGAACTCAGCTGACGCTGCTGATGAAGATGACCAGTTTTTACTGTCAGCTGATAATACAGTTGAGAACCAACATCAATTGAAAGTTACTGTGGATGATGGACTTCAGCATGACGCAAGTGGTCTTTCGCAATCATGCAGAGGATGCATTTCAAGACTGCAGTCCACAGTCCCATGCAAATTGTATCCTATTCATTCATTTACCTTATAATAGTTCCTACAAGCTTAAAAGAATTAAATTTTCAAACTCCAAAATTCCATGCTACAAGTAGCCTATTTCCTACATTGTTGACTCACCCTCCCTCCCAGCAAAACCAGTTTGTTTTCATACTTTCATGTTTTCCCTAATCTCACCTGCCAGCCTTTTCTGGTGCTTTTAAGAGACCTCGACTGGCTGAAGATGAGCAGCAACCATCAGTACAAGTTATTTATAAGTCTTTAACAAGGTGTGAGTTGTACTTTAAACCCATTGGTAAATGACATGCTATCTAATATTTTTTTTATGGTAATGGTGTGCATGATTAACTTGCCAAAAGTTCCAGCCAATTGTGAAATGGAATTATCTCAAAACTTTCATTATGCAAGTGTTGATTTTCAGTTGCTTTTTCCACAGAGATAGTAAGAGGAAGCTTGAGGAGTTGTTACAAGAATGGTCACAGTGGCATGCCCAGAATTGCTCATCATCAAATGTAATTTCCTTCCCTTCATAGAAGCTTTCTTTTTTGCATGATTTGGGGTTTGGTGTGGGGTGGGCATCTGGAGGCTTATTGCATCTTTTTCTTGTTTATAAGAATAAAATTCTTCTATGCTTAGTCAATTCTATGATTTTTTTTTCTTATTTTCCAGTCTTTTTTCTCTGCTTTGTTGTTTCCATCGTGTTATTAGCTGCAATTGAAATAAGGCTATTTGCTTATCTTGCACCATACTTGCGGACTATATGAATTGGGATTTGATTTTTCTTTCTCTCTCTCTCTCTCTCTGGGTCTGAAGTTATGGTTGCCTTCTTTTTTCAACTCAGGATTCAGGCAGCAGCTTTGTATCTGGTGAAGAGACATACTTCCCAGCTCTGCAAGTTGGTCTAGATAAGCCTTCAGCAGTGGTATGCTCTAGTTTCTATTGCTCTGATTAGAAGTTTTGATCTTTTCTTTTCCTTACCACCACCCTCCGCCCCCAAATGGTAAGCAGGGGGAAGGGAATGCATTATGGAATGCTCATTCTTCATTGAATTCTACAAGTCTGTAAAGGGTCTCATTGGGCACGTAAGTCGGTATGGTAAGCTTCTATTGAATCAGAAGTGAGTTGCGGGGATAGACTTACCCAAGTAGCAGTTTCATATTGCACATTGGCTAGTCCAATGTTTGCAGAATTTCCATCTGCCTTGTCCAGTCTTGGTTTCTTTTCATGCTTCGTATTCTACCATGATAAGGGAGAATTCCTCTTGAGCTCTATGTTTTGGCATCCAAACATCATCTCCTGATATTTACACTTGCCACCTTCTAGATGATCAAGAAGCGGTAATTCTTCCTTGACTGGTATTTCATCTCATCTTCTTTCCAAAATCTCTTTGGCATGTAGTCTTTTTGGATGGAGAATGAGACGAGGAGTGGACAAAACAAAGAGTTGATTCAATTTGATGGAAACTCTGTTCCCCTTTATGATCGTGGATACTCATTGGGTTTAACTTCAGCAGATTATTCAAATAGCTTGGAAGGGTACAACTTTATATTCCAGTTTGCAATTTCTTGATTTTTGGAGAATTAAATAGCCATTTTATGGTTTTACAGTCTCCTTGTGCTGGTTCTGTTTCAGTTAGTCAGTAGTAAGTGAGCACGACACTTGTCATGCATCTGCCTTCACATTTCAAATATGTAATTACAAACTATCTATGTTGACAAGTTTCAGCATTGTAGTTTGTCTTTCTCTTTTTTATGCTTGAAAAACTAAACTAATAGTGTATGCTAAGAGAACAGGCTCAGCTGTTGCATCTCATGAACATGGAAAATTTTATCCTTAATGGAAGCAAAATATTAGGTGAGTAATTAGAGATTTTTGCCAAACTTTATCCAAATATTAGCTGTGGAGACTTTTGCCTCCATGTAGATCTGTGAGGACTAGAGAATGATGTCCAGGAATCAGATGCTTTTTCTCTCAACTGCTCCTTAACTATGATGTCTGACAAAGAAAATGAGAACTCTGGAGCTGGGAAATTTAATTTATTTAGAGAAGTGTTCTTGATGGATTTTCCCTCTTGCTTGCTACCTTTTCTCCCTATCCCAACAATACTGTTTTCTCTTCTGCTCTGCACACTTTTCTGTCACTGAATTCTAGCTATGATAATGGGCTCTATTGTAGAGTTGCTGGGGCGGTGGGTTTGATATCTTATCCATTTCCACAGGTGACTCCTGTTGTGTAAGCATAAGGTTTTCCCTTGCATATTAAATTTCTTCTCCAGTTTAGCTCTTCCATTTTGTAGTGCTGCAGCTATAATGCTGTGGCTTGTCTAATTCGTAATATTACTTTTCCCTTTTTAGTCAACCCTTCTGCATTGAATCTTTTGTAGACTTACTCGCTTCATGTTAATTCATCTGTAAACAATATCCAAGAATTTGTATATCTATGGAAAACTTTAAAGAAATTCTATTCAGGACTGTCTCAATTTGTTAGATTCTTCAGTCCTTGTCCAATATTATATGAATGTTCTTGTGGCCTTCTTGAAGAAAATCTGCAGCCCTGTATACTATATAATTTTCAATAGGCCCACAGAGTCTGATTGTGAACACTCATTTTCTAAATTTTCAAACTTTCACCTACACTTTTGAGGAAGATTGATCCCTTTTTTGCTATTTTTGGCTTCTAAAACTGTAATTGAAACTATCACTGAGGCATTTTCAACTGTCAAAATATTCATTCTCACTTGAAATCCAATGTCTTTTCTTATGGCAGTGTCAGGGAAACTGTTGGAGATTCCCGTTGTTTCAATTGTAGCTCATACAACCATTCCCTAAAGGATTGCCCCAAGCCTCGTGATAATGCTGCTGTTAATGTTGCTCGCAAGCAACATAAGTCTAGGCGTAACCAGAATGCGGCTGCTCGCCATCCAACTCGATATTATCAAAATACTCCTGGGGGGAAGTATGATGGCTTAAAGCCAGGCATCCTTGATGCTGAAACACGCGAACTTTTAGGCCTTGGTGTAAGATTGCTTGAACTTCCAAATGCTTCTCTTTAAAGTGTCTTTAGATGGAAAGTTTTAATATTGTATATAATTTTTTCCTTTTATTTATAGGAGCTTGATCCACCTCCATGGCTTAACAGAATGCGAGAAATTGGATATCCACCTGGCTATCTAGGTAATTAGTTGTTTACACAGTGTTATCTTGAAGACTGGCTTGGGGGTATCCCTTGGTCTAATTTTTAATCTCTTTCCTTTTTTTCATATTTTGAAGTACTGAAATTGTAGTTGTTCAGAGCTCTATGAACTAACTCCAGAATGTTAATGCAATTTATAGTGTGTTTTCAAACTTTTGCAGGCTATATGATATTTTGACTTAAAGGCAATCAGAGAATATATTCTTCCTGTCACTTTTGTTCTCTTTTTTCTTCCCGATCTTTTGTGTTCTCTTTTACATTTTTCCATGTTTGTTCCTGTGAGAGACGAATATTTTTCTGATTCATATCCTAAATCAATCCTGTTCACCAACCACCAACTCAAAATAAATAATTAGTTAATTAACAGAGGAGAATCTTGGCATCTGACTTTCCAGGGTACTCTTAATTTTTTATACTTCCAGTCTCATGTGCTTTTTGCTATTTCTTGGAACCAGAGGTCGATGATCAGCCATCAGGGATCACAATATTTGGTGCTGGGGAAAGTAGGGAAGAAACAGAGGAAGGGGAGATTCTTGAAACGAGCTATCATGAGTTACCCGAAGAAAATGAGTGTTGAATTCCCAGGAATAAATGCACCTATTCCAGAAAATGCAGACGGAGAACGCTGGGCAGCTGGGTCTTCAGATTTATGCATGTCTAGAAAGTCATTCTTACAGTAGATACCATCGTCCATCAGATCCCATCAGACGAGGTCGTTATCATGAACAAAGGCGGTCTAGGGATTTTGAAGATGACGAGCCTCCTCCTCCTGGATGTGAGCCTGAAAGCTCTTTTTCATCCGGTTACTCTCGCAGATATGGTGGCTATGAGTCTGGTTACACTTCCCGTAGCCCAAGGGACAGCCCGAGAATACCTAGGAACTCTAGCTTTGGCAGATCCTCGTCAGACAGAAGTAAAAGAAGCCCTTTAGTATATGATGATTCTCCAAGATACTATTCATATGACTCTTTCCCTTACTCATCACCCAGATAGACTGGGCTCAATTGCTGATTTGTAGCTAGTTAAATCATACGAGCATGATCTTGCATCTGATTTGATTGTGATCTATTATTGAGCTTGTCATGTAACTTCAAAGGTGCAGATATTGATGTAAAATGTACAGTGGTTAGATATGTAAGACATGACAAGGGGACATTTAGTTTATAGGTGATTTTGCATCAGCCTGTGCATGTCAAATTAAATTTTTATACATAACTTATGGACATCTGCCATTGTGATAGAGTAGCCTCATCTCATGTGATCATCCTCCGCAGCAGGATAGCAGAAGAATTAGGAGACGAGGTGATTACTCCCTTGCTCTTTGATCTGTATATGTTTTTCACACCTAATTTACCTTTCATTGTGAAAGTCGGTATGCGATGAATGGGTAGAGGCTAAATTATTGAAACCCTTATTATGATGCTTATCTGTCCAGGAACTCCTTTTACTTCTTTCATTATCTCTTACATGGAGTGTATCTTTGCAATATGAACGTGGCGTATTACCTGCTTGGAGAGACCTTCATTTAAGCGTCCTTGGACTTTTGTTGTGCCATTTGTACTTAACCGTTCCCAACAGCTCCATAAACAAGTTTCTAAGAGACCATCGAAAGATGTTCAGTTGTTGAAATAAAGAAGACTAAAAGAACGCAAATATAACTTCTTTATTTTATAAAAAAAATTTTATAAAAAAAAACGTCGTCAAGAGTCTTAATATTTAATAGATCAAATCTTAGATTAAAAAAAAGTACAAAATAGAATATTTGCTCTTGTTGAGAATCGAACTCAAGACCTCCCGCTTACTAAACGGGTGCTCTAACCAACTGAGCTACAAGAGCAGATGTCCAAATTCCACCCATAAGAAAGACATCCACTGTTGAAAAGGTTCATCTCTGCCCAGTTTGGTGTCAATTTGGTTGTACTATGACGTTTAAGCAGCTGTTGTATAGGATACTACAGAGGAGACTTACAAGGGGACAACTGCCCAGAACTAATGAAAAATAGAGGTAAACTACGGCTAATCCTCAATTGTTCACCTCGTTTCTTCTTTGGAGGGCAATAAAAACCCCCACCTGCGTTGAGTATGACGATGAAGAAAAGCTTCCAATAGATTTAAACAAGGACTACAAGCCAGCAAGATATTAAACAGAGCATCCAAAATATTGTTTCCCATACAAATAGAATGTTATATTGAACCATTTTACAGAAAATGAAATTGAGCCAGCCAGATGCAGATATTCAAGCTTAAGTGGTTGCTCTCTAACAAGGACAATGTGTCGTAACATTTTCCCAGTTCTTAACATGGCTTTTCAGTCAATTAAAACTACTGAGACCAACAAAGGTAGCGCAAATAGTCAAAATGCCGAATTCTTATTGCTGGATAAATCCTTTGCAGCAGTACGCACTACTCCACTTCTTGTAGGTAATCTTCAACTTCAGCAGGTGTAAGAACTCTGAAACATAAAAATAAAAAACTGGCATCAATTATCCATTTGTCCCTATGGCAGACCTTAAACAACCACATTAAGAGTTCAAATACAGAAAACTATAAAACAAACTTGCCTAAATGTTCGGTCACTGCCAATTATGCCAATCTCAATGTTTTTCCCAGAAATTTGCCCTTCAAACCTGGGGGAATACACAAGACGAAGTCATAAACTTGAACAGAAAAAGTCTAAGCTGAAAATAGGTAACATAATTTAGCCATATGAACTTCGTAAGGAAACATAAAACTTGATCCGAGACCCATCAACCAACATGGAGAATCTGTGCTAGACCAGGAACATACTCAACACTGAAAGCGTGCTGAGGGCTTACCGTTTTGATTTAAGATCCTCAACTAAATAAAATCTATCCCAACTATTTCAGGTCAATCAATTACAGAATCCTGTTAGTCCTTTAACACAAAGCAGTAACTTAACTAACTACGATGCTAAATCACATATTCAACTAGAATTGAGAAATTATATTCTTTTTCTTGTTTCTCTATTTTTCTTTTCTAATTTGTAGAAAAATAAAAACAGTGCAGGATTCAGACCCCATGTCTAAAGAATCCCTAGGACTCTTTGTTTATTATACTTATGAATTAGATTCTTACCCCTCTTTCAGGGTCAAAATAGCAGTGTGTACAGCATCGTCAAGTTCCATATCTTCTGTATACCTGCAAAGGGAAGCAGCGACTTTTCAGACTGCTAGTGCAATTACTCAAAGAATCTAAATCAAAGCTTCCAAATCCACCCCCTAAGGGCCACCCAACAGAAACAGAAAAAGATGCATATAACCTGAACATGAAATTAGAGTACTACTAGCAAAACTTAAAAACTCTTGAGGAGTCACCTCTTTTCAAGGAATGTCTTTGCATTAGAGACATTCTTCCCCATAGCTGATGCCTTCCAAGAGAAATATGAACCTGAGGGATCCACCTACAGCAAAATCAGAGTAAATTATTTGGAAATCAACTCATACTTAAAATACAGGTTAACCCAACTAGATGCGCGAAGTGTATATTGGCCTCAATTTACAAGACAAGTTCAGTGAAAGCATAAGGGTAAACCAGATTAAGTGCTAGATGGCATACTTGATATAGTTGTGGACCCTTGTCGTCAAACCCAGCAACCAAGAGTGAGACTCCAAATGGCCTCACACCACTACAGAACAACCCAAAAGAAGAAAAATACTCAAGACACAAAATTGCAATGCATGTCATAATCTCTTCTGAGAAGTTCAAAAGGCAAGTGAAATAAAAAAAGAAGCTAGCATATCTAGAAAATCAATTGCTTAGGTCAGCTTTGCCTAGTCAAGGCCAAACTAACTTTATTATCTAAGTAAAGTGGGAAAGCGGAAGAGGAAAGCATTTCAGAAGCCATAGCCACTTATCAGATGAAGGATTTTGTTACCTGTATTTTAGCATCATTCAATAGACAGTCACCTGATAGAAAAAGATTCACCCGCAACTAAAAACCGAAGCAGGTAAGTTTTGGTCTTAAGAATCATAGACATATGCAGATTTCTTCTATGAATTTGGAACAAATACAGTCCCACAAGTCGCAAGTCATAGAACTTTGAAGAGTTAAGAATTTGGTAGAACAGAAAAATTCCATCAACTAAATATGTGGATCAAGAAGGAATTGAATCAAGGAAACATAAACAGTTTTTACCCTGATTGAGTAAACTCTTGCATAACAGCAGCAGTTTCTCTCACAAGTTGTGTAACAGGAATTGATTCCTGCAGATCAACATCCCGGCAAACCATTGAAAGCTTAGTAGTATAAAACCAAAACATCCTTGTAGTATCTATATAACCATAAAGCATGTACATTCCTTTTTCATACAAAAGTTCATCTGTGCCATTAATAAAAGAAGTGACACCAACATTCAAAGTCACTGCCTTTTGTCAGAAGATATACTAGCCTCTATTACTTGAAATTAGCACAATTTCAAAGAATGAAAATAGAAATAGATTGATTCTACATGTCCATGTCGTGTTGAGGACAATTACACAGAACTTTGCTAGGCTCCTAGAAAGCAGAAAGATCTCTAGCTTCACTAACTTGCTTCCAATGGCATCAAAATCTGAGTATATTTAGCATTTGGAGCTTGTATCTAAATATTTTACATTCCTGCATAGGCAAGCGTCAAAGGCTCATACATACTTTATACAGTCGATGATACTGCTCTGCTTGCTTCCTACTTTTCCGAACCAGAACACGAAAATCAGGCCCCATACCACTGCAGTCAAAAATGAATGTTAATAAAGGAAGAATTCTGCATATATGGAGACAGGAAAGTAACAAGTACCTACTATGCGTATCAACGCTATTAGTGTACCTAACTTGCTTTATAACTACAGTAATTGCAAAAAACTTTGAAGGATTCTAATATTATAAAGCCACAGGGGAGGTAAATTAATGAACCTCCAAGGCATACATGTGAAGTAACTAACTTGCTTTATAACTACAGTAATAGCAAAAGACTTAGAAGGAATCTAATATTATAAAGCCACAGAGGAGGTAAATGAATGAACTTCCAAGGCATGCATGTGAAGTTTCCTCATAAAACACATCAACAAACTAGAGAACACCCAAATTGTATAAAACGTCCAAATATCAAAAACTAAATTTCAAACATATAAAAGTATCGGTTCTAACACCTAAATGGTACTAATAAATATCAGAGGCATACCTGTAAACAACTCCAATATTAGGGGTCAACACCTGAATCTTTTGCAACTGAAATAAACAAATTCAAAGATTGGATCAGGAATTAATTATTCAAAGAAACTGAAATAGAATTAGTTGACATTGAGAATATCTAGTGAAGTGTAACTAGAAAATAATCACAAAATGGTACAAACATGTGAAGTAACCAATTTAAGCTAATGAAAAGCTGAAAGCTCAAATACACTGATAGTAACAATAAACAACATATCTTTTGTTGCTTAGTGGTGCAATAAATTGGAAGACCAAATGAAAGAAAGACAAGAGCTCCATATCACATGATTTAGCAAATTAAGTATAACAATGTAAAGTAATAAAGACTGCTCAGTTTCATTAACACAGTTGGTATATGTAGAAGAACACCAGGCAATTTTGAGCAATTCTGCTCCCCCACTGCCCACCTGAATGCAAAAAGGAAAGACCTTCCTAGGATAAAAATTCGCACAGTTAATGCAATTACAACAGTACAGAAGTTCTTAACTCTGGCAGTCTACAGGGTATAGAATTAAGTAACAACACACAATTGCAGAAGCAAATAGCAAAGATGCTGCTTTAATCTTACATAAGAAGAATTGCTACAGTTAAATACCGTCATAGAGACACCGAGGATGTTGTCTATGCCTCACTTTCCCCCAGAAGAAAAAAAAAATAACCAAATACCTTCCAAACGTTCAGTAGAGCTGTACTTACCGATGTCTCATCAACCAGAATCGATGGTAATTTCTTCTCAGTTGCAATAACAACACCATTAGCAGCTGCAACCACCAATGTAAACGTGTTAATACAGTAGAAATAGAAATAGGACAAATTTTGTTCTTTCTAAAGGGGGCAGAGGACATAATCAATGCATATTATCAACGCCCTCCCCCCCCCAACCAAAAAAAAAACTACACCACCCCAAAAGAAGGTACTTGCTAAAATAGCAAAATCCTCAAAAGCAGTGCCGTGTTTGGCTGCTTTGCCTAATGACTGCATAAGTGCAAAGTAGATAAAATCAATACTATATACTTCTAATTAATTACATAAAGTTTACTATAAAAAGGCACTAAAACCGAAGCAGCTAATAAATTAAATAAAGACATTTACAAAAAAGAAATAACAGAAGGAAAAGGAATATATGCCACGCTTAGTAAAATAGCATCACCGTTTAGCAATCTTATAGATTTGAAGACAATGTAAAGAAGCCAAAACACACTGAAGAATCTTTACTCTTTAACAAGTAAACAACAATTAAGCACATAAAATTGAGATATTCAGTATCAACCATCTTTACAGTGAACTTGTTTCCCAAGCATTCTAAAAATACAAAGGATGCTATGGGTTGTGAATTACCTTTAATCCCCAAAGATGTTTGACCAGATCCGACAGCTGTTAAGGCATGCTCAATTTGAACAAGCTTCCCAGAAGGGCTGTTAGAATGTGAACCATTTAAGGGATATTTTTCAAACAAGATGAGTAGAGGCAAGTATAGCAGCTGATGAAAGGACGATACATATACCCAAAAAAATGCAAATATACCTGAAAGTGGTGAGAGAAAAAGAGTACTGACTATCACCCATTGAATCCAAGTGGAAGTTAGGCGCAAAACCCTGTAGAAAGAACTGATAACGAAGCGTCAGTGACGTGTTTCACTTTATCCACAAACTAAAATTTTAGTATAGATGCGCATTTTCCAGCCCATCTAAAATGAGACTCAAATACTGCCCCGACTAACTCTTGGTTATCTATTCCGAAGATACTAACAGAAACGTCCTTGTGTAACCAACAACTATCACCGGAATGTATCAACGCATGTGTTAATTATTATCTGAAACGAACTCTTTTATAAATTTCATATGTGAAAAGGGGGAAAATCATCATATCCTAATCAATAAAACCAAAGATTGCATCTTTGTCCCCAAAGCTGCCAGAACAAAGAGTGCATATTTTGTATATCCTAGTAAGCTGAAACGAATTTTTCACCGTTTAATGGCACCAAAAGGGAGAAAAACAGTGTCGGGTCAGAGAAGACACCACCATAGACTACCACTTGAGCTTCCCAGGAAAATAACAAGGTTAACCTAACAGTGCAAAAAACATGAATGCAGAAAAAGATTCATATGATCACAACATGAACTACATCTAAATTACCAAGATCAAACGAGATTTCAAAGCAGCAGTAAATAGAATAAATTATACCAGATCAATAGAGGCGTCGTCGAGCAGAGATGCCGGAGAAGAATGCAGGAGGAATTGTTTCCGGTTAAAAGTGTTCTGAGAGAGACTCGGAATGCTTTGTTCGGGGGATTTCTTGCTGGACAAGATCTCGAAGGAGGAGGCCCACTTACAAAAGTAATAGGCCCAAATCTGTGCATCTATTGAAACGAATTAACTTTTAAGCCGTATGCCCAAGCCCGTGTACATTAGCGTTGGTTGGGCTATGAGCTAAATTACGAACCCTAATCCGTATGTGCTTCCCACAATCAGTATTCAGTATCAGCATGAAGATTTTCTGCTTTTTCTTTTTTCTCTTAATGGAACATGTAACGCCATTAACGAGATGATGAGAAAAGACATGCATGTGAAAAAATAGAACGTGTGATAATTTCTTATTCTAGAATCTTCTATTAATTTAGAACATCCGGGTCATTCAATTATCACAATCAAAATTTTCTTTAAAAAAGTGAATTTGAATTCGGTTAATGACTTATCAAGCACATATTTTGTTTTTATACTAAAAAAAACTTATTACACAAATAATTAAATATTTACATAAAATTATAGAACTACATACCAAATTAATGCTTTATTTTCATTTCATCAAAATAAATAATGACACATAATGAAAACGATGACAATAAAATATTATTCACCTCTGTTTTTATTTTTTTTTAAAAAATCATAATTGAATGTCTATTTTTTAAAATAATATTATATATTTTATCTATAATTTTATTAATAATCTTTTAGTTTAAGAGAAATAAGTTTCTCTAACATAATGACCCTACCATTAACTTATTTTATCCCCATTAATTTAAGGAATATAAGTTTCACTAGTATATAAGTCCTACCATTAACTTTATTAATTAATAATAATAATATTATTTTTTATATTCAAATTACTTTTCTTAATTTATGTTAAGTCACAAAATATTAAATTATATATATATATATTACTATCTCAAACAAAATGTAGTATGCAGTAGTGCAATTGTACGCAATGGAACTAAAAAGGGAAATTGGACAATTTAGTCAATCTTATGTTTACATTTAAACATTAAAAGACTTATCTATATTTTTTTTAACCTGCTAATTTTCTCTTGTTTATGTTTGAAAGATAGAGGTCCTCTCAATTCGTGTAACTTATTAAGTTCTTTTTATTTTTATGTTTGGATACTTCATTACCTCTTTTTTTTTTTTTTTGTTAACTCTTAAGTCCTTATAGTTTTTTTTTTTATCAAGAGGATTCAATAAGTAGATTGTAAAATCTACAAGGATTAAAGAAGTTAAAAAAAAAAAGAGAGGTTATAAAGTGCCTAAATGTAAAAGCAAGAAGGACATAATAAGTTTTTAAAAAAATCAATAGGTCTTAATGTCTAAACGTAAAATTAAAATATACTTAGTAAGTTAAAAAAGATCAATATGTCCTTTAATGTCCAAATGCAAAAACAATAATAATTTCCTTATGGTGTTATAATTTTTATAAGATTTGTGATAGATTTGATTTGTCATATAATCTTTCCCTCTTATTTTAATAATATTTTTATTATATTTAGATGTCTCAAAATATTTGATATTTTTTTATAAAATGAAACATTTCAATATATTATATACTATACATCAATTATTAACTTTACTATATATTATTTTTCTATATCTATATTTGACATAAAATATATTTTTTTATAGATAATTACACGGGGAAGGGAAGAGACAAACCACGTGGACAGCCGGACATAAAATAAGAGTAGAATTGAGAAGCAATTCATAAGAGTCCACACCTCCCCTTCCAGTCAGCAATTGCCTGGATTGTGTGAAAGTGTGGGTCCCTCTTGGTCTTGCTTCTCTTTCTCCTCTGTGCTCCGCTACATAAAATATTTACTGATCAATATATTTCTTACTTTTTATTATATTATATTATTTTTATAATACAATTTAAAATTTTACATCAAATTTCGTACTTAATCAAATATTATCAAAAGAAATAAAATGAAAGGAATATAATATAATAAATTCATATTAACATGTGTTACGGACATATGTTAGAAAAACTCAAAAATATATTGGGATCACCCGAGATACAATTAGATTAAAAAAAAAAACCAAGTCCTTACCAATATAACTTTTTTATTTATTTTTTATGCCTTCGTCCGTTTTCTATTATATTTATTACTTATTTATCCTCTACTACCTTTAAACTACAAAACCACATAATCTTGAGAAGACAACATGCAAAGTCTCCTAAAACATAAGAAAAATGGTTAAAAATATTGATTTCGCAAACATCTATTGCTAAAAGCATTTGTCAATATTTGCGAAAAAGAAAAATCAGAAGCAATATTCTGCCCTTTTGAGAAGGGCGGGGAAGACACACACGCACAGATACAGTTCGACCGTCTCGTATTCGAAACCTGAAACCAAACGTGGCCTTGTTCCCCTTATCCCCAATTGATTTTAACCCAATCGCCATAAAAATAATATTAGTTGTATTCTACTGTACATTACTTTTTGTCTTCTACCTTCCTACTATTTTTTAGGTTTTATTTGACTCCGTTTCGCGGCAAACCGAAACCCTTAAATAGGTATGTCTCTTTCTTTGCCTCGGATGGAAGTTCTTTTCGTTGACTGCCGTACGTATATGTGAAATCTGTTTCGGGTTGTACAGAATTCTGTTCACGAGCACCTTAAATTCAGAACATACGATGACTTGTTTTGATGTTGTATAAGAATTTAAATTTTAGAAATTGACGATGACAAAATAGCCGATGCACATGGCAGTTGAAAGTTTTTTTATTTTTCAATTTTTTGATCATGAAGATAAAGAAGAGAGGAGAGTGTGAATTGTGAAAGTTGGAACAATTGATGAATTACGTAATGCGTGGCTGGCGATTGCTATTGAATTGAGTTATGTTGCTATGGTAATAGATTGTTAATTCCCTTATCGAGCTAGGGTTTTGCAATTGGGATTAAATTTTCTTCTTTATTCCGTTTTTGGAGTTTTATTTGTTAATTATGTTAAATCATATAAGGAAAACATGAATTTAGTGCCCTAGTTTAACTTTGTGTCGAAGAAAGGTTTAATTTTTTTTTTCAAGTGGTCATTCACAATCTAGGATGCAGAGAAGGGTGGGGAAAATGTAAAGGTTACAAGTCCTGTATCTAATTTGTGTGACTTGGGGGGATCATCATGATATTTGTGAATTCATTAACGTTGAGTTTTGTGTTGGTTTACATCCATGTCAATTCCCCCTGAATGCTTTCCACTAGTAGCATCTTGGTATGTTAATTTTCTATTGTTTATGGGTTTCCCAGTTCGCTATGGTGCAACCTGGACTCAATAGCTTATAGAAAGACTTGGAGTAAGCAATGATGTCAAGAACACCTGTGTAATCCTAATGAAAGGTTTTATTATTTGAAGTGGTTCAACACTGAAAGAAAATATGGAAAACTAATAGAAAGTCCTGGTTATCTGTTATTAATTGTTTTAGTCGTCACTGGATGTTGGTCTAGCAGTCATTACATACTTGGTATGATAACTTGACCCATGATAAGGGCTTTACTGAGGCCCTTAATTCAAGATTACGTTCCATACATTTCATTTTCCAAGAACGTAAAAGATTGAGAATCATATTCACTTTATTGTGTTATTGTTCACATTAATACTCCTTTGGTTCATTTAATTCCGAATTCATTCGATCAATTAATTTCTAATGGATGGTTAAGGTGTGCAGCATGACCATTCAAGAAATTGCTTCTTCATTGTAATTTACTTGAAATTTTGCATCTTGTAAAATATCCTCTCTAATGCAAGACTAGGAATAAGTAACAATCCCCAGTGTGTGCCTTTAGTTACTTGTTTCTTCCCACCAGTGCCTTCTTCTGTATGTTAACACACAGTTCTTGTTAGATTCCGTGGCTAAAGCCCTACTTGTGTTGGGATCATTATGAGACTATGACTTCAGCAAACAGATAGGATCCTCAAACTTCTCAATTCCACCACGGTCATTCTTATGGTTTTGCTTCTGAAATTAATTCAGCAACATTTCTGAACGAATTAGCCAATTTTCGTTTATTTTTCCTATTTCAGTTTTATGGAATTTTAATTTCTGCAGGATGAATATTGAATAGTAAGATGAATGCTAAGGACAACTCGGGGCCAGTATCATCTTGTAGATCAGACCAGGCTGCAGGAAAGGTTTCAAATCTCTGCCAGCTGCGTGATATTGGTCCATTATATCACTCCCTGGGAGGATATCGATATGTACAAAATGATCCAAGCAGCAATTTTGGAATATCTCGGGCCAGATTGTTGATTAGAAACGACAAGTAAGTTTCAAAGTGGAAATCCCTTGGTGATGTTTTTTGTATCAGAATATGAAGTGCATAATGGAAGAAAAATTGTTCTCTGCTTTATGAATCTTTTTTCCTCTTTTCTCCTCACATGTTAACATTCATTTCTAGAGTGGGAAACTTTACACCAGAAACATTTCCTGAGTGGAGAAATCAGATGGTCAACCATGGGATCAAGTTTGGAGACCAGCAATTCGTGGATACCACTTCTAAGGTATGCTGGGTACTTTGCATTGGAATGTTAGTTAAGCCCATCCGATTCTTTGAGTTTTTAACTGTATTAACTTCTTGTGATCTTTATTTTTGCATTTTAGTTTCCATTATTGGATAAGATGATATGTTATGATTGACACACCTTAGAGTAATCATCAGGATTGTGCCATCTGCATGCCAGTCAAAATTCCTCACATTTATTTATCATTTTTCAAAACTTAGACCACCCTGTAACATAAAATTTTGAGAAAACTGCTTCTAGATAAGTACTTGTTGTACTCAGGATTTTGCTTCTGGTGGAATTATCAGCTTGTGGTTCTGTTAGGGAATTAGACTCCAAGAACTTGCGTGTATTACCTGTACTTGCTTTTAGGTATGCCATTTGAACCCATAAATGTTATGCCCTCAATTGCAGAACTTGATCCAGCTTGGGATTGTAGGTGCTCAACCAGTTCTTGAAGCATCCAGCTTCCCTGATTATTCACATAATTGGAAAAAGGCAGCTGGCCAGGGTTTGTTTACTGATATTTACAATCCGATTTTACCCCATGCTGGGTTAGATTGCTTGATGACCATGGATGGTTCTAAAATCCTTAATGCTAGCTATACCGATGATTCTCATCTCTCAGAAGGTTCATCTCAGGCTATTTATGAACCCCCTTTTTATACAATTTCATATTCATCAAATTGGCCACTTAGCAATTTCATCTATGATGCTAATTTCGTGTGCAGGATCTCCATTCAGTATTAGTAACCAGAGAGTTGCTACCAGATTCGTTGCATGTGGTGGGAATAACATGATTTCCCCTATGGATGTCAAGTGTATTTCTTCAGATGAGGTCATTCCTTCCCCAGAACAGATCTCATGTATCACAGCAAGTTCAGATGGGGACCTACGATCTGATGGGGAAATTTTTGAAAGTGGAGCTACTTTTAGCAAAAGTAGTTTAAAATGTGTCTCCTACCCATCCACAGAAAACTATGTTATGCGGCATAACATTGATAAGAGTAAGGTTTTCATGTACTAAAAGATGTTACCTATGATTTTAATCATGAATTGATTCGGGAACATTTAGTTCTAAATAAAGCAGAACTTAAAAATTATTCTTCCTACAGATTCTTTTCAACAATGTCCTCCAAGATTTGTCATAGGCTTTTTTATATACTTTCTTTCTGTGTCTATCTCTTTCTCCTCTTGCTTGCTAACTGCAGTTGTTATACCTGAATAGGTGCAGTAAGTTCAATTGATCCTGGTATCCCTTTGGAGAACAACCAGAACATCTATCATTTGCCTTTTTATTCGCCAGTGATAGAATGTGGGGAGCTTCAATTTTCAAATGCATGCAATTCAGAACAGTTGTCTGAGATGATTCCTGGGAATCCTAATTTCCTGTCAAGTAGACTCATAAACAAATCCAACTCAAGCCATGATGATTTATTGCAATATCAGCTGCAGTTTCTGAGGTGTCAACAATTATCTCAACACCATAGCCATATGCAGTTCAATGAGCTATCTGAGGCTCAGTCATGGGGTCAGACTGTAGGAAACCAGTATGATACTTCTACACTTGGAGAAGGATCATTAGAGCTACCTCATCTTCCTTCAGAACAAAAATACGAGATCCACCAACAGCAATCATATCCTGTTCAACATGCTGAAACTGACAAGATTGTTGACTCAAGTAATATATCTCAGCATGAAGTTCTTCTTCAGTATGCCAATTTCAAGAGTTTGCCTCAGAATGCCGGGAGAGAGGAAGCTACTTTTATGAAGGATTTGCATTTAAGAATATGCAATGACAAAAAATGCAATTGCAACCAGTACCATTCACTTATTTCCCATTATGATAACTGTCACTTCAGTGGTTGTAGGGTTTGCAGGCCTTTCCAAGAGTTCTCTTCTACTGATACAGTTCAGCTGGGATTCAGAAAGTCAAGAACCAATCTCTTAAAGGCTCTCCATGGTAGGGAATGCAATGTCAACAGCTCTTCCATTGCTGAAGATGTCCAACCTCCTCCGAAACGTACAAGGATAGAGGATGAACTTATGTATGAAAATGAGCCTACCAGTCTTGTTGATTCATTGGAGGATAAACCTTTAACAAATGAAGAAAGTTCAAACTCAGGAAAATCATCTGAAGATCATTGTGATAAAGAAAATGCGAAGGGGATGAATGAGGAGCATTTTTGCGCTGTAGAGAACCCTACAAAAACTTGGCTAACTACAAATAACAACTCAGGTTATACTCAGAGAGTGAAATATGACAATGACCCTGTGCTTTCAGAAGAACTCAATAATGAACATAAATCAGGTCTGACAAACAATGGAAGTGCATGCAAGAATAGAAGTATTGGGAATAATAGATCTCAAATGTTGGATTCTGGTACACTTCCTGATATTCCTGAACAACCAAATTGCATTCAAGAAAAAGAGGAGTCTCATTTAATATCCATACCTGGTCAAGCAGAATCTAAAGGAGATTTATCAAAAACTGCAGCTGATTATGCACCAAGAAATGCTTTGGAGAATGCAAATATCTTAGCTGTGTCATTATCTGACTGTTTCACTGCCGAACAAATAAAAGAACATATCTGCAGTCTCAATCCGGTGCTGGGTCAGGTTTGTGCAATCACCTTTGCTACATTTCAAAGAGCATCCATGTAGTCATAGTAGAATACAGAGTTTTCTACTCAGCTTTATCATTTGTCATGTCTTTTCTCACAACTTTATAGCAATCACCTCTATGCTTAAAAGTAATTTTTGCATAAATTGGTGATGGCCTTGCTTCTCTGGCTTTTACTTGGATTCAGATAGTCAAATACTTGAGCCTAATTATATGTATAATCACCTAGAATTGTCTATTTCTTGGGTCACAGAGCAAAATGCTGACATTGTAGAGAGTGAAAGTAAATAATTCAGGTTAGCTATCAGAACATACTAAGAGAGAGAGAGTGTGTGAAGCTCCCTCAATCCTATTATTGTTGTTGTATTTAGCATTTTAGCAGTCCCAATTTTAGGTCATCTTTGGAAGCCAACGCCTGACCTTCAAGAGCATTCCCATTATAGACTTCCAAGGAGTTGCCTTTAACATATCCGAAGGCTTTTCTTTGTAGAATATAGTCATTTTTTAAAGGTCATATTGGGAATTCACCTTGTGTCAACTCTTCTGGACAAAGTCCCATTGTTATTGTAGTATTTTGCATTTTGGCAGTCCCCAATTTGGGCGCATTTTGGCAGCCCCAATTTTAGGTCATCTTTGGAAGCCAAAACCAAACCTTTAAAGCAATCTCATTTTCCTCTCAAAGGCATTTTCTTCTAGAAGATAATCACTTTAAATGGTCATATTGGGAATTTACCTGGTGACCACTCTTCTAGAGAATGATTTAAGTGTTATCTGAAGTTTTTTCTGAATGTAGTACCCTAAAAAGCAACAAAAACATTGGGATGGAGGGAGTGATTTGTTTGAATTTTCCATCTGCAATCTTTTCTTTTCCTTTTTCCGTTGTTTTTTGGTTTTGGGGGGGGGTGTTTACCAAAATGCCCATGCTCCTTCAGATTCTTCATATTGAGATTCCCTTTCTCGTGCTATATTTTTACTGATTCACTATCTTGATGAATGAATATCAATCTTTTTACTATTTTAACAGCATCTCATGACGGAAGCTAGAGAAAGCACACTGGAAGTTTCTGCGGGTGAAAACACATGCCAATTGTGTTCCAAAGACAAGCTTGCATTATGCCCACCTCCAATATATTGCTCATGCTGCAATTTTTCTATCAAGCGCAATTTGATCTATTATTGGACACTTGATCGAATGGGTACAAAGTTTTGTTTTTGCACACGATGCTTGAAGGCATCCCATGGCAGTAGCATTTCATTCCAGGGCCTCTCATTTTCCAAAGCAGAACTGCATAAGGAAAAGAACAACGAGGAAAGCGGAGAATCAGTAAGTCTAATAATGTCTGCCTTTGATGTTCATTTTCAGTAAACTGTTAATTACTGAACCTCTTTAATTTGTAAATTTGTAGTGGGTACAATGTGACAAATGTGAAAACTGGCAACATCAAATATGTGCACTCTACAATGCTAAAAAAGACACAGATGGGAAGGAAAAGTACATATGTCCCCTTTGCCGTTTACAAGAGATAAAAGTTGGTGAACATGTGGCTTTACCCGTTGCTTTTGGAGCAAAAGATCTGCCTCGTACAGTGCTCAGTGATCACATCGAACAGAGACTTTTTAAGCAGCTCAAGACAGAGAGGGAAGAGAGGGCAAAGAAACTAGGGAAGAGTTTCGATGAGGTTAGTTGAAATAGAGCTTGGGGTTGATTCAATTGAATTATTGTTGTCTTTGTGGGCATATGCCAGTTTATACATATTTCTGATTTTCTAAAGTTGGCTCCCCGTTAACATTTTCACCTTTCTCTTCATTCTCCAATTACACTCTAGCTGTTTTTGCAATTTTGATTTAGAATAGTTGAGCTGTTTAGATGAAGAGAAAAGAGGAACCAGAAATAGAAATTCATTTGTACAATGTGGTGAAAGAGATAATATCCATTAAATTCTTGGCTTTCCTCTCTTTCATTGTAGACAATAAATTATCAAGAATTCCTCTTGTATACATAAAGAATTTAGCACTTCTTGGATTTTTACTGATTTTAATGTTGCTTTAATTATCCTTTTGTCTTTCTCCATATGATTAGGTACCTGGAGCAGCAGATCTTGTTGTTCGAGTGGTGTCATCTATCAACAAACTATTGAAAGTGAAGCAGCAGTTTCTGAATATCTTTCCTGATGAAGATTATCCAGCAGAGTTTCCATATAAATCCAAGGTGAGAGTTTGTGATTCTTCGCAGCAAGTGTGTGTTTTTGCTTTAACCTTACTGGCTTGAAACTATTAAATGGAATACTTTTCGTTCCTCAGGTTTGAATTCCATGTTCTAGTTTTCTTTAATTAAACAAAAGTAATACAAGATGCCCAGTCATCAAATCCTCTTTGTGCTACTCTACTTATAATCAAATTGTTCTATATTTCTCCTTGGCTGATTTTGACAATACGGCTTCCCTTGTTTTTCCTAGTTAGTAATGTTAGATGCCAGTCCTTTCTGTAGACTCTTTCTTGTTTATTGCTTCTGAGGCTGGATGGTCATTTTCTATTCCAAACTGAGATTTGGAGAAAGTTTAATTGGTGATGCTATTTTGCCTATGCTATTTTACCAAATTATGGACTTCTCAAACCCTTAACTCTTCACAGAACTCAAAATCAATTGAAAAGAGGGGGAAGAGAACACTAATGTGGAGAAAGAGTCCAATGATGTATTGAATGTCAGTCTTTTGTTTTTTCTTTATCTGTTTTATGCTTCTTGTTTTTATCCATGTCTTCAACTTGCTGTTTGAAAATACTGTGCCACATTTTTTCTGGAAATCTGATAAATGCTTTGTGTACAGGCCATTCTGTTGTTCCAGAAGATTGAAGGTGTAGATGTGTGTCTATTTATCATGTATGCCCAAGAATTTGGATCGGAATGTGGCCACCCAAATCAGCGCTCTATCTATATTTCTTATCTTGATTCTGTGAAGTACTTTAGGCCTGAAATAGAAGCAGTTACTGGTGAAGCTCTTCGTACCTTTGTATACCAAGAAATTTTGGTAATTTTGATTTCTGATAACTCTGTTGCATCCTATCCATGTTAGAATTTTGGTTTTCTTCTTTTAACTTTACATATATGTAATGGCTGTTTGCTTTTCCTGTCTGTCATTGCAGATTGGTTACCTTGATTTCTGCAAGAAACGAGGTTTTGCAACCTGCTATATATGGGCTTGCCCACCCTATAAAGGGGAAGACTATATTTTCTATTGCCACCCTGAGACTCAGAAAATACCAAAGAAGGAGAAGTTGCTGCAGTGGTATATGTTGCTCTATGTTCCCCATCTTTTTGTTTCCTTCTATATCCTGTAATACGATGTCAAATTCATACATCAGGAGAACATGTTTATTATTTTATGCATGACATCCTGTTGGATAACATGGACTGACTAATAGCTGTTGGGATTCTGAAAATTTCCAATATATAGGACTGACTCTTTTATCTGTAAAAATTAGCCACTGTAGTTGAATAATGGGAGCCTTATCATTGGTTTGCCTTTCCTAATAGTTGTTCTCAGTGCCATGATTAGCTTTCAATAAGAGATACCATAATGACTTTCCACACAGATTACTTTTCCATTCATAGTCTTATTTTTTTTACCTGAATTCTGGAATATCCCCATTTGCAGGTATAAGTCAATGCTAAGAAAAGCAGTAAAAGATGATATTGTACTGGATTGCTCTAATTTATATGATAATTTCTTTGTTCCAAGTGAGGATTGCAATAACAAGATTACTGCAGCTCGATTACCACACTTTGATGGAGATTATTGGTCAATGATGGCTGAAGAAATGATCTGGAAAATGGAAATTGAAAGTGGAGGAGAATCAGAAATGAATGTGAGGAAACTACCAACAAAGAGAACTCTGAAAGCAATGGGACACAAAACTCTCTCTGCTGATGCAGCAAAAGACATTCTATTGATGCAAAAGGTCAAATTTTGGTTTAATTATATCTGCTGTGCATGTTTGGTATGTGTGTCTGAACTAGTCTACGTAAGACTTCTATTGGTCTTAAATTACATGTTCTGCTGGTTATGAATTATGGCGTTCTTCTGAATGGCTTACCTTTTGGTGATAGACAAATTTATTGAACACAGAAGTGAGAACCAACTCGATAGTGTTCTTTAAGAACCAAATTAGAATTTGCATAGAGCTTAGACATCTTGTCATCCCTCTCCAGCTTGAGCTTGAGTATCCCTGACACCTCTCCCACAGTCCCACAAGGAAAAAAGGAGAAACATCCTCCCTTTCTGATAACTGACCCTTACTGCCTCTCGAGACTTTCAGGCTGGCACTCTAATACATAATTTTATTTGGTGAAATCAAACTATATATCATTTCTGTCAAGCTCTATGAACTCTTGTTTAATGGAAGGCTGGATATGCTTCATGGGACTGCTGACAGCATGCTCGTGCTACTTAACAATTCACTGATGCTATATCATTCTGTTTCTATTGTGCTGACAGCTTGGCCAGACCATCTTACCTGTGAAAGAGGACTTTATTATCGTCCACCTGCTTTTCACTTGCACGAGCTGCCATGACGTAATATCTGGGAGTCATTGGTTCTGTAACCAATGTAAACATTTTCATCTATGTTCAAGGTGATTATCCCCTTTTGATATATTATTTCATACTCGTTCCTCATTTTCTTCTCTTGTTGGACATCTCTCACTGATGGGAATGAATACCCTTGTTGTATATGATTAATATGGCATTTTCATCCTTTATTATTATTTTTTTTGGGTCTTGTATAACCATGTCTCAGATTGTTGAAATTGGGTATGTCTTGTACCTTAGTTTAATATTTGCCTAGTAATCATGAGCAGAAGTTTTGAGGCAAATAGTGTCAGTAGAACATGTAATACTTGACGTTTTCAGTACTTTAACCCTTCTAAGAACAAGCAAAAAGGATGAAATGAGAGAAAAGAAGAGAAGGAACAGAATATATGTTTAACCAATAGTCATAAACTTCTCTATGTTCGAGCAAGGATTATTTCTCGAATATATAGAGTAGAGCTTATTGTCAGATGATTCAACCAACCAGTTTGGGAATTTCCAAATTTTGTAGCTATTGTATATCTAAAAGGTGCTCTTATGTAACAACTTTGTAGAAATGTAATTTCCCATATAGTTATTGGAACATTTAAAGAAATCTCTAGAAAAGAAACTGATGCTAGCTTTGAATTAAGAGAATGCTGCACCATTAATCACAATAAGCAATTCTTTTCCAACTTATGTGGGATAGCAATGTAAGAACTCTAAATTTCTCTAAAAAAAGCAATCTATGTTCTCCACATTATAATAAATGGGAAATTTTGGAATGACTACTCCAACCAAGTAGTTTCTTAATATGGTGAATTTGGCAGGCTTCATTTATTCCAATTTCTTGAAAATTTCTGAATTGCTCATCTCTAATACCTCTTTAAGTGTATGTGAACTATTTGTAGTCTAGATTTACTAAAGAAAATGTTCGTTGTTCTTTAGTAATTTACTTTTGTTAACTGCTCTTACCACTCCTATTTCTTTCTCACTCAATTTGCTGAATCTAAAGAAGATTAGCTCTTTAGATAATAGGTTGCTAGTTCTACTAGATATTGTTTAGTAAGAGGAGCATCTTTAAAATATTTATTATGATTGATTTCTTGTATTTATTACAGATGCCTCAGTGTGGAGGAGAATCTTAATCACAGGAAGACGCATACTTCTGCTTGCGGGGAAGAACACATAATCTCTGAGGTAAATTTCACAACTCTGATGTTGCAACAAAAGATTTCTGTTGACACATTTTATTTGTTTCTAACTTTGCTTTTTCATGTTTATATGGGACGCACTGTATTGAAAATTTCTCTTCTTAAAAGTAGCTGCATTCTGAAATTTTAGTTGTTCTTGTACTGCTTGATCTTTTCAGATTGTGGTGAATGGCATACCTGCTGATACTGCAGAAAGAGATATTGTCATAGAAAACGATATTTTTGAGAGTAGGCATTCTTTCCAGAGCTTCTGTCAGGGAAGCCAGTATCAGTTTGGAACTCTTCGTCGTGCTAAGCACTCTTCAATGATGATCCTGTATCATCTTCACAAGCAGTTGCACTTAACTACAGGGAGAACCTGCAGTATCTGCCTCAAGGATATCATGGAACAAACAAGATGGCGCTGTGAAATTTGTCCGAAGTTTGATGTTTGCCCTGCATGCTATTATGAAAATGGTGAAGCTTGTTACAATCACAAATTAATCCAGCTTTCAGCCAGATCTGAATGTGGAGTGAATAAATATCAAGCTCGGCAACAGGATACATTTCAGATAGAGGTAATATTTATAATTTCTACTTGTACCATCAAACAAACTTAGAAAAGCTTGCATGTCCTTCGTAGATGCTTCCAGCATGTGGCCAACTTATTGTGTGTTTAACAGTATTATGAACCAAAGAATAGTCACTTGAGATCTTACTTAGTAATGGCGATTTTGCTTTAGAGAAGTTACCCTCGCTCTAACTAATTAATTTTTATGGAGCAGGTTATACTCGATCTATTAGTTCATTCTTCCGAGTGCTATCGTACCAAAAGCAACCCTTGCTCATATCCTAGATGTGCTTGGCTTAAATCTGTTTTTCATCACTTTGCGAGTTGCAAAATTCGGGCTGCTCGGGGTTGTCAAAGTTGTAAGAAATTGTGGTGGATATTGCTTTCACACTCGAGGAGATGCAAAGATTCCAGTTGCCGAGTGCCACGTTGCTTGTACGTTTTGATTGTGCCATTTTTACAGTTTAAAATTGGTTTGCTCCTAACGTGACCCAGATGTTGACTTGAATTTGCATTACCCAGGGACATTAGGAAGAATGCAGAAATGCTTTCTAGAGGGTCCAATACCCAAAGAAAGGGTGAGAGACTGTTTTGATGTAGCTGGGAACTACTTAATCCAAATGCAACATCTGATATCCACAGAAGGATGCAGTCAGAGAGTGAGAAGCTACTTGAGGTTGCTGGAAACTCTGATTATCCAGATGCTGTAGTTACTGAAGAATGTGAAAGCAGCAATTACCTGTACAGTAAAACAAATGGCAGTAACATGTTCGACTGTTGGCCAGAATTACAAGAATTTATCCAAAAGGTTTAGTATCCAATATCCCTTTTTTTTTTTTTTTTTTGTAGATATGAATCCAGATTCCAAGTAACTTGCACAGCCTTCATTAGATAGATTTTTAAGCTCCCGCTTCCTTTCTGTAATCTATCAATTGAAATTGTATATAACATTGTTATAGGAAATGGTCAAGGCATGATTTTTGAATAATTATTGTTGCATTGATAAGCTGTGTGACGTCGTCTTAACAATTTGACGCCAGTCAGGCTGCTTATGTATATGTCAGCATACGCGGTGTGTTTCCTTTACCCCCCCCAACCCGCTTCGTTGCTTCTCTTTGGGTTACGGAGCAGGTTTAGCCACCTTCCTACTAGACTGAAACTGACGCAGTAGTTAGGGAACACACTTTCCTTCGTTGACGCGCAACGCAACGTGAGCTGAGCTGAGTTATAGGGAAGCGGGAGGTACTCTAGCCAACGACACACAAGAATTGATGAGAGTATTTAAATTGTAACTTAAATTTTTCCAATGCTTGGCATTATCAATAAATAAAATCTTATTTTATCAAAAAAAGATTGCAACTTAATTTTTTTAAAAAAATATAATTTAAAAAGGATCTACACGACTTTTGTAAAATAAAAAACGTAACTCACAATAAAAAAATTGTCTAAATTTTTTTATGTTGCAATCTAAATACACCCGGCAACAAGTACTAAGTTCTTGCATGCATTTCCATACGGCCAATCACATTTCCTCCCTTCAGAGCATGTACGGAACCCAATCAACAGATTGAGCACAACTAAAATCACTGAACACAGTAGTTTGCCCATAAAAAAGTTTGAAGATTTTGGGTCTAACACGAGACAAGAATGTGAAAACCAACCTTCATACAAACAATGAGGGTGAGTCAAGATCCCATTGTTAAGACTACAGACAAAATCTAGTGTTACATCGCTGTGGCCAAGATTACTACAATTATGGACATTTAAATTGCCAATCAATATAAAATACATCATAGCCGAATCACAAGGGAAAAACCAAGTACCCCCTTAACTGGGTTTCCACCACTAACTAGGTCCTAACTAATAATACACACTCAAACAAAAGAGGATTCTTGCGAAACGAAAGAGAACTCCCAGAGTACGAAGATGAAGATAGGAGCACAGGTTAAATCTTATGTCGTCAGGAAAGTCCATAATTTTCTCCCAATCGACACTTCACCAGGATGGTCCACCTCAACATCTTCATCTCCTTCCTCCTGGGCATCACTTTGGTTCTCGACATTGCTGTGATCCCTGGCCCTTTCTGGTGTCCCATTCACCTCTTCACTAAAGTCCATATCACCTACCAAATTGTTTACAGGGTCATCTCCATCCTGGATTCCCACTGCATCATTCAACTGTAACAAGGAGGAGCATCATGTTAATATATAGTTCACGAACTGCATGCAGATAGACAACAGGATCACACCCTTTTAAGCCTCACTTCTTGGACAAACGAAACAGCACAAGTAAGAAAATTACACTAAAAGGGAGTATCATGCGAGAAAAAAAAGGAGGAAGAGGGGGGAGGGAGGGAGAGGGGGGGGGGAGAGAGACCTTAATAGGACCCTTCTGAAAACACATGGGCATGCTCTAGGCCTTTCACTTCACTGTTGTCTCCTTTATCAGCCATAGTAGAAGGACCAGGCGCAGCATTAAAATCACTGATTTCTTTCCTTGAAGCCCCACCAGCATCAACATTATCAGAAGGCACAGCTCTTAAATCCATAATCTCCTGTGTTAAACTTCTATCACCGGCATTTTCTCTTTTGTTCCCCTTCGTGGGCCCAGACGAGGTTCCATTAGCTACAACTGCAGCTGATCTGAACCGTTATAAATGACTTATCAGTAAGAATGCTGAACCATAAAAATTCCTATCCAATAATTACGACATAGAATAAGAGAAGTTAAACACAATCATGTATATCTTAGGAGCAAGAAGATAAGGTTTACGATGGTGAAGAAAAATAAAAAATCAACAGCAGAAGCTAATATATCAAGTGTGTGGACATTGAATAGTTTTATCTTCGTAGCTTATTAACTTATATTCAACATGAAAGTTATTCACACACCTCTGGTAACAAAACATGTGGATAAAACAAGCCAACTCATTACATGGTAGGATAGTTAAATTCTTTAATGAGTTAGCTTCTTGTACCATGTGTTTTGTTCCTATTGGTATGTAACTTTTGAACATAAGTTAATACGTTACCAAGATAAAACTACTCGTTGATGTTGCATACACATATTATCAGAATCCTTTCCCATTATGCTAAACACAAGGGCAATAGAACAGCAAAACACTTGCCATCAATATAACTCCTGCAATCTTCAAGTTCAAGAAGCAATATGCAGGATAAATTATGCATAAACAGCATATACTAACATAAAGATAGTATATATGGAGATGAATAACATACGTTTTGGGTCGCCGGAGATTGTATCGTTTTTCACCAGGTGCCTGAACAAGTGGTGCAACTTTCTGTCTCCTCTTCCTCTGGCGTTCACCTGTGACACTTTCCGAATGTCTACTATGTTCACCATCAAGCTCACTTGCAGTTGTTTGCGATGTCAATGCCCTGTTTCGCTTTCTTTTGTGTCCAGGACTTCCTGGTTCTCCCCTGCTTTCCTCCTCGATATATCCAGAATTTCCTACTGCATTACCATTAGCATGCTGGCTGTCATCCTCTATCAAATCTTCGCCTAGGATAGCCTTGGCATCTGCCACCACTGCCTTTACAGATTGTGTTCTATTAGCTCTAGCTCTGCCTCTCTTATGAGTTGACTTCGCATGAGAATGCTGGGACCTCTGCTCATCAACAGAATGATCTGGGCCAACTTCAACCTCTCTCATGCTGCTTTCAGATTGAATTCTTTGGACATCAAAAGAATCATCTGCAAACCCCCATGACAGTTCTGGTTCATTTCCAGCATTTTGTAAGATTTCTTGTGATTCAATATTGACACCCTGTGCATGCCAGGAGGCTTGTTTTGTCAGTTCTTGAGCATCATCAAGTTCAGCGGTTTTAGGCGACAATCCAAAAATTCTTGTGGTACATTTCCGTAACCATGACATAGTTCCACCAGAAGCAGGAGAACCTGATTTAACTACACTAGGGGAACAATCACTCTTCACCCTACCATGAACAGCTTCGGCATAATTCTCAGCTGCTGTAGGCAATGAAGGGGCCTCTATATTTTCAAATTGAAGATCAGAGAGCACAAAATCTCTAATTAATTCAGCACAGGTATTGCAACTCTTCTGTTTTTCAACAAAGTCAACAAATCGTTCTCTTTCCTTTAGGAATTGCTCTCTCTGGTCCTTCAACTTCTTACTGAGACTCACAAGCTCATCAATGTCTGTCTGCATTCCACGCTGCTGCATCTCAAGATGCTGCTTGTTTGTTGATATTTCCCGCTTTTCTTTCTCTAAACCAAGTCTTTCCACTTTCATCTCTTCCATTTCCCTACGTGCCACCTTCCCTGAGGTAATTGACATTGCTGAGTTCCTTGTCTCTGCTTTCCTCAAAAGCTTTCACCCTACTAATTAAGCTATTCTCCATCTCTTCCTGCTTCCTCTGAATTCCAGTCTCAAGTTCTGTTTTCTGCATTTCAAAATCATGCAGCATTTTTATTTTCTCACTTTGAACTTTTTCAGCTACCAGGGACTTTTCATGCTCCATGCTAGCAGCAAATGAATCCTTAGCCACTTTAAGATCTTCCAACTCACTCTGCACATGACTTTGTGTTTCCAGCTTCTCACTCTTCAATCTTTCCTCTTCAGACTGCTTAAGCTTTTCCAAGTTTTTTCTCTGTTCAGTAATATCCTCAAATTCTTTCTTGATCTCAACACTTTTCTCATCTAGTTCTTCCCATTCTTTCTCAAATCTCACTCTTTCCTGCTTCAAATCCTCAGTCTCCTTCAGCAGCAGTTCCCTTTGGAGTCTACAGTTCTCTATCTCCTGATGCAACTCTGATTGAAGTCGAGCATGTTCTGCTCTCTCATCTTCAGTTACTTTGAGCTGTTCCCTCTGTTCATGTATCCTTTCTTGTTGGTTTTGAATATCAGTCCTAATTCTCTCCAGTACAATTTTCTCAGCAAGTAAGTTCTCCTTCTCAGCAAGTACTTCTTTTTTTCCGTTTTCCAAGTTCTTTTCCTCAGCTTTCAGAGACTTTTCTCTTTCCTTGTGATATTTCAATTTGAATTCAATTTCCTTTTCTTTGTCCTTTGCTTTCTCTGCTTTCTTCTCAAGTGCCTGCTCTCTTCTTCTGATTTTCTCCTCCGTGTGGTTTAGTTCAGCTTCTTTCTTCTCCACATCGGCTACCTTGTTTTTCAATTCTTCATCAACTGATCTCCTTTTCTGTTCCACCTCCAGTTCAAACTCCTGTGCCTTGAAATCCAGGAGACTCTTGTGCTCATCCAAAAGCTTCTGCAGCTCCTCCTGAAGACATAGTGTGTTAATATGCAATAATTGTATAATGGACTGTCATCACTGTGCAGAATAAACATATTTGACCCAAAAGCTACCGTTTTGCCCCCTGCAACATTGGATTCCTATTAAACCTTTTTAACAATCCATTTTCAAAGTGGTCTTAGAAAAATGTTGCAGAAACTAATTGGAAAGAGAAGACATTAGAAGAATGAAAATGGAGTACAGTCAATAAACCCATAGTAAAAGAAGTAACATAAAGCAACGGTTTCGGAAAACAAAACTATTCAACTCAATTTCTGCACTAGAGCACCACATAAGTTATTCGGGGTGTTTCCAGTAGAGAAAAGCATGACTTTGATATTCACATGGTCTCCAGAACTCATTATTGATGCAGAGTAATAAATGATTGATCTAGCACCTGTGACCTTTCAGGATGCATTATCCTTCTCTAACTTCATTCCCGTTGACATATTTTTCTAACAGAGCGGTCTCAACAGATACAAGTCTTGTAATTTATAAGACAAAACAATACCAAATTGCCTTCCCAATCAAATCTTTATGAAATCCAACAAGAAACATATCTGAAATCAAAAGATAAAGTGTCACTCACTTTCTCTCTCTCATTAAGCTTTTCCTCTAGTTCTCTTAACTGCTTCTCCTTTGCTTCTAAGCTCTTTCTCAAGTTATCAGCTTCCTGCACCATATTAACTCAGCTAAGAAAGCATTCAATAAAAAGCAAAAGTAATCTCTGCGCAATGGACAGACTTGCCTTTTCCATTACATTAAGGCTTGACAATCGTTTTCCTATATCTTCCTCCTCTTTCTTCAAAGTTAAATTAGCTTCCTCGATTTTCTTTTGCGCATCTTTGAGTTCTTTCTCTTTCGTCTTCCAAAACTTATCATTCTCGTTTGCCATCAGCTCTCTCTGATTAAGCAACCTTCGACCTTCAGCAAGTCTTTCTTCACCCTCCTGTAACTTCTGTTCCCATTCTCGCAAATCTTCCCTTTGTTTGCAGATTGTCATTTCATGTGCTTCACGCCTGGCAAAAACGGGAAAATTATCATGTGAGGGATGATAAACTTCAGTAGTCAAGAATGAAAATCTAGATAGGTTTCATAGCACATTGAGCATACTCGGCAACTAAAGAAGACCATTCACGGCGAAGTGCATTTTCTTGAGCAATCAGCTCCTGTGACTTCCTTTCGATTTCTGAAGTCTTTCTGCTCACTTCTGCAAACCTGGCATCCACGGAACGCAACTTTGCTTCCAACTCCAAGGATTTTTCTTCAATGTTAGCAACTAAAGATTTTGCTTCTGACAATTTTGAATCAGCAGTAAACTTTATCTCTGCATATTCTGAGCGCATCTCATGTAAAGCCTTCTCTAACTGCATCAACCAACATCAGAAAACTTCAAACTAAGTCACTTCAATCGCCATGCATTCAAATGAATCACAGACTTAAACCTACTTTCAAATCCTTTAATGACCTCGAAAACATTACAGAGACAAAATCACCCATGTCTTTGAACATTAAAATGTAAGATTCATGTCTTCACAATTATCCAACAGGTGGAAAGACAATACTGACACATAGTAATAAAAAATATTGTAAGACAATACTGATACAGATGTTTTATATGTGATTCACACACGATTCTCATATAAGAGCTCACAGTACTTCAGGACTTAATGCTAAATACCCCAATCAATGAAATCCTCTAAAATAGAACAGCAACCATGTTGAAAGAAAACAAGGATTTTTCCCTCTTACAAATAATCTAAATTTCCAGCCCCCCAGAATACAAAAATGAAAATGATTTTCAAGAAAAACTCTTTTTGCTTGAAAACTAACACATCAAGCAGTAGCAAGCATATGCAATCATGAAACTGCAGACATCTATGAAATGAAAATAAAAGGAACTGTAATGGTCAAGCGGTAATCATACATCAACAACGCATTGCTTTTCAACGCCCAATGCCTTACTCAAGTTTTCTTCCCGCTTCTCCACTTCAGATACTGCAATTAAATGTGCAGCCTGTTCTCTTTTGTATGCATCGTTTGCCTCTGCCAAAGAATGCCTGAGATCTTCATACTTGGAATCCCATTCTTTTTTCTCAATCAAGAGCAGGCCCATGTTGTACTGATATTCAAAAAGCTAGAAAACAAATGCATTAGTTAGGCACTATATAAAATAGATAGTTGATTTCCTTCAGTAACTTCTTTCTATTCTCGGCAAAATGGAATAAAAATTAAAACCAAATTGCAGTAAAGTTAGAGGCACTAGAACGGCTCCATGATATAAGAATGTCTCCAGAAATAAAAAGTGAAAACCTCAATTCTCACACCAAAAATCTAGAGTCTAAAACAATTGCAGTAAATCAGTGCATGATCACAAACTAATAATGGAGTATGCAATTCCCAAGACAAACACAATACAGAAAAATCAAATAAATAAAAGCTCATACAACGCCTAAGATATTGCTTCTCTTACAAACCTCATTTTCGCGCTTGACAAGCTTGTCACACAGAGCTTCTTTATCCAAAGTGGCATACTTTTCAGCTTTCAAATTGCTTCGTGGGGATTCAGTGAAAGCTACCCCTTTTTCCTTCCCGACCAGCTCCCCGTTCCCAAGGTTCGAAGTGCCGGGTCCTGAAGCCGGCCCATTCTGTTCCCTCGTCGGCGTCAGCGACCACCCTAGCCAAGGCTTCTTCTGAGGCGTGAACATCACTTAAATTCCAAAAACTGAACCCCCACAACTCTCGGAGTTCCAGATCGCGAAATTCAGCAACTTCATAAGCACAACAAGGGAGAAAAAACACGAACAAGGAACAGGCCCCTCCTTACAGCGGAAGCCTTATAGTTAAACAAAATTAGCAGAATTTGACTCTTTGTTGCGGTAAAAGGGAGAAAAAACAAGACCTAAGCCGGACAGTGAGAAGAAAAGAAACCCTAGCCGGACGTGAACGGAGTTCCCAAATTCCGGCGCATAGGAAGCAGTAAAATCCGATAACGTCTCTAAACCAACTTCCTCTTTCTCTCTCTTCGCTTTTCCAGAGCAACCTTTTGTGGTGCGCACGGACACTTCACGTTCTCTTTTTCATATTTTATTATTTTAGATTAGCCCGACAGCAATTCCACGGGCTGATTTGACTTTTACGCCCTTGTTCCGGGAAAGATATTGTCCGTTAACCTAGGGTAATTTGGAGAATTGGTTTGGCCGCCTTTGCGTAGAGCATGGCGTAAGGATACCACTCATAGTCGATGACGGAAGTACCCTGGGTCTGTTAAAGTTTTTGGTAGTCGGTACAGTGGGAGGGAGGTGTAATTTAAAAGAAGAATTAGGGGTTTCCAGGTAATAGAGATAAGGGAATATACTTCACTAAAATGCCACGGTGTTTCAGGGTTCGTTTTAGAGCATTGGAAATGGGGCGATTGATTGACTTACTGGATTTGGATTTGATTTGGGGTGCGATGCGATGAGAAATGGAGAATAAAAGCCACCATTCGGAGTTGTCCCATGTGGCCGGGTTTGTACTTCACTGGCCCCACATCATTACAGATGGGTGCTTCCATTTTTTTTCTTGCTTTTCTTATTGGACACAATTATGTAGATTTTTTAAAATATATATAGTTAAAAAATATTTTTTATTATTTAATATTTAGATTTTTAAAATTTTTAAGTATTCAAAACGCTAAAATTTAAATGTATTAAAAATCTCTTTGTGTCTGAATGATAAAAAATTAATTTTTTAAATTATATCTATTTTTATGTATTTATATATATAAATATTATAAAATTTGATTTTAAAACGATTAATTTTTTTAAAAAGTTTAAAACTTCACTGGAGTTATAAATTTGCACAGCACAAGTGGCATGCAACTTCTGCCAAAAATTAGAGTGAGTTTCGTCACTTTTTTATGAAAATTCTACCAAAAAAATAGTATAATTTACTTATTTAAAAAATCTTGTTGAATGATTAATTTTTTTGTTATATATAGATTAAAAATTTTGTATATAGCTGATCTTATTTTTCTTTTTCTTTTATAGAAGATGGCTGCTCCTAAAAGTTCTAACTTAGAAAAATATACTTAAGTAATTGGCGTATTTGTTTATGTCACCTTCATTCGTGACATTGAGTTTGTCATTCTTTAGACTTAGAGATGAAGTGTATAGAATGGAGCTTACCAGAGTTACAGTGAGAAATTTTATTTTATTTGTTGCTATGGCCTTCTTTTAGAGTTTCCACTAGAGGAGATTAATTATATTTTCTCTATTCATAATTGAATGTAATACTTAATACAAAAATTAAAAAAATAATTTGATTATAAGTAAATAATTATAATATCTTTATTAATTAAAAGATTTAATAATTGTACTTCTGCATTATTAGGAGTTAATTTAAATTAAGAAAGTTAAAGAAGTTAATAGTGAGGCACATATATTAGCGAAGTATAATTCTCTCAAATTGAGAAAGTTATAAATAAAAATTTAAATAAAATATATTATTATTTTTAAAAAATAAATGTTCCATAAGTTACGTTATGAAAAATATCAGCATTCAACTTCGAATAAAACAAAGGGATGTTATGCATTTGATGAGCTAATATTTTTTGTATAGTCTATGCAATAGAAGACTCTTAAAATCATGGACAATGTAATGTTGATTGTTGAAACAATTGCGCTTTTATGAATTTTCGAACTAGATTAACATATCTAGTTTGTGTGAGCCGCCTTGGGATAAAATTCAAAGGAAAAAAGAAAAAGAAGTTAAAAACTATCAAATCAACACAGAAAACAACATGAAAATAAATAACATAAGAAGCCCGTTGTTACTGAGTGTAACGTGTTAAATGGTTGTGCGTTATTTTTTATTTTTTTAAAAAAGTAACCCAATCCCCGAATTGGAGATTCATTTCAAATAGACTCATGCTAATAGTGGCCGGGTAATGTTTAAAAAGCCTATTGCAATTGGCAGGCCTTTGTCTCAAAGTGTTCCGCTAGTTGGGCGAGACACTTTGAAATTCTTTTTTTTTCAAAAAAAGTATTATGGGGATTTAATTTTTTTTATTTTGGACTATCAATATAACTATTTATAATTACGTTAATAATAATTAAATTACTAATACTTACTTATATTTAAATTATGAATCTTGTCCAAATCTACTTTGTTAGCAAAAGGCTAGTTTCAAGATTTTATATAAATATGTATGAAATAAATAAGGATGATCAAGGAATAGTGTGGATGGAACAGACAAGGAGGATTAAATAATTAAATTTATTTTTATCAAATCTAAAGTCAAACGTCGAAGATTTGAAGAAATTAATTTACAAGTGTAGACAAAATTTGGAATAAGAGAGAGAAAGAGAAAGATAGTGTAAAAAAATAAAAATATAATGCACGACCGTCATTAATTTATCACGTTGTAATTAGAAGTTATGAAAGAAAATTAATTGGCACATATAACAAAATATAATAATTTATATTGAGAAGATGGTACTATTTTATTTGTATATTCTTCTTGGATTTTTGGACGTAAGATTACAACTAATGCAAAGAAAATTAAAAAAGGAGAGTATAATTTAATATAATTAGCAGAATAGATGTGCAGGCGATAGGGCTAGTTTGCCAAATTTTGAGAGAAAGGAAAATAAAAAAGATTATAAGATAAGATAAGAGAGAATAAGAGTTTGTTTGCAATGGAGAAACCATCTTTCTCTTCATTTTCATAGAGAAATTATTTTGTAAGACTTGAGGGGCCTCATATTTGCCAAATCCTTTCTTTTCCTCCCACTAAAATCTCTCAAAAATACCTTCTACTCAAACATCTTCACTTCCCACGTCTCTCTTCCCGAACTAGCACTTGGAAAATATTGGTACCCTTGCCTCTCTTTTCTTGCCTTCAAAATTGAATTTTTATGATATTATCAAATTCAGAATTATAGTAACAAACGATTGCTCTGAGTCTCAATTGCCAATCCTCTCTGTTCAAAGGGGAAAAAAAAGAGAAAAAATGATGAAACCAGAATTTAGGTTGCCATATAAAATGAAGAACCTGATCTCCCATTGGCCATTGCTATCTATCCTTGGAAAAAGTAAAGAAGAAAAATTGAAAAGAAATACCCTATTTTATTTGTAATTATTCTTCGAAATAAAAGGTTAAAAATGAAGCAACGGTCGGCGATTCGGTTATAAATTTTCCCAAGTAGTTACTGCATATAAAATTACAACTCGAAAGAGCCACCGTGGACTCTCCGGCGACATTACGTGGACATAGAAAAGTCAAACGATACTTCTCCGACTAGTGCAGCACGACAGGTGATATGTTATACTTTCCTTCAACTATTCATTTTTTCCGAGATCTGAATGAGGATAATCATTATTACTCCTAATGATAAAACCCTAGCCTTGTAACGGGAACAGATTTTAGACTTTAATTTTAGTTCTATTCCAATACAGATACGGAAATGGCGGTGCCGGTGGTGAGTTTTCCGATCTACCTGGTGGTGAGAATTTTGGGTGTTGTGGTGACAGCGCTGGTGCTGACGTGGACTGTTCATTACAGAGGAGGATTGGCTCTCATCTCCGCTAACAAGGACCTCATCTTTAACGTAATTATTTCTTTTTTGTTTTGATTTTGCTCTGTCATATTTCCCCCGCATTTTGTTTCCAATTTTACCGGATATTTTTGCTGTGAATTGATGAATGTGAGCTGAATTATGTATGATGGGCTTGAGTTTTGAACTCAATATCATCTGGTGATTTCGCAACTTTTCTCCCATTCTTTTAAACTTTTTTGTGCCGGGGTTGGGTTGGGGCGCTTTGACAAAGAAAAGAAACGCTTCTTCCACCCCCCTCCCTTTTTTAGCAGTTGATTTCATAATAGCTAATTGAATTTCTGTTTCAGGTTCATCCTGTTTTAATGGTGATTGCCATGATACTTCTAAATGGTGAAGGTAAAAAAGCTATACCAGAACATGAATCAGTATCCACCTCAATCTTTTGAAGTTATATTCTAGTTTAATCTATAACAATTCTTGGAGTTGCATTCTTCTGCTAGTTTATATAGGAAGTCAGTCTGCAGGTGTATTCTTTATATTTTTACAATTTTTTTCCCCGTAGACTATCTAAAGTTAATTTTATGTCTGGTATCATTAGATATTCAGCACTCACAACATAGTAATGACTATCATTTGTTCTACTTACTAATTTTCCGTGGCAATTTATCTTCTCAATAAGGGGTTTGAAATGAGTGACATGCCAGTCGTGCATCTTCGGCATACTGATTACTACTGCTAGCTAAAAGTCATTTCACCTGGTGCCCAATTACCTCGGTGTGCCATTTCTTAATTTTGATCAGTTCTCCGTTGTGATGATAACTCTATTAAGACTAATATGGAATGAAGGCATTTGCTAGAAGTCCTTTAATCACATTCACCTTGAACATCCTGGATTTCCTAGCAAGCACAAGTTAAGGATTGTCTTAAGAATATCTTCTGCTGTTCGGAATACTAAATTTGGAAATCTTTGGTATTTTCCTTTGTCCCTGTCATCAGATACCTGCCCTTCTCTCATTTTGATTTTTCTGGGCAACCTGTTGATCAGCCTAAAAAGGCAAAAACTATTTATTTGTCCTGCACAAGGAATTAGCACCCTTCTTCCAGAGTTTCTTAAAACTCTGCTAAGCAGTGTGTTGACAGCCTGATGAATGTTTATTTTCTAATTTTGCAGTGTTTGAACATCACCCAGCACAGGCACTTTATTGAGGCAATAAGAACCATTGTCTTAGTTACTACTTTGTATTGCTGCAGCCATGCTAGCATACAAGACGGTGTCTGGAACAAAAAGCTACAAAAAATTAGTGCATCTCAGTCTGCAATTCCTGGCTTTCTGTTTGAGTGTAATTGGTTTATGGGCTGCTTGGAAGTTTCACAATGATAGAGGAATTGACAACTTCTACAGTCTCCACTCTTGGCTGGGTCTAGCTTGCCTCTTCTTATTTGGCATTCAGGTTTTCTTGTTTTGCTTTTTGTTTCCCTTCTTTCTCACAAATACTTTGTTTTCCCTTGTCTTGCAACTTGCAGCACTAGTTTCTGCAAGATTTGACTAGTTAATAAGTCCTATTACTGCAATAACTAAATTGTTAATCGTCTTTCTGTGCACAGTGGGTGGTTGGATTTGCAACATTTTGGTATCCAGGTGGTTTAAGGAACAAGAGGGCTAGCCTGCTGCCATGGCATGCATTTTTGGGTGTTTATATTTATGCCCTTGCAGTTGCTGCTTGCACTACTGGTATTCTGGAGAAGGCAACTTTTCTTCAAACCAACCATGTCATAGCCCGATACTCTAGAGAAGCATTGCTTGTCAACTCTATGGGTATCTTGATTATTGTTTTGGGTGGTTTTGTCATCCTTGCAATTGTTTCTCCTACAAATGGGAAAACTGATATTCTGAGGGGAACGGTAGAGTGAGCATAGCTAGGTGACAGAGGTTGAAACTCATTTGTTATCTGGAGGATTATAGTAATTATGCATTTGAGTTCACTTGTAAGGGAAAGAGAAAAGAGAGGCATTCTAACAGTTATACAAGCAATAATGAGCATTATGTTTGCTGAGGCAATAACAGCCCAGGAGAGACTTTTGGAGTTTGTGACTCGTGAGGCTTTCATATACTGGCTTCATCTTTTGCTTTTTTAGTTGGATAATACTTATTTCGATTTACAATTGAATATCTTATTTTAACTTGACATAAAATTAAGAAAAGTTATTTAAAGGTTAATGGTAGGATTGACGTATTAGTGGAATTTAAATTCATTACATCAAGGAAGTAAAAGAGATTAGTAAAGGGTCCTCGTGTTGAGAAGTTTTAATATAATCACTGAGTAATTTATTAGCATTACATAAGTTACATACATATCATTAAAAACAAAACATATAAATAAAAAATTATATTATTAAAAAATTAATTATTTTATGTAATTTTTTCAAATATTTTATTTTTATTAACATAGACATAGTTTATATGAGGTTTATAAATTATAAGTTGTTCAGTGACTATAATAAAATTATTTTCTTGTGTTAGTAAAATTTACTTTCTTCAAATTAAAAAAATTAGTAATGAAAGTTTAAATAAAATATATAATTATTTTAAAAAATAAACAATTAATTATAAATAATTTTTTAAAAGAATATATACATTCAATGGTGAACGAGCAAAGTATTATATATTAGCTCTATACTCTACATAGTATATGTTCCAGAAATAATTTTTTATTTTCTTTGCTCTTTTTAAAGGGAAGCATTGACTTCATCGGAAGAGAGGAAAAAGATTGCACACAAGGGTAACTAACAGGCACCAGGACTCTAAATTCCGATTACAAGAACAAGCACCTAAGATTACAAAGCAAAGCTAATTCAGAAAGCTCCCATCCATTAGACATATTCAAAGAAAGCACAGACAAGGATTTTAAAGAAATCATATGCATTATCAGTTAAATTTCTCAAGTTGGTAAACATTAGCACTTGAGAATTTCCCTAGTAAGGAGTTGAAGGTCGACGTGCGGAGATTGAAAGCAGTTGAGGAAGAGGAAACGTGGACAGTGGAACTAGCGTCGCAATGGAGAAACCCCGCGGAGAATGTTTCGACCAACTTGATCACCAAAAAAGGGGAAGTTGTGCTCTCGACCTGCCTGCGAGCATCTTCTTTAAGTTCAACGACACTCCCCACCTTCACTTGTATTTGTTAAAAAAGGCCAAAAAACACGAGCTAAGGGGGAATTCAGGGGAAGAAAGAGAAGAGAATTCTTAAAATATGAAGGAAAGGAATTGAAGGTGAAAGATTTATCTCAACTATTATTTGAGAGTTTTATATAAATGCAAAAACTGTTTTTTTTTTCTTCATTCAAGAGATTGGAGAGAAGAGGAGGGAAAGATCGTTTAAAAAGTCATTTACAAAAATAACCTTTAAGGTGCTTTAGTTTTAGGTAGGAAAACAATGTTTAGTACAGATACAAAGTTTTAAAAGGAAGTCCTCTTCTCCTTTACATCTCTGCGTCTGATCTCATCCTTGCGAACTAGTTACTCTTATTAGACCACTTTCTGTATGCTATCCTTTCTTCTCTATCTTTTCTCCTTCTCTCACACTCCTTCCGCTCTACTCCACTTTATGCTCCAGCCTATCTTTGTCCAGATCGGAGCTCCGGCACTCGCTAGAGCTCTCATCTCGACCAGATCTATTTTTATTTTGTTTATAAACTAATGGTATTTTTTCGTTTGTACTCTTTTTAAAAATTTAAAAATTTATGATATATTTTGAAACTAATTGTTATCGATTAGTATTTGTCACGCCTTATTAGAGTTTCTTTTATACATGAATTCAATCTAGATCTATTCTCAATTTTTTATTTTCTTTTTAAGTAATTTTTAAAACTATTATACTTTTAGAGTCAATTATTTTTAAGGAATGTTATAAAGTTGAGTTTTCTTTATCAATATTCAAGAATAGCGGAGAAGACATTGAAGAAAAGAGTGAAGTGCGTTTAATTTTATTATTTCTCAATGTAATATTTTGTTTGTTAATCTTTAACTTATTTGTGTAACTTCATTTCTCCATAAATTAAGTATTTTTAATAATTCAACAAAAGAAGTATATATATATTTTATTATTTTTCTTCATGGATAAAGTTGACATTTCAAAATAACCCTTAAAGGACCGCAACAGTCTCTCTCTTTCTCCCGATTTTGGGGAGAGAGGATTTGGGGTTGGGGTTGGGGTTGGGAGTGGGAGGATCTGCCATCCTCCCAATTCTTTTCTCATCTTCCCATTTGAAATTTCCCAAACAAATCCAAATTACATCCCTTCCGTCCAAACCTTTTCTTTTCTCTCCACTTCTTTCCTCCCAAACTAGCCCTAAAGGATTACAAAATTTCATATGAATTAAAAATTTTAAAAATTATTTTACCCTTTTTCGTTAATTTAATTGTAAAATAAATCTCTTTCTCCCTTAATACCATTTAAAATGTTCTTTCAATAAAAATATATTTTAAAATCAATTAATAAAAAATATTCAAATTTACAAATTTAACAAATAAAAAAGGATAAAAAATTTATCAACAACTTAAAAATGAACAGAGGGAGTACTACTAAAAATGCTGAAGTTACAATCAAGTTAATGGACAAGGAAAATCAATTTTTTATTAATATACCACAGTCCGCAATGAATAAACCATCTACGTATCTTACTATCGCGTAGGCTACAAAATATTCTATTTGCCCGTGTTGAAGAACATATTGTATGCTTGAGCTAACTGCCAGCACCACAATTATGATGTCATCTCAAGTTAAACTGAATGCCATGCTATGTGCTCTACAAGTTCCCGGAAAGACTTTAACGCCAAATGGAATCCAAAATTCGGGAATCAACTTAATCTGTTAACATCAAAGTCAGCCAACTACTGCAAAAGTACAAGAAAACCCACCACAACATTGAGAATACATTCCAAAAACTGCCCGGAGAGGCGGAGGTATCGCACTCTTCCCAGAGTCAGGTGAAAAATATAAAGGTTCATGTCAATACATAAATCATTATTCAAAAAGGAGAATCAAGGATGAATTAAATCAAAACGTGCAGAAGAGGCAATGATATTTCTCTGAGTCCACCCAACCGGAAATCTCAAATAATTGTTGAGCTCGTGATAGAATCCACTATGTCCATAAATGCTCTCCGCGATACTCTCTAACAATAACAGGAACACTTGTTGGAGGGATCTGGATATGGTTTAAAAAAAAAAAAAAATCAGTGTGTGAATCATCCAACTAGACAAAACTAATTATAATGCAAATATGATGAAATAGAAAGAAAAATAGAGGCAGCGATCCAAGTATGCTTGTAGAAGTAGACAACTCCTGCCACTGCATAAGTTCGCAATATTTAACTAGAAATCGTCACCACTGGAAAACAAATAATACAAGCAAATCTATCAACAGGAAGCAATTCTTTTCTGCATTTCCCCCCCTTTTGATAGTTGATTAGTTAACCCTGGACAGGACCTTACGACAACTTACCATGCCATAATCTGTGATGATCATCGAAACATAATCTGAGGGTGTTGCATCATAACTATTACATCAAAAGATAAACATTAGCCAGCATATTGCATGGTAAATCATGGCAAACTAAAATCCACGGACCACTAACATCATCACTTACACAAGGTTTAGAAGTTGTAGATTTTCACTATAAGCCCAGTCATCCAAATAGTTAATTTCCTCTCTACCATAAACCTTTGCAACAGCATCGGGATCACCTGTACAATGGGCAGCAGCTTCATTACCAAGAACCACAAAAGTACCAACAAAGATATTTAAAAAAAAAACTGCAAAATGAACTCCACTATGAGGAATACCTAGTTCGTTAGAGCATATTGAATCAAGTTGAACCCTTTCATGAAACTTATATGCTTCACAGCATATTAGGACTGGAACACGGAATTGATTGGCAACCATCGCAACACAAGCAGTACCAACCCTTGAGTAAACTGTTCCATTAGACAATACTGATGAAGCACCCAAAAATACTCGGGTGACGTCGTGCATAATATAAGAAACAGCATTTATGTGCGTGTACGTACAGCTAAGACCCTTTCCCACTAATCTACGAAGTAAAAGCTTTCCTTCAAGCTTCGGACGTGAATCCACTATCACAACACGGAACTTCTTGCCAAGATCATAGGCATGTAATAACAACATTTCAACAGCAGAGGATGATCCATACGTGAGAAGAACATCACCATCCCTAATTTTGGTTACAGCATGCTTGACTATTACCTTATCTGCTAGAATTATTTTCTCATTGATAAAACGCTCAATGTCTGACAGAAGGGTTGATTTAGCTTCTGATTCAGACAAAGACAATGGCAGTTTGGCAATTCGTGTTTTCAGAAACCTAATAGCATTTCCCATACTAATTGAAAGAGGCCTGCACTCTATCAGAAAAGAGACATAACTATTTATTTTTGCAGTCAAGTCCCTGATAAGAGCTTTCTTAGGCGGTGTAGAGTAATCTTTAATTGACTCCTGAAAGGCTTGAAGCATAGCGATGCAGCGGGCATTGCCACCAGATATATCACCAGCCAAGTACCTTATCCCAACCTGATTATAGACAAACCAGACATTAATTCAGATAAATGGATAACACAAACCTATAGAAGAACAAAAATAAGATGGAAGAAACTCCCAAACCAAAACCACAGATTCTAATCCCCATCAATCTTTCATCAACTCAAAGAAGATAGTGGTCCCAAAAGGTTACCATAGGAGATCTAACAGTTCATAAGGAAGCATAAGAAGACCTAAAGAATAGAAGTTTTATTAAAAGTATCCAAGGAATAAAATCTTCACTTTTTAAACGATTTAATTTGACTTTAACGATTAGGATGAAAGAAGATTTTTTTAATAATCACCTTGTAGACAGCAGGGTGAACCAAACCAAGTTGAAATAGTTTTGATTCAAGATCAGGAAGACGTGTGCCGTGTTCATATTGAGGTAAATGCCTAAAAAGTTCAACTCTATTCCTTGCTTCAGTCTGCTTAACTACAGCACGTTTCTTTGCCTTCTCCACACGGCTCTTGTCATCAAACTGCATGCGTGGATGAGGGACATCTTTCTTCCTATCTTTCTCTGGTGGACGATCACTGCCTTTTTTCTCAGAAGCTGCAACAGGGGAGCTGTCTTTCCTCTGTGAAGGAGCCTTTGCACCCTTCCCAGTATAGGCATTTGCTGAAGTGCCCAATCCAGATGCAGCAGCAGGGGTCTTACTACCATCAGCTACACATAAATCATCATTTAGAAAGCAGTAAAAGTGCAACTGCAATTACAAATACTTTTCTAAGTGCTTCTCTATAGAATAAAGACTTCTCATTCAGACATCTCCATCGAACTACCAGCGGAACAGAGACCTCATGCTTGACAATACAATTCAGAGATCATCATTAATGAACAACAAGCCAAGAACATGTATGGCCAATATATTAAAGCTCTGCAGTATTAGATTAAGTGATTAACATCCATTAATTAGTAAAACCTGATGTGAAGCATTATTCTTGTAGGAATTCAATCATCTTTTATTTTTCCCTTTTATTTCTTGGTTTTTTGTTTTGGGGGGGTGGGGTGGGGTGGGTGGGGAGAGAAGGTTAGTTTGGGGAGTTTGAATCTTTCTTTAATGATCAATCAAAGTCATTTCTTTGGCTGTATCCAAAGAAAATTGCGCAGTCATCATGAAAGTAACCGATGAATCTGCATGCAAAAGGTAACTACTTTTGAGTAGCTAATTATAGCATCTAAAACCAGTTTCTCACTTAACTGACGCATCAACTTGGGCAGAACCACATGCAATAAATCAACGCCAATAATAAGTAAATAAATTCAAAATTCTCACCTTTTGCAGCAGCCTTAGTAGCTCTTTGAGCTTCTTGCAAGGCACGCCTTTCTGCCTTGGTAGTTTTCTCTTTCAGCGGCTTCGAAGCCACCCCAGATGGATGCTTCTGCGCTTCAACAGCACTAGCTCCCCCATCTTTTTCTACTTATCATCAAAACCATAGTTCAATTGGCTTTCATATGAATAATATAAGATCAATCGACCAGAATAATCTAAGATCAATCGACCAAAATAATATAGATAGAGAAATTTGAACGTGTAGAGTCAAAGAAAAATCAAACGCAGTATATCAGACATGCAGAGCAGCTATCTTTACCTGTTATTCCTGGTGGTATGTTGACAACGGAAACTGTGGTCAAACTACTAGCAGGAAAGTTTTTCTGCTTCACACCTGACATATCGAATCCCGCGGCGGGTAGCGAGGAAGCAAATTTTCCAGAATTGCTCCTGCGAGCAGCCCGATTAGGAGACTGTGCACCCTCAATGAACTCGGACGCAGTGGAAGAAGCGAACTCCGACGGATTGTAGCTGCCCACGGGTATAGACTCGCGAGCACGGAGAGGTGAGAGCGGAGCAGGAGGGAAATGGGCAAGGCGGGAGAGATCAGAGGAGAGGTGACGAGGCGGAGGTATCATTACAGGGGACAGAGAATTGCCCGAGGGAGAAATGTCAGACACCGGAGGAGATGACGACACCGGGTCGGGCGGACCCAATAGAGAGCGGTCGGGTGGGGCCCCCGGCGCAAAGAAGCCGACCTGCCGAACCTTGGGGTCGCTCACCGTACGCGGGACTCGGCGAGCTTCCATTGTGGAAAGGAGGGGGAGCGGAGATTTTGGTTTTATTACCCTCTGTTTTTCTTATTTTAGTAAGAGTACCAATGGGGGGATAGGGCTTCGAGGGGCAGGAGGGAAGTGTGGGCCCTTGGAAGGAGAAGTGGGAGAAGGCCTTGTAGAAGCGTTAAACGAGGATCATTTCCTGCGGACTGCGGGAATCGGAGATGAGGGCAGGGTGGCGTAGGAAATCTAAGGTTTCAGGTTATGCAGGGCGACTAGGAGGATGCGGATGGCGGGTTTTCAGCGGCGGCGGAGGGTAAAGTCGGAAACAAATTCTCCTTACTGGTAATAATAATATGCTCTGTGCCGTTTTGGGTTGTTAATTTGCTGCGTGCAACAAAGTTCAAAAAGTGGGAAAAATGAAAAGTGAGCGATTAGACCAGGTCAGGAAAGCAGACAAGATGTTGATTCTATAGTAGTTTATTTATTTTCCATTGATAAGTGTGCCAATATATTCATTTACTTGTCAATTTACACATTCATCACCGCTATGTGCAGACAAATGCACGTCTGACATGACTACCCATCCTTTGTTCTCGTCTTCGTTCCCATTTTCTTGCTTCGCCGGGGCAGGGAAGCTTGGAAAGGAGGGTTTCTTGTTTGCCAGCAGTAGAAGGGCAAGAAGGTTGGGTTTCGTAAAAAGGTGTTGGAAAGGTAAAAAAAACATCACTTGGGCTATCTGCATCAAATGCTTTCCCCTCTTTATGGGTTCGTGGAAGCGTACTTTTGGTTCAAAGCAAAAATTATGACTAAATCTTCAACACAAATGACCCCTCCATGCATCCGACCACCTGGGTTTTTTATATTAAGAACAAATGGTACTAGTATAACGATAAACTCTAATAAGGACCAAACCAATTATGTGAAATACTCCAGCTTATCTTCCATCTAATAGTACTAGCAGATGATAAACTCTAATAGGCAGCGTACTTAAAAGAGCATCTAGATGCAAGTTCCACCAAAACCCCAGAGAGTATGAGGTGAGTTAAATAAATAAGGTCACGGAGCAGAGTAAAATATCCATTATCACAACGTCAAGTACGTAAAATTTGACAACACCAGGTAGAAGTCTGCATACGAGACAAGGAGACGATCAAACTAGCAGTAATGATCCTCTTAGAGATCCAGATCAGAATAGAAGCAATGATACAGTAATGCAATGAGCTTCTTTTCCTTGCAACTCGTAAGTGCTTCATGAGAAACTGCGGCAGACTGGTCCTTTTGAAATACCAAGGCGAACTTCCATACCGTGATGTAAATCAGGTGGACAGAAAGCCTCCGACTCCCTTGGATCTGCAAGAATCATTAACAATCAGCAATATAGGTCCACCAATACCACCAGTATGTACCCCCCTCAAAATTGCCATAAATACAAGTGAAACTGTATCAAGCCCCGGACTAACTATTAAAAAGCAATTGGAGCCACAAAGCAAGAATATGTTTATTGAACAAAAGATATTGATCCTTTTCAGAAAAGAAGAAGAAGGGGGGGGGGAGGAGCTACTGACCACAATTCAGATAAATTTCCAACTAAAATCAGTTTGTTGTGCACCCGAAACTTAGTAACAGCAGAAATTATGCTACATGGATAGAGATTCCTTTAAAATTTAGTTCTGGAAAAGGGAAGAAAAGGCAATTCATGAGCTGACAGAAATCCTATATGTATTTGCATTTACATGAGAACTCACATTTGTATAAGAAATTATGAAGTGAAGGAGAAAAAACAATGTGAACTGGTAGGCAATAAAGTTGGTATCTAAATGGCCAATTAAACAAATGAGAATAAATGAAAATTTAATATCAAAGACAAAACATGCATTCCCCAGGATACAGGAAAATCAGACTGATTAAATTCTTTTAAGAAATAGTAGCCAACGTAACATAAATGATATCAGATTTTGTTTACCATTAAGGTAATCCTCAAAGCCAAAGCTCTCCAAAGATCCTGACATTGCCTCCAATCCCAAAAATGATGATGGTATTGCTCCAGGTGGCCTCTGAAATCTGCCAAAAAGAATATGAACAGATCTAAGTAAAGACAAATACAGAAAAAGGCGAAATTGTCAATATTAATGCATGTCAGTTGCCCACTACACACCTCATACCCCCCCCCCCCCAACAGGAAAAAAAAGGGCCCAACAAAGAGAAACAAATTTGAGGAAAAAGATAGAGAGAACAAACAATAAGAAGCTGAGAGAAAAACATATTTTTGAAGTTGCTGACTGGCAGAATCTTAGTCCCTCGGACCCAAATTACTTGTTAAATTTCGGAGTTTCACACATATTAAGAAATGATTAGTTTGGTTAGAGCTATAAAAAACCATCTTGAAACTTTGAATGAAATTAATGTTGTGTTTAGTGAGTTAATAAATACGGGGGTAAAGTAGGAAAAAAGTGAGTAAATACTTTCTTGAATTGATGAATTGACAAGTATTTTTGGACAAAAAGAAAATAGTTTTTTGACAAGAAATTTGGGATCGAGGGAGTACCATAATTCCATAAAAAACACAATATGACTTAACATGTTTTGAAAGTTGCAATTTCCCATAATTATCATATTACTTGGGTAACACATCGACAACATGAGCTAATAAGGAAGACAGAATACTCAGTGACAAAGCTTATTTCTCCCAGCTATTCCCAAATTTAACTCAAGGAAAATATTCAGACTTTCTCACGCATAAATTATGTAAAGGAAGAAAATTAATTAGTCATTACAATAGAAAATACCTATTTAAACAGAAATCCTCTAACATGTCCAACCTAGTGCTACAAAGCATATCAGTTTCACATCTCAAAACAATTTTCCCATACATACTTCACTCGATCAACTCAAACAATACCTAATCCAAGATCCAAGAACAGGAGTTTGCTCTACTGCTAGCACTCATCATATTTAATATCCTTCCCTCTAGTTTTCTCAACTCATAGATATACTTATAGGCAGCTAAGGCTCAATACCTTTCTAGCAAACTCACACTACAACTCAATGGCACTGAATTGAACTAGAGATACAAGCCAATCATGAGCAAGCAAACCTATACTGCTGAAAATTTTTCTTCCTAAAACATCCAAGATTAAAATAAGAGAAAAATCATAAAGAATTCAATCAGCTGGAATACGAAGTAGACAGAATTAAGTTTACATAGAATTAGTACCAAAAGCAATCAACGAAACAAGAAAACACAGAAAAAAACCCTAATTTCAGCCCATGTTTTAACAGTCTAGTGTATTAGTTCAAACAAAGTAAAACATAGGTAGTTATACAAGTACATAGAGCGTGAGGAAAACACAAACCTTTGAAGAATTTGACGATCGAACTCCATCTTCAACGGGAACGCGGAGCCATAAGTAGCCGCCAGAATACGCCTTTTCTCCTGGTCTTGCCTCACCTTCGCCTAATCGATAGGTAAATGCACAAACATCATCAGAAGAAGATCATAGGAAATTTATGGATACATTGGCAGTCAAAAAGGAAAAAGAAACGAAAAGAAAATTAAGTAAGCCCCAGAGCGAAAGAGAATACAGTGTCAAAGGCAGATTCGAGGGGATGAGATCCAATGATTTCCCCTTTGACGCTCTGAAGACCGAATCGAAGCGTATCGTATTTGGGCTCGCCGATTTCCTGTGTAATCTTCTTGTGTTCTTCCATGGCTCTTTGCCTCTCTCTGTCTCTTCGTTTTCCTCTGCTCTTTCTGCTTGGAGAAGAAATACCGAGCAAAACTTTGGAGACAAGAAAAGAAGGCGACCAGCTAAACGACGTCGGTAGTTTTGGGGAAAAATAATTAAACTCATTATTTAATGCGTTCTTTTATTTCTGCAAACCCCAACGGCCATTTGCGGTTGCGGAGCTCAGTCCAAAAACAGGGCCCAATAGGTCAGAAACCCAAATTTCTGGGTTAACGTTAACACGGAGGGAGGCCCACCAAGAGTCCTGCTCTGGTGACTCCAATAACCTATCGGAATCCTCAGCGGCTAGGAGGGACGGGAGGCCTAAAGCCCATTTTTTAACAGGCAACATTTTTTAAAAGAAAAAAACGCATCAGGGTAGATTTTTGGAAAGGTATTCACTTTGAAAAATTCTTTTTTTTTTTTGTTTTTTTGATGGGCACTTTGATTATTTCCTTTGTCTTAAAAAAAAGTTCACTCTATTCTCACACAATAATCAACCCTTAATTGCACTAAAAATGATTACTTTTCACAACGATTTTCCGATTTAAATACTTTGTAACATTCTGATTATAAATTTTTGATTCATAAATTTTAAACCATTAAAAATAAACTCTATGTTTTGAAAGATATATCTTAAATAAAAAAATTATAAAAGAAAATGTTACAGAGGATGCAGAATGATGAGTTCCAATATAGGAAAAAGCCAATTGTCTCTTCCTTTCCATTTTTTTCATTACTTACAGAGATGAATATGAAGAATAACAAAACCTGTCTAATAAACTATCAACTTCAAGGAAAAAAAAAACTATGCTATTTTCATAAACTTTTTGTGTTAAAGGTGGTAAGAAAAGCTGAAGAAGAAGATATTAAAAGAAAATGATAAAGATCAAGTGGAATAAAAGATCTTTATTTGATAAAGATTATCAGGAAAACTTCGCTATTCTTTCTTTCCCCTAATTAAGTATTCATCCAAGGTTGATGATGATGCAGGCATCTCCCCCATGAGAGAGTAGACTGCAGCTGAGCAGCTTCGACCTCTTTTCGGTCAATCAATTTATGGTATACAATTTGTCAGAGGAAATCGAAAGATCTCAACTAACAACTGCATATTTTAGATCATAGCAAAGATTTGATTTGATGATGATGTTCACATAAATAAATGTACTTTATCGATTCAAAATTGAGTGTTTCCCTCTATATATCTTTAACTCCTAACAAAGTTTTATGTTTTATTTCAAGACTGAGTAAAAAGCTGACGAGGGAGAAAAAACAGGAAAAAGGAATAATTTGGCGGCCAAAATCCTTGGAAAGCCTGGAGAGCAAGAAGCGGCAAACAAATGAAAAGTAGCAGGACTAGTACTCCATTACATAAAGATAAAGATAGATGTAGGTGAGGAAACCCTAGCTAGATTTCCTCTACCAGGAGGAGTTGCTGATCTCAGTTCAGTCATGCTGATTTTGCGTAGAAAAATTTGAGAATCTGCGTACTGATTCTCTTCTTTTTGTCTGAAAAAACTAGTTGTTTAATGCTTATTAAATTAACTAGTGCAGATGGAGTACGTCCTTCGTACCAATCTCCCCATACTATATAGTATAATTAAATACAGATTCTGCAGCGCCATCTCACCTAAGTTTTGATTTTTCAGCTAGCACAGGTTTCCACTTACCCACTCCAAAATGATCCTGCGAAATCCGGATGGATCAGTATGTCTCCCAAGCATATCCATCATTTGACTTTGCTGTCACTCTCACCCATTCACCTTCGTCATATGTATGTTCTGGAGAGATCTTCTGGCTCTTCACCTTCATAGCCTCCAGCAAGTGAAAGGAAATACGCTCCCTTTCTGAAGCTTATGCTTGCATGTCTATTCAGCTGTTTACAGTTAAGCTTCCTGGGACTTCTATATTCTTCTGCTATTTTTCACTTTTTACCACGAAAGAAAAAAAAAGGTAATAAGCTATTCTCAATTTTCTTTATCATTTCTCACGATTTGCTGACTGGAAGTTTTGCACTACAATTAGGTCCTTAATTCTCCCGGGACTTGGACGGTGATTAATGAAGCCTACGGAACGAGAAGGAGAATACGAGGAAAAATATAATCATAAAACTTTTCCAGCCAAGGTGAGTATTTTTTATCAATGGACTGGATTGTACCTTCCGTCTTCTGTAAATTTGTAGTGTTAATACTCTACTATTCCTAGAGATCGACAAGGAATTCATTTCTTGATTAGATGCATTGCTTGAAAATTTAGGTAGCCTCTGAAGTTGGTTGAAAATTTAGGTAGTCTCTGAAGATCACTGCTAAGAAATCTAAGTAGAATTATTGTGTCATCTAGAGGCAGTGATGAAGCTAGGAAGATCAACCTCACAAGTAATACTCGGTAGTTTCGTATATACATGTGTGCTCAACTACTTTGAGATTTCTTGGATAACAATGAGGTCTAGGGAATATATAAAGCTAAAAATTTTTCATCAGACTGAACCTGATTTATGTATTAACAGAGAAGAAATGGCAAAACTTATACGAACCTTCTTGTAGTCTCGAATAGTAGGCACAGAGAGAGAGAGAGAGAGAGAGAATTCCTGGTTCATACACATTGAAGAATGTATATGCCAGACAACAGTGGTAGTAGTAATTAAGAATAACTAAGCATAGGAAAAGCAATAAATCCAGTACCTGCATATCTGTGTTAGCTAGGCAAACCAATGCTAGTTTTCATAATTGGCTTTCTACAGTGAGGAATTTTCACCGTAATGCTAACTCTAAGATGTGAAAAGAATATCTGTTGGCAAATAGGGATATTGATACAACGGAGCATGTAGACTTTATCTTTCTAAAACTAGGTCTGAATTGAAATATCTCATTGAAATTTATATCAGTACTATAATAAGTGGCTAAGCATTTAGTTTTCTGCCTAATATGTGAGAGCCTCAAAAGGCTAGGTAGGCCAAAATCAAAAGACCTATATCCATAATTCAACTGAAGAACTGAAAACAAAAGCTAAAAAACATTGATAATGCATCCAACAAGCTATTGTGGTAGAAGCAATCCCTTGCTAGCCCAACACTCCATTACCATCTTTTTCTTTTCTTGATCTATTGTCACACAGAAAATCTTATAGAACTAAGATTATTCAAGGCCAAAACTCTCCAAAGAGCAAAGTTTCTGTCAGACTATTTCCATACGTAAGCTTACTAATTTTATGAAACATTCAAGAAATGTTAGAGAGTGAATCAAATCCTCCTATGATCAATAAGCCCTGTTTTAATCAAAGTTTTGTTCAGTGCAATTGGGAGAGCTTCTCCGGGAGAACACAGAACACAGTGCAATATTTAAATATTTGTAGTATGATTTAGTTCTAGCAGCTGCAATATTTGTCAAGTAGGAGCTTTCACTTTAAACTATTCTAATTCAACTTAGAGGTTCATGTTCACTATCCTTCCAAAATTTTATATATACGGCAAAATGACTTTATTTCATTATGTTTAGCACTTCTGTTCTCTTTGTAGTTGAACACTTTGCCACTGTCGAGTATTTTATGTTGCCTTTTGAGCCATTTTGTTAGCAAAAGTTACAACCTCCAAATCATCATCCAAAGGTTTTTGGGATTGTGGATGAAAAGAAAAGTTTTGAAATGGCATGTAGAAAAAAGATAGATTCATGCATTAACAACTTTTCGGTGCAAGGAGAAATTGCTGTTGATGATCCAGTGTTACAAAATTATTCATGGACATTTGAATTAAAGAGTAATTTGGAGAGTAATGAAGATCTAAACTTTCAACAGTCTGAAGTTCCGAAGCCATAAACCTGGAAAAATTTTGAGAATAGGCTTACATTGACAGGGTTTCAACCACATTACTCTTGATTGTTGTTGCTGTATGCTCCTCGAGATAGAAGGGCTTCCTGCTGATTTGACGCCCTATATTATGGGGAAAGAAAAAGAGCAAAAGAAAATAAAAAAGAGATATCTTGCAGTCATTTAGCAACTAGTTAACTACACATTCATTGTAATTTATCTTGCAATTTACCTCCCGATGAAGCCATGTTGGTCAAAGCACACAAGCTTGAGGATGTCATTGAGCTACGAATGTCCCAATTTTGAGAAAACTGCGAGAAATTTGAACTGGATTCTGTTGAAATAATCAGGTTTGGCTGGAAAAAGAAGAATCTACTGAGTCCGGTGTTGATATTGACTGAGGAAATCGTGTTGTGACAATAAGATTCTGAAGCCTTGCTGCAGGATTCAATTTCGCTCCAAGTCCTTGGCTGGTTTGAAATGGAGGGGTTTAAATAAGATAATCTTTTGTCCTCAGTTAGCTTCCTCAGAAGAATTTTTTCTTTTGTTCTTTCCCTAGCTCTTGCTCTTGCCCTTGCCCTCAACTCTTTTGCAACTGCATCAAATGCAGCCCTTCGCACACCTTTTGCTTCTTTGGGATTTGCTGGATTCAACATTTTCTTCTTCTTAGAAGCTGTGCTCTTCTGCAAATCCAAGTTTTCACATTCTGAAGAAGAACATAGACTCTTGGCTCTTGGATCATCAACGTGCTTCATCTGTATTAGTTCCTTAATAGCTGTTTTAGATTTTCTAAGCAGCCAATCTAGGGTTTTGCTTGGTTTGTCAAAACCTAGCAAGTCTTGAAGATCAAAGAACTTGCGGCCAACGTCCATGGACAGCCTAACTCTTCTATTCCTTGGACCTTGGGCTGTAAAAATTTTGCTGTGGCGATCCTTTTTCTCCGATTGCCACCTTCTATGCTTGCGAAGAGGATGGCCGCGATCTCCATTGGACGGATATACTTCTGGGCTAATGGACATACACTTGGTTGAAGACATGGTTTTGTCGGTAGGACTCTCTAGTAGGCAATGGAAGAGAAAATCACGGCAATCGTGATCAAGTTGAGCTTCCTCGTCATTGAAACCACCCAAAGCAGCAGCGAGGTTGCAGCCTGGTGAAAGCTGCTGCGGCAACGAAATTCCACTGTTGGCGGAACAGAACATTTTCTGGTCCAACTCGAAATTGCAATCATGAAGTAACCCTGGAGTTTTGATGCTAGCCCCCCATGACCATATGCGAATATTTTGAGCTCCTGCAATAACCGACGGGGTTCTTGCTTTAGGGCTAGGGCTAGGAGTGTGGATGATATATGGAAGAAGAAGGAGGTTTCAGAAATCTATGTGCTAAGTGGAAATACTGTTGCAGAGGGGTAAACTGTGTGGTAAGGAGTTTTTTTTTTTTTTTAACACGGAAACAAAGATTGCACTAATAGCAAAAGTAATTTCAGTTGATATAAGTTGTAGCTTTCAAGATGATAGAGGATAAAAGTATAATTTTTTATTAGACCTTTAAAGATAAATCATTATATAAGTAGCTATTAAATCAGCCGTGAAAAGTTGTGGAATTTTCTATTCTAATCAAGTTCAGGATTTGGAGAAGAAAGTGCAACTAGTGTGCGTTTCAACATTGATATGTCAAATTTGTCAAGTTGGAACTCAAGGGAAAAGGGTTCTATTCTAGGCAAACCCCCTCCACCCCGTAGCCCCGTAGCAATTATTGGTCAATGTAGGGTTTCCAAAAGCCGTGAGTTTTTCATATGGTGAGCCCTAATGCCTGTACGTACTACTACTTCTGTGGAGGCGACACGAACGGTTGTCTGAGATGTTCATGCAAAAGGACAAAAGTCAATACTTCTTGAGCCGTGCCATTTGTTTTTCCGTTTTTTTGGCTAATTTTGAGCCCTGCCATTTGATTGGCCAAGTCACTGATGACCTCCTAGACTATGGATAATAGACAAGAATCTTCTCCCCCTTCTTCTTCTTTACTAATAGCCCTGCGCCCGAGAACCCTAATTCCTTCAGTCTTGTTGTTTGGACTTTTCTTCAAATTACATCTAGAAAGTTAATTAATGACGCGATAGAGATCGCTGCAGGTATATGGCCTGTGGTAAAAATGAAATGACCTATTGTCGATTTTCGTCTGTTACCATTTGGATCCTCCCATAATATATACTGTATGCATTTCGACTGAAAATGATTGAAATGGACGCATGTGTAGCTCTCATAATTCTTATCTAAATCGAAGAGAGTGCGTATCAGTGATGCTTGACCATATCAGGATAATGAAATTGTGGAGAAGCCCACTTGGAGTTGTTTCATCAAACCCTCAAGTCTCCAATGGGTTCATTGCGCTTTCCCATCCTTAGTTGAAACCTACTCTCTCAGCACTTTATCGCTTTTTGCCAAACTTCTTTTAAATGGGACCAGAGACCAGACCACCCTTCTAGTTAAGCGGCGTTACATGCTTGCATAAATTGGCCTTCCTTATCAATTGAACGTACAATTATCTTGGAATCATTAGTTTCATTGACGTTTCTGAATAGGACATAGAAAATGAATAGTAATCATATATATCCTACAAAGCACGCCAGGCAAGCCAATCATGTACTAGAGCTGCAGCCAGAAGCAGGTCATGCTCTATTCGTCTCCCATCCCATCTTATGTTTTGAGGTACCATTATTTGAGATGGACTTTAGGGGTGGACATGATGTATTAGGTTCAACGGGACGAAATCTCTCTTGATATTTTGCGAAGCATGCACCATCTTAACAATCATGCATTGAAAAATGAAGAACTTGAGAAAAAAAATTAAAGGGACACACAGGCTGTCTAATCATCCTGTGTTTGCAAATTGTATATATGACTAAAACCGAACAAATACTATGATCAAAGTCTACCGAAATGTCTGCTTCACTATCTAATTCTAATCATTTTCCCCCCCTTCTATTTGGAATCCCTTGATGATCCAACTGTATTATTGTACCGCATACTTTCATTCTGAAAGCACTAACTGGTGTGACCAAGTGATGTCAATCAATCACTCCCGCGAAAAGCAGAGAAAACCAAATGAAGCTCTACCTACTGTTAACTAATTATGTATATGATTATTTATTACTTCAAAAGCTCATGATTGATATTCTAGAACTCCTTCGTATTTCCAGAAGAAAAAAACACACAATATACTATGCATCTATATGATTACATGTTTCTAATGTAAAATGTCGTGCAAAATCGAATTTATTCGAGTATATTTTTTAATTTTAAAATATAAAATCTTTTGATTTTTTTTTCTTTCTCAAAATATTTGTTCTTTTACAAAATTTGAAAGATTATTTTTTTAAAGTTATTCTCACTATAAATATTATTTTTTATTTTTTATTATATGAGAATAATTAGTTAAGAATATAATATAAAAAATAAAAATCAATTGCATGTGTCAAAAAATAATTTATGCTTTTTCCTTTTTAATCAAAATTTTCTTTTATTTTTAATATACGTAAATTATTTTTGGGCCATTAGTTGTATCAAATTTTCAATGTTGCCGAGGAATCCAAGAAGAAGAGTTACTTGCACGCATGTTCCCCCATTTACAAGAACAATTTTGGATTTGGAGTTAATTCTTAGGGGTTTTGGAGAACTGAAACTCTATGATCAATTGAGTTGAGTTTCAGATATTTTATGAGTTGGATCAACGTTTGACTTTCATAATTTGGGTTGGATGTTAAAGAATAGAGAAAATACCTTGAATGAAAAAAATTGCCCTCGAAAACAATGACGTGTTTGCAGTGTGATTTTTCATGTAATATTCATAATTTGATAGAGATAGCTAATTGAAAATAGTTCATGTACATAAGGGTGTTCATTCAGTTATTCGGTTCGGTTTCTGTGGGATAATTCAGTTTTCGATTCGATTTTTTTGAAAATTTACAAAATCAAAATTGAAAAAAATAGAAAAGAACGCATTTCAGTAATGCGTTCTTAAGATAATTTTATTTTAAAAAATTAATTTTTATCAAAAAACGCATTATTAAAATGCGTTCATATATAATTTTTTTTTAAAATTCAGTTTTCGATTTGAGAATAAAAATCGAAAACCGAACCAAATTTAATTCCAACTCAAAAAACCGAACAGAATCGAATCGAAAAACTGAACCAAAATAAATATTTCGGTTCGATTCGGTTCGATTTTTCGAATTACACCAAATAATGAACACCCCTACATGTACATCAAAAGATGAAATTGAAGCTTTTGGTCAAAAAGAAAAAAGTATAAATATTTTAAGGGCAAATATAATTAATTTATTTTTAAAAAATACTATTTATTTTTTTCTTTCTTTTTAATTTATACAAAAGACTATAGTTTTTTAAAATAGATAGTATATTTTTTAATAATTTTCAATTTAAACTCCATGCAGCTTTTTTTCCTCAGTAATTTAGATATTTCATTAATAAAACAGGAGAATAAATTATATGAATAGATAAATATCTATAGTAACGATAAAATACCACACTACTAAGTGAGTAAAATATAACAAAAAAATAACAAAAACAAACACATCCCAATCTTTTAAATAATTTAATAATAAAAATAAACACATCCCAATCTTCTAAATAATTTCTTCTTATAAATCCTCTACATCATTATTATCGATAAGAAACTTAACTTTATCACCTCCTCTACACAGCAATTGGGTAGACTCTGAATTAACTCCAGGCGGTCTGAACTTTTTGTAACGAGTTAAATCCATTCAGATGAAATATTTCGCAATCGGCCGCCCAAGAGGCGTGCTTAATCCAAGGTTTCGGCCCAGTACCAGAGCTGAATCGAGCAAAGATAAAAACCCATTCTAAGCAGATCACAGACCCATATCCACTGGGGTCTTCCAGTTGGACTGGCACTGTTTTGATTTTAAAGTTTGGGCTCTTTGTCCTCATTGGAACTCTCTCAATAGGAAAAAAAAAATAAAAATTTCATAAGAAGAGCCAGCAAAAGGAAAACATAAAGAGGGTAATGAGTCCACATTTTTCTCTTTTTCCTTTTTCCATTTTATTTTCAAAGAGGAAATGTAGTGTATTATTCTCAAGACAAGGAGTTCAATCGTCGCCGTTGGAGCGAAACGAACCAAACTAACAACCATTGGAAAATTGGGCCATTCGAAGCAATGGGATCTGACCGCTTCACTGCCTTACTGCCTAACCATCTCTATCGACCCAGTAATGAGTCCAAAGTCGGAAGATACGAAATTCAGAAGAGACTATTGACATAATGAGCCTAGCGTTTCCAAGATTTCGTTGACAATTACCTAAAGTCCTAAAGTCATTTGCTTTCATCCATGATTGATAACAAAAAAAAAAAAAAAAATTCTCTTTCAAGAAAAGGCTTTTTTCGTGCTGTTATATGCATAATTAAATATTTTATTTTTATCTAATATAAAAATAAATAACATAATTTAATTATAATAAAGAGGTTAGTAGTGTATTTGTATATTAGTGAATCTTACTTTTTTAAAATTAAAAATTTTATTAATAAAATTTTAAATAAAATATATATTTATTTTTACAAATAAATATTTTATTATAAATACTTTTTTAAAAAAATAGACATTCACAGGGATAATAATATTTAATTTCTCAATAACTATTACTTAAATTTCATTTCAGAAAAGAGTACAAATGCGTGTGTATACAAATTTTAAGTAATAATTCAAACTCAAAAAATATGTTCGAACTTGTAAATTACTAATCAAAAAGATGGGAACCCTTAAGTAAATCATCTTTTGTTTTCTAAGTAGTGGGAAATGGAATGGACCCTTTAGTAAACCGCCCTTCTGACATGCGTGGAGAAAATTTTCATGGAATTCGGCCGGAGAGTGGAGGGCAGGGGGGTGGACCACAACTACTCAGGGATAGAGTGTTTGGTGGGCCTACACACGTGGGCACCAAAAAGCTGCAGTTTGACCGATCAGACTTTTTCTGGGTCACGTGGCTGCTGATTACTGATCCAGACGGAATTTTGTAATTAGGCAGGGCTCAGAAGAACTGGCCCACGTTCAGAAGAAAAAACAAGCCCACTTTCCAATCAGCCTGTTTCCGGTATGTATGTATGCATTGATTCCAGCTCAGTTTCTTCATCTCTTTTTTCTCTTTCTGGGACCAAAAGTACCCAAAACAAATAGTTCGAAACACTGTTTCTGCCCATGCACGACTCACACGTGCGCTAATCCCTCCTTTTGGTTCTTCTGTAACTTACTTCACTCGGGTCGGGTCCCACTTCACAGACTCGTCTCTTCACTCCCATCCCACGTTATTCCACTCGCACTGCTGCTTTTGTTTTTGAGCATTGGTGGAGGGACCATTCCACATTGGCTATTAACATGATCTTCCCAGTCATGAGGCTTCTGCTGCAATGCCATTCCTAAAACAAGAAAAGCCCATCAAAGAAAGAATTATCAGCTGCTCAAAGTTGGTCTAAGACTGATCATTTTCTTGAACACACATTCTTTTAATTTTCTTGTAAGTGGGTAATGGATTGTTCAGACTAAAAATCTTAGTCTGCAAACGTAGCGCTGCTATTGATGAACGTATTAAAATTAACGTAGAATCTTGTCACATATGAATGTGTTAGAATAAAAAATTGATATTGTCAATGTATTGATTGATTTTATCATTTATCAGAAGATTAGCAAGAAAAACTGTTCATTGAATCTACAAGGAAAGAAAAACAAGGTAGCAGAGGTCGTCCAATGGGAAAAACCACATCACATCGTGTCTTTGGTTCTGTTCGAGCTTGTAGTTTCTATATAGTCTTCTTCCCCGTTACCTGTAGTTTATGAGTTTTCCACAGCATTAAGGAGAAGTAAGCGTTTGAATGCAATTCATGCCTGAGAGCTCAGAAAAATTTTCACAGACGATTCTTCAGGGGTGTACTGGGAAAGTAAGTGTTATACGCAGCGGCGGAACTAGGTGATGGGTGGCAGCCGTCCCAACAATTTTTAAAACTCTTTTATATGTATAGTTTTTTTAGTTATGATTTTTACAAATTCATCCTTCCAATATTTTTAAATTTTTTCTTTATATAGATCAATATATATTTTTGCCTCCCAAGTGAAAGTTGTGATTGCGTCTACGGTTATAACTGTGTTCATAGAGGGTTAAATCCACGAGGAAAGCAAAGAATAACTAATTAGCTGAATTTCTTGCATGGAACAGAAAAGAAATCAACGAAACTCCAATGGATTTTGGAAAATACAACTGATTCTAATTGCTACGCTGAAAATTTCCTTTCATGACATGAGCAAGAACAGCTTACGGCATAGTCATTCACCAAGGAAAATTACATGCGATTATATCTCATTTCTATTTACAATCGGATGAAGAGTACGTGTCAGAGATGAGAGGAAACCCTGCCCTACTATCTTGATCTCTGGCAACCATTTCTGATCAATCTGCAGTTTTCCACTTCAGTCTCGCCAGCAGAGAAGCATGACTACGCATCTCCGCATTATGTAGAGTCTTCCTCTCTGTTGTTTCAGAAATCTTCCGAGTCCTCTGCTCGAGAACTTCTTCTTAGAGCCTCCGGTCGCAGAACTGCTCATCTTCAAATCCATGATATATTTGATCTTGCTTTCTTGCTTTACGATCAGATAATGAAAAGGAGTGCCAGGAATACAAGTAAAAATGGTGCAGTTGTTTCTTGGGCAGCTGGAGAAAGTAGAAAGGAAGACCAAAGGGAAAGAATAAACTGCGGAGTAATATGAACCGTGGAGTGGGTTGAAGAATGCAGCTGTGTTTGATGTGTGAAGAATAGGCGCAGACCTTCTTATAGAACCTGGGTGGTCCAGAGCAACCCGGACACTACCCGCAGGGATGGGGTGCCCCTAGGCTTGGAATCGGTCCTCTCACCTCACTGCCACATCATCCACTGATCAAGATTAACGGGGACAACATCCACCGAGAGAGTTGGTCGGCCATAAAATGATAAAAGGGGGCACCCAACATCTAGGAATTTTAATGGGTTCTTTGCCCAGCTTTCACCTTGTAAGGGAGAAGCTCTGTTGTTTCCTCAGAATAATGTTTCACTTATGAATGCCTGCTGGATAATAAAGTATTGGACCTAGCCCCTCATGTGTGCCAAATATCTGCCACAAACCAAACAGTATTGCTCTTTCAGTTCAGCAAATTCAATATATCTATTCCTTCATTTGCAGAACTTGTTTAGATTATTTCTTGTTCTTTTGTCTCTCGTAGTTGCTCTTATTCTTTTTCTTCTCATCTGCTTTAGACTTTTAGTTGGCGGTTTGGGGAGCTCGGGCTCCATTGAATTATTGTCCTTTAAATTCACATTGCACTGCGGAAATGGATAAAGAATATAGTCAACGTTCACATGAAACTCAAGCGCGGGTGATGAATCTATGAGACTGATGCACATCAAATCTATGTATATACAGATAAGATAGATAATCCACATTGCTGAAAGGGGCTTATGAAGAGGGACAGGCGGGAGACAGTACGGATCTTCAAGACTCTAAAATATGCAATAAACTCCAGACATGATTACTGTTGTTCCAACCATAAGTAATTAATTTAATCGATGTCTGTTTAACAAAACCAAAGCAATCCCTTGACATGTTTTCTTCTACTCCTCCTCAAACTTAATATTATGCTGTTTGAATTGCTATCTATTTCTTTGAGTTGAAAAACAGTTTTTTCGTTGTATATGCTGATGAATGAAAAATTCCATACGCTACAATGCATGAATTCAAGATATAGTTCTAACATTCTCCGGGCTGGCGCCAGCAAGAGAAACACTTCTCCGTCTGGCCTCACAGAGAGAAGTCTCATCACTTGGAAAGAAAGAACGAGCTTGCAAATTAACCATCAAGAAACTGAAGCTGATCAGACTTGTGATCGTTGGTTAGGGCCAAGGAACTAAATCCCCACCTTTGAGATCATTGTTTTAACCTGAACTTCAATTATGTGCAGTTCTTATGGCTCAATTCACCCTCCTTTCCTCTAATGAGTTTAGAGTATCTCGTGTTATTTCTCTAACTAGCTGGCTCGTAAATGCAGTACTGAATTAAAAACATGGAGGGTATAAGATATTCAAACTAAAATGGGTCATGGTTCCTGAGACCAGATCCAAAAATCGTAACTTTATAACAGAAAGAAAGAGATACAAAGGACCTTTATCAAAAAAGGCAATGGAGAGAACTAATTCAATGGAGTTTCAGAAGGGTGCGCCAGGCAGGTTGCTTTAATTGTTTCAAGAATTTACTAATAATCTATTTTAAAATATAAAATTTTTTATCTATCTATTCTTTCTCAAAATATTTACTTTTACAAATTTTAAAAATTATATTTTTATAATTACCTTCACTACAAATATAATTATCTTATTTACAAAAAATAATATTTTCACTTTTTTTTTACCTTCTTTCACTTCTCTATTACTTTCTTTATAGATAAAAGGACTTTAATATCCATAATTAGTTTTTCTGAACCTAGTTTGAGTCAAAATTTTGAAATTTTTTTTAGTATTAATGTTATTTCATTTATGAAAAAAATAAAAGAAGCTAATAGAAGAATGAGAATATCACTTTCCTATTCTTTACTCCCTCTATGTCAAAATATTAGACCTTTTAGAGCTTTTTTCCTTTTTTAAAATATTTAACATTTTGTAAAATTTAAATATTATTTTTTTAAAATAATATTTATTTTAGTGAATAAAATAAATTAAATATAATAAAAATCTCTATTTTTTCTTTTTAATATAATAAAAACAACTACTCCTTATGTTTTTCTTTTTTAATCTATAAAAAAATTTTAAAAACTTATATTTTAAAACAATACTTTTTTCAAGAAAAAGAATAAACAATTGTGGATATGCATAAAAGATTAAAGAAGACAGAGTTGTACCGTATAAAGACGACAATTAGCATTGATAATCCCGTGACAGATACAGTTCCTGCCTTCACCATAGAAAGCAACCTCGATTTTGTTTGTGTTCTTAGACCCTTTTGATTCTGGGATTTCATTGATCACTCCGATATATCTCCGTTCCCCTTCAGTTTCAGACATTGAGATCTTCCTAGTGAGTCGCAATAGAATCAGCAAATCACTGTTTGCTTGAATCAAAATATTCTTCGCCCAAATAGATAACTCATTCTTCAGTTCAATGGATGATAAGCAAGATGTTGCCTTGCCAGAACATGGACTGCCTGCTGCAATGCAAAATCAAGCCTTGACCAGATTGATCCGATCTCCAAATTCGAATCATAATCATTATCATTCTTGATTTGCTGTTGACTCATAGTATGCACTGACCCTTTTTCTCCAAGAGTCAATTATTTGTGAAAAATAAATAAAATTAAATTATTAAGTTTTACAATGATACTTAATCTAAATATACCTGTAATATTTTTTTTATTTTTAAATCTAATTTATATGCTCACACAATATTTTTTTTGTGACAAAGTGATAATTCAATTCATTAAAAACATATTAGTGTTAGATTTGCATCCTTCGGATGCATAAAAAAGTATGTGCTATATTTTCTTAAAACCACTACTGGAAAGGAGAAGCGGGGAAGAGATGGGGAAAATCAATCCACAAAATTACAAATTATGCTGGTTAAGGATTCTGTTTAGAGATGTCCTTTTCCTGAGGTCATCCGGGGAAGAAATAATATTTCTTTAAGAAAACTAAAATTATTCAAATAATTTTAATTATTTTATAGTGAAATAATTTTCAAATACGTCTAATTTTTTTTTAAAAAAAGTCTTCAATGGCATTGCTTTCAATAAATAAATTCAAGCTTGTATTTTATAAAGAACATAGGGCCGAGGGAGGTATCTCCCATTCATGAAAAGATTTTTTAAAAAAAAAATCTTGGGCCTCACTTCCGAAGAGACGGTACGGAAACCTTCATGCACACACTTTTGGTTATTGGGCCAGCAGTGGATTTTCAAGCTGGTCTTTATCCGGAAAAACATACAAAGGCCGACATAAGTTCCAAAAAATGTGCAACGCCGTTGCCGGGGATCGAACCCGGGTCGCCCGCGTGACAGGCGGGAATACTCACCACTATACTACAACGACCTGTTGACGGAGAGATCTTTTATGTTTATTGTAGTATAAACAATATACATATTTGCAGTGTCTTTTCTCAACAAATAATTGCCAGAAATCTAAGGAGAGCTTTTGCCAAACTAGCCTTGTAAAAAAAAGTAGTAATTAGTTGATTAAAAAAGAGAAAAAAAAGGTAGTAGTTAGCATTTCACAATACGGCATGTTCCGTTCCAACCACATATTTTCTGCAATATGTCGTATGCATGAATCTTTTGCTTCAACTTCATGCTTCAAGAACATTCTTTCGTTTTTTGAGCATTCACCCTACTCTCTCTGTTTCTGCGCCAACAACCGACCTGTGCAATCTGGCCAGATCGGAGTTCTGGCACCTGCTGGAGCTCCGATCTTGGCTAGATTCTTCTTCTTCTGTTTCTATCTTCCCTCATTTACGAATTTACTGTATCAAATCTTGGTTTGTATTTCTTCAATAGTTGACTAACGGACAAGAGCCATCAAGGCCCCTTTCTCTCTCACCCCACTCTCTCTGCTTCTGCGCCTGAAATTTACCTGTGCAAACTGGCCAGATCGGAGCTCTGTCACCTGTTGGAGCCCCGATCTTGGCCAGAGTCTGTTTTGTTCCTTGTTCTTTCTCCTCTCTTCAGTGGGTAACTTCTTCTGTTTTCTTCTCCGGCCGGATCCGGTGCTGGCCTTGTCCAGAGACCGGATCTTGACCGGAGTTTTGTCTCTGTTCGTATGTTGTTGTTGCTTTTGTTGGCTGTTCTCCTTTTTTCCGGACAGATCTGGTCACCGGTCTTCGCCGGTGACCGGAGCTTGGCTGGAGATTGGAGCTCGGCAAGTTGTCTGTCGTTTTATTTTCTGTCCCTTTTGTTTATCCCTACCCCATATTTTGAAAACAAATCACGATAAATTTTTTTCTACACAATTATCATCAACATCTAGGTTGCACGGAGAAGTTCTTCTTTGAGACAATTTATGTCGTTTTCTTCCTCTACTTGGGAGAATTTTATTTATCCGAATTTAATCTGAACTCTCTTTTAATTTTATTTATCCGAATTTAATCTGGACCCTCTTTTAATATTTTATCTCTTTCTTAAGTAATTTTAAAAATTATTAATATGTCATGGTTTTTTAGATTGCTGTCTTTTGTGGTGGAGGTAAATATTAAACTTCGCTTGTTCCAATGTTTCAGAGATGGTGATGCAGTTGAAGCGAAGAAAATAGTAAAGAAAATAGTAAAGAAAATAGCAGTGCATTTGTTTATTTTTTTACATGTATTAATAATGTTGTATTATTCTTATTTTAAGTTTTTTAAGTGTAAGATATTCTCTATTATCGTAATTTTCGAATCATTTTGTAATTTTTATTGTTCTCTGTATTGAATTATCTTAGTTATTCAGTTATCTTTCTTTGATGTATTTAGAACAAGATCTGAGGACTACTTTAATTGTAATGGTGTTTGACCTTTCTATTAATTAATGAATAATTCAACATCTACTAAAAAAACTTCAAACATTTCGTAGAATTAAATTAATAAGAAACAAAATTCCAAGTCAACACCATGCTGCTTCCTTTTCTTCCCGTGCGGTCAATTTGCTTGCAGGATAGGTAGTTCTTCTATCAAATCAAAAAAAAAAAAAAAAACAGTTCCTAAGGATGCATTTGGATTGATAATTTTCATTTTAAAGAAAAAAAAGAAAGTTTCCAAGGAGACTCATTTTCATGTAACGCGTCGTAAGCAGCACAAAACCCAGGGATAAAGTAAGTAGTCAAAATTGCTTTAGTTGAATACTGGAAGACGAAGGACACGGGAAGGATCGAGGAAGGAAGCAATCTTTGACCCTTTTTTTTTGGCCTTTTCTTTTGATTTTCCAATGGATTTGGTCCCCGACATCTACAATGGGTACACTCAACATATGAGTCCAAGATTCATTTTTAGCGTTCAGCATATGTTTTTCTTTTGTAATAAAAATAGTAATATAATTGAAGAAACTATTTTTTAACAATTAGAAAGTTCTAAAGTTAATAATCAATGTAGAAAAGACATATAGATCTTTATAATTTCTATATTATTTCTTGCGAAATTACACTAATTACTTGTTATATGTATTTTTCCTTTTTGTGCTTTTATTCTTTGATTTAATTTTTTAATTAGAGTCAAATATTCAATTGTTGAATTATTAGTTAAAAAAATGGAAGCTAATTATTTGCTGAGTCTATAGGATTTTATCTACAATAAGATGAAAATATTAATACTTTTTTAAAAATAAGATGAAATTATTTGTTGGCTGAATAAAATTATTGTTACTTCCTTATATCGCAATGAGGGCAAAATTTCCCCATAGGATATTCATTGTGGAAGAAGGAAAATACAAAATTTGTTGGCTTTTGTCACCAATGCCATTGCCCGTTCGAAGAAAACGGATCTAACAAAGTGAAACAAATTCCACAACATTTATCGCTAAAAGCGCACACCTGCCTGCCACGACTCTTGTGCTTTCTTTCATTTCCCTGTCCGTTTTCCGACAAAGCCAATTCTTGGCAGAACGGATTCAATTTAGCCCCCAAAAAAAAAAAATGCCGAACGAGATTCAAGTTTCAACACGGTGTTCCTTGACCTCGCATCCCCACCACTTGGAGACCCGCAACCACGCAAGCAAGTTCGGTACCCCCACTCCGCCAGTGTCTGCTCCGCCCTCCACCCACTAGGCCCCGTACAAACTCCCTTCGACCCCACTGCAAGTGCAATCCTGAACTTGCGTTCTTCAATTACAAGATTCCATTCTTGCTGGATTTCCTGGCAATTGAGTTGGCATTTCGTTGCTCAATTTTGATGATTTTGACTTGAGACTTTATACGATGGGAAGTCAATTCAGCAAAAGAAAGGAGCAAAGCAGACGAGGACGATCCCCGCAAGAAAACTCCATCGACAAGAATGACAATTCTGAAAGAGGAGATCAGGGAGTCGCACCGGAGGCTGATCTGAGCTCCTATGAAGCTGCTTGCCGGGCCGATCCGCAGCTGCGCTCCTTGGATGCCACCATCCACCAGCGCACAACCCGAGCTATGAACTCTATAGCTGTAGGCCTCGATGTTGGGGCACTCTCGCTAGACTCCCTCCGCGATGTCACTGAGTGCTTACTCGAGATGAACCAAGAAGTAGTCAGCATCATCTTACAATCAAAGAAAGATATTTGGAAAAACCAAGAGTTGTCCGATCTTGTAGACGATTACTTCAAGAATAGCCTTCAAAGTTTGGATTTTTGCTCTGCCCTCGAAGCTTGCCTCAAGCGTGCCCTCAACAGCCAGTCCAGAATTAATCTGGCTTTAACGAAGTTCGAGGAAGAACATGCTAAGGCAGAAGGGTCTACTAATCTTTTCTCGAAAACCTTGGAGGAGTTAAAAAATTTTAAAGACGCTGGTCACCCGTTTACCGAGGAGTTCTTTTCTTTGTTTCAAGCTGTTTATAAGCAGCAAATCTTGATGTTGGAGAAGTTACAAGCCAAAAAAAGGAAGCTTGATAAAAAGCTGGGCAGACTGAAGACATGGAGGAAGGTAACCAACGTAATTTTCGTGACTGCTTTTGTTTCGGTCTTGATTTGCTCGGTGGTGGCTGCGGCAATCACGGCACCGCCGGTGGTCACTGCGTTGACAGCAGCAGCAGCGGTGCCATTGGGTTCGATGGGCAGATGGTTGAATCATATTTGGACAAAGTGGGAGAGGGAACTTAAGGGCCAGAGGGAGATAATATTTTCAATCCAGATTGGAAGCTACATTGTGATTAAGGACTTGGATAATATTAGGGTCCTTGTGGATAAATTGGAAATTGAGATAGAGGCTTTGATGCAGAATGCTGAGTTTGCCATGAGAGAAGATGAGGCAGTGGTGATTGCGCTGAACGAGATTAAGAAGAAAGTTGATGGTTTTACGAAGACCATTCAGGATTTGAGTGACCATGCCGATAAGTGTAGTCGGGATATAAACATGACGAGAACCATGATCTTGAGAAGGATCATCAATCATCCTAGTAGATCAAATAATAGTGATGTTGGTATGCTTTTCTCATCATGACTGTGTTACGGTGCTGAATTATGAATTGTCAGCTCTACACATTACGTTTATGAGTATTGTCAGGATAATCTTATTGATATATTCACATCAGGTTTGTGAATTATGAATTGTCAACTAGACACTGACCCTTGAGAATCGTAACCAGAAGAAAAATCTGTTATTGTCAGGATAATCTTATTGATATATTCTTCTTATAGAGCTTAAATACAACTTAGAGTTTCATTGCTTGGATTCCTTCCCAGCTTTTAATTTTTAGATTTTGTAATGAATTCACAAACAATGTGCCTTTTGGCATGATATCTATATTGTGGGAATATGCATCAAGAAGAAACCAGCTCTGGCTAACATTCCACTGCAATTGCAGAGAGTGGTGATTAGCAGACTGATTCGAACTTGTAGAGATATTAAATGAACATTTTCAGATTATCATGATCATGTATTGGCTTCATTAAGAGAAAGACAATCTTGTCTAAGTTGCTGTTACATTCAGAAAGCCAGAAAGTAAAATGTTTATACGGTCTTGCATCCTCCAAAAACTTCTTTGTTTCAGATGTAATTGGTTTGTGGTGAGCTTGTAAGCTATGCCTGGTGATAAGACAAGTTCTGTGGTGAATTGGTTTTTGTTGAATTGAAATGCTCATTAGCATGAGGTGTATGTGATCAGAAACTTTAAAACTATTGGTGTTTGTCCATTCAAGTTGTACAATGTTGCAGTGCGGCAGTAACTGGTTATTGCAAAAAGTTTAGCACTAAAACCATCCCATTTCAAGTGATAGTATGGGTAATGTTCTTCATTCGAGCTAAAGCTGCGACTGAATCTATCGGATGCAAGGGCCGGTTGGCACAGAAATCCTGCCTGCTGTTTTGCGGTGATAATGTTTACTTTGGAGAATACTGAAGTGTGCCATGGAAAGTGCTGGAATCTTATTTAATCAAGAGGGAATCTGGGGAATTGTACTTGTGGTGTGAATTTGTTTAAACTGAAAACCACTGCTTCTACTGCGCCAAAGATGAAGTAGCTCAAAGTTTCTGGCTGTGGAAAAGGGATGTATATTCAAAAGGCCAAAGCTGAAACAAAAAGCTTAGTATCTGAAGGATTGCTCGTTTGAGACTCTGGCTAACTGCAAGCAGATCAACAGAGGAAAAATTCTTGGACCTGCTCTCGAATTTGTGTTAAACGCCTTTGTGTTATCTTCTATACGTTCTTCTACAAGGGTTAGAATTTTCTCCAACTGCCTCTGATTTCATTTTTTTTCTTTGTGTTGTTGGTTCTCGTGAACAGGAGTCCAGAAAAAGAAGATCTTCTCTTTTCCTCTATTGGACTGTTTATTTAAGGGAATAGAACAGTTAGTACTATTGATCCTGAATGTTGGAACTCATCAATAGCCTGTTTAGGTATCTCTGATGGTGTGTAGCTTTCGCATTTTCTTTCCCTTTTTACCATCCTCCTCTTGTGCTGGCAGTTGGTACTTGAAGATGCAGATTTGCAGAATAAAGATACAACCATATATGGTAATCACTCTCATCATGGTCTACGGGATGCCAGCCGTTGTCTGGGATTTGTTTGATTGATTATGCGAGAAGCTAGGTTTTTCAATGTGCAAGCTGGATACTGTAACTGCTTGTCTGAAATTCTGATGAATTGCATTTGAGAACTCTTGCAAATGTGTCAGCAAATAAGATACAGTTTCTAATCACAAGTGCTCCCACGTTTAAACCGTCATTCCTACTGCTCCAAATTAGACACGGTGCATAAATGGGGGTGGGAAAGGAATGCCGCGCACGATAAAGTTCAGAAAAAGTTTTAGGCTTAAACAGTTTTAAGTGTGAATTTATATATCTTTTTACATATAATTTAATTTTATAAATTTTAAAATTAAATTCTATCCATTTACTTTCTAAGATGAGCATTCGAAGAATGACTTTCATTCTGGTTAACTCTTTCCCCATTCACTGCAAAAACAAAATATTTGTACTCTTATACATCTCGCCAATAAGCAAATGATCCTAAGGCCACAACTGAAAAAAGAACCAATATTTTTCAACAACTCCAAGGTCAGATCACACTTGAACAAAGCCCACATCTAACCCAATCGAGTACTTTATGCAATTATGTTGCTCCAGCCCAAGAACATCGGTTCGCGGGCCTTTCCCGTAGCATATCCTCTGTAACCACCAATTGGACTTGCCGTTTCACAATTTTTTTTTAATTTTTTTAACAAAATCTTAATTAAAATATTGTCTCTGTTATAACTAGAGATCGAAACCTAATAATTTTTTTAAAAATATATTTTCTTGATTTGCTTTTGCCTTTCGATCAATTGGAGGTCTTATATGAGGTTTTATACTGATAAATCTGCTTTCTAGTTAAGAATTATTTTTGGGGGGTTCTTCAAAGATTTATCTCCATCCCAAATTGCCAATCAAATCAGCAACTGCGAACAACTTGTCTTTGACAATGATGAAAGACGTCCTTAGATGCGATTATGATTCTTAGAATTTATGCTTATGACATGGGCTGCCGCAGATTATTGTTGTTCAATAAGCTATGTTTCTTCATCACACGATCCAACATTCATTTCACTTCCTTTGGTTATCTCTGATGCCGTCTGTCGCTGGCAAAATCTTCAGCCTCGCCATGTGATATCTGGTCTTTTGTTCCTCTTCTACCAGAGTTGCATGGTTTGATAATATTCCCATCAAGAAATGAAGTCTCAACACTAATGCCTAGTGGTCTAAATTATACTACTACTATTTTTATCTCTTATGTCCCCAACATAACATTTTTCTTCTAGACGTCCAATGATACTTCATTTTCACAAAGATAACGATCGATGAAATTATTAGATTATTAATTAACACACTTTTTCGAGGTAATCATAAGTTTGATTAAGGTTGTCTGAAAAGTAAACCATGTGGTTGTTTTCTTAAAAAGTCAACAAATGAAATTAATGTTAATAGATAATGTGAACAAATTTTCTTAATTTTAATCGCCATTACAACTAAACATGGAATAATTTTATTTTACTTAGAGTTTAGTTTCGTTAAGTTTCCCATTACTAGCTGGAGGTATACGTGTGGAAATTGAAAGAAAAAGAAAATAATAGTATACCAATTAACTTTTCCGTGAGAGAAAGAGAAGGCCACCTTCAAAGCATTATTGGACCAACTTGGCAAACGGTACAAATGGGCCAGAAATTTGGTTGAGATGCAAAGACCAGCATAGAAGCATCCAATCCTCTTTAAATTATTGCGCCGAGAGATAAGGAAAGGTGAATTTCTTCCTTTGTTTTCTTTTTTTCGCTGGGTTGGTTGGTTTGTGTTTCTTCATCCCTTGTAGTTTGAGAGTTTTGATTCATCAAGCTTCCATATCTTCTCATTAATACACATACTATAGCATTCCTGGCTTGGAGGGGAGAGATCATATATTCAGTCTGCATCCTCTCTGCTTGATATATTTGTTAAAAATTTAAAAAGATAAAACTCTTTACTTTTTTTATTTGGAAGGAAATAAAAGGAAAAAGACATAAAATTTCCGTATTTGCTTTTGAAGAATACGAGATTGATTGGTCCAAAAGAAGAGAAATGGAGGCTTCCCACTACCTTTTCTGTCTTTGAAGTTGGTCCCTTGATGTAAAGCGGACCAAAACAATCAGTTGCTGGACAACAAAGCTAGAATTGCTTTCCTTCTTACTATGTTCTATGGGGGAAGAAAATAAATAGACGAGTAAGGCAAAGCGATCACATTAACATTTCCAAATATGATGATTAAAGCAGTATGTGAAGTATAATAGTGTCACAATTCATATTTTTGGTTGAATGATAGTTATATCTCATTTTATATGATATAAAGAAACTACAATTGAAATTTGTAAATTTTGAAACAAGCACGTAAGAATAATACTAATGATAAAATTAGATGGTGTTTTGGTCTGATTTTTTTTTAGTTTTTTAAAAAATTATTTATAAAAGAAGAAGTAGCATCAAAAGTAAAAAAATTTATACATTAGACTCCGTAGCAAAACATTGTATAAATACACCATAAGTGTTTTTTTAAGAGGAGAACAGAGATTTTATTAAGAAATATCCGCTTGAACACCTCAAACCAAACATGGTTAGGGTGAGTCATCATTAGGACTGTCAATTGGGCCGGGCTAGCTCGAGCTCGACCCGGCCCGGCTCGTTTTTTGAGAGCTGAGCTTTTTTCGTACTAAGGCTGAGCCGGGTTAGAGCCTAAATTTTCGGCTAGTTTGTGAATCGGGCTGAGCTCGGGCTTGGCTAAGCTCGGCCCGTTATAAGCTCGACCCGATCATATATCTAATAATAATTTATAATTAATTAATTATATATTATAATTTCTTGATATAATAGAAATTTTTTGTGTATAATATTATATTAATGTCATCATAACTATATAGATTAAAATTTTATGTGTTTTGATATAAATAAATTTGTTTATATTTCACTTTCAAAAAAATTTAGTGTGTAAAGTTTTCACTTCCAACACTTTAAAATTATATTTTAGAAAAGCAATGTGGTTTAATAGTTTTAATTCTTAGCAGATTTGGCAACAATATGCATGCTATTCAATCATAGAGTCTATTTATGAGATTGTAACTACTTATTGAGCTTATCATAATTCTAAAGATATTAAGTATTAACACAGTAAATGCGTAGGTATGAATATTATTATCTTTACTAACACGAGAAATATAAATCATATGAAAGAAGAAGATAAGATCTTAGCATAGTCTTCCAATTGATTTTTGCACTTGTAATTTAGAATATTCCAAAGTAAATATTTAGTTTTATAAAATAATATATTCTACATATTCACTTTCGTAATTAATATATTTAACTAATTTCACAAAATATAATTTTTTTTCACTTCTCAACATAAATTTAGAAAGAGAAGAGAAAAAAATTATCAATTACTTAATGGTTAATACTTATATTATATAACTTATAAGGTGATTAATAAAGTGATTAGTAAACTTTAGTATTAGCCCAATATCTTTTTAAAAAAATCAATATTTATTATTAGGGCACATTAGAAGATTATTTTTTGTGTATTAATAACTTAATATGCATTCAAAATATTAAAGCTAACTACTAATTACTTATACAAGTAGCTCGGTGGTGTATCTTTGCAAATTTGATTGATTCTCATCACAGCAAACACGGTGGTGGTGTGTTTTTGTGTTTTGGTGCCTAGTTTCATCGTTGGAAATTCACTGATTTTCGGAGTTATAGGATCATTCTTCCTCTTTTTAGGTTACTTACGTATTGAAGCACGACATACTGAGATTATTAGATTTTAATGCATTATATATCTCTGTTTAAATATCCATTTGAAGGGTTCTTAATCAATAAATTCTCGGACTACGGTAGTTTGGTGCTCCACTTTTGTTGATTTGTCTTGGTTGGAATTTAATGTGGTTGAGATATTGCTTTACAATACTTTATTTTCTTTATGGTAGTTTGTTTTTGTTGATTTTCGGATAGACGTTTGCTTAGTTTCTAGAGATATTGTTTAATAATATATGCAAATTAGTTGAAAGTCATTGTTAGACAAGTATTAAGATATTAATTTGTGAAAGGCGATCATAATTTGTAGTGAGAGGATAATTTGTGAGAAACAATAAAAAAATGAATATGCATATTTGAGACCAGTCGAAACTCATAAGAGCCGAGCTCGGGCTCAATATTTGTGAGCCCATTCGGGTTGAGCCCGAGCTCGGGCTCAATATAATGTTACTCGGGTTAAGCCCGAACTTAGGTCGGCTCGACTCGTAGAGTCCAATTATCAGCCTAGTCATCATAGAGCATTTTGAGAGCAAATGGGTAGTAGATTGCAAAGAACTTAAAATTGAGCGAATTAGTTGAGTGACACGACCATCCTCATCATTGGGTAATACTATGAACCACAGCTTTTACAGTAGCTTTCAATTTCTAGGCCTTTGTGGCCTAGGGTTTTCATCAAACGGAGACCTTCCAAAGTGGCCATAGCTCCAACATAATCTGGCGATAGAGGATGAAGAACCTTTATATGCTGTATTTGGATTAGTTTTTAATTTAAAAATTATTTTAAATTTTATTTTTTATTTTATAAATAATTTATTTTTATAATTTTTAATACAATTTAATTAAAAAAATTTCAATCCAAATACGTCCTTAGACTCTACTTAGACAGAGTTTTATTTTAAAATCAAATCTAAAATTTTAAGTGTGTGACTCATATCTCTTCTCATAAATAATTTAACTTTTACGAAACTTAAGACAAAAATTTCAAAATCAAACCCTATCCAATCACACTCGTCATTGTGGCAAAACTATCACATGCATGATCTCCCAAAAGTGTCCCAATACTAACACGAAATTAAACTGTAAGCGCTTTGTAATGTTAACTTATTTTTGTTTAAATGGGCAGAAAAGCCAAAGGAACCCGCGGGACAAACTTTGCAAAATAAAGGAGTCTGATTTTTTTATTAAAAAAATGAAGAAAAGAAGACAGCACACCACTCGGAAGGCCAGAAAAGGAACGCAAATACAAACAAACAAATAAAAGAACAAGGTCCGTTGGACTGGAAGAACAAAACTTTTTGGGTCAAAAGGATACTCGAAGAACTGCTGAGGACTCTCGACTTGATTGGGAAATGGAAAGTCTATTTGTTTTCTTCGTGAATTGTTTTTTCCCCCAAATTCCGTTGTGAGTGGTTTGGAAACCTCTAGAGATCAAATAATTATTCCTTTATTTTAAAACTAAATGATTTATTTTTTTAAAAATTAATATTTTAATAAATTTTATAAATTTTTTATTAAATATATAAAATATTTTTATTTAAAAATAATTAATTAGTATATTAAATTAAAATTTAATATTAAAATATGTATTTTAAGTAATTTGTTAAAAAATTAATAAATTTTTTAAAAATAAAAGTATTTAAAATTATTAGTTGAAGATAACTGTAAAATAAGAAACAAAACAATTAACAAAGTTTTTATATATAAAGATGATATATGTTTTAAAATAAATTAAAAAAATAAGATATATATTTAAAAAAGAATATCATATTATTATTGCTAAGACAACCGTATGCAAATTATTGTCAAGCTACCAACTTCTATTCTGAAACTTCTTACTCAAAAAAAAAAAAACTATTCTGAAACTCAAATTGTGGCCTTCCAGAATTGACCAATAAATCATTAAAAAAATCGATTGACTACATAAGAAATTGATTAATAACTCGATTGGGTTTCTTTTCAAATAAATAAATAATTAAAGCTTAACTACATTTGGATTGGTTTTCACTTATTTTACTATTTTTTTCTAGAGCAACTCAATTTTAAAAATCTACTCCAATAAATTTTATATTTTTCTTTATTTTTAAGAAAGCCCTTTAAATTGGAAAAATAAAAAGATTTACTTTAAATTAAAAACCTTTTTAGTGTAAACTTCACTTTTTCTCGTTTCACATAAGTGAAATGTGAGTTTTATTAAATTCAATTGTTTTCAATTATATTGCAATCCAAATTCACCCTTACATTCCACACTTTCGTTACATAGAGTGTATTACAGAAGTATTTTATTTTAAAATTAATGTAAAATTTTAGAAATAAAATTATATTTTTTAATTAATAATTTAATTTTTATAAAATTCAAAATAATTAAACTCTCATAAAATTCATATCCCACAAAACCTAAAGGATTTTACTATAAAACCAGTCCAAAAGAAGCAAGTCCCAAAACTTCAAGAGGATGCCAGACTGTGTAGAGCAGTGGCCATCCGTCCAATTTCCTAGTAAGTATCCGGACTTCTCGCAAAAGAACAGCTTGACAATCCCCCATTCCACGTTGGATATGTTTAAGCACCACGTACCAAACAATATGTGGCGACACGTTTGCGCGAACGCTCCCGAGCCTCCGGTTTTAAGGTTCTGGTCAATCCAACTACGTCACCTCTTCTCGGGAACATATCTTCTACACTCGACGCTATTTTAGAATTTGGATCCGGTCCTGCACGTCCTTTTTGCAGGACGTGCAGGACCAAATCTGATCCGTTGGATCAGATGTCAAATCTGATCCAACGAATCATATATTTTGACTCTGTATGTATTTTTAAAAATTTATAAATTTATAAAAATTCTACAATCGTTAAATCAGATTTCGAATCAAATATAACGGTCCAGATTTAGTCATGCACGTCCTGCAAAAAGGACGTGCAAGGACCGGCTCCGGACGCGCTATTTTATTCAATTGACCGTCTCCTACAACGTGTAAAATGCTTTCCTGTTGCTCTTCATTGTCTACATCAACGGCCAACCCAGGCCTGATCAAATATTTTTACTTATCCGACGGTGCTGGACATTGAGCCTCGACAAACCATGTGTACAGTTATTAAAATACTCCTCGCCCTGATATTCGCACTCGTGATAGCCCAGCTAAAGAGCCTCTCACGACACGACTCACGAGTCATCCACGATATCACATATACGATCGCAAGCTCCGAATATGTCCCTGCTTTTTATGCACGTATTCGTTCTAGGTTCAAGCGTCACTCTGTTTGTGCATGTGTTTTTTCCCCTGTTTAACAGGGGAGCTTTTTAACGCTGCAATTTATCGCGAAATTTAAATAAATTTACTTTTAAAGAAGATAATTTTCTAATTTATCGTTCGCCTACGGAGGAGTCCTGCAGAACGGGACCTATAAGTATCTGGATGTCGCGCTTCCGCTTTCTCCATTGTTGAAGCAATCGAAACCTCTTCAACTAAATTTAATCCCTCTTCGGCCCAAGTTCTTAATATAGTAAGATCTTCATCAATGGCATTCAAGAAAACTCTTGCTCAGCGTCTATTTAATATTTGCAGAATTCCCAATCCTTCGTTAAGCAACTGCCGTACCAATTCATCATCTACGGCAGCCAAGGCGCTGGCAGCGCAAAACCCGGATAAAATTGCTCCTGATCCGGGAGATGACGGGATTTTCAGCCGATTCCTCCACCGCCAGCAGTTATATCCCTTCTCTGCCGCCGGGAGTTTGCCGGAGTTCCGGTCGTTCCCGATGGGGGCAGGGTTAATGGAGAAATTGAGAGAAATGGATATTTCCAGAAATAGAATCAGGCTAGACGTTCTGAGTCCGTCGGCGGAGGTGGGATCGGAGGATGAGGAAGTGAAGCTGACGGTGGCGGACGCGAGGAAGCTGTTCAAATTGTCTCAGCTGGAACTGTTGAAGGCGAGGCTGAGGCAGACGGAGAAGAATTGCGTTTCCCATGCGGAGTTCGTAGAGATCTGTGCGGATGCCTGTGGGAGTAGTGATCAAGGCAAACAGTTAGCCAAGTTGCTCGACGAATCTGGCACCGTCATCGTTTTGGGAAGCATCGTGTTTCTCCGCCCTGAACAGGTTGGTTTCTTTTTCTCTGTTTCCAGTATTAATATTTGTTTTGGTTCCTTTATCTTCCTCGTTGATGTCTAATTAAAGATCAGTAGGAACATTATATTTTAAATCCATTGATGGCTAGTAGATTTCTACAAGTGGTATCTATAGGGAAAATAAGGTTAGGAATTTTTGATTGTTTCATTGTTAATTCTTCCTTGTTTGTGGAGACTACCGAAGACTAATAGTGTTTTCATCATGTGTGTTTTCTCTCCGTGTTTCTTTGGGCAGGAAATTGAAACAATGTTACGCCAGGTCTCTTTAAACAAGATGGTGACACTTTTGTTAGTGAATGGATCGCTGTTCAACTCAAGCGACCATTTTCAAAGACCAATACCCACCTCTTCAACTCCTCCAAAACAATTAAAAAATGAAGAAGAAATTGAAATCTAATCGAAAATCCCTTTTTTTCTGCAAAATCTTTTGGGGATTGATCCTTTATGGAGGGAGAAAGAAGAACAGAAGAATATATACTGTCCTGTCCCCCCATTCCCCTTCCCAAACAGAGAAGTTGACCTCAATGTGGTTTTCACTTTCTGCAATCTCTATTTCCATTACTAACTTAAACCTCAGAAGTGCCTAGAAGAATGGAGTTGGTATTAGATCGTGGTTCTTTAGAATTTACATGTTGTATAAGGTTGGAAAAATATCTCACGTTGTACTCCCTAGGTGGGGATGCCCAGTTCTTTTATTTCCGGCTCCAATAATACCAGGGACCCAAATCTCCATCAATAGGAGAAAGGAAAAAAATGAGGAAATGGTTTCTTGTCAATCACTAAAGTGCAAAAGTTACTGCTAAAAGAAAATTTGTGTCAAGGTCTAATAATAGGGACAAAATATATGTGAATTTTTCACTTGAGTTCCATTCTTCATCTATACTATATAGATAGATGAAGTGGAAGGCATCTTTTTACCCAATTGTTGTCTACAATTTTTGTATTACAGGTGATGAAAGCTATCCAAGGTCTGATGCCCGGGCGCCCAGTGGGCCATCCGAGTGATGCAAGATTGAAGGAGCTTGAAGCCATGGAGAAGCAGAAGGCAGCAATTGACAAGAAGGCAGATTCATTAGTCCGCAGGGAGCTATGGGGTGGGCTTGGTTACCTTGTCATTCAAACGGCAGCCTTGATGAGGCTGACGTTTTGGGAACTGACCTGGGATGTTATGGAGCCCATTTGTTTCTATCTGACATCCATCTATTTCATGGCCGGATATGCATTCTTCCTCAGGACATCGAAAGAGCCATCTTTTGAAGGGTTTTACCAAAGCCGTTTCTGTGCCAAGCAGAAGCGCCTGATGAAGCTCCACGATTTCAATCTCGAAAGGTATAATGAGCTCCGAAGGATTTATTATCCTCAGTTGTCGCCGACACCTCCGGTGGATGATCTGTCGTTTACTTCTTGGTATTACAATGCTGTCAATAAAGCACATGCCCGAGAATCAGATGTACAAAAGGTTCACAGAACCGCGTAGTCTTTAGGACCAGAAAAAGAAAATTAGAAATACATATTTTCCTTTTTCTGTTTTCTGGATTTGTCCGGACGAATGGTGTCTACCATTACCAACCCTTTGTAGCGGCTCTGTACCAGTATAGCGAAGAGGCAATCAGAAAAAGTTTGCTTTTGACGTGCAAATTTTCACAAGTTTTTTACGCTTCCACAACTTTTAGTGCGGTAAGTACTATTTTCTCATAGATTATCAATTGGAACAAGCAACCTTTACCGAGCCATACCCAAGACATCAATACGAAGAGCATAGGAAACAACAAAAACTCAGAATCTCTGATTCAGAGTCATTTTAAAATAACAATCAGCTGCCAAACCCTGCACAATCATAAGAAAGTTGGCCATTTTGTTGAGAAATGTTTGTTAATATTCGTTATTTAATTTATGATCATGCCTTACAAATCTAAGAAAGCCTCTGAACGAAATTCAAGTGCCATGGTGCAATGTTTCCAGTCGTATATGGTCCAAAGTTGTAACGACATGTTCCTCTATTGACTTCAAAACGTGCCCTCTAGTTTGATGCAATGGCACGAAGGACTCCGATTAGAGTATATAGTGAAACGGTCGTACATTGGTACCATAATTTCCATTGACCAAGCTTCTTTTGAGGAGCTCTTTTTTGATATATATACTGATATACAGAAGCGCAGGGTTCATCTCCAAGGTAGAGAGATAAAGAAGCTCATAAATGGTGATGAAAAGAAAAGGAGCAGCCTGAGGTAACTCGATCAGGTCTGGCAGTTTGATGTTGTGACTTCTCTGAGGGAGGTTTTTCTGATAAAAGTTAGAGGCAGAGAAAGGTGTTAACTGTTGTGTAATGTTGTTAGGCCAAGCACGGTACCCTACCATCCCTTCTTCAATTCTAACTGTCCCATCTCTTATGGAATGCCTTGTTCTTATTATTAGCTGAAATGCATTGTTCTTATCAACTAAGCTGCGTCGATAGCCTGAAGGTATTGCAACCCCCAAAAAAGAATGCCTGCTGGGATGATAAAGATCATGAGTCAGGATATATATATATGAGCATTATGCTAGAGCAACAGTTTCTGAGATCAGCTCGGCGATTATGTCAATCAGAACGTATTAGTTAATACCATTTCTAGATAGATGGATTAATGTCCTTATCTTTTTTTAGGGTTTGGGGTTATTCTTATCATCAAACTATATACCTAAACTCAAATATTTGAAGTTTAAGAGGTCCTGTGGCTTAAGTAGTGGAGGATAAGCATTTCGTCATTCATAATTCTACTAGTATTTTACGTGATAAAGAGTTTCTTCTAGGCTTGCTCTTTTTGGCATGATAGAGCCGTGATCAAAATGTTGTACCTACCATAAACTCTCTCTGGCATAATCTCTATTCTTAATTGTCTTGTCTTTCTAAGAAAGTCACGAAAATTATAAAACAACTATATCCCATATTATATATTTTTTTGTATAGAATTAGACGTATACGTTTTTACTATATAAAACGAATAGAAGGAGAGACATAATTTAAAAAGAAGAAGAAGAGGGAAATGTGCATTGTCTCTCTATCTCTCTTGTAAAGTCTTGATATTTCTTTGGCCACCATTCTTCCAAAACTTTGCAGAAACAGCAAACCAGCTGAAGCCAAGAGATGCTTATAATTCTACCTTCCAAGAAATTCCTTGATGGTCATCTTTGTATGGCTGCCTGAGGTTTGCTGCCGGCACGGCTTTAGTACCAAATGCCTCCAAATAAATTAGATAAACTAATATTCAACCGCACATATTTGCTTACAGGGTGAAATAACGGTTGTTCTTACTTTTGACCTAGGAAATTATTAATAAAACAAGTTTCTTTGTCAAAAATGGTGCCGAGATAGATAGACTCTTAGCCTCTCTTTGTTTCCTTATCCTTCGAGGAAACTTGGCAATATATTTTCTTTTTCTTTTTAATATTGGTAGAATTCTGGTGCAGTTACTCATTTATTTATTCTTTTAATTATTCGTGAGGAGGTAGGTTATTTTATAAATGAGCTTCAAAATTCGTGGTGTGAGATATAGGGAGAGAGATCTGGTCTTCTTTCTCTGGAAGAGTTTACAATGCCTATCAGAGATTTCAAAGACAAGTTTTTCCTAGTTAAAAAGTTTAAATTTCGTTTACATATTTTTCTTTTTTAAAAAAAGTTTCAAGTTACTTAGTAAAATTAGTTTTATCTGTTCTGCAACCATTTTTCCTAAAAAAGAAAAAAAAATCAATTTTGAATATTCTAATATATTATCTAGTGTATTAATTAAATTACATCATATAAAATTATATGATTAATTTGAACCCGTTAATTTATTATAATCCAACGTGACATTGCATGCAATTTAATTAATATACCTTAAAAACAATATTTTTTTTTTAAAAAAAAAGCCTCTTTGCTCTCTGGTTCTTTCATGACATAGCGGAGCAGCTTCGATCGGGTCGATACACTTGAGTTTGTGAACGTGGATCGGCGCAAATGGGTCTACTTAGAACAATAGTTGACTAAGAATAATTTGAGCCCATGGACTTTTCAATTTGTGGGTTGCCTAAGACCGGAAAGTATACAGTCATCAAATTGATTCGTCGGCCGAAATTCTTGACAGCTGGAACAGGGGCAGTCTTCAAGTTGGTTGTGAAAGCTAAGCGCGGAATTTTATTTTGAAAGGCACACGCTTTGATAGTCTACCGGGGAGCAAAGGCACACGCTAGGCTACTTTGATGAATTTTGCGGTGATTTTGAGCTGTCAAATGAAGCATTACTGCGAAGCATTTATCACTGTTAACCAAACAACGAAGGACAACTCAGTAAAAAGAGGGGAACGTAGGACAAGATGTCCAAATCACCTTTTCTCTCTTCTCATACATGCTAAACTACAAAATTTGATTATTGACGACGGGGCGAGGCATTCGGCCCGAGCCCAGACCTGTCCTTGTCCAAGGTGTTGATGTCTCTGCACGCCACTACATACGCACAATCAACCCACTATCCGAGGAGGAGAGGTTCTATTAGTTACTGAGCTGCGATTTGAATTTGTTTAGAGTGTATTTGGATATGTAATTTTTTATTTTAAATTATGTAAAATTAAATATTTTATGATAAGAAAATGGTAGAACACGATTGGATCAGCTACGTGATTAAATGTGTTCTGTATTAAGTGGTAAGTTGTGAATATTAATATATAAAAAAGATATTTCAGTGGTATTATCTACTGTCCACGTGTATTTTCTATTGGGGATAATTGCAATGTCCCCATAAAGGATTGATCGCACGGTGAAGTATAATGGCTGCTGCTCAACAGAGGCGGTAAATCACTGAAAGGAAGTAGTTAGATACGTCACTTGATTTTGACAGAATAAACGTCAAAAGAGTGCAAGCATTTTCAACAAAAAATGCCAATCTAATCATTTGACGCAGTTTACTGGGTTGATTTTTTCTTTGAAATTTTTTTACTTCTCCTATCTCATTTTATTTAATTCTTTTATTATATAAAAATATTTAAAATAATTAATAAAAATAGTTTAATATATTTTATATTAATAATAATATTATATATTTATTTATTTTTATTATATTATATTATTTTTATAAATATAATTAAATTTTATATAAAAATTCGTAATACTATCAAATGAGATAAAGACGTTTATTTTTTATGGTGTCTTGAATATTTATTGTGAGAGCATGTACTAAATTTTATTTATTTATTGTGTGCGGAGGAGGAGGATATGCCGGACAATTGGTTCTCTGAGTCCCAGCTCGGGGGTGAGAGCCTTGAAAGAACCGAAAACTACCTGAGTTACTGATTAATTCACGGGCCTTCCCCCAAAAAGAGAAAAAAATAAAAAATAAAAAATCACGGGGAAACCACCATATGTTATCGTGCTCAACCTCTAAGCGTCATGCTCCGCGGCAGTACGATTATCGTGTCAACAATTCCGAGGGTTTCATTAACCGTTTGGTTTATGATTCCTAGGAGATGGGCGGCATTTTTTACATGCTACCAACCGCATAAATTCATGCCTTTGGACTTCGATCAAGTCGTTAGCTACTTCTTCGCCACTGATCCGAGCTCTCTTGACGATTGAACAGAGCAAAAGCTGAAGATATCTCTGCTTCCACTGCCAGTTTACGGCTGCATGGGCAGTCAAATAATTGCATGTTCAGTTTGACTTTTAGTGAATGAACTGAAAGTTACCAACGCCCTCGAAACACATTAGTTTCCTCGAGCTAATGGAAATGAATATCCGGTGATAATTTATTTATGTTACGAGAAATAGAAATCAAAATCTCAGCATAGCAGCGGTACAAATTGTTACACCATTGGAAGTTTTATTCAAGATTATGGACAATATCGAGTGAAAGGGGTGTATCCCTTGTTTAACCCCTTCTTCGTTTGATCTTCTAAACTACTACTGGTAACGCCGTTTTTTACTATTTTTAACAAAAACAAAAAAGGAAAAGGAAAAGGAAAAAGGAGGAAAACCCGGACTAACGTCTCAAAGATCTGTGTCCTTGACCGCTTCCACATACCCGGCATCTTTCGCATTGGCGACGAAATGCAGGTCTTCAGCTTGGAGACTGTTCTTGCTCCTCTTCCGGAGATACATCTTCACGTAGAAGTTCAAAAAGAGCAAAAGAATAGCCCCATTCAACACAGAGTTGAACACCCAGGCCCCAATGCCATTGCACCCTCCCTTGATGATGTGCAACAATAGCACCCCAACGTGGCACACCAAGTTGCAGCCCAGAAGCACTATCTGGCAGTTGATCACAAACGGGAAGCACGCGCTCGGCAACCCTATGGCCGTCCAGAATCGGTAGCCGTACACCACGGCGTAGATGGACGTTGTCAGGAGAATTGCCAGCACTTGAAAGGATTGAGAAAATTCCAGCCACAAGAACGACATGAAAATTAATATCGAGTGATTGAAGACTTGGAAAGATGAGAGCTTTCGACGTTTTAGAATGGTGAAAATGGAGCGGAGGGTGTGCAGGAAACGGGAGAGATAGTAGATATAGGACCAGAGGAACACCCGACCGGAAGGGCGCGTTCCCAGAGGGAAGCAGAGGAGCCACTGGAAAGGCGTGGTCTTGGTGCGGCGCCAAAACCAGCGGGTGTCACGGATCTCGGCGGCGGAGGAGAGAAGGATTCCCGCGAAGATAGTCGCTGAAATGAGAGCCATGGAGAGTGAGTGAAGAGCGGGGAGGGGCCCAAGAGGAAGAGGTCGGTGGTTGAGAAGCCGACAAAAGCGGCGATAGAGGTGAAGAGGAAATACCACGTAGACCCCCATAAATGGGCGTGGCTCCAGCGGAAGCCGACGATTGCCGGATGCTCCGATAGGTAAAATCTAATGTTCTGAATCGGAATCATCATTTTGCTGACGAGAACCGGACGTTGCTCTAGTCGCGGTCATCGTCGACCTCCACCTCAGCTAATTGATTGGTGGTTCCTCCGGCAACAGGACCGGTGAACGTCCGAATAATTGATTCACAACATGATCAAGACATACACGAGAAGTAGTTCCTTCCCTTCACACAATTATCAACAGATAAGGGGGAAATTCTTGGGCTTTCCGTTGTAGGTTTCTCCCCTCCCTCTCCTCCTGTATTGGCGTTTCGGACTGCTCTCTTTGTACAAAAAGAGAGAAGATTGTTTTTTGGGTTTTCCTCTTCTCCTCTGGTAGGATGGCAAAGGCGTGGTGGAACTGAGAGAGGGAACGGTTGGGGCGGAGGGAACTTTAAGGGAGGACCACTGAGTTGAGGTTTGAGAAACGGGCGTTGTTGCCTGGGTTAAATGGTGGGAGCTGAAATCCGGAGGACTGGCGGGTCGTCTCAAGACTCCTTGGTGACCGCCAACGGCAGGGAATAGGGATGGTGTATTGGGGGTGCTTACACAGTCTTATTCCTGATTTTTTGGGTCGAAAATTTTCTGATTACACAATTAGTTGTTGTTTTATTTTGGCAGAAGATCTCGAAATGAGAATTTCATCAGAGGATTAATCCTCTCTTACTTTGCATGATATTCCTCGGAATCTTCCGCTATATGGCTTGAATTGTAAAGTGACTTCATTTATCGAAAGACGACTTTTTGATATTTTCTTGAATGTCATTATATAGACTCATAGAGTCCAACTAGTGTTTTTACCTAAATAAAAACAATCAGCTTCTGTAGAATTATGTGCGGTCCTCTACTTTCTTCCTCGGACTCATCATACCCAAAAAGCCAACATTGTTTTCCTCATGGACCCGATAACAGAGTTTAAAATGTTGGTCAAAATTGTTTACCTTTCAATTGCACTGTAAATTTTAAAATGGAATATTTAACTTTGTAAATGGTAGTTAAAAACAACGATCAGTAGCAAAGTAGAATGGGGAACGCAGCTCAAGTGCAGCGCCATCAATTGAGAATCAGATTATGTTGAAAATCGCCATAAGTTTGGCCAATCATCTTTCAACAGATATGCTGAGAGACGAAGTACATACGGTTCAATCAAAAGCCAAAATCAGCAACATGTGAAACACAACGACGACTGTTTAAGCATTTCTGCCAATAGTGGAGGGCTGCGGTGTGAAGTTAGACGTGCATGGCATGGGCGAAGCGTGCCAATTGTAATGTGGGTAGGTTTGTAAGCAGGGAATGGGAAATCCAGAAATGAATGAGCCGCGTCCTAATACTTGGGGGGGAATCCTTCAATTTATTGCACAAGAAATCATTCAAAGGCAACCGCCCATCCCATTTTAAACTAGTAATTGCTGCAGTTTCTGGCATATTGCGTATATGGACTTTTGAGTCCTATGGTTGATTGAACAAATTAAGCCATGATATTTTTGGTTTGCGTAGTGGTCGGCTGATACTGGTTTGCACACAAAGCTAATAAAAATAGGTTAGTTTTATAGTGGCCCCAAAGGAAAAGGAAAAGGAAAAGAAGAAAAGAAATATGGATCTCCGCCGTGTGTGATTTCCTTTCATGACATCTAAATACTCAAGACAGTCGGCGTGTAATGGTAACATTGAATTTTGTTGATAAGAACTTGCAATCAAATCATTCACCTTTTGAAACATTTACTTGTGGTTCGTGTGCAATTTCAATTTTTAATCAGTTGAAAAAATCTACAAAGCGCCAGACAACAAAGATAATCAGGATATGAGGGGGATTAGATTGCGAAATAACAAAAAGGCCAACTAATCATTTGTTTTCTTCTATCGTGGGAATTGATTACTTAATTAGTTGGGTGAGGTTGGATAAAGAAGATGCCCATCATCCGCATAGGGAGGGTTGAGTGCAATTTGCAATGAAGCCTAACTACTACCTCCGGGCTTTATTTCTTTATGGTACTGAGAGACTTAACAAGGATCAGCACGGACGCAACGGATCACTCCTTTTCTGCCTTTCTTTTTTCTTCATTTTCTGACTAATTGGACAATCATAACTCCAACTTCGTACCAAAACAAAAGACAAGATTGCAAATAATTTATTTTTTAATTAATTTTTTAACAACTTTGGGCTCTACGTGAATTAATTTTTTTAAATTTATCAAAAACAAAGAATTCCTTTTTTAATTTATTTTTCTCAATATCTCAACTATGAAATTCGTATTTTCCCTTCAAACAGCAAACTATAAACATCACGACGTTGTCCAAATACCACCACCTTTTTATTTCTGAGCCCAGAGTCACTTTTAGGACCAGGAAAGGTGTCATTCAATTGGGTCTACTTACTGATTCTAGTAAAAGCCCACTTTTTTGACCAATCATTTTATGTCCGCTATGCTTGAGCTAAAACCATATCTGTACAAAGTACTAGACATCGGCCTATATTGTAAGACCAACATGTTAGCCCACTAAATCCCTTTGGGGATGATTTCCTTGATAGCCTAACCGGACTGCCCAATGCCCATAGCTGACGATTATCCGTTGACTACCTCAAGGAAGTCGAATTGTAGCTGGAAACATCCAGCAAAAAAAAAAAAAAAAAAGAATTATAGCTGGAAATATCTTCAGAAGTCCAAGAGCCGAAACGGTTTTTGCGAGAAAGTCCCAGAATGTTCTAACAAAGGTCGACGGCGCCTTCTGCCGCCATGATATCATTTTAGGCCCCTCAATGTTTTCTATTGGCTTTATATTTTCGTCATCGTTACAGTGTTTAAGGTAAGATTCGCAACAGCCTTTCAATTGCTTCTGCCTGTTCTTTTTGTTTCAATATGTGGGGTTTGGTTTCTGCTTTCAATATGGAAAAAAGGAGATGATCTGGTATTGGCCGAGGATAATTTCTTATTGATTGCCTTCTATTGGGGTTTTATTTCTTTTTGACGTTAATCTTGCTGGAATTTCTCTTTTAGAAAGGTCAAGCGGGGCAATTAATTTTTTAAAATCGGTTCCTTGTCGTTGATTTTAGAGCTTGCTTTGAATTTAGATGCAGCATTTTGTTTAGAGTTAGCGTGCAGATAATCTGAATTTTTCTTCTCTGATCCATTAGGACATTGTTTCGATATTCTTTCAGGACTTTTTCTTATTGTTCGTATAATTTTGGTTTAAAGTTGCGTTTCTGGTCGAATGGTTAACTAATCGGGCGGTTACAAAGAGAAAAAGAAAAAAAGAAGATGGGTTTTTGAATTCTGGATTATGAATGCCTTCTTGGAGAAATTCTGGTATACTGGGATGTGATGTTTTCACATACTCGGTGGGCACTTAGATTTGTTGAAAATACATTCCGCTGTTAGGATCGTATATACACGGTTTGTTCTTTCTCCTCTTCTCCAACCCTTAGTGTCATTTTTTATAGGTTTATGGATGTTTTTCTTATTTTAGGTTCATCCGTAATTGGCGAGTTAGCTGAGTGTTGATTTTGGGGACATAATGGCAAGTGAAGCTAGTGATTCAGCAACTAGGCGAACTGAAACTCAGAGCTCTTCATCTTCAGCAAACGGGAATGGTGATGTTGGTGACTTTGAATGCAACATCTGCTTTGAATTAGCTCAAGATCCTGTAATTACGCTATGTGGTCACCTGTTTTGTTGGCCTTGCCTCTATAGTTGGTTGCGCCTCCATTCCCATTCGCATGAATGTCCTGTTTGTAAGGCTGTAATACAAGAGGAGAAGTTGATTCCCCTCTATGGTAGGGGGAAGACTCAGACTGATCCTAGGTCTAAGCCTATTCCCGGTGTTGAAATCCCTAATCGGCCTGCAGGGCAGCGACCTGAAACTGCTCCTCCACCGGAAGCAAGTGCTTTTCCAAATTTTCCAAATTTTGGGTTTGGACTATCTGGAGGATTTCTTCCTGTGATGATTGGAGGGTTTGGCAATCTTGGCATGTTGGCTGGGTTTTGTGGGTTTTTGCCATCAATGTTTAGCATTCAGATTAACAGTTTTGCAAACGCGACACCTACATACGGTACAACTTCTGGATATACACAATTTTTTCCTGGCGGATATCGCGATGGTGCTGTCCCTAGGGCTGCGGTGACCAGTCAAGGACGGGCAGAAGATAACAAGCTAATGTTGATCCTTTTAGTTGTTATTCTTCTAGCGATTATTAGCTGTATGTGGTGATAAATGGAATTTTCTGTATGTGGTGATAAATGGAATTTTCTGTATGTGGTGATCCTTTTAGTCGTCGTTCCCACCCTCCCCCCCATTAAATGCAAAAGCAAAGGGGCTTTCCCTTGACCCTTGCTATGATTGATGAAGAAGATTTTGACATACTTTGGTGGTAAGATGAAACTTTTATTGCGTAAAGTTAGAGGATAGGACTACTATGTAATATCTGTACAGTTGACAGGTTGAGAAACTTGTATTGGGCTTCTGATTACAAATTTACTCGCGGGTGATGTTGAGGATTGAATGAGTCGTTCGTTCTTCTCTAGTGGTTAAAAGGGTAAAGTCTATTGTGACAGCATATTTCTCTGTAACATTCCTGGGATATAGTTTTGTGGCATACTAACGTCTTAATGGAGTAGAAGCAGAAAAGTATGGAGCACGAGTATGTTAACGTTATGATTGTGAATGGGAAAGCAGAGACTGATACAATACTGTGTCATTACTGCTTCCAGGTGTGGTGCAAAACAAGCATATAAGTTGGTTATTTTTCTCTCTGTTTATTCGAAATTTTTGGAAATAACAGAGACACTGATCTTTTATTAGCACTCTCTTTTAGGGTGTTAAAATAGGGTGTTAAAATGGATTACGGTTCGGTTTTTGGTTTTACTATTTGATTTTCAGTTCAGTTTTTTTTTTTATTTTTTTCAAAATCAAATTAAACTATTTTATTATTCGATTTTACTATTCGGTTTTTCGGTTCGATTTAGGTTAAATCGAAAATCGAACTGAAAATTAAAATTTTAAAAAATAAATACAAAAATATATTATAATAATGCGTTCTTGTATTTTTTAAAAAAATAAATACAACAATGCATTATTATAATGAGTTATTGTATTTTTTTTAAAAATAAATATAAGAATGCATTACTATAATGAGTTCTTGTATTTAAATTTCAGTTTTTCGGTTCGGTTTTTCGGTTCGGTCATCTAAATCGAAAACAGAACCGAATTTTTTAAAATTAAAAAATCGAACCGAAACGAAAAATTATAAAAATAGAACTAAGCCAAAAAAATCGGTTCGAATCGATTATTCAGATCAATTCGGGTTTTGAACACTCCTACTCGCTTTCTATTTGACTTTTTTCTTCTGCTATGGAATCTGGCGCTGACTATAGTGAGATGAAGTGCTAGTTCTAGCATTGATTTACAAGTTGAAAATGCAAACGTTAAAAGCGGAGAGAAGTTTGAAGTGAATGTAAATGATACATTTTTTTAATATTAATGATGCATTAATTTTTATTTTAGTCAGTTAGTAATTTGTTAGTATTTTAATAATTATTTATTTATCAATAGAATTAGTATATATGGATAAAATTATTTAATTGAATATTTTATTTATATGTATATTTTTTATTAATTTATAAATAATTATTAAAATATTAATAAATTATTAACATACTAAGATAATGTTACTCGATATATATGAATAAAATTATTTAATTGAATATTTTATTTATATGTATATTTTTTATTAATTTATAAATAATTATTAAAATATTAATAAATTATTAACATGATAATGTTACTCAGATAGAATGACTAAGTGGGATAATGTTACTCGATAGAATGATTAAGTGGAACAGTTAAAATGTTAATGAATTACTAGTATACTAAGATAAAGTTACTCAATATGTCTCAGTAGATATTATGGGTAAGTGAACCGAAGTAATTTAGAAAAGGTACCATTCCTCGTTTGTATAGGCTTCTCTTTTATGGGCTGAGAGAAAACAAGTTGGAAATATTTCCTGCATACGAAGTTGTTTCTTTTATGAAGATATTATTCTGGATCATCTTCGCCGTCTAAGCTTAGAAATGAGAAAACCCCACGGGCTTTTAAGAATTATTTCGGAAATTGACATTATTGCTGGAACTTTTGTGAACTATTAAACCCATCGGGTGTGTTGTGCGAGAGTAGAGATTGTTTCCTGCAATTAAAGAATGAAATGAAAACTATCAAGAGAGGGGGAAAAAAGGAAAAGCAAACGAAAAAAGAGCTGTGTAGTTTGTGATAATGCCATGTGGAGCACAACATGGAAGCTGCTACGGAAAGTCTTCCTCCACCACTCCCGCACTGGGGACCCTAATAATGAGGAAAGAGTCTTCGTCCTTTCTCTTATTGAACTTAGAAATCCAAAAACTTCGCCATGACCATGTGAATTTGCACATGCAGTTGATCGATTTCTCTCGGGAAATTTCTTTACTATGTTTATCCATCTTTGATGACATTTCGACTGCACTGCGTTCCCTTAGATTTTCAGCCAACCATCAGCAAAGCCGCATCCAGAAAGCCCATCTTCTGCGTGCAAATTTACTCCATAAAGAAAGGCAAGAATCCACGAAAAAGGGAGCGTCAAAATATACGGCCACTTCTTGCACTAACTGCTTATCCTCTCCAAAAATAGAAAATTGCAGTTTTTTGAACATGTATGAGCGCTAGGGTGAGTTTAAGCATCTTCTTTATGGCCACTGTTTTCTTCCTTTTATGAGCTTTAATGAATTAAAGCTCAATGTCAAGTGGTTGAAAAGGTTAATATGTCACCATTAACATCACTTTTTTCTTATTTTTTCGGCGGCAGTTTCTAGTTCTGCTGTCCATTTTTGAAGCTCGGAAAAAACCCGGCGTTTTCTATGGTCGACCCACCTGGCCCCATCTTCCCGTCCGGAGGGTAGAGATGTGGCAGCTCCCTTTGCAATTGTGGTTGGGCAGATTCAAGTCTTTGTACACACTGATGGCTGCCGTGAATTATGGGCCAAAAGAGGGGGGCAACGAAAGAGCAAATTTGAGATTACAAAACCAAAAGCAACAGATGACGTTGCTGATGTGTTTCTTCTATCACTGTCACTGTTAGCTCGGCATCCCCACGTTATATGTTAATAATCTAAACTACCAGGCGGACACGGAGTCGCAGTAGGTCTCTCCATGGAGTTTAATTTGCATTTAATGTTCCTTTGGAATATCAGATAACAACAAACAAAATATCTGTTGCGAGAGGGCTCTCATGCTTAGCTTCCGACCTTTTACTTGCAGCTTAAAAAACCAATGCGGGCCTCCCCTTTTCCTCCCTTGTTGGTCACTAAACCCATAAGTTAATGCTGTATCATTCTGTCTGTGTAATTGAGGAATTGTGAATTTCTACTTCAGAAGGTTGGCATAAACTAAACTTCAATTTTTGTTGGTTTATCACTCAGCTTCTTTCCCATTCTGTCATGAGAATGCAACGCGTCTTCATATGATTTTAATTTTCTTTAATTTTTTTATTTCTTATGGCAGTGTTTTATATACGTAAATTTTTTTCTTTAAATAAAAAATATTGTCATGTGATAATATTATGGTACTTAAAGGAAGGAGATGATAGAAAAGAGAATATGGACCGATAAAATTTAATACATAATTTTTATAAAATATATAATAAAAATTTTCAATTCAAATTCTATCTAATCTAACTCTTTATATATTTTGAAAGAGAATGCAAACTAATTTGAAGTGGGTTGATATAGAAAATGTAATGAAGTGATTTACAATAAGGTTGGTGAGAGAAATAAATACCTCCCAAGTTCTACAGTATGTGTCATCTCCCTTAGATTTTGCCTCACCAATAACTGAAAAACGTCAAATGAGGCTATGTAGAACTATCCAAAGACGGGGACGGCTCAACCGAAGGGCAGTAGAACTCAACCGTGACTGATGAGTACGCACAACACGAGGGCCACGGTTTACCCCATCTAGTGATGCAGTCCGTAAAAGGTGCTAGTCCGCCAATTCACATTAACTACGATCTGAGTCGTTAACTTAAATAACATATTATAGTCTTTTAGAGCGAATAAATCTACTATTACTTTTTTGCCGACTTCGTCAGTCAGCATTCATCACCAAGACCTATAGAGGTAGACTTGAAGGAAGCCACTGGCTTCGCGAGATCTTTCCAAAATTCTTCGCTGCCAGTTGTGCCTCCTTCATATGATGCCAAGTTTTGTATTTCTGGGGTGCTTTTGTGCTGCTCTGCTGATCGTTTCTCGCGTTGCTCTCTCAGCTAGTTTAGCCAATGCAAATGATGGTACGAAAACCAATCGTCTCCAGTTCAGAGAAGCCCCAAAATTCTATAATTCTCAGATATGTTCTTCCCTTAATTACACAACCACGGCTGCAGCCACCGCCACCGACAATAGCAGCGAGACTAGTAGCAGTAGCATTTGCTCCCACAATGCAGTTCATGTAGCCATGACACTTGATATGGCCTATATCCGGGGCTCAATGGCAGCTATTCTCTCGGTTCTTCAACACACTTCTTGTCCAGAAAACGTGGTCTTCCATTTTGTTGCTTCATCTTCCGCAGACATCATTCACCTCAATCTCACCATTGCAAAATCATTTCCATATCTCTACTTCAAAATATACTGCTTTGATGATTCGGCGGTGGCGGGCTTGATATCCACCTCCATAAGGGCTGCCCTCGACTGCCCTCTAAACTACGCACGCAACTACCTTGCTGACCTCCTCCCCGCGTGCGTCCGGGAGGTGGTTTACCTCGATTCTGACCTAGTTCTGGTGGACGATATTGCAAAACTAGCTGCAACGCCGCTGGGAGATGAGGCAGTTCTAGCGGCACCGGAGTACTGCAATGCGAACTTCACTACCTACTTTACGCCCACGTTTTGGTCCAACCCTTCTCTTTCATTAACATTAGCGAATCGCAAACCTTGTTACTTCAACACGGGCGTAATGGTCATTGATCTTGAGAGATGGAGAGCTGGAGATTATACTACCAAGATAGTAGAATGGATGGAGCTCCAAAAGAGACTGAGAATATATGAGTTGGGTTCACTGCCCCCTTTCTTGCTAGTTTTCGCCGGAAATATAGCTCCGGTTGATCATAGATGGAACCAACATGGTCTTGGGGGAGATAATTTTAGAGGCTTATGCCGGGATTTACACCCTGGTCCGGTGAGCCTGTTGCACTGGAGTGGAAAGGGAAAACCTTGGGCTCGACTCGATGCCAACCGGCCTTGTCCGTTGGATGCCCTTTGGGCACCTTATGATCTCCTGCAAACCCCATTCGTTCTAGATTCTTGAGGTATTTTATTCCTGTCTTTTCATTGCTATTATTTACTAGTAATATCTTCAACATTTAGGACAGGGTTGGTGTGCAACAAATATACTGCTTTGTCTAACATAACTCCTCATACTAATCTTTGGCAGAGGTTAATTTGTAATATAATCTGAAACGCAACAAGAGAAGGCAGAGATCCTCCTCTACTGGTACTGGGTACACAATTTCCATACTGAACAGAGAGATGGTACTGAAGCATGCCTAGGCGAGTAGTGATGTTTTGTAGATTATACAGTTACTGGCAGTTTTTCCTGTTTACACACTTGCTATTTTGGACTTCTGTACCATCTCCAACAACTCTATTACGGGGTATACAGTAGTTAGTAACAGTTGAGATGAATCATTACAGATCAACACGAAAGTTGATATTCATATTTCTCCTTTTTTCTGCAGTAACTTCTGTCTGTCTAAATGCGCAATTGCCGTGCCTCAAATTCGACGCAAGCCACTGATTCTTCACCTTACTTTTTAACTTTCACCTGGAATATCTACCTGATCATTCCTTTTTTCAGTTCTGTCGATTTCACGCAGTTTCTACATCTTCTTAATTGTATATCAGTTCTGTCGATTTCACGCAGTTTATACATCTTCTTAATTGTATATCCAGATCAATGTTTTTTTCCCTCAAACATCATAAAATTTCAACTGATGAGAAAGCATTAAATGCCTTCAGAGTTTGCTGGGGCTGTAGTTCCTTCGTGTGGTCTGGAAAATGAAAGAGTAGCTAAAGCAATTACACACTCCGCTTGAGAGAAATGGTCGTGTAGACATGGAGGCTAAGGCTTGTTCTCGGCCAACTTTCCCTACAAGTAACGTTTAGAGCAACTTGGAAAAAGTTTCGATAACCAGAATATAACCAAATTAAATTAGACAAAATTCTACTCAAGCAAGAAAGATTCGACAGCCCTCGTCGATTTTATTTCTGAAAAGAACGGAAAATGACGATGAAGGCAAGCATAACAAGCATAATATATTGAATTGTGGAAGAGATTTTCGTTTAGACTGCCTTTCTGATAAGTGATGGGAAAGACCTAATTGAGTGGGAGATACTTAAAGCCAAATTTTGACGACCGGTGGGTGACCGCGGAACATGCGTGCGCACTTTGATGCCACCTCATACACTTGTCTATGCACCAAAAAGGCCGGGGGAATGGGGGGAAGGCTTCGAAATATTGCCGAGTTCTCAAGCTACTGCGCTGTGAAGGCTCTGCTTTACTTAGCAACGTCTCCCGCTTTTGAGAATATTCGGAAAAAATGACACCTTGGCATTGTATGCTTGCTTTTGTTTGACCATTAATTAATTTATGGTTTTAAAAGACTAATATTTACTTTGGATCAGTGAAAGAAAGCTAAAATTTTATATTTTAAGTTTTATAAAAATAAATTTATATTAAATTTTATTGTAAATTTTAATTTTAAATATATTTTAAATATTTTTTTCTTTTGGAGATTAGAGAGAAGTAGGAAGAAAAATTATATGTAATAGAAGCTTCTAGAAAACTGACCTTTTAAACGAAGAAAAATAGCATTTGGTAAGCTTGTGTTTTATTATTATCTTTAAGGGCAAGATTAACATTTTAAAAAATTAGGATTTATTCATATTGTAACTTACACTGAACTTTTTTTAAATATTTTTGAGTTTTAATAAGATTTATAATTGATTTTTTAAAGAAAAAATGTAAAGTTATTACAAGAAAATTGGGGGGGGGGGGGGGGAGGTGGGGGAGGAAAGGAGTTAAATGGGGCAGGAGGAATCCGTCCCATTATCCAGCGGATCTCTCATCCTTCCGCTTCGTTCTCTTCTCCCCAGTTTTTTCCCCAAAACCCTTCGTCTTCTCCTCCTAAAGTAGCAGTAAAACAGCTGGGCGGAGGGGAATTAATGTGTCGGTGTAGACTTGACTCAATTGCAAGGCTTTGGTTTGAAAATGGACAGCGTCTTTGTATGAATTAAAACACGTGGCCACGGACCATTAAAAGCAAGGCGTTGCGTTGGACATGCAGCAGTCAGCCTTTGATCGTTCTAAAAACTTAACCCACTAGACCAGATATGCGGGGCCTCCGTATCGTCGGGATTCTTCACCCGCAATTCTTTTTTTTTTTTTTTTTCAGTTTTGCAGTAGCAAATACTATTTCTTTATTTTTTTTTAGGATAAGTGCAAATGCTATTTGTGTTCCATTCACGAAACTTCTTTAATTAATTACTCAGGAGAAGAGGACCGGTTTTACTTTTATATTACTTAATATTTATTATAAAAAGTAGTTTAATTTTGAATATTATAGTAGAAAAATTTGTATTGCTGGTAAGATGATTAAAGAAAGTTGAATTTTTTTAGATACTTAAAAAAATAAAAAATAAAAATATTTAAGTAATTAAATTTTTTAATGTAAGTAATATTTTATTAGAAAATTGAATTTTTAAAAAAGTATTAATATATATTCTAATTATATACACACAAGTTATATGTATGAATTATGAATAACTTAACATGTATTGGTAGAATAAATAATTAATTTTGACATATTATTTAATAATTAATAAAATTACATGATTATAAATATATATAAATATATATTTCATTATAAATACACAATATAAATGTATATGTCTATGTGTGTGTGCATAATACTATATATATATATATATATATATATATATATATATATATATAAGAATTCATATATACATAAGATATAATTTCTTAATATTTATATTATATATATTCTTTAAATAAGTAGCTATATATTACTATTTTAAAAATTAGAAGTTAGGTTATATCTTGAAAATGTATCATACGATATATATACATTTATAATATAAATGAAAATTTTAATTGGAGATAATTGACAAAAAAAAAGGGATAAATGGGTGATATATTTGAAAAAAGAGGGGACAAGTCAGGGACAACCTCCTTCTTGTTCCTGACCCATCCCTAGTGGCGGGAAAGATTTTTCTCCCCGCCCTTGGTTTGAGACCCTAGTTAAATTGAGGATTCACCGACCCTGATTTAACTGGCGCTGCTTCCATCCCTACTCGGGGGCTTTTGCTTCCGAAGTACTTCGGCATCCAAGTATGGTGTCTAATTTTTTCCCCACGAAAATCAACCTTGACTTTATCAAATTAAATCTTTTCTTTATTGTACGCTAAGGTTCTCAGCTCCCCCTGGATCTCGCGCCTCTCTTTCAGATGTGAATATAATTTTCTTTCCGAAGAATTCGGGTCAACTTCTTGGGAGGATTTTCTGGGTTTTTCTTTTGTTCCTTTGACTTCGAAGTCTATAATCTTTTCTGCCACTGTTTGATTTTGACCCGTCTCAATTTTTCTAATGATACTGTGGAGTAGTTTGGTTCTGTCAGCATTAAGGACAAAATCTTATGTAGTGATGTAATAATTCAATCAATTAATTAGTATTTTCTGTCTTGCAATTAATTCTATTTTCCTCCCCCTTCATGTCTCTTGAAAAAAAGAAAAGGCCCCTCAGAGGACAAAAGAAGAGAAAAGACCAAATCTATTCAAAATGATTTTTGGAAAGAAAAAACAACAGATGAGAAGAATCCGGAAATCGGCATGCGTTTATTACGCACTTGAGCCATTTTTCCTCTAAAGGGCCCAATAGCAGGGCCCAACGGGGAGACAGCGCGTGCCAAGTCTTCCGAGGTCTTCTTTCTCGGTTGCAGTTTGCTAGGGATCCACAATTGCGGTAACAGCGTTGTAGGAGGAACAACTTGGGCTATCATTTCTCCCACTTTGAGATTAAGATATAGTAATACCAAAAACAGCCTAAAACGTATGGTTAAAAGCCACAGGATTCAATAAATTGAGAAAGGACTATTCACTCCTTGGATCCTCTGTAGTCTTTGGACGATAAAAAGAAATCCTTATGCTTTAGTGGCCTCAACGTAGTAGTCTCCGCGGCGGGCTTCATGATGTCCCCGGGCGTTTCTCTTGTGAAAATGTCTGTAGTAAACATATTGTAATATGATCTGTTACCAAATTCTATCAAGGAACCCAAAGAAGTCCTCATCATAAAAGGCACAGGGAAGAAATGAGCTTCACTACAATAAGTATACGCGACATTCTTGTTCTTGTAGAAAATCAGGCAAAGGATACAAATAAGTCGAGCACCACGCATGCAACAGCATCCAGCAACCAAGGCATATTTGCTTTAATTTTATTCCATTCCGTTGTTCTTACAAGAATGCTGCATTCGATCATAAGTAAACGGACAAATGAGAAACACACACAGCAAAACAGCCACACTCCCGAGATAGATAGACAGAGTACCTGGCTACATAAGTCGTATTGGCCGTTAGTGCAAAGATAAACATTAGAGGATTTAAGCCCTGTAGAAGTTAGAATGGAAGTCTCAAGACTCTTGAACAGGATATTTGATCCAAATTAGTTATACTTGGCCTGAATTAAGACTAAAATGGTCAGGAAAATGTTTGGAGTTCCTCACCTCCACACTTCCTCTTTTAATCTGTTGAACAAAGGAATAACGTTGGTCAGTTGCAAGGAGTATACTATCAGTAAAATAAAGAACAGCAGGAAGTTCTTCAAATGCGATCACTATGATTTTAGTTCATCTCTATACTCACGTTTAGCCAAATTTGTGGTATTCGACCGCCCATGTATATAGCAGCCATCATCCATCCCAGCCATTGGCCAACAACATTATCTCCAGTCCCACCTCCATGCTGCAATTGAGTTGAAAATAGGGGGGTTCTAAAAGAATTGAAATTCATCAAGAAAAAGCTAAGTGCTACCGAATCATACTTGTAATAATTTTCTCCCACTTAATCCAATGTAAGCTTGCATCATGGCCTGAGTTTTGTGGGGCATGTTGATTGATGTCGCCAAAAATGCTCCATAACCAGCCTGAAAGTAGTTACCATATGGACTAAAATTACTACCACTTATCTCACAGCTCTAAAAAGATTCCGTAATTAAAGATAAAAAGAACAGATTGCGCCTGAAAAGTGCACTCTGGAAGCTAATCACATTGGATCACACGTATGGAGTACATTAATTTCATATAGTTCAATTTCTCTTGTTGTTCAGGAAGTATTTCTGTTTCTATGTCATTTCTTCTGCAAAAGGAACCATTTCCTTTGCCGATCATTCATTTTGAGTAGTAGGTTCTGGTTATCTGATGGACAGGGAAAAAGAACCCAATTTCGAACTTCAAACTGAATAAACTTGTTGCAGGTTGTGAATTTTCTATCTCGCAAGTTTAATGATCTTGATATGCCATATTCTTTAAAAGCATATCATCTGTGATGGTTCGGAGACAACAGACAAAGACAAAGACTAACTGACAAATCAAAACGTCTGTATGCAGTTTCCTGAAGTGGATACAGCCTGCATGAATGGGGATTGATCTGTATAAAAACCCACTACATATGAGAAACGACAAAACTTGGCATAATTTAGAGTTGACGGTCACGATCTAGAGATTAGTAAATGATTAAGAAATATTTCCAAAGCTTAATTCAAAAAGATAAATTAACCAATGACAATCATTCTTGTAAAGTAACACAAGGACTTGAGCTTGTCAAACAGTTGATGGAAGTGGTTTCTAGCAAAAAGAAAGTTGATGGAAGAATGTCATTTCGCACTAGGTTAAAGTAGAAGATGTTGTAGACAAGAAAGAAAATGACACTTACGGATCTGGGGATCGGTTTAGGTTGGCTAATGGATGCCTTTGTTGGTGTTGTTTCGGTTGTCTCGTCCTCAGATGAGGAGCCGTCGTCAATGCCAATGGCTGAAGGCCCACTTTTCACGGGCCAAAGATAAGATCGAAATGGCGGGGTTGCGCTGCCGGCCAAAGATCTCGCTGACCTGCACCACTCATCGGATCCAATATAAAAAGCCATTAATTCTAAAACGTCCTACTTTTGGCTGTGATCGGGAAATTATATAGCAGTTGATAATTATTATCCTTTCAAAAGTAGCAAAACATACGCACGTGTAGTAGTAGTCTTTGCGCTGTGCTATTCTGATAGTGCCATTGGGTATTGGAATTCCTGAATCAGTCAACTCTGGAGGTCTCAGAGGTTTCTTCACATCTTCATCGTTCTGAAAAAGCACGATCAAGAATAGCCCAACCCTAAGCATTCTTCTTTTGTTCTGTGGTAGAGAATTGGAGATTACTAGTATTTGAAGCTGAGGAAACCTGATGTTTTACCTCTTGCTTGGAATCCTTCTTTTGGCCTTTCCACCATCTGTATGCATAATCATAGTACAAGCTCTGCAATACTAGCAGTAAAGTTGTCGTCGTATAGAGCTGCCCATGAATTATCATCAGGAAAAAATTCTAACGAAACAAGAATTAAATTTCTCCATCCGAAGGCATAAAAGAGAACAAAAAATAGCATTATGTAAACTAATAACCGTAAGACCGGAGCATCAAGCAGCATATTACCACAGCTGTGTAGAATTGAGTCGGCAACTGCGTCCAGAAAAGGAATTGAAAACGTATAGTTAGTGGGTGAGAGAAAAAGTGTTAAATGCACTGAGAAAAGGATGGATTTTTGCAGAGCGTGGAGATTGTTTGCTATAGATTGCATAAGTACAGAACATTTATATTTGTTCCTAATAGCACAAAAATACATCAGCCAATTCACAAGTCTCTTATGGTATAATGTTGCTATGTGTATGATATATGGGAATACTCACTACTGCTATAAGGTAATCGAAAAGGGAGGAATATTTCAACTAATGGCACTCAAAGCATGGCAAGAGAAAAGCTTACTGTTGCAGGCTCTAGAAGGCAGCCCACTAGGTTGAATATGTCGCTGCAGGAGAAGAAGAAACACAAACTCATCAACCCAAAGATCTTTATATGTTTTCAAGTGCAATAGTATGACTGTTATACATATGTAATGTTACAGAACTGTAGTTTTTTGTCTAAATATTGAATGTGGAGACGGATTAATCAGAGACAGAAAAGGGAAGCTGACAGACCCGACAACCCAAGTGAGGAGAAACAAAAGAGAAACTCCATGGCTGGACTTGGTGCGGAAGTTGGTGATGATTTGTGGGATTTCAGCAACAGCCCAAAATAGAAGGCTTAGAAGGCCGAAAGCGAAGGAGAATTCATCTTTGAGGTTGCAAAGGCAATCCTTAAAGTACTGATCGACCCAACCCACGCAAGGCTTCTGTTCTCTTACACAGTAAGAGATTGAATTCTCCTGCCACAAAGACAAAGGCTTCATTTTTTTGGTTCTTTCTTCTGTTCTCTCTCCCTCGAAGGAGTGCTAGTTTTGATAAGCACTCGTTTACTCCTGCGAGTGGCCATGATTAGGAGGCCATTTAAATTGAAGAAAATATTTGCGGGCGGCCGAGGATCGTCGCTTTTACAGTTATACCCTTCTTGTTTAGGCAAAGTTTTTTCTTCAGATCAGTTTTTTTAATAAGAAATTATCTATTAAAGTTAAAATACTCAGATTATTAATTAAAATAATTTTTAAATTTCTTCTCTGAGGAGTTGAAAAATAAAATAATTAAAAAATTAGAACTAAAAAAATAAAAATTATATAAAAAGTAAATAATTATGAGTATATTAATATTTTTAAATTTACTTTTTGAAATAAGTAGAAGATTGGGAGAGGATCTAGAACAAGTTAGGTTGGCAGATCCCTTCAAGGAAAAGGGTGGAAAGATTACTTAAAAAAATTGTCACAATCTATGTAAAAAGAAAGGGTGATGGCACCAAAAGTAGAAGAAAATAAGGTGATCCAAACCAAATTTTGAGTTGTCGACCAAAGCCATTGCTCGGAGCTGGTCGATTGATGGAGATGTAGAATAGTTGCTCGCCGAGAGGCAGAGAAAAAGTGAAGAGGAGAGATTCTCACACAAGATCGGGCATTACCTATTGAGGACTTCATTTTTATGGGGAAGGCAATCGTGTCATGGTTTGTTTTCTCTTATAAATTGTACAATAATATATAAAACTATATGAATTTCACAATATACTTTTTAAACTATATAAGATTAATCCAAGGACTAGATAGAACTTCTAGAGTACTGTCGAGCAGAAAAGAAAAGGAAAAAGAAAAGGAGTATAACAATGAATTTAGACGTACTTTTAGCATATATGTCCTTGAAAGGGGAGTTTGTTGCTCAAAGGCACAAATCCATGGAGTGGCAAAACATACCATGTCTTTCAACTTCATCATCGTCTTTATTATTTATTCAATCATTGCTCGGCGTGCAATGCTTTGTAGCTATGGGCCTGGGGGGTAAGCTCTAAAAGTGAGAAAAAGGTCCCCCGCTCTACGAGTAGCCGCAGGCATCCCGGAACTCCAAAAAGTGAACACAAATCACGGTCGCCGCATATGCTTTATGGTGAGATCCGATGCTCCAAAACTCAAGAATCAAACAGTACGACGTTGGAATATACAGAGTCGCATATTCTTTGTCACTAGAAATCTCATGTTGCTGGCCTCTTAGACTCCGTATATATTTGAACATTTTGTTCTGTTACTCCTCTTTATCTTCAACTACTCCATTTTTTCTTAAAAGAAATTCAGACAAGAATCAAGATCCCAAACAATCTGCTTTTCCAGATTTCAATCATTGGTTCTAGTAGCACCGTTGAATTTGAGCGCAAGACCGTCTAAATGCATTCAATTATCTTATCTCCTTGTACTCGAACCAGGATGTGTCCCAAGAATTGTACCACCAAACTGTGGCTAAAATACCAGCCACGGCACCACCACATGAATGCACAAACAAACAAACAAAGTTGCTCACTTCATTCGTTTGCTACACAGGAACATATATTCAGCGGGCCGGGGTGCGGGGTTGGGGGGTTCGCTGTTAGAGTCTTGAATGTTACTTTCATTTGAGCAGCAAAAAGACGCCGCTGCTGCAAGTAGTGGTGGTCTTGTTTCTTCTTTTTCTTTAATAATTCATGTATTTTTCGTATAATAACGACAAAGAACAAACGGGTGATACAGCTATTAAAGAGCAGCCACGGTGCGCGGCAAGTTGTAGGAGAAAGTGGGTACACGTGTCGTGTTGGTACACACTAGTTCTGTCAAAAATGATAACGATTGAATTGGTTATCATCATCATCGGATGAACCCATTTCTCCATTCCTCTGTTTTGTCGTCTTACCATTATGAATCTTGATCCAACACCAAGCGTGTAAAGAAATATAAGACCAAAAAAAAACACTACTTCACTGCAACTGTGATTTTATTTCTTAAAATGAATGAATGATTATGATGACAATTACAGCCTTATAAATACTAAAAGAACCTAAAAAAGCTCAACTAAATCAACGTTTATTATTCTAAATAAAAGACACTAACTCCTAAATAAAAGAACATCAATTTCCTAAATACATGGAAAACTGAAATTAACTTGAGTCAATCTGCAAGACTAAGTCAGCAGTAAGTTGCACTAATTTGCAACATTCCCCCTTAGTGCAAACTTACCATCAACGACACCAAGAGCACTTCGAAACATTTCAAACTTTGCTTTACTAAGTGCTTTTGTAAATATATCAGAAACTTGTTCTTCTGTTCGTACTTTCAGTAGTTAAATGTCCTGAGACAAAACCTTTTCTCGAACGAAATGGTAATGTGTTTTGTGCGGGCATGAAAAACTGGATTTCCAGCAAGCTTAATTGCACTTTCATTGTCACAATGAATGGGGACTGGATAGTCTAAGACACAAAACATTTCTTGAATAAGCCTATTTAGCCAAATACACTCCTGCGTGGCCATAGAGGCTACTATATATTCAGCTTCACAACTTGAAAGAGCAACAGAAGTCTGCTTCTTACTGCACCATGAGATAGCTGCTGAGCCTGTATTAAAACAATACCCTGTTGTGGAGCGCCTATCATTTACATCACCAGCCCAATCTGCATCTACAAAACCAGTCAAAAGAAATGATGTATGCTGCTTATACATTAACCCAAAATTTAGAGTGCCTTTGACATATCGAAGGATCATTTTTGCTGCAATCAAGTGACTCTCACATGGTTTGTCCATGAACTGAGATATGACTCCTACAGAGTATGCAATATCAGGCCTTGTGATAGTTAAATAGAATAAGCTACCAACGAGCTGTCGAAATAATGTTGCATCTTCTAGCAGTTTTCCTCCATCTTTAATTAACTTAAAGCAAGGTTCCATAGGAGTAGTCATTGCTTTTGATTCCCCCATACGAAAACGATTCAGTAAGTTTTCTGCATATCGTTTTTGAGAGACAAAATATCCATCTGAATTTTCAACCTCTAAACCAAGAAAACAACTTACTTCTCCCAAACTCTTCATTTCGAAACAAAGAGACAAATCATTTTGAAGATGAGTTATTTCAGCATTGTCATTACCTGTAATGATCATGTCATCCACATAGAGAAGGAGCATTGTGCATACTGAAGCTGTTTTCTTAATAAATAAACTTGAATCTGCATCCGAAGACTTGAAACCACAGAAGCTAAGATATTGAGCGATTTTACCATACCATGCACGTGGAGCTTGTTTGAGGCCATATAAAGCCTTCTTGAGTCAGCACACATAATCTGGAAACTCCTTAGAAATGAATCCATGTGGTTGCTCCATAAAAATATCTCGATCCAACTCCCCATAAAGGAATGCATTCTTCACATCTAATTGCCACAATTTCCAGCCTTTGTAAGCAGCTAATGAAATGATTGTTCTAATTGTCACCATTTTAGCAACAGGGCTAAACGTTTCCTAGTAATCCAAACCATATTGCTGACAGAAGCCACGAGCAACAAGACGAGCTTTATACTTGTCGACAGTACCATCAGCTTTTTTCTTCAACTTGTAAACCCATTTGCAAGTAACTAATTCAACATTCTGTGGCTTTGGAACAAGCTCCCATGTACAATTCTTGTTTAAAGCTGATATCTCCTCTTGCATTGCTTCTTCCCATTCAGAAATGCCTTTAGCTTCATTGTAAGACTGAGGTTCATTTTCACATGAATCTCCCATCAAAAAACAGGACACAACAGAGTAATGATTTAACTGAACTTCATAATCAGTTAAATACTTGGGCTGCTTTCTATGTCTGGAAGACATCCGAGTTGCAGTCCCTATAATCTCCCTTTGCTGAATATTTTCTCCAGAATGAGTAGTAATACTTCCCCTTTCACTGGATGCATCATCATCGAAGAAGGGTGAAAGATCAGCTGTGCTGGTATTCATATCTACATGAATCTCATAAGATGAAACTTCGTCAAACACCACATCACGAGAAACAATAACTTTCTTTGTTTCTGGATCCATACATCTCCATCCTTTCCTGTGAGTATCGTAACCAACAAAAATACAACGCCTTGCTCTTGGGTCAAGTTTAGTTCGATTAGTTTTTGAGATATGAACATAACACACTGAGCCAAAAACTCGAAAATAACTCACATTGGGTTTTTGGTGGTATAGTGCTTCAAAAGGAGATTATTTTGTCCCTGACCATGGAGGTAGACGATTTATGACATGACAGGCTGACTGAATAGCTGCTGCCCATAGCTCTCTCGGAAGCTTCTTTGCATGCAACCATGACAAGCACATAGATGTGAGATGTGCCAACTTGCGTTCAGCAACTCCATTTTGCTGTGGAGTTTCTGGACAAGTCATTTGACGCCGAATTCCATGTTCTCTACAGTAATTTTGGAATTGATCAGACATGTATTCCCCTCCATTGTCGGTTCGTAGACACTTTATTGGCAGCCCAAATTCTTTCTCCACCTGCTCCTTGAACTGAATAAATTTGGAAAACGTCTCACTTTTTTGTTCTAAGAAAAACACCCAAGTGTACCGAGAGAAATCATCCACAAGAATCATTACATAATGAAAACCATTGAAACTGGGTGTTCTTGTTGGCCCCATTAGATCAGAATGAACCAGTTGTAGCGCAGCAGTAACTCTACTATTCGAATTTGGGAAAGGAAGGCGATGTGATTTTCCATATTGGCAACCAGGACAAACCACACCTTGATGAATTTCTTTAAAGTAAGGAACTCCATGAAGGAGTTTCTTTGTGGAGATTTTCTGCAGCAATTGATAGCCAACGTGGCCTAACCGAGCATGCCAAAGTGTCACACTTGCATTCTAACCTGTCTTTTCAACATATGCAGCACTTGCAGACAATACATAGAGTGAATCTTTTCTTTTTCCAATAGTTAAAACATCAGCTTCAAGTTGTTTTATATTGGAAATAATTTTTACATCTTTTGGACCAAAAAGAACATACCTCCCAGAATCAGCATTCTGAGAAACTGAAGCAAGATTCTTCTTTAAGCCTGGAACATGATAAACATCTTTGAGAGAAACGCTTTCAGCATTTGAAATATCTTCCTTGATGTTGAAATTTCCTTCTTTCACCACTGGATGTAATGAATTATCAGCTGTAATAATGGCTCTGTTTCCACTATGCGGACGAACATCAGAGAGCAAAGAGACATTTCCAGTTGCATGATGAGAGCAGCCAGAATCAACAATCCAATCCTTGCTATAGTCAATAGAGATATTAACATATGCTTCCACATTGGTTTGTTGCTCAGCAGAATTCACAGTAACATGTTCATCAACAACTTCAATGGATAAGCATTGCTCCCACCCGAGTTGGTCAAACTCATTTGTTTCATGTGCAACATTTGCTCCAGTAAGATTTACCCGACAATTTTATTTAATATGGCCTGATTTTCCGCACCGATTACATACCACATTCACACGACAATCCCGCTTTAAGTGTCCTGCCTTTCCACACTTATAACAACCTTTTGAATTGCCTCTTGACCATCCTTCAGCTTTGGATTGCTTGCTGTCAACTGAGGAATGTTTTTGAAAAGAATTGTTTTTTGCTTTTTCTTTTATATAAAGAGCATCCTCTACTAGAATAGGTGATTGCTTGTTGTTGCTGGCCATTTGTTTCATCAATGCCTCCTGATTTGAAAGCAGATTCTCCAACTCAATAACAGAATGTTGATTTGCCCACCCTTGTATCGAAGAGATAAATGGCATAAACTCTTTCCGCAGTCCACGTATAAGATAACGACGCAAACGAGCATCACTTATAGGCTCCTCCATATCTAATTCTAAAATTTCAGAACACAAGGTTTTAACTTTCAAAAAATATTCTGAAACTGAAAATTTACCTTGAGCCATCCCTGCAAGTTCATTCTCCAAAAACTGAAGCCTCATCGTGTTCTTTTGAGTGAACAACCTTTCAAGTGTCTCCCATACTTGCTTTGGTGACTTCTCATCACGAACTTGCTCGATATACTCTTGACTAATCGATGTTCGCAAAGCAAACAAAGCTTTGCCACACTTAATTTTCCACTTCCTCCTTAGTTCTGCATTCTGTGGTATATCTTCTGGAATTACAGTATCATCACCAGAGATAAGATCCCACAAATCCTGCCCTTGCAGATAAGCTTCCATGCAAAGCTTCCAGTAACTATAATTGTTACCAACTAGCTTGTCTATAGAGACACTGCTTCCACCATTCATTTTAATTGAGGAATAAAACACTTGATAGGCAACCAAGGCTCTGATACCATGTAAAGAAATATCAGACAAAAAAAAAAACACTACTGCACTGCAACTGTGATTTTATTTCTCAAAATGAATGAATAATTATGATGACAATTACAGCCTTATAAATACTAAAAGAACCTAAAAAAGCTCAACTAAATCAACGTTTATTGTTCTAAATAAAAGGCACTAACTCCTAAATAAAAGAACATCAATTTCCTAAATACATGAAAAACTGAAACTAATTTGACTCAATCAGCAAGACTAAGTCAGCAATAAGTTGCACTAATTTGCAACAAAGCGAAGCTCTGAACCTATTTTATTACTTTGTTGTCAGCTTTCATGGTTTTCCAACTGTCACCCACAAGTGCCGCTAATATTACATCTGGCTTCCGAACCGGACATGTGTATGTTCGATGCAAGAAGCAGCAAGAACCAATCTGTCCAGGAAGGACGACATTGGATGTTCAGAGCGCTGCTTTTCTCCAACGGCCATATATCAACAGATTCGAAGTGTCGACTTTGGGTAGTAGAAACGACGGCAAAAACTGCTGCGCAACGGTTTACAGAAACGCCATTTTAAGCATTAGTAGTATGCCTCCCTTAGCTTTTCGGATTTTCTGTGGACGGGAACATTATATTTCTTGATAACAGTACACGTGAGTTTTATACGAGGAAAAGAAAACTCGGTCAAAGACACGTACGAATGCAAGATACATCGACGACAGTTCAAAACGATTGTACAAGTTCTCATCTTGTCCACGGGAGAACCACACAGATGGTTCATTTCCAGCTCACCATCTCTTTGAAGAGTAGCTCATCTGTAAAATACCGTGCCTTCTGCTGCCTTTCTTCCTGTATCCCAAGCATGCAATTAGCACATCCAAGAAGGCATTCCCTCGCATCCTTGGGTCTGAATGGCCCTGATTATATAATAAGTGCTAGACTGAGAGTGCATGAGAAAGATAGCTTGTTTTACATTAAGGGACTGTCAATGTACTCAATGATGTCCAGCAATCCAGACTGGTAAGTGGGATAACACAGCTGCACTCTCAGTTCTTCTTTCATTCTTGTATTAGAAACCCGCTTCCCTTTCCGGTGATCTCCCTCAGAGACGAGAAATTCTGCTGTTTCACAAGACGAGCATTGCACTTTCTGTTGTGGCCATTTTTTCTTGACCAGATTCTGTGCAAATGTAAATACTTCAGCTCGTGGAGCAGGGTCATCATCTACAATATTGTATATCCTCCTGAAACCAGAATCAAAAGATTTTACTTACCTCATACAGGAAAGGAACTTTTGAACAATTATGACAAGAAAAGCAGAAAGGAGTATTAACGGTCTAAATGGGGCAACATTATTTCTTTTGTCTTCTAGATTTTAGGACTATTCACTTAGATTTTATCATTAGGGCAGATTTTAACTATTTTCCTTTAAATTTGCACGTACAAGGAAAATAAAGCTCAATTTAGCAGAGAACAGAGTCAATATCTTTCTGAAGTGCTAGAAAGCAAGTGTAAATAGAAATGCATGCTTAATTGCTAAAGCCCCATAACGCTAAGGAAGCTCAATGACGCACTAATAGTATCTAAAGTATTACTTGACCAATTCAGTATTAAATTTTCGTATTTTCTTTTCAGGAAAGGTTCAAAAATCATTAGGGCTGAATGTACCCGGATGATGGCTTATGAATGCTGGCATTGAGTGCTTGACAAATGTCAGCAACATGAATCCTGGCTGTGTAGAACTTGGATGATCGCAATCTCTGTTTCATTGAGAGTGGCTCCTGCTTAAGTATAGTGTCAACAGCACTGTATACCATATAAAAACTAGATGTCAACTTTCAGACAAATAAATTTGCAACCAAAAAATTCAAAACAAACACCAAGATTCAGAAGACTAAAACAATCTAAAATATTGTTTCATTTTGTAATCATGATGACCTTCTGCCAGGGCCGTAGATACCTCCTAGTCGAAATATTTGCACTGCCATATTAAGAACATGACCCAGCCCAAACCATCCTTCCTCAGCGGCTAATCTAGCTCTTCCCAACTCGCTTGATGGTCTTACTGGATGACTGTCATTATGTGATGATTAATTCTGTGATCCAGCTTTCTGTGCCAAAAATCATATAGCTCAATTAATTCACACTTACTCTTCATGAACCCATGCACCACCACTATCACCATATACACCTGCAGTTCAAATCAGCAAAGCTCAGATAGCAATAAGGATTTACAGGACAAATAACAGAGAAACTACTCAAGAATGGGAGAACTGGAGATAAACACTCATAAAATCTGGTTCTTGCAATATCTTCTGAACATTCTTCACTTCTGTTCTTTTCTTTGGATGCTATGCATTGGCATATTTATACTTGTATATAGATATGAACCTTAAAAATGAGAATACATACTGGTTGATGATAAGTAACTAAGCCATTGAAGGTTGCTATCCTTCAATCTACTTGCTAATAACTCTTTATGCTGCAGCATCTGCAATGATGGCAGGAATTAGTAACACCATAGGCACAGGAGAAGGATATCATGAGAGACATCCTTCAGCTAGTATAATTGAAATTTAGCTAAAGCTTACTGGATCACCAGAGCCCAATGCAGGCGGAACGGATACAAGGAGGTGAGTATGAGACTTTAAAATATCAAGGACTTCAAGACTGCAAATTGAAAGTAACAAATTCAATCAACTTTGCGAAATTCCGAATAGTTTCTAAAAATTATCGCCAGAGCATGGAAGTTCACGTTCTAAAAGTGCACAATAACGTATAATTCAAAGGAATCTTAGCTAAAGAATGAAAATGCTTGGTGAGTTTAAAAGTTCAGCACTACAGCATGGAACATGACACAGAAAAACAAAAAAAAAATCTCATAAAATGCATCGCACAGTAGGAAAAAGGATTAGCTAGCTTCGCATTCAACTCATAACTTGAAGGTAATATCGAAATTATGAGCAAATTCGCCACGGAAATCACAGGCAACTCACTTTGGATCATTAGCGTCGAAGACGTAAGCATCAAATCCCATTTCGACAAGCTTCTTCTTCTTGGCAATGCTAGTACAGGTGCCGCTCACCACCCTAAGTAGAAGAATACAACAAATAAAGTAATAAACTTTTCCCACAAGCAAATTCGAAAGAACTGTAGAATCTTAGAATAAAAAATGAAATTGAAAACAAAAGGAAATGAACATAATAGCGAAGATGGCTAGTTTTATTACTGCGGATATTATACCATCCTTTACTCTTCAAATCAGCGGCGAAGAATTGTCCCACGAAGCCCATTCCAAGAATGAACATCCGACCATTTTGGGTTGTCAGTTTTACATTATCCGAGTCCTGATACAGATTACATCCTACATATAGCTGCAAAGATGCAGGTTGAGGTGAGATGCTCCGGGGCAAATGGAGGTCAATAGCCGGCATACGCCCTCTAACAGCTGTGACTTCCATCCCTGGTTGCTTTTCTAGGTTCTGGAGGCGGTTGACCTTGTTTTATTACACAGCAAAGATGAACGCATTGCGGAATGCGTTAAGTAATGTAAACGCAAGGACAAATGGGAGCTTTTATCAAATATCAAAACGCGTCAGACGGGTCAAAAACCCTTCTTTTCTCGGGCCACTTTGAGTAGCCGCAGGAGTATTTAGCTACTGGCCTTTCATTTTCCTTCAACTGTTCAAATTGGGCTCTGTAGAGAGTAAGCCCAGTTGTACTGGCCTGTCTATCTCCACCAGAGTCCATGTACAAATAGTGGGTTAAAGGGCAAAACGGCAGAGTGTGGCCCACAAAGTCCAACAAGGTTGGAACTGAAGATTCCCTCTCAACCAGTCACGGAATGCAAGTATGCAAGTAGAGTCTATTATCGGATGTTGACATTTGATTCTAATCTAATTCAACCCCTAACCAAATGAATTTCAACTCCAACTATACTAATCATCATTAGCCTAACTTTTTAGGTGTAATCCCATTACGCACTCTATTCTTTCACTCCGCTCTAAAGAACACCCAGTTTGGCAAAAGCAGGCAACACTTGCCCTTTTCCTCAATTCATAAGTTGATGAGAATAATATCAATTACTTTGGTCAAAGTCAAATAACATTATTCCAAAAAGATCAATATATTTTTATTCATAAAGTTATTCTATCGCGGATGCAAATGTGTTAAATATTTTTAGAATACTCGCTCCGTTCCAAATTTCTTATCAAACAATTCATCAAATTCAAGAAAGCATTTGCATACTTTTTTCTAACTTTATTAATCATATTCAAAGTTTCCTCTGTTTTTGTGAAACCTCCAAACATGACGTATAATTTAAAACAAATTGAGTATATTTATGATATATATAGTAGTTGAATGTTAAAGTTTATTATCCACAATTTTGTTATTCTTGGGAGGTATTCCATTCCATGCCTAGATTGAAGCTTAAGACCAATAACTAGATTAAATGTCAGCCTAGGTAGTAATTTAGTTCAATACTCATCAAGTACAATATTCATTCTTTTTTCCTATCTATCGTATTCATTCCGTCTTATTTTTAATAATTTTTTCACTATATTAAAATGTTCTAAAATAATTAACGTTTTTTATAAAATAAAATATTTTAATATATTTTATATTATTAATACAACTGTATATTATTTATATATTTAAATTTTATATAAAATATTCTTTAATTTACATATTTATTATTTTTATAATATAATTTTAAAATTTATACAAAATTTTATGTCTAAAAAATTACTATAAAAGAAATAGGGCGGTGGAGGGTGTGTAACATTATTTTTTTAAAAAAAAAAAAGTCTTAAGTGTATTGTCAATTTCACGGGCCCAAGGAAGCTGCCATGCAATTTCCTATCACCAAAAAGCTTCACGTAATCTTTCGTTGTCTACCCGTTAATTTCACAGCAACTTTCCCTATAAACTTTCCACATACTAATCAATTATACACGATCATTCAAGTGTCATTTCCTTTTCTCGCTGGTTCTATTTCATCGTTGATTGGCGTCACGCCGGTACTCTATAAGACATAAGTTGCCCCCGTACTTGAATTTTATTCATATTCAATCCCTTTGTTAATTATTGTACCATGCAGCCCGATGCAGTTCCCAAATCTTTCGGTTGCCTTCCTCACAAAAGCCTCAAATTGAGCTTAAGCCGGTCCAGATCCAGGTCCAGCTCCGGTTTCAGCTCTCCAAGAACTCCCAAATCCCCCGGTGGTAGCACGTCATCCAGCCGGCGAAGTACTTCGAGTGCTAAGTCAAAGGAAGATGAGTACAGGGAAGTGTTTCGTCGTTTCGACAATGACAACGATGGCAAAATTTCTGCCCTGGAGTTGAGGTCTTACTTTGGTTCCATTGGAGAGTACATATCGCACGAGGATGCTCAGGCTGTGATCAATGGTCTAGACACTGACGGAGACGATCTCATCGATTTTCAAGATTTTCTTAGGATGATGAATAAGGAAGGTGAAGAAAAAGATTTGAAGGCTGCCTTCGAGAAATTTGAATATGAGAAGGGATGCGGACGCATCACTCCCAAAAGCTTGCAGAGGGCGTTGACTCGCCTGGGGGAGGTAAAATCCTACGATGAGTGTGCTGCCATGATACGAGTATTTGACACTGATGGCAAAGGAGAAATCGGCTATTCTGAGTTTCAAGAAATGATGATGGCTTAGCTTCAGTGTTTAATTCCTAGTATGAATAAGAACATTTTATGTACTGGTTACGAAGGAAAATTTTGGGGCAAGGTTTGAAAGAGCATCTTTGCCTTAAACTATGAGTGCTGAAGGTCTGGGATTCTCTAAATTAAATGTGATATGATATATATGTTGCGCTTGACATGGGCTGTATCCTTCTCAAGATCCCTATTGTTTTGTGCTTGTGAAGTAAAGTTGGTCGAATTGTTTCCTGTGTGTTACTATTCCATGGTTTGGTAACTTTCGTTTTTAAATTTCTGGAAAATCCTATAACATAGACATAACAGAGGGGACCTGTGGCTCCATAAACAAGTTCTTAGGAAAATGCTGGATCACATCAAATTATTTAGCTTCAATAAGGAAGCGTTAAGATGTAGACAAACTTCAAGTGCAAGAGAAGTATACTTGCACATGAAAAAAAAAAAGAAAATTTGGATGTCATTCTGTTTCAAAATTTTATTTGTGAGATGCATATATATTCTTATAAATAATTTAACTTTTATGAAAATAAAATAAAATTTTATTTAATCTTATCATTCTTTTGGAGCTTTTTTAGTTGAAGCTGTTTCTACATTATTGACATGACTAGCCGTTGTTGGTTTTTAGTCCTCACCTAGTTTGGCTACGGCCTTGCATACTACTTTTTGCACCATGTGTATGACTTCTTTGTGATTATTTGATTAATTTTTTTAATTTAACAGCTAAAAAAATTGAAGAGTATTTTGAGGAATAATTGTTCAAATTTACAGCATAATTATTCTTCAAATTATTCATATTTTAAAGAATAATTATTTTTACTTTACAAAATAATTATTCATAATTTGTAAAATAATTATTTATACTTTGCAGAATAATTATTCAGTTGAGTATGAATAATTATTATACAAAGTATAAATAATAATTTTATAAAGTTAAATAATTATTTTACAAAATATGAATAATAATTTTATAAAACTAAATAATTATTTTTTAAAATATTCCTACCTATCTCTAAGTATTGAATTCTACAAATACTACAAAAAATAGTGCATAGGACCGTACCTAAACGCGTCATCACCAGTCTTCTCATAATCGGAGGGAAGTGGTTGAGGTGCTTACATTTAATCCCCCTTCACATTCACTCAATGTTTTCCATTTTCACTTTTGTTCACAAGAGATTTTGTTACGGGATTCCGAAAGCGTCGAGATTGGACTTTGCCACGTAAGGAAAGGTTTGGAAAAGGATGAAAATACAACGAAGCAAACGACCTCATGGAAAATTATCTTCATGAAAAGCCCGTAGTAACTATCAGGTAGAGGTTTAACATTCTGGGAAGTCGTGGAGAATTTTGGGAGGCCTAGTTGAGAAGTTGAGTGAAGGCTGACGGAGCTGTATCAGTCTCTGATAATTTGCCTCTAATGGCATCCGTAAATAGAGATTTGATTATTGCCTAAGAGATGCTGCTGGGGGATCGGGACAAAAGAGGGAACTTCCGAAACGAGATGCCATCCTTTGTCGCCGGAGTTCTACTGATTCTGAGACCCAATTCCCGAGGAAGCTGCAAATGCTCTTCGCCATGGCTAGAAGTCTCTTGGCCTCTTACGTATTAGTTTTTACTCCCTCCATCCATAGCTTGTCTACCTACGTAATTAAATATTTATTTTTTAAAGATAATTATATATATGTTATTTAAATTTTTATAAATAATTTTTTAATTTAAAAAATAAATTTTACTAACACAATAGTTCTATTACTAACTTCTTTCATTATCTTGATATAAAATATTAAAGTTTCACTGATATATATTCCTATTATTAATTTTTTCATTAATAAAAATCTAATACTATTTTTTTATTATCAAATTATTTTTTTAAATTTTATAATAATTTAAAATAAAATATTTAATTATAAACAGAAAGTGTATATTATAGATGTCTGAATTACTTAGAAGAATTCAAATTGGGTTTTTCATCTCACTGGTTGGGCCACGCGATATTTTAATACAATTGATGCTATGCCTAGTATTTTCCCTTTGTTTAACATTCACTACATTTCAAAATATAAAGTTTTTAAACCTTTTTCTTCTCAAAATATTCAATTTGTTTTATAAATTTTAATGATTTTTATAGAGTTACATTTATTTATCTATAGTCTATCATGTTAGTGGATAATAAATTAAATTAGTTAAGAATATAATAAAAAAATACTTATTACTTTTTTTTTTAAATTTATGCAAAAAGTGTTGCAAAATTTTATATTTTAAAATGTAGAGAATACTTGAACTAAACTATAAAAAAATGAGAAAAAATTTTTATATTTTGATGTATCGTATCTTAATTCCTCAACAATTCTCTTTTTTACTTTTTTTTAAAATTGTCACGTATTCTTATACAACTTTGTTGTTCTTTCTCTTATTTATTATAAAGTTGTACATATTTAATTTTTTTCTTATAAAAAGGTAATTATAAGAAAAGGTTATTTTGTGATAGCACTGAAACATTAGAGGAAAGTATAGGAGAAAAAAAAATAAAAAACAAGATTCGAAATACACAATCGTGAATCGTGAGTTTGTGGGAAAGCCTCGAACCCACTTGTCATTGTTTAATGTTTAAACCAGGAAGGAAAAAGAAAAGGTTAAATCTCACCGATTCTTTGAAAATCTTGGAGGATTGTTGGAAGATCTTTTTGTCGTTGACAATGTTAGAGAATATCAAAATCAGCATATTCTCTTTCGTTTATTTTATTGGGGCTAAGCACAGACAGTGTTGCTCCCACTGACTCGGTCCAACCATCATTTTAGGAGAAAATAAGCCGAGTTTGGAAAAAGCTAATTTAGCTGGTGTACCGAATCACAACCACTCAACAAGGCAACAAACGCAAACTCTCTTCAACCCCGCCGGAACGATTCTGCAAAAGTACACAATGGACGCGCGGTTGACTTTAACAAGATATTTAGAATGTATTTGTATTGAATTTTAGAATTTATGTAAATTTTATATTTTATTTTTTATAAATAATTTATTTTTATAAATTTTTCTAAATTCAAATATTATTTATAAGATTTAGTAGAGTTTAGATTTAAAAATTTTTATTTTAAAATTTATAAAATTAAATTATTTATTAAAAAATTAAATTTAAAATAAAAATTTTATATTTGTTATGTAATTTAAATACACACTCCTAACAATTGAAGCATCTATTAAAACGTGAGTCTAATGAATCGGCAATTAAAATTAAGTTGATCTAAACTTTTAATAATGGACTTGTTTAATTTAAAATTTTTAAAAGTCGTTTATTTTTTCTTAATTTAACAATGTCTTTTATATGAAACAATTTTAATGAAATACTAACAAACAATATACTAGTCAATTTCTTAGTTTTGAACACCCTGTTACGGCAAAGGTCGACACAATTTTCTTACTTTAATTGTTATTTTTTTATAAATAATTTATTTTTATTAAAATAAAAAATTTTAAACAAAATATCAATCCAAATGCAATTTTAAAATTTCTATAAAAGAAAATATATATATTTAAACTAAATTGTATTGCGGTATCTAAAATAAAATTTTCACTTTAAATCAAATATTCTTTTATAAATTATTTATTTTTATAAAATATAAAATTTTAAATTTAAATTTTATATAATTTTATTTTAACAAAGAAAGCGGACCACATACATAGTCAAAGAAACAGATAGAGTATTATTTATCAGTTTCATTCCTCTTTTTTTTTTTTCTGCTGAATTATCAGTTTCATACTTTCATTCCGGGCAGCTTCCTTCTATTCATTTTCTAAGGTCAACCTCTCAAAAGTTGTCTTTTTGGACTTTGCCATCTCAGAATGACCAGATCCAAGCGCGTACGCCCTTTTCCCTCCCTTCTGGCTAACCATAAACATCTCTCAGATACGAAATCAGTTCGAAGTTCGCATAGACGAGGTTGAGGTTTATTCTTGCCCACCATGAATCAATTTCCTTCTAAATCTGTTCTTTTCATCTTTGTCATCTCGAGCTGCTCTTTGTTGAGTCATTCTCAGCAGCCTTATATTAGAAACGTTGCAGAGGATTGCGACAGGTTCGATGAATCAACTTCTGCTCTTGGTTATCAATGCAATGGCCAGAACAGAAGCTGCCGAGCTTATCTCACCTTCCGATCCCGACCCTCATTTGACACCGTTTCTTCGATTTCAGCCCTTCTGGGAGCTGACCCATCCGAGCTCTCTCGGCTGAATTCGGTTCCACGAGATGCAACTTTCGAAACGAACAGGACGGTGCTTGTTCCTGTCAGCTGCTCCTGCTCGGGTCCGCATTACCAGGCAAACACAACTTACGTTGTTCGGTCTCAGGATTTATACCAGTCGATTGCGAATGAAATTTTTCAAAGCTTGACAACTTGTCAAGCCCTTCAAGTCCAAAATAGTAATCTCAGTGCTACCGCCTTGTCCGTCGGTGCGAGGATTAATGTTCCTCTTAGATGCGCTTGTCCGACAAATAACCAAACTGACGATGGTGTGAGGTACCTATTGAGTTACGTAATTGTTGAAGGCCAATGGGTTGCAATGATTAGCTCTATGTTTGGGGCAGATACTGGAGAAACTCTTCAAGCCAACAGCCTCTCTCTACAAGATACCACAATATATCCTGCCACGACTTTCCTCGTGCCTCTGCAAAACCCACCGTCGAGCTCCCAAGTCTCAGAACAGCCTCCACCTCCCCAGCAGCCCCCGCCACCTCCACTGGCTCCTCCTCCAGGTGGAAACTCAAACAATACTTGGATATACGCTGTTATTGGAAGTCTTGGGGGGCTTGTTCTTGCGTCAGCTGCCGGGATCCTTATCTTCTGCCTGTGTTTCCGTAAGAGGAAGGAGAAAACTAATTCAATTATCACGTCGCAGAGCTTTGAATCAATCGAAAGGCCACTAAACGGGAAGTTGGATGAGAAATCTGAAATTTTTGTTGGCGAGAACATATATAGCATGGCGCAGTCCCTCAAAGTGTACACTTATCAAGAACTTCAAATTGCAACAGAGGATTTCAGTCCTAATTGTTTGATTAGGAGGTCCGTTTATCGTGGTCTGATCAGTGGGGATTTTGCAGCTATCAAGAAAAAGAGTGGAGATGTACGCGAGGAAATTAATTTACTGAACAAGGTCAACCATTTGAATCTTATTCGGCTTTCAGGTGTTTGTTTCAATGAAGGGGATTGGTATCTCGTTTATGAGTATGCCGCAAACGGGCCGCTGAGTGACTGGATATGTAGCAACCGGGGGGACAAGAATTTCTTAAATTGGAAACAGAGAATACAAATAGCTTTGGATGTTGCCACAGGCCTGAATTATCTCCACAGCTATACTTCCCCACCCCATGTGCACAAAGATTTGAACAGCTGCAATGTTCTTCTTGATGGCAATTTCAGGGCAAAAATTAGTAATTTTAGTCTAGCAAGGTCAGCAGATGGACAAGGAGGAGAATTCGGCTTGACAAGGCACATTGTTGGGACCAAAGGCTACATGGCTCCTGAGTATTTGGAAAATGGTTTGATATCCACAAAGCTTGACGTGTATGCGTTTGGTGTTCTGATGCTGGAGATTCTGACTGGAGAAGAAGTTTCTGTCTTGTATGAAGGCGAAAATGTGCACTTGGCAGACATCCTAGTCCCTGTGCTTCGCAGTGAGGATGAGAAAGAGGAAAATCTGAGCAGACTCATGGATTCTTCTCTTCAAGGAAATTATCCTTCAGACCTTGCAATTTCGGTCATCGGATTGATCGATAGCTGCCTAAAGAGAGATCCATCTGGTCGCCTGAGCATGCACGAAATTGTCCAGTCTTTGTCAGCCTCTTTGATAAACACTCTCTCATGGGAATCCAAACACAGCCTGTCCATTGTATAGGACACCCTTCGATTAGTTACTACAAGATATTTGTAATTTTGGATCTCTTTTGTTTTGTTCCTCCTATTGGATGATCTGTACACTTTTGCATTATTTCAGACTCAAGATGTAAAAATTGAAGATTTCTCCGCTTGGGTTTAAATTTTGAGTCCTCAATCCAAGAATATTTGATATTTGATCGTGGCTTTCACATGTAGATTTCGGGTCCTTTTTTTTCATTGATCTTTTAATTTGATATGTTGTTTTCCTAATTCAAGTCGTAAAAAATGTTCTTTCCCTGTCTCATGCGCAACAAAAAGGAATTATAAATCAATTTTACATTGGGAAGTCAAAATGGTGGCTGCGTGGTAGTTAAATAAAAGGTAGTTGGAACGGTAGTTGGTTGATTTCTCGCTATTGAATTCAATTTCTGAATTGCTTGTTGAATCTAGCCATGGGACGGCTTTTATCTGTTCTCCAGCATATACATCTGGATTCACATTTTGACCATTCGAACTGGCAAGTTTCAGTTGATATCATCTTCAAAGAATAACAAGGACCTAGAACACATGAAAGAAGAACGAATTTCTAGTATAGTAATGAATCAGAATGGAAACATTCTCTCTCTTCTGTCTGTTTCTCTTCTGGTAATGAATCTTGAGCATAGTAATGAATCAGAACGGTTTCTTTCTTTTCTATTTGTTTTCCTTCTGGTAAGCCCTGGGCATTTTGTTATCTTGTTCTGCGTTATTTTAGTATCCAGCAACTTCTGAAAGAAGCCAATTCTGCCCAATAATTTAGAAAAAGACCTGAAGGCTTTTGAAGCTTTCAACTACTTGTAACCGGAAGGCCTTTCTAAGGTGTGAACGCTACCTTGCTGACCGGTGGTTTTTCGAACTTCATGGTCTTTTTCTGTGAATGTTTAATGTTGAGATAGTTCTGAAATAGGTCACTTTTTCCCTACTAAAATGAAGTCGATTCGATTGTGAAAGCATTTTTATTGTTTTATACTAATTAGTTGTTGTAGAACTCCTAGAAGTTTATGGTTGCGTTGAATCTACAAGGCCTAACCAGTCTACTAAAGAACATTGATCAATCAATCACTGCCCCAGTTCAGATTTCTCACCTGATAATCAGCTACAGAAACTGGAACGGATAGGAACGACTTTTCCATGAAAATGATGCTTCCAATCCATTTCTTCATAATCGTGACACTATTTGCTGCCAGTCCAGATGCCCAGCAGTTATATTCAGGCAATTCAGTTCTGAACTGCAACAACACAGATGATACAGGCCCATCTCCATCTTTCCTTTATGCCTGCAATGGTGGAAACCATATGTGCGAAACATAATTGATTTTCAGATCCCAACCCAAGTATAATTCAGCCACCACCATTTCACACCTTACATCTTCTGATGTCCAGAAACTTGGGCAGATCAACAACATCTCAGGTTCTGAGATCTTGTCGCTTGATAGAGAGATCATTGTTCCGGCAAATTGTTCCTGTTCAGGTCAGTACTACCAGGCTAACGCCTCTCATACCATCCAGAGTGTTTATGATACCTACTTTATTATCGCAAACAACACTTACCAAGGGCTTTCAACTTGTGATGCACTAATGCGGGAAAACCCTTATGGTACATTTGACTTGAAACCGGAAATGAATTTGAAGGTACCCCTAAGATGTGCATGTCCTGCAAAAGATCAGATCAAACAGGGCATAAATGTTTTGCTGACATAACTGGTTACTTGGGGTGGTAACATTCCTGATTTAAGTGAGAGGTTCAATGTGAGCATCAGGAGTGTAGCTGATGCTAACGGATTTTCTGAAGAAGAACCTACTATTTATCCCTTCACAACTATTCTAATTCCTCTGTCAAGAAAACCTTTGAACTCTCAAACCAGATTTTATCCCCCTTCGGTTGTTGTACCACCTCCATTTTTAGAGGTTGCTCCTACCAAAATCAAGAAGTCTTGGAAGGGAATTTATATTGGGGTTGCAATCGGTGGTTCCCTTGGTGTCATCTCCTGCTGCTTGTTTCCGCTCTTTTTCTTTCACAGGCGAGGCAGAATCGATACAGGCCCTGAGAATATTAAAGAGAGAAAAAAGATGGCAAAATTACCAACAAAGTTGCAAAACAAAATTGCTGATGTTGATCAGGTGCTGAAAATCTATGAATTTGTAGAACTGGAGGCAGCAACTGAAAACTTTCATCCAAAGAGGAGGTTGAATGATTCGGTCTACAAAGGGGTTCTTCGTGGGAAATTGTCTGCCATTAAAAAGATGAGCAATGAAGTAAGTAAAGAAGTTGAAATTCTTAGTAAGATTAATCACTTTAACTTAATTATCCTGTACGGTGCCTGTGAGAAAAATGGAGTTTACTACCTTGTTAATGAGTTCGTGGAGAATGGATCCCTCAAGGAATGGCTTCAGCAGCAGAGTGGCCCAGAAAGTCAAAGTTGGAATTACAGAATTTCGATTGGTTTAGATGTTGCCAATGGGCTTGACTATCTTCACAACTTCACATCTCCAGGCAATGTGCACAAGTATATCAACGTTAGCAACATTTTACTTAATGGAAATCTAAGGGCAAAGATTGCAAATTTTAGCTTGGCAAGGTTAGCGGATGGAGAAGAAAATGGGAATTCATCTTCAGCTTTTGTTCAGGGAATGAAAGGTTACATGGCACCTGAGTACCTAGAAGCCGGAAAGGTGACTCCTAAAATAGATGTCTATGCCTTTGGGGTTGTTCTCCTTCAATTGATCACCGGAAAAGAAGCTTCCTTTAAGGAGGATGAAGAAGAAGTATTGCTTTCAGAAACAGTAATTTCAGTCGCACAAGCAGGAAATACTGAAGGTGCCCTTGGCCGCATAATTGATCCTCGTCTCCAAGTACGGCACCCCCTTGGTTTCATCATTGATCGATCGGAAATTGCACTGCGCATAGTGAGCCTGAGTGTAGCTTGCTTGGCGGAAGAGCCAGCAAGAAGTCCAAGCATGGCTGAAGTAGTTTCTTCTTTAATGAAAATTCAATCAGATTTGTACGAACCAGAACACTTCTCTCTATTGTAGGCTGGTAAACAGTAAAAGTAGCATAAATAAGCTTTAGAGGCTGCAACATGTTAATTTTAAATGTGGTTTATGCGTTTGAACGTATGTATTGTTTGAAACATTGTCAGGACTGGATCGAGCTCCCACTAGAAAAACTTTTTCTTGCTCCAGAATTGAATCAAAGATCTATTTTGCTGTTTAAAATGTAAATTCGTGTTTATTGCATCCTAGCATCTGCCTTGCGGGCGAATTGCATCAGTTCAATTATGGAGCACGCACAAATAACAAGAGAGATATCTGTACACTTCTACACTAAACATTCTACTAAATCAGCGAGCTATGACTGGACTGATCGTTTGACTAGCTTCGCCGGCTTCTCCGGAAATCCAAGACCTCTCGTAGTACATTTCAGAAGATGACTGAACGAGAACACACAGGCCGAAGACAATTTCTGCCATTTTTGGTCGCTCAGAGGATTGCTCAGATGCGCAGGCTCTAGCAAGAGTAGCCAAGCTTAGAGCACCATCAAGAGGGTAATAGCCCTCTAAGCGTGGATCCATCCACCTTCTTAACCTTTCTTCTTTGTTGGCTTCGACTTCCAAAATTCCCCTTATTTCTTTCCACGGCATCACTATCTCCCCATTACACAGCGTTTCCATTGATTTCTTGCCTGAAAGTAACTCCAGGAGTACAACTCCAAAAGCAAACACGTCTACTTTTAGCACTGTGGAGTTTGTAGCATGTCGAGCCAAAGAAAAATTTCCGATCTTTGCTTTAAAACTTGAATCCAGGAGTATGTTGCTTGATCTGATATCCCGGTGAACAATGCTGGGTTGAGCGTGCTCGTGCATGTATTGGAGGCCATTTGCAACATCCAGGGCAATATATAACCTTTGACTCCAAGTGAGGAACGCCACTGAGCCCGAAGCATCTGACGATGACTTGGAGAACAACCACTTATCAAGCGATCCGTTTTCTGCATATTCAAAAACCAGGTAGAGGTTCTTCTCATCGTCTGAAGACATACCCATTAACTTCATCAAATTTGCATGGTTGACTTTCTGTAGTATCCGCAATTCCTCAGTGGCATTCCTGGTTTTCTTTACTGCTAAAAACTCATCATTTATCTTGGCAAGGTATACAGAGCTTTCAATCAAATACCGTTCACTGAGGTTCAAAGTTGCTTCCATGATCACTTTGACGTCATAAACTTTGGGCTTGCCCAGATAACCCGAGACACCCGGAAGCAGCTTATCCTGACAGGTCTTCGGCTCAAAGGTTCCCTTTTTACAGTCTCTTTTCATCAGAATGAGGAGATTTGTTTCCGTGGTGGAGGTACGCGCCAATGCTTTTTTTTTCTTGAAATAGTATGTTAAGAAACCTAATGTGATAAGGACTGCCAGAACCAGGCTAATACTTAAAACAGAAACAAGAGTACTCCACCTACGTCTAGATTTGTGCGGTGGCGCAGAAGAGACAGATTGCAAAAGAAATGGATGTTGCACAGGTATTAGCACGGGAAGACATACCGCAGCAGAGAAGTTCCTATAGTTGTTTTCCGCAGCTACAGCCCATGGCGTAGTGCTAAACATGGAACTTACGGGCAATATATCATCACCTGGTTGCCACACATAGGTAAGAAGGTACTGAAATCCATCCTCTAAGTTGGACGGCGTGGGGCACTTGCAGAGCAATGGGAAGATCGCTTCGGCACCAATAGTCAAGTTGAGAGGCTTCAACTGGGGATTCATGTCTACCACCAAATGATAATCAGTCAGGTTCTGGAAAGCACTGGTGGAAACTGAATAAAAGGTGTCATCTTTTTTTATCTGATAGGTGGCGTTGTAAGAGAAAAGCGACCCATTGCAACCGCACCTTATCGGAATCAGTAAGAGTTGATCAGCAAACAGCTGTGCCTCTTCCGATAGAAGCCCTGTGGCTTCTGCAATGCTCAAACGACTAACTCCAAACAGATCAGATATTGGCCCCAGATTCAAAAAACTAGGAGACCGGGCACGGTATGTGAGAAATGTTTCGCAAGGAGGTGAGGCCGGAGTACACGAGAAGTCTGTATCTGCGGCTCCAGAAGATTGAGAAGCAACAGGAGAAGCTGAAAGAAGGAGAGAAATGAAAAAGATGGTTTGCTGGAACACTAGTGAAACTGTCATTGCTGTGGCAATAGGTTGCAGCCTGCAGGGAACTTGGTCATATATGCTAATGTTGTCATTCTCTTATAAAAGTTAACGAAAAGGATTTTGAGCAATAATTTCAAGTACATCAATGGAATGGAAAAATTCTACTTAACTTTAAATTAAATCTTAGAGGCCTTGTCCTTAGCTTTGTGCACATGATTCTTTCTGTTTTCTCTTCCTGATACTAGTGTTTTTGATGCCTTAATCAAAAGCGATCGCGCCTAATATAACAAAGAAAAGATTAGACAAAGCTCTCTTTATCGCTTGCTAATATCTTATAACAATTCACTCTCTCATCATGGCTTTGAGAATCATTAAGGCAACAATTTAATTAATGCAAGAAACCCAGTTTAGACGGCATGTAATCGTCTTCTGTGCACAAAAGTCAGAAACGCTAAACATATAATATAATCTCTGGAAACATTCAACCAAACTGGTTTTATCCTCACTTGTTCAGGACAAAATGAAATTCCAAGACCATGGCCTCCTTCGCAGTTCCTCTGGAAGTAACCCAAGCCAACGACAAGTCATATTCTATGCTTCGGAGCCGTCAAATGAGAGAGATTTCGAATCATCTTATTGAACAATAAAGTATAGTTATCGTCACGGGAAAGAATTCACAAGAATGATCCATTTGGGCTCCTTCAAAGAGCACAAACCTGCATGGTTGGAAGAAAGATTTTCCAGAGAGTAAGTTATATAGGCCAGTTTGGCAAGGTAATTTTTTAAACGTGAGTTTAGAAATCGTAATTATTTTTAATTTTAATTATATTACGTAGGTAGTTGCAACCTCACCACCCTAACACTTTATATATTTTTTTATTTTTCTTTCGCTAATTATATAGTGTTTTATATATTTTTTTTATTTTTCTTTCGCTAATTATATAGTATTTCATATTAGGGAAGTGATATTCTTATTCTTTTATTAGTTTCTATTATTCATTCTCTTATTTTTTTACAATTAAAATAACTTTTAATACCTAAAAAGACTTTAAAATTTCAACTCAACTCTTGTTCAGAAAAATTAGCTATGAGGCATTAAATTCTTTTCATCTATAAAAAATTTAAAAAAAAAATAAAAATATCATTTCCCTTCGCGTTATTATTTATACTAAGGCTGGGATTAAATTAGATTTTTTAATTTGAGTTGAGTCATATTAAAAATTATAAAATTATTTATTTATTAAAAAATAAGATTTAATATAAAATATAAAAAATAAAAATTTTCTAAATAAAATAACAATCCAAATTCACACATTCCTAAACACGCATCAAGAAGCTGTCTCAAGACTCTGTTCCTACCTGTGGGATCCAAACCTTACCCTAATCAGGGGTGTTTCGCACTTTCAGGTGCGGCATGAATTTGTTGGGCCGCCAAGTTTCTTTGGGTTAGGCCTAAAGTCAATAATGGCATCGGCCATTTACATTGACCAGATATTTGCCGAATCCATTTGGCTATTGGGCATTTGTGCTTCAAAATTGGAGATTTTTATATACACTTTTTTAATTATATAAAATAAAAAAATTAATTAATGTTTTAAAAATTCTCTCTCCATTCTCTTTCTTTCTCTCTCTCTCTCATGTGTGCTTTCTTCAAAAAGTGGTAGAAGTGTATGTGTACTTTTACTAAGAAGTGATAGAAGTCATTTATTTTTTAAATATAATTATAAATTAAATTTATTTAATTATATAAATTATTTTATTAATAATATTTAAAAATATAAATATTTTTTTGTAAGTTTTGTCAATTCTTACAAAACTCTATGAAATTCCGCTAAGTGTTGTGGAAGTCGCATGGAGAAAAGAGAGAAAAAAGGAAAAAAATCTTTAAAAGATAATTAATTTTATTATTGTATATAATTCAAGAAAATTATATTAAAAAATTGTAAAAAACTTATAGTTTCTTTGCCTTTTTTGATTGATCGATCGTTCTTTATTTTCTAAATATAATTAGTACTTCTTAGGCTCAAAAGAAAACTGTTACCTTCAGTTCCTATGTTTTTATTTAGTTTGCATTAACTTTTAATTTACAATCATAGTCAGTATATTACAATTAAACACCAAACAATATATTTAACAATTTACTCAAATGCTACCCAATTCTACCAGACGCACAAAGAATTGAGAGTATGCAAGAAGTGGTATACTCACTTTTATCTTGTTCTGTATAAATATATGTGCAAACATTTGTATAATCGTGTATGCTCAGATAATATGGTAGCCATGGTTCAATAGGCTTGCAATCTCTCTCTCAGAGCAGCATTTATTGTTTACAGCCCCAAAGTTTTGGTTCCAACGGGCTCTGTGCTACAGCAAGTGTAATGTGTATGTATGGAAGCCTGAGATCATTAAGCGTATATTAAAATATTTATTACGGAAAGCATCCTGTAAGCCGGATGTGGTCGAGGGTCCTCTTCAGCCCAAACTTGAGAACTGCCTTGTTACCTTCTCTAAATCCGTCTCCGTAGGCTGTAGAGGTATCTGATTCAATCTGATGTATGAAAAACTCGCCCAGTTTCTTCTCGAATTGAGATCGTTTGCCCTTCTTTGAAGAACTCGAAGCGGAGGAAGGGGATGACGAAGAGGAGGCGGAGGAAGAGGAGGAAGATGCAACATTACTACCAGAACCAGCCACGATTTCAGAATCCAGCCACATATGAGCTAATACCTGGCAAATGCCTTCTTCAACATCTGGTCTCAGATTAGGATAACCTGAAAATGTGTACAACCACAATAATCACATATACTACTTTCATAAAGAAGTTTGTCAGTAAAATAGTTCGTTGGAACGAGTTAGCACCATTGAGTCGTAGCCATGCATGCATCATTTCATGAGCCAAGATGGATCCGGTCAACAACCTGAAAATTCACTCGTAGTTCTTAAAGAGCAAGCATCCGGTATAACCTTTAGTCAACGAAAGAAAAAATTTTTACCTAGGGAGACCGTACAAAATAAGAATTGCCGTCACTTCACATCTCCTGATTAACCTATATGGCTCGGTGAACATGTCAATTATCCTGTAGTTTCCAAACGTAGGCCGCCTTAAAATCTTGCATTTTGCAGGAACATGACAATAGATTAGAAGTCTAGGAAAGATTTACAACTGCAGAAAAGATTTTCTTCAAGATAGAAGGCAAATGTCATGGAAAGCCGCTTACAGTGCTAACAGTTTGTTCTTCAGAAAGGCAGAGTCCTCTTGTCTCGGGCAGGTGATGGTGACCCTGGCACAGTAGAGGTTTATGATGGTTTCAACAGTTTTCTTGAAAAGCCATTCAACAAAAAACATGGAATAACAAGGCTTTCAAAAGGAAACAGAAGCAACATTGGCCTCACATTCTTTTCTCCCTCCATTGCTTCATTAAGTGCTTGTCTCTCAACCAAGAGCAATGGAATTTGCTGTTCCACTTTCATATTCAAACCTTCATAAAATTCTTGTATTTCAAGGTAAAGAGGTTGGCATTCATGAGTGTCCATTATTGCAGAATCTAAACATTCCAAACACAGCTTTCGACCATCATCAAGGACCAGGTATCTGGCATCTACTGGCTGCATAGATTGAAAACTTCTACATCAGACAAGTGTACAGAATTTAATTTCAGAACGAATTTAATGCAAGGTGCAATACAGTAATTCCTCTGACATGCTCCTAAGCACACTTCAGATCTTATAAATTCATTTCTTTAAGAAGTACTTTTATAATCACCAACCTCCATTCTCTCGCAGCTACAACATCGAGGAGTACCATCATGCTCATGAGATGGGCAGTACTTTTGTAGCCAGAAAGGATGTGCCCTGTACTCAATAAGACCAGCTGCATTTGTTGGGATCTATAGACACGAAGGGAAAGAAAAATACCCAATATACCAACGAGTCAGAGAAAAACTTGAGGAAGACAACACTCCCACCAAAGTATCAACAGATTGTCATCATCCATGAGGAATTAGACAGGTTATTATTTGCACAGACACAAGGATAAGAAGAGCCAACCCATGACAAACCACCAGGGCAGTTCTATCGTTAACAAGTCAAGCAACCACTCGACAGATTAACTAAATCAAATCAAACTTACAAAGTGCTTGCAGACATCACATCTAGGGTGATGAAGTTCCTTATAGCAGTTTTTGTGGTATGGCCGATTCTCGAACATTGAATACTGTAACATAAACAGGCAAGAGAGATTAGAAAACAAGCAATTGATCCAAAACTGAGCATATGCACAACGTTCAAACACTACTTGAAACCCCATTGGGATAGAATCATGGAAGATTTCCTAGACTCTGACCTCATAGTCAGAGATTGGCTGCCCACAAGCATGGCATCGGAAACATTCTGGATGCCAAACTGCTCCCATGCAACTCAAAAATCGTCCATGACCAATATCTGCCTTGCAACCAGCGCAAATCCTATAACCATTAGGTAATATAAGTCTGGGATAACATAAAGCCAGTTTAATAGATACCCTAAAAAAATCCTTTTTTTAATAATAAGAAAGAAAACAATTTAGAGTGCAGTTGCATTCTGCAACAACTTTATATAGGAATTTGGAAAGGATGACACTCACATGGAAAATGTTATGCCTAGGAAAGAAGGGAATGCACCCTTAAAGAAGGCCCAAATCAATTACTAGTCCAAAATTCTTTTGTTCTTCATTAGTTACTCATAAACTTGAAACTCCTACGAATTAGGAGTTAATACATTTAAAAGATCTTACAGTTCCTACGTCATGATATGAGAGAAATTTCACAATTTAGGCATCCACATTATATCAAGATTATCCAGAAAAACAAGTTTGATTGAGTGTATGCATCAACATGAAGAGGAAACATACTGAAACAGTCAGAACTATTCGAAACTTCATCCCTTTGCATAGTTACATCTTGAAGTAAGAAAAAGCAAAAACATTCATGCTTTGATCTTCATGAAGAATCATGAATATCATCTCCTGAATCAGATAAATTTAAATTTCCATGCCAATTATCAGTGCGAACTAAAACATTTTTGTGAATAATCAAAGAGAGAGAGAGAGATCATGGTTAACTAAAAGTACCTATTACCTGTACCCTGAGGGATAGAAGGGTAGATAAGATGGAAAAAGACTTCCATAATCATATCGAGGAGGAGACTCTACATCAACATTCAGACTTTCTTGAATAGCTTTAGCAAGTTGTTCATCTTCCTCCAATTGAGATTCATTCTCTCACATAATAGGAAAGACGATCAAAATTCACAAGAATAATTAGTAACACAGAACATTTAGAAAAGCATGCTTCTAATATGTTTAAATTATGTGTTTTGCTGTATTTTTTGCTGTATTCAAGGATACCACAGAAGAAATTCAGTCATCTCATTTGCACACATCATAATAGAAAGAAAACACAAAATTGCAGCTCAAGGCCATATGACTTACCAACTACTTTTTTGCCTTTCTGATCTTCTACTTCTTCTTTAAGAGTCTCCTGAGGATCTTCATTTGAAACACCTCTCTGCTCTTCTTCTGCAAGAGAAACTGCTATGGCACGATCAATTTCTTCACTATCGAAATCAGACCAAGCATCCTACAGTGAATTTGCAAAACAGTAAGTTAGCACGGAAAGAATTTCAAGAAAAACTACATTGCCAAGCATAACAATTTCAAAAATATCCGAGCAGAATTTTAGTGAATAATGTACAGTTTTCCCTCGAAAGTAATGCCAAACAACATGAATGTACATAGATAGATCAGTAATCATTACCACTGAAGTTGAAGGTCCTTCCCAGATAATATCATCTTCATATTTTCCATGGTATTGCCCTTGTGAGATTTTATGCCCAGAACCTTTGAAAATCTTAGTTAGCCAACCCATGATTCTAATTGCTAAGACCTTGCAGGTCTACAATTTAGTTCTGTGCCTGAAATATTGCACAGATAAAGGGGAATTAAACAATATCGCATGAGCAAGTAAATTCCAAACTTTCTCCAATTAGAGCTAAAATTGGAGCATAATTACTCATCACGTTAAATACAAATGTCACAAAAAAAGGCAGTTCTACAGGAATACAATCTCAGGAAAAATAAATTAATGATAGAAGGAAAAGGAAGAAAGAAGTGCAACATGTTTAAGTAAATATAGTAAAAACATCTAAAATATATTGATCAAGTGAGCCCAAACTTTAACAGCATGATCAATTCTCTCGAAGACATTCATTAAGTAGCTAAAATAAAGTTTCATGTCCAGCCTGCTGCAAATTGAATTGACTATCCGGTCAGAGTGCAAGAAGAGAGGAGTAAGCTTAATATACCGCAGAAAAATAAAATCTTTCCAGCAACGAATGTGTGATCAACTTTGTTTCACAACAAACTAATTTGTTGAATACAGATAGAAGAGAACAGGGTATCAAAATTCTGAAACAATCGGTGCATGCCTCATTGTAGCAAAGAAGATTTAAGGATTAACCCATCGTCAATATGAGAGAGAGATTATGCACCAAATCATGAGGAGAATAAGAGGGGGAGATGAGTCGTCTCCTTCTGAATTTCATATTGGAATCTCCAGTATAATCCAATATATACAATAGAAAGTAAAAGAGGTTAATAGATGAAGAAACTCGACAAAAGATCGAGGAAAGAATAAAATTTGATTCCTTGAAGTTAGACGGCCTCCTCCAGCTTTAGGGCAGAGAACCTCCAAAACACAACCGAGAAAACTAAGAAGTAAACAGATAATCAAAGAAAATAAGAGGTAAGAGAAGAAACATGATGTATAGTTAGGCTCACCTCAAAACAGTTCAAGAATCTGCAGAATATCAAGGAATCAATGAGCCCCAAATCACGGAGAGCACCCCCTTTAGTTGGAAGCATAGTCACCACGAAGAATTAGAATAGATATGACAAAGAATACAGCCCATCTTCTCAACCATCGACCCTGTGAATCATCCACTAAAAGAACTAATGAAAACAAATTTTTATGCCCCATAGCGGTATTGCAATCATTTTTCTGTTGACAAGTTCCGAAGGAAAGTTCCAGTACGAAAATAAAAACAATGAAGCAAAAGAAAAGAAAAATGACCGAAAGGCACTTGAGTTCTACGCAAACATAAGCAAAAAGGTTTGAACTTTATTATATATGGAATGATGATGAAAAAGTAATTCTCATTATACCTTCCCTGAAGGTTGAAGATGGATGTATAAAAACCCAGTTGAACTGAAACATCTTGTGCTTTATTTAGCTCGTGGGACCTTTTTGCCAATTTTTTCCCACCATTAGTCCAGTATAGGTCAAAAAACCAGGCGTCATCAGCGAAAGAGATGATCATTTTTGGAGGGCTTTTCAGTTTCCACGCTGTTTTATCTTCTGGCGTTTTTTCTCCCACAGTGAGCACTTGAGATGCGGGGGAAGTGGGAAGAGAGTCGTCGGAGACTGGACTTGGGAGGAATGTACATATAATTTTTTTTTAATCATTTTTCGTTTTTCTCTTTGTGGGTAATTTTGAACTGAATCCAAAATTAAGATTTGGACCACTTTACGAAGTGTGGCAGGTCGTTGTACGTACGTGTGAAGCTGTAAGATCGTGCCAAGTGTCTTTACTGGTAGCCACTCGTGGGTGCTTTTCTTCTGAAAAAGGTCGTGCCTTGGTAGCTGATGCGCTGGAAAATCCTTTCACTGTGTTTTTTTTTTCTCGTATTTGGATTACTTTTAATTTGAAAATTCAAGTAGACAAATTCTATAAAAAAAAAAGGAAAACATAATAGCAAAATTCAAAGAGCAATCTTCTTTTCCTTTTTTCCTTTCGGAGGGTAATAAACTCAAAGCACTCTGTTACGATTAAAGGATTGTAAAATCCTTGTTGAGCAATTTCTTGATTTATTTATAAATTTAAGTTAGATTATTTGATACTCAAATCTCGTAAGATAATCAATTTTGTGTGCGAGTCAATCAATAAAGAATAGTAGACTATTCTTTTCTTAAATTGCTAATATGTATTTTTATAAATATTTTAAATATAAACTATTTTTTACAATATTTTTATCATTTGTTACGCTTGATAAGAAAGTTTGAATATAAAATTTTCACTTTTAATATCGCATTCTCTTCATATTTATGAAATTCAAAATAAAAAATTTTAAACTCAAACTCTACCTGATCAAATTCTTATATTTGAGGTGACGCTAACAAGTGAAACGCTTTAGGCCAGGCTATTAATTTTTTGTTAGATTGATTTTTTATATAATTCATATATATGTAAAAGAAAAAAATAAAAAATTATCACAATTTGATTGAATATATGTACATTTTTCCAGAGAAATCAAAATATATACTTGCAGTTATATTTTTATATCTTAAGATTGTTATAAACAAATTCATATATCATATATTTTATTATAAAGTTTAACATTTTGAGGGGCCAAAACAATACTTTATATATTGAATGATTATATACTAAAATTCATATACAAATATAAGTAATAGTGGTATTAATTTTTTTTTCAAAAAAATGTTGGGGGCCAAGGCCCCACTTGCCTAATGTGGTGGCTCCGCCACTGGTAGGTGGTCACAAAGGGATTATCCCTTTTGTGTATTTAGACGAGAATTGGGTTAGTCTACATGCTGATTAGAGTATTATGCTACTCATCAAACAAAGCCAGAGAAGTGATGTATGGTAAGGACTAAGGAAAGGACGTGATGATAAAAATTATACGAATTGAATCCGATTGGGTAATTATATAAAAATTGTTTGTATTAAATTTATTTTTTCCTTCTTTCTAAATATAAAAAATATTTTTGATTTTTTAAACAAAATCAACATAACGAATTCTGGCAAGATGCTGCCTGTTGGGCCCATGACTAGCGGAGAATAACTGTTCACTCTGAAAATAACATCTGACCAAATAATAATTAAGTGAATAATTATTCGCTTAGTAAAAAATAACTATTCATTCTTAAGATAATATCTGACCAAATCAGATATATTTAGTTTTACGTATATATTCATCCAGATTTTTATAAATAATTATTTGATATAGTAGATCTATTCACTTGATATGTCAGAAAGTAGGTGAAAAAGTAGATTTCAAATCGTTTCAAACTTTTCTCTTTTTTCTTCCATAATTTTGCTTACCCAAAATACCCCTCATGCTTCCTAACCGTTGGATCAAAAGACAACAAATATTATCCAATCTAACGGTGTAAAACTCATCCGCATGTGTAGAAAAAATTGGAGCCAGCACCGTAACCGGACCGTTATTCAACCACTAATACTCCAACCTTGGTCCGACAAATTTGCCGTCCAATAACGAGTCATGCGCCCAACACGTGCAACATTTTGCCGAAATTTGCTATGTTCACGGTGGTTGGAATTAATTATGAAAATTTAAAAAGAAGGAAAAATAGATACATAATTAAAAAAATAAAAAAAAATGAAGATTATTTTATATAATTACTAATGCTTTTCTTCTTTCACAAGAAAAAGATTCCTTCATAAGGAAAAAGTAACCTTACTTGAAGTCAACTATCGCGAGCCTTCGTTGTAGCTTTCGCTAGCATCTCTCCCTTTCTCCCTTTTCATTTTTTGTTTTCTATTTGTGGGGGTGGGGTGGGGTTGGGATATTGGCATAGGAACTTGTTTTGGTTATCAAAATGACTAGCAGTTATTTGAATCTTTTTTATATATAAAAAAATAAAAAAGAATTTGATCAACTTAAGGGAAAAAAAATAGGAGATATGGTTTAATTCCCTCAACATTAGACAGAAGAGCTGGCGAGGCGCAATTACCAATCTAGTCCTTTTAGTTAGGTATAACACGAGTGAAGAGCAGCTCACTGTTGAGCCGCAATTACTTGCGATGTTTTCATATCTGTAGCCTTAAATTTGATCAACTCCAGCGGCTTTCAGAATGCAACCACACACGGTGGTTGGCTTTTATGGAATAAAAATGACGATGCGTTTCGGTCCATACATGTCTTCTCCCTTTCATGGATCACATCAATGCTTCTTTTTGAAATATGACATCCACGTTTGAAACAGTGCCACAACGATTTCATCATTAATTGGAGAATTCCAGAATCATATTAGTCCAAAACCTGATGTAATTTGGTTAGGTGAGCCTCTGATTTCTAATCAATATCTTAACATTTGCAAAACCCACTAGGGAACATGGAATTATTCTCACTAATGAGAAGAAAAAAAAGAAGAAAGATGAAATACAGCAAGAGCTGTTGGCTGTTAGTGCCTTTAAATTAATATTGTTGCGTCTCTAAAATTCTAATCACAACTTTTATTTATTTTTCTTTAAAAAAGAATTTATTTCATAATAATTATTTCAAACATCACAAAAATAAATTTAAATTAAAAAATTCTTGAATAATAATATAGCACTTTTGTACTAAAAAAATAAATTGAAATACAACCTAGATGTACTACTTGCAATAGGACTCGAAACGTGGGTGCCAAGAGTCAATCTTAAGAATGCACTAAAAGATACATGATCCATCGGGTATGGGGCAGCTCCACGCTAACCGCAGCAACGATAGAATCCTTCTCAAGATCCGTACCACCGACACTTTAACTACTTCTTTCATAAGAAATTCCTAAAGCCCGATCCATCAGAAGAACAGTTTCAAGAGACCAAACATTGGGCCCTGGTCCATCCATAATTCTAGAAATCCCACTTTATATTGGGTCTAGAGGCCCGAGTTTTTACTGGACTAGTAGAAGTATGCGTTCTTATTATGAGGTTGGCCCTTTTCTCCCACGTCTTCTACATCTAATTCCTATTTTGTTGCCCTAACCTGTTAAATGTGCACCAGTGAAAGGGACCTTTTGCTATTTCGGAATTCCAATGGGCACGGAGGAGCATCCGACCTGCCCATTTCTGAGCGATACACACATCACTAAATTTATACGCATAATATTAGAAAATCCGTGAGAAATTTACTACTATTTCAGTGCAAAGAAAAATCTGTAAATTCAATATTACACGACTCCCCTAATTTTACGCAAGTAATTTAGAGTGATAAAAAAATTCGCACTAATTCTAATATAGTATTATTTTTATTTCACATGCAGTTATACGTTTATATTCTATTTTATATATTATTGAACTTTGATCAAATAATACGATAAGAAATTTTAGCTTGTAGTATATATTCTTATTCCAAATTTAAGATGTATATAGAAAAATTCAAAAGGGTAAGAATTTTACACATAGTTTCTTAATATTATATAAATGGACTTTAAAATTATTAGAATTTAGTGAATTGATTGTCGGTTACAAAAGGCTGATTAGTTATTGAACGGCTCAACATACATTACCCCTTCAATGTTATCATTACCTAAAATATACTACATGTTATCTTTTCGATACTTACCTAATAAATGAAGTCTCATGATCTGTACTGAGAAGATGTAACCCTGCAAAAATGCTACTTCAAGGCTTCCTTGTTTTAGTTTCCAAAATTAAAAAAAAAAAGAAAATGGCTTTCCTTGTTTATAGATAAAGCTCGTTTTATGTCTCATAAATCTTTGTCCAAATTAAAGAATAATTTACTGGTGTACTCGTGAAAAAAAAAAATTCAAATTTGGAATGTACATGATAATCTGAACATTCCATACATTATGGTAGGACGCACCTGCACACCTAAATATTTTCTGATCCTTTAGGGCGAAACTTTCCTAATGTTGAGAACCGAAATTAGGAAAATCGATTATGATTAGGATTCCAAGTCCCTCTATACGTAGGAAATATACAGCGTTTTATATGAGTTGCCTTAACATCAAGATTCACAAACAAAGCTCTAACGTACTACAGTAGTCTCTTGCCCTAGAGGTTGAACTTGAAGTTGAAGACGATGATGCACTCAGGTTGTGTTTCGGGATGCTTAGACGTCCACTCTCCCATGGACGTAACCGAGATGAAGCTCCTCCAATGGGCTGAAGCCGATAAAGAATTCCTGAAGACGTTATCCGCGAACAAAGAAGACGCAGAGAGCCGTCCGACGACACCTTTCCATCGCAGCGCATCGACCAGCAGTCTTCATGATTATCGTGTCGGAAGGCGACTGTATCTCCGAAGTTACACATTCACGAAGGAAGACGAAGCTGTTGATGCAGCAAAGAGGTTAAAGAAGGGGCTGAAATTGAGGCGGAAGTTGAAGAAAGATAGGGCAAGAGATCGTCCTTGTTCGTTTCTTGATGCATTCCGTAGCTGGTTGTTTCTCAGGTGTGGATAAATTTGAAGTAGACGAGTTATATAGAAAGAGTTGTTTTAATCCGTTTTCTCGAAGATAAACAGATGACCGGCCTTTGTCTTTTTGTCTATAAGTCTTTGAATAAATAAATAAGAAGAATTGGTTGTCCTTCAGTTTGGGCCACAGGAATGGAGTTTTCTGGGGGTGTATCCGTATAACTTGCATGCAATTCTCCTGAAGTTTAGCGAACCCTCCTCAGGGGCTAGGGCTCCCATGAATGCCTTTAAATTTATTAACAATTGCAATTGGATTCAGATTGCAGTCAACGGCTCCCGGCCCCCAACCCCATAATTGAACTTTTACTTTTAATTTAAAAGGTAAATAAATTAAATAGTTATCCAACAATGAAGACAGGGTTCCGGCAGAACATCTACCTACCGTAAAGATTCCAATAAAATTGGGAAGGAAAGGACTCCACCAAAAAACAACAAAGAAAAGAGAATCTGCTGTTTGAACTGATCCGGTAACAAGTAAAAAAGAAAAATGCAAAAGTTTGTAATGGTCCAATCTCTGGTGGGAAAAGGGCCAGTAGTGCTCATCTTGACCATAACAAAACAAAAACCTTTGGGCGAGCATTTTGATGAAACTATGGGCTCTTAGAGCCCAGTATCATAGGGCAATTTTAATCATTGTTATTTTCAGGTGCCCATTAGTCCACAAAGGAAACGGGACTACCCTCCCCAACTGTAAGTTTTTGATCGATCTCCCCCGCTCCCTTCCAGAAAGAAGGAAAAGAAGAAGAGAGAAAAACAACGGAGACGAGAAATTGGAACTAAGCTCCAAATAATAAAGTTTCAATGACAACAGAATTTCTTTCTCAAAACAAGGAAAAAAAATGAAAAACACAGCAGAATTATGATGAAAGTGTATGGCAGCAAAATGGTTGAAGTATTGTAAATTCGTCAGTAACTCTTTTTACCGTAGAACCGAAGTAGTACTACTTGGAAGTGCAGTGGTCATGAAGAAGACAGAGAGAGAGATGCAACGGAGCTTCGCTAATCACAGCATCCGCACACTGACAAACTACAATCCATAGCTTTGTCTTCACCTATGCACGTTCATCGACCTTTTCTTTTCTGGGCTTTGTCGAATTATAAGCTCTATCATCGGTAATACGGCAAACCGTCATGTCCCAAACATTATTACCTCCACATCACTTCAGTCACCAGCACTGTCACTACACCATCCATACACTATACATCTCTCTCTCTCTCTCTCTCTCTCTCTCTCTCAATCCTGACGGTTAAAAAAGCTCCATTAATTCAGTACATATTTATATGCATAGTTACAGTTGTTGACAAAGCCATTCTTAAAGGCAAAAGTAAGGCATGATAGGCAGACATCAGAATCCAGAGACAAGAAGAGGGCAAACTATTTTCAATTTCGTACGAGTATATTATTGGGACCATGCCATGCCTCCAAAACGTGCCATTTCCTGTAGCTGCTCCAATGTGCAAGCTGAATCGAATTAGCGTATTACGTGAGTCTTTCGAGCTATACACATGTTCAGAGATAAATATCAGTTGTGCTCGCGATCAACTAAAAAGAAACCACCGTTATTGAGCTCTGAATATGCTACTCACCAAAACCGACCCGCCCTACCAAAAGCGGTAGCCCCATAAAGAAACTCGTACGTGTTAAAGTAGATCCATCTAATAAGAAGACCTTTTCAGTCTTCTTCTTCGCCTAATTTTATTAACTGTTACTACTGCCGGTCGTCTCATTTCCATTACTCTAAATAATAAGGGTGTATTTCCATTCTTCTTCTTCTTCTTCTTCCCCGCGGCGGGGTTTCGAGAGCCCCACCCCGTGCTCGTCGCAACAGTCTGGCAGTCTTTTTCTTTTGGGGCACTTGTCGGCAGTGGAAGGCGGGTGTCCCACCTGGACCACCGGCTCCCACGTGGCCCGGCCACACCCTGCCGGCCGTGCCACGTGCACCCCTCGACACAGTAGAGGACCACCTCCTCCTTGTAGCTGGCGAGAAGGCCTAAAAGAAGAGAAAGCCCAAAGCCCAGACTCTTGTGCTCCAACAAAGTGCTTGCTTTTCAATTATTTCACGTCCTTTTCAAATATGGGCCCATATATCTATCCCCTCTAAAGTTTGTCCAAACTCCAGACTCGCCACGCATATTTTCTTCCAATGGTTTCCTCTTTTTCTTTCCTCCTAATCACCCCCACTCTCCCTACGTTTGATTCATTCATTTATTAATTTATTTTATCATCGCAACCAAAATCCAATACTTCAAAAAAAAAAAAAAAAAGGAAGAGCAATGAAAAATTTATTAATAGGAAATACTTTATACTTATAGTAGTAATTTTGAAAGGTGTGGAGCCATACCATGGGAATGTTGGTCCTTTACATAAATGTAACCTGATCATCAGATCAGGAAAGTGACCCTATTGAGAAGGACATTGCTGTATCCGTTTCATCTCTCTCTTTCCAAGTTCCCAAACCAAAGAAAACAACAACTTCGAGTAGTGAACAGTTGGGGGCATTAGCAAATGGTGGCTGCTTCCCTATTTAATTATTTAAGGTCTTAGAAGGCGCCATGCACTTCGACATAGACAGTCTCAAAGCATTTCTCCATGGTCTGTGGATTCTCCGAACTTGGCTTTTCCACGCTCGTGTCAAATTTCTCATCGACTGACGCGGGCAGAAGGTGATAGCCACACCCACCCCTCCCTCCCGCGGTAGATATACAGATGCATCCTCATTGCTCTCTCCTTTTATCGAGGATACTTGTTACACACCAGTCGAATTATTTTTAATTAATTTATGTGTGCAAATATATGTCTTTTTATTGATAATTCTAACAATTAAAAGTAGAAAAGGCTGGGGGAGCAATGATATAACGTAGCCCGTCCGATATCGAAATATAAAAAATTTAGAAAACTTTTGGAGCTACCAAAGGTGAGTGACATCTCTCTCACCTTTGCCGGGGCGGGGGGTGGGGGCGGGGGAGGAGGGGCTTCCCTTTTGTTGTTAATGTATTGTGATAATGCTGTTAACTTGTCCATCTTAATACAAGTAGGATGTTTCTTTCCAATAAAAAAGAAGGCACAATCTTTGAATCTCTCGTGTATGACATGAATGGAACCTTTGAAATCGACAACCTCTAATTGTAATATTCAACTGATTTTCACGGCATGGGACGGATGGATATTCAACTTTTCCTACCAATAGCAGAGGTAACTGCATCAATAAAAAAACATCCGTCTAATGTTGGGTGGGGGGCAAATTGGCCAGGCTTGAATACTAAGGAAAATATCAGGCTTAAAGGGTTTGGTTAAACATCATACGTAGTATCCACATATCCCACTTCAATCCTTGGAAAATCGGTTGGTTAGCCTTCTACATCATTAGGTAAAAGGTACCTTTTTAAATTCTTCTTACTTAATCTCTTGTAGAAACAAAGCTAATTAGGAAATCATTACTCTTCCCATCCTACGTTTTTTAGGTGTTTTTTATATTTCCATCACTGTTTAGGCCTCTATTTTATCACTTATCACCTATCCTCATCATCTTCTTCTTAATCATTTATACAGAACAGCTATATATGTCTATGTATATTTTCTGATACGGAGACTGCATGCAAATGGAAACAGAAAAGATGGATCACTTGGCATACTTGCGGATCATGTGTGAGAAGACCCCTTTCCGCGTTAATGACTTGATACTAGGAGGCAAAAGGTAGTTGGAGACTCCTTCATCCTTCAACTGGATTAGTAACTTTTATTTCTATTGTGTGGCTAACTAGGAAAACTTGAAATCTTCCTTCCAACAAAGAAGCCATAAAGAGATTGCCTCCCTCTTAATGATCATCTCATAAGGATGAATTATGTTTTATTTTGGCTGCCAATATATGTACATGTTCCCAAAGACCCCTTTTGAAATTAAGAGTGAATTATCTGAAAGTAGTACCACGGAAGCACTTGTTGACTAATCATGACGACATGATTAGCATTTCGTGTTTGAATGGTCCAACCCAAGTATAGGTTCTACCCCGGAGAATACGTTCGATTGACTAGTCCTATAATTGGTTTTTGTTTGAAAGAGTCAAAGACAACTAAAATCCTTCATAAAGTCATTACAACATAGTACCGAAATTCAATCCTTAAACATCTGGAGAATTTTAGGATGAGCGACACAGAAAGAGAGCAGCTTTGATTGCTTGGTTCCTAGCTAAAATTTACGGGTTTATAATGTTCTACCATTGTACGTGTGAATCATTTCTTGCCCCACCTGATCAATTTAGTCGGACCGAGTCTATGGGTTAAAATATAAAATAAATTAATAAAAAAGATTGGTCTGGTCAATCGATTGTTAGTCCTCACCAGAACCTTATTTTGTTGAATCATTAATCCAAACTCAACCTGCATTATGTGATTCTAATGCTCCCCGCTCGGAATATAGGACCTTTCGACCCGTTTTTGCATTAACTAATAAAGAAGTAAATGGGAGATATTTTTTCCTAATATAAGAGAGAATGATAGAATAATATTTATGGGTAAGGAAATTAATAAAAGATCAAGTATTTTAAAAAGAAAAAAGAAATATAAAGTCCTATATTTTAAAATAAAAAGAGTAGTATTTGAATTGAAGGGGTTGAATGATTCCAAGTTCTTTGTTATTCTGCCTAATCAACAGCTTCCTTTTCGATTTGTCCTTCCTTTGGAGTATGATTCATTTTTTTAGAAGGAAAATGGACATCCCGGAAAAATATAAAACGAATACCTTATACAAAAAATAAAATAAAAATTAATACTTAGGAGGTAAACCTTTGGAGGGACCTAATTATATATTCATAGACATTTTAATTATAATTAAAAGAAGACCGTAGAGTTAGAAAGGAATTAACGGAGAAAATGAATGGCTCCGAGTGGAGTTGTGGTCACTGCAGAACGAAGATTTGTAAATTGTATCTGAAAAATCTTTGTTGTTAAAAGTGGGATGAAAAAGAGGGAAGCATCCGTAAAAGGAAAGGAATAATTTTGATTGAGGTCAAAAGGACAAAATAAAGTAACGCAAACCATTGCACCCAACCATCCTTCTACTTTCTACCCAATACCCTACTTCATAAAACTCTACATTAAGATCTATTAGAGTGAGATTGGATTGGTTTTCTTTCTGAGTTAGGTTTTGTGTTATAAATAGCAAAAATGAATAATTTACGAGAAGATAAAATAGAGTTAAAAATGAAAAAGATAAGAAAAGAATACATAATAGTGATATTGGATAGCATTCAATCTCAAAATCAAATTATGTGGGACTCATATTTTTTTCACAAATAATTTAATTTTTACGAAACTCAAAACCAAAATATCAAAACAAAATTCATCTAATTACATTCGAAAAATTTTTTTAATTGAAAAGTCAATCTAAATTAATCCTTACACATCTCGTGTAGTATATATATAGTTCTTTCGAGACATCTTTTTTAGTTATAGAAGTAATTGTTATATGATATATTGAACTATGAAATACAAGTGATGAGTTACAACACAAGGAGTATTATTTAGAAATTTGGAGGGTGGCAAGTGGTCCAAGTGGAAGACTTAGAACTATTAAGTTAATTATTGTATAGCGAGTATTTTTTACTTATTTGTCCGTCGTCCTTCCGCTTTTGCTTTGCATCATTTCATTTTCCATTTCTCCAGTTAGCAAAAAGAGACAGTTGGAAAATGGCGACCACGCTTCCTCGTACGATCATATTTACAGAGAGAGAGAGAGAGAGAGAGAAATCTGACGCCCTTCTTATTCTAATTGGCTTTTTTACTTTTCTTTCTTTTTCACTCTCAGTATTGGCACTGCTCTTCTTCCTCGGTCCATTTTCTGATGTCATTAATTCCTCGTATAAAGTTGAAAACACAGAGAAAATGGCGGAAGAGATGGAAACAGCTAGAAAACAAAAAGAGAAGCCATGCCTGAGATGCAGAGTGCAATATCATTGGCAACCGATTCGTGAAGATTCAATTAAATGCAAAGCAGAATAAGATGCAGGAGAGGAATTGTATGCATGCAAACATCTTCTCAAGTGTTGCATTAACTCAATGGCGTCCAAACCTAAAAAAAGATTTCAATCACATTTCACGAGGCATGCCGGAAGACAATTTGGTGGAATTAGATCAGTTTTCTGTTAAAAATTTTATAAAAGTAAAATATTTTTTGAGTTTTGAAATAAAATTTTGTTTAAATAATGTATAATTTTTTTTATTTTTTATTTATTTAAAATTAAATATTTATATTTTTATTAGTTTTAAATAAATAGTAAAAATCTAATTTAAATAATTTTTAATATTTATAAGTTTTATTGAAAGAGAAAATAAGTTCTACCATGAGGCTTATTTAAATTGTAAAAATTGAGACTTTTGATTTTTGTATAATGTATTATTTTTTTCTATTAATAAAATTTATAATATTATATTTATATTTAATATATATAATATTTAGTTTTAATATAACACATGTTAATACTAAAAAAATTAAACCAGCTAAGCAAAGAGACAATGCCCGAGGTTAGTGGTTGACAATATTGTACGAATTAATAATTGTCGGCAAAAGCAATAGTATATGCCAACAGACAACAGGTAATATTTCATGGACCTTTCCAAGAGTGCGTACGATTTCCGTTCCACAGTGAAAGCACTCTCAAAACGTTGAGGACTCTCTGAAAATTGTACGTTTTTTCAGTCTGAGAAATGGTTGACAACACTGTATCAATGGATGGCAAGCGAAGCTAAATATGCAGCATTCTGCCTTTCTTTTCCTATTCCTTTTTCTTGCAAGGATTAAGTAGGATTGTGCCCAAATATTTTTTACTCGCGAGAAGCGTTTATTAAGAACTCTCCTCTCATATGTAGAACGACACAATTTTAAACTTAAAATATTTATGACTCATACAACTTTCTTTCTTTTCATTTTTTCAAGAAAACTTTATTTCTTTTTATGCTTATAAACATACTAGATAAACTCGCTATTTCATATGTTTTTAAAATATAAAAATTTTTAATATTTTTCTATTTTAAAAATATTTAATATTTTATAATTTTTAAATTTTTTTAGAATTAATCTTATTTATCAATATCATTCATCTATTCTTTTTCGTAAGGAATAAGTTAAATTAAATAAATATAAAATAAAAAATATTATTTATTTTTTATTTTTTAATTAATATAAAAAGTATCAAAATATTTTATATTTTGAAACGGAAGAAATATATATCATTTGATTGAACATATACTCTTTGCAATTATTTTTTGGATCAAATTTACCCTTTTCAATTATTAATGTGGCAAAGCGAACTTATCGGAAAACAAAATAGTAGTTAAGACCATCTCCGAACATTCTAGCCGCCCAAACAAAGGTTATATTTCACAGCGAAATCGGTTCTGCAGGCAGAAATCTTGCTCTAACACTAGGATTTACCAACATCATCCTTGCGAGTGATTCCTTAGCCTTGATTCAAAGCTTAATTGGGAATGAGCCGAATTATTCAGAGGCTGGAGCTTTGCTAGAAAATATCCGAAGCCCGATTTCAACCTTCAATTTTATTTGCCTTGTACATGTGAAACGAGGGGAACACCCAACTCACCATCTAACTCCAAAAGCCAAATTATTTGGCAATCATTTTTGGATAACTTCATTTCCTGAAGACATTTGTATTGCCGCAAATGCTGATTTGGCTTCTTAATAAATGCTATATTTTTTTGTCAAAAAAAAAAAAAGGATCATCTCCCAAAGTTCTAAAAATTATTATTTTTATTGATACTATAAAATTTGAAGAAAATACCTTTAAAATTTTATCGGAAGATTGCAGTGTTTTCCCGTTCATCTACGGAATTCCGGCAGACCATAGAATTATTATATATTTAATTTTTAAAATCAAAAACAAAATTTCATTTGACTATAATTATTTTCAAAAATAATTTACTTTTCATTAAAATAAAAAAAAATCCACCGTTTTTTAGACAAAAACGAAATATGCACCAATTGTTACTTCGTAAGATAAGAAGATGCCCTTGGTGGTAGCAATAATAATACAGAATAGGAAGGGCACGTGTGCAGACAAACTTTGGCACGTGAGGATGGAAGAAGAAGATATTACAGTTCAATGATGAAGTGGTCCCGCATCGGGTGGCAAGCGTGTGAGGGAGGGATGAGATTCACGTGACATCACGCAAAAGGCGACAGATGGGAGAAGGTTGGCCTGTCAATTCTATCTCCCCCTCTACTACTTGTTTAGCTTGCAGTTGGAAAAGTAATCAACTGTGTGTTCACTATAGCAATCCCACCTTTAATTCCTTTTCTCTTTTTTATTTCATCACTCATGGACTAGAAAACCTTTTTACCATTGCCGTCCCCAAAATAATCACCTTAGAAAATTCACAACTTTTTATTTTTTTTATAGTTACTCAGAGGAAAGTTAAATTCCATCCTGTTCATTTTAAATGTTATTTTAGAAATCTTTTAACATATTAAGACACCAATTGAATTGATTAGTTTATTTTTAATTAAATATTTTTTTCTTTATGGGAAACTAAATATAAGAAATAATTATAATTTATTATACTCAATGTCATTATGTTATTATAAAGGTAAATAAAAATATTAAATTTTTATTTAACTATCATTATTTTATAACAAAATAAAATTTTTATAATGACACTTATATTAAAACAGAGAGAATAATATTTATGAGATAAGTGCTATATTCTTAGACTCTCACATAATGTCATACATTTCTAACGAATAGTTTTATTATAATCACTAAGTAATTTATATGTATTATTCAAGTTATATACATGCCAATGAAAATAAAACATGTGAAAATCACATAAAATAGTTAATTTTTTTAATAATATAATTTTTTTTCAAATATTTTATTTTTATTGACATATATATAACTTGTGTAATGTATACAAATTATTCAGTAATCATAATAAAGCTACTCCCTTCTTCCTAACCCTCCTATGTCTATCTTTTACTCCGATAAGGGTTATTGCTTTATTTTCTTAAGTAAAGAGAGAGATGGGAAGGGTCGAAGGGACAATCAGCGCATAAATTTTGATCAATATAACTATAATGGTTAGCATGTGTTTAGATGCTAAAATATAAGGTGCATAATGAATCTTAAGAAAAAAAAAACAAAAATATCAAAAAAAAGTATTTAATCATTGAGATGAAAAATATTTACCTTTCTCAATCTTTCCTTTAGAATTTCTGAGCAATTACATCTTTTGGGAACATGAGAGTGACTACTGATGGTGGATTGCCAATGTCAAGAAGGGGCCAATTGCTATTGAGAGGCTTATCTACACTTGATTTTAAGAGATCACAAGTATACTAATTTTGGAATTGGGCATTCAATTATTGGGACCAGAAGTATACGATTTTTATTTGTAGCAGTGAAGAAAGTAAAAAAAAAAAGAAGAAGGGAAAAAGACAACAAAGGTTGAAGAGGACGACAAGGAATTAAAATGGTTGGCCATTGCAAGTTATCTATACAGATGTTGCATACAAATTTCCAAACAAGACATATTGTACAAAATTACAAATCTTATCAAAAGAGAAAAATAAGTCTTAATAAAAAGAGAAAATCATGCATTAGGCAGGAATTAAACTTTCAATCCTTGGTTGAGAGGTCTTAACTCTTACCATTCGAGCAATACCTCACGGCCCCAATCAAGAGATTAGAAAATAGTTCAAACATAATATACTTAGAATAGGTCTTTTTTTCCCCTAAAAAGAAAGAAAAAACAGCCATTTTTCTAAAACTAAAAATCTCAAGTTCTGACCTAAAAAATACGAGCTAAACAAATGGGCTTGACTGTTGCTGTATTTTTAAATGCATAACTAGTCTTTTTTTAACAGCTGATGATTTAGCATTTTTAGAGGTTTGGGAAGATTTTCTTGAATTGGACATGAAAAGCAATGGAAACAAGAAACAGCTGGTTTAAAAACAAAAAACACGGAGACAAAGATTAATATTAATTAACTGGAGCGGAAAAAAATTTAAAAAAATCATGTTGGCTTTGCTAAAGAGCAAATCAGTTACACGTGGCTTTCAGAGTTCCTTTGCACAAACCTAACTCCTCATGGCCAACTTTGGCACGTGCTACCCATCTTTTAGTTATCGCTTTTAATGTATCATTGATTCATACCCTTTTTGGTGCTTCACCGAATCTCATTTTCCTTTTAGTTGTTTTCGCTATCGCATTTACTAGAATTTCTGCACTAATTTTTCATCAAAGGAAAAATATATACTATATACATTTAGTAGACTTGGAGAAAGGATGGGTGAGTTACGAGGAATATCCCCAAAAGAGCCAGTGGAAAATTAGCAATATTAAAGAAATGGAGGATTTTATGACTAAATCGGGGAATTAGGTCCGCTGGAAGAACGTCCCTTGCCAATGGTTATGTAGAGTTGGAGAAAAATACTTATCCTATAGTTCATCATTTTTTACCACTATCCAACTATCTAATCAAATTTAAAAACATTCTTTTAGCCGAGAATTTTGCTTTATTAAAAAAAATGAAGATGGTGATAAGATAATAATTTAATTAATAGAAATGTTCTTCGACTATTAAGTAAAAATTTTACATTCAATCTACATTTTCTCACTCTATATAACAGACATTAAAAAAAGAAGATTGATAAGGCACCCTTATATCAAACTCGATACCTAAGAAAGTTTAGGGAGCCGTTCAAATATTATTTTGCTTCAACTGGAGAATTTACTTCATTTAATAGTAGAAATGTTTAGAAATTCATTTTAGTAATGTCACAAGAAGAAGCCATTTATTATTTGTAACTCTTGCTCTGGAGAAAAAGCATGATCACTAGCTTTAGAGAAAAACAATGCACTTTCAATTATTCTTCTTCCTGCTGAAGCTTAATCTTGAACCAATAATGTTAAATCATTCACCTAATGCATATAATGATTGAGAAATCAAGATTAGCTCACATCTCTAAAATGACACTGTACTAAATCTAGAATTTCTATGTCGCTTTAAGCATTAAGTTTCCTTGGCCCATCCTTTCAACCAAAAAAAAAAAAAAAAAAGGGAAAAAATCCCTTCGCCCAACAAAGGAAAAAAAAGGTTCCCCAATGTGGCAATTTTGTCTATTTACCAAACGAATATGTAGTATTATTATTTTTCCTATAATTAATCGATCAACAAAATGTTTTACCAATTAACAAACAGGGAAGAATTCACTAAAAAAGTATATAGTACTATTATTCTTCTATTAATAAGTTTTAGCAAAATATATGATATACAACTTATGAGATCATAGTTATAATACAACTTAATATTCATTAAAAACATTCTATAATATTGAAGTTGGATGGCTTTATATAGCCCAGTCATCAATGATTAAGGCTTTTTTTAAGTTTCTAAAAAAATATATTTTAAAAAAATTATATTTAAAAATAAAATATAATATTATTATTTTTATTTTAAACAATTGAAAACAAACCATAACAAAATTGGACAAAATCTCTTAATAAATTGAAGCAAAAAGGGGACCGTTTAATTTCATGCCTACGCAGATTACAAAAGTTGTACAGTTTCTTTGTCAATCAAAATTAAAAGCAAATGAAAAACTACTCAATAAAATACAGATGAAAATCTAGTAGGTGAGTGAATACAATAAAGGGGGTATATAGAATATAGAATAGAAGAAAGAAAAGCAACGACCTCTTCTCTCTTCTCTCTTCTCCTATCTTTGGTTTGAGCAGCCCCGGAGAGAGAGACAGCGAGAGATAGTCATATATATATATATGCCATTAGACATCTATAGTTCCAAAACTCAATCTATTCTTAATTTTTTATATGCGCTGTTGTTTGTTCCACTCTGTTGTGAGAAGGCGATTGCAGAGAAGTCTCCTGCAAGAGCAACATATTGATATAGGGGAAGAAAAGGAGAGAAAGAGAAAGATAGAGAGAGAAAGAAAGGACAGCCTCAGGAACAGCCAGACAGAGATAGAGAGAGAAGGAAGAAAGAAAGAAAGAAAGAAAGACTCAAGAGGGCAGCTCTCGAATCCCACAGAGAAGAGAAAACGATGTCTGAGAGCTTTGCACCCTTTTACAACCTGCAACTCTGAGAGGTATTTTGCTTGCTTACATGATGAATAAAGCTGATAATTTTTGGAAAAAATTAAACTACTACTATTATTATTCAAAAGGCACAAACAAAAGATTCATTTGATGCTTTCTCTTTTCCCCTCTTTCTAACCTTTTTATTCTCAGCTTCCGTATTTTTATGATATCTCTGCTGCTGCTGCTGCTCTTGTATTCTTTTCTTTTGATGAATAATCCAGAATTCTATAGTGGGATGTTTCCAGTTTTAGGCTTGCCCTCACTGATCCGTATGGTTTTATTATTATTCAGCAGCAGCAGCTGAGCAAGGGTGGGGGGTTTTTTGTGCGCCGAAGTGAGAGATGATGAAGAAGAGTACACTGATATGGGTATAGCGACTCCACTTCTTCCTTCTGTTACATCTCATTCAAGGGCTGAGCAGCCAATTCTAGTTTCCGACAAGTCCAACCCTTTGAATTCTATGTCCCAAGATTATCATCAAGGTTTCTTTAGTTTCTCGAATGGGTTCGAGAGATCACAGCAGCAACAACAGCAGCATCAACAGCACATGTCTCAGCAGATCCGTAGGGATAAACTGAGAGTGCAAGGTTTTGAACCCCCGCCACCGTTGGTTGCTATTGAAGAAGTAGAATCTAGTGGTCTCCCAGGGTACGAGACGGGGGGGATGTTATCCGAAATGTTTAATTTTACTTCGGGAGCAACCACTGCCGGAGATATATCTTTGGAGCACCAGATACCACACAATTACCGCAATACAAGGCCGCCTCCGGCAACAGCAGTAGACACTGAGTGGTACGGGAACAGGCAAGGCAACAGGCACGGCCTCGTGGTGGGTGGTCTGGTACCGTTGGGTGAATCCAAGGATCAACACGTCGCAAATGACCGCGACAGTATAGCTACTCATCATCATCACCCGCAGCAGATTTCAGGCATTAATGCAGACTCGGCAGCAGCCATGCAGCTTTTCCTCATGAACCCACAACCAAGATCCCCTTCGCCCTCGCCGTCTCATCCGCAGGCTTCATCTACGCTGCACATGTTGCTTCCTAACCCATCTCCCTCTCCTTCTCTTCACCAAGGGTTTCACCACTCAGTTAATACTGCATCCACATCAGGAGGACCTTTCGGTCCGTCGCAATTCACATGGATACCTGATAGTGGCAATGGAGGAGGCACCACTGCTGCCCAACTGAACAACCCTAGTGAAATTGGAGGGGTGGTAGAAGGTCAGGGGCTTTCATTATCGTTGTCATCTTCGTTGCAACACTTAGAAGCTGCTAAAGCTGAGGAATTGAGAATCGGAGATGGTGGGATGTTATTTTTCAACCAAGGCGGAGGGTCGAGTACCACTGCACAATACCCTTACAAGAACATGGGTGCTCATCATCAACCATTGCATCTCCAAACTGGAGTTTGTCCGAATAGCCAGGTTCAGGTTGGTTTTGGGTCGTCAATGGGAGTGGTCAATGTCTTGAGAAATTCCAAGTATGCGAAAGCAGCACAAGAGTTGTTGGAAGAATTTTGTAGTGTTGGTAGGGGTCATCTCAAGAAGAACAAGTTAGGAAGGAATAACACTAACCCTAATTCCAATCCAAGTGGCAGCGCTGGTGCTGCTAGTGGCGGTGGGGGAAATTCTTCATCTTCTTCAAAGGATCTCCCGCCTTTATCTGCTGCCGATAGGCTGGAGCATCAGAGGCGAAAGGTCAAACTTTTATCTATGCTTGATGAGGCACGTACTCTCACTCTCTCTTTCTCTCTGTCCTACACCACCAATCATTGATCTTTAATTTAGTCCATTATTATAAAATCCGCCGGGAACAACACCAAATTCCGGTAACTTTCCACGATTAACCCATATTCTATACTATGTTACCTCACAAAGTGCCGGCAATGAAATAGGTTTCAATAGATTGACTTAGTTGAGCTTGATTTCATTGGTGGGGGTATTAGAGTACTCGGATTTGTTGTTGAAACCTGAGAAAACCACAGGCTATAAGGGAAGCCTACAACTACAATTTCCCAGTACGAAAGATTTTCCCCTTTCATTAGAAAAGTTGTCAACTCAGCCACTGCTATAATTTTCTGTGCTGAGGTTCTAGCTAAGGCACTGAGGTACAGAAACTACCTTCCATTTTCGTCGTAGAAAGACTGCAAAGAAAGCCAAGCGCCGTGCGCTTAATCCTTTTTCCATCTCAGTTGACCTAAAGATTAATTCTTTTCCTTTTCTTTTTTTCTTCATTTGTTTATGCAAACTCAACAGTATATCTTCTTGTCCGTATTGGGAAAAGAAAGCAAGGCAAGCAACACTAGTATATTCTTTGTTCACGTTGACAATCATATCACCGTACAAGAGCTTTGGATTCACTCATCTATTTCTCTATTCTTGGAGTCTTTTTAATTCAAGACTGAAAGTGCTGTCATCCCTACGAGTTTATAGTAATAAGAAAACAAAAAGCTATAGCGTTTGATTTATTTACTAGGTACAGATAATGTCTTATACTAGTGGTTGCAGTAGGAACTATATTCAGCTCTCAGATTTACACGAGTTACTCTAGCAGTTGCGGCTTAGGCTGACTAGCTGATACGCTTTCTTTACTGCATTGAGATTATATAGTTCTACCTTCCATCTGTTAAATAAGTTGGCTGAATAAAGACGTTATTACCAGTGTGTTTCTTTTTTTTTTTTTTTACAAATTCATTTGAGTAAACAGTTGAATTCGTGGGACATTATGCAAAGTGATCTGGTTAACAATATATGCTTGTCTTTGCTACATGTTATTGATTTTGCAGGTGGATAGGAGATATAATCACTACTGTGAACAAATGCAAATGGTAGTGAATTCATTTGATCTGGTGATGGGCTTTGGGGCTGCAGTTCCATATACAGCTTTAGCACAGAAGGCCATGTCTCGGCACTTCCGGTGTCTAAAAGATGCAATAGCAGCTCAACTGAAGCACAGTTGTGAACTCTTGGGAGAGAAAGATGCAAGTTCATCAGGAGTGACTAAAGGAGAGACTCCCAGGCTTAGGCTTCTGGAGCAAAGCCTGAGACAGCAAAGAGCCTTCCACCAAATGGGGATGATGGAACAAGAAGCGTGGAGACCTCAGAGAGGCTTGCCTGAACGCTCAGTTAACATATTGCGAGCTTGGCTTTTTGAGCATTTTCTGCACCCGTACGTTTCTTGATTCCTTACTCAAAGCACCATTATTAAGGAGAGCAAAGCATTACTACAACATTACCCGGATAATACAATGGCCGTGATTATAGTAAAAAAGGAAAAAAAACTAAAAGTACACTTGTTATTTTAATCATCTGCCTCAGTTTAGGACATGAGTGCGGCCCGGAACAACCTGTAAGGTAGTGTGTCCTCTTTCATATGGGTTTGCGACGTCAGTTGAAAAGGCTGAAAAGGTCTCCGATCCTTCAATCAATTTATAGTTGGTTGTAGTATGTAATAGATCGTAAGTTCTTGGCTGACCTTGGCATTTGTTAAACTAAGGAAAGAAAACCTAGTATATTAACCGAGATGGATTTCACAGCCACCTCCCACCCTCACGCCCTCTCTCTCTTTCTCTCGTCATTGCATATGCATGACAGTAAAAGTATACATCATAATGGGGTGGAATCTAGTGGCTGCAATGAAAGAGATGAGTGCATGCAGTGCCTTCTTTACTCCTGCCACTGCCAGTTGTTGCTGCTACTGCTAATCTTTCCCTTTCCTTTTGGATTGTCACGCCCTTACAGCTGCAGTAAAATAAAGAAAGAAAGCTTCGTGTCTTGAATAGTACTACCTACGGATGCATAAAGCTACGCTTCTCTTTAAGTTTTATACGGTTCAGGCAAGAGATCTGATGTCATTTTCTGGTCTCTTTCTCAGGTATCCAAGCGATGCAGATAAGCATTTGTTGGCTCGACAGACTGGTCTATCGAGAAACCAGGTACTTATTCAAGTTGCTTACCACGCCTACATGCTCTTGATGCTACTGTAACACTTTCAAGATGGTTATTTACTCTGTGCTACTGCTTATACAATATACACTCACAGAAACCGCACATGCATGCAAGCCTTGATCGTAATTTTATTAGCAGCAAAATCTTTAATGTGAGGTTCAGGTGGACTTACACGGATAAGGGTCATAGTACTTTGGATCTCTTCTACCACTGTCGGGGAAAAGCCAAAACCTTTTCTAAACATTTTTTTTTCTCATTCAAATCCTGCGAAACACTTTCTATAATATTTTTAATTATAATATTTAATATTTAATATTTAATATTTATCTTTTAAAGTTTAAATTTTATTTTATTTAGTTTAAAATATATGAATACAAATTTCATATAATTATAAGTGTTATAGAGAATATTATACTAAAAAGTATTGCAGGGGATCTGAGCCCTCTTTTCTCCTATGGTTTCTAGACTACAGAGACAAATTCCATAACAGTGATCCGATTGAAAAGGGCTTCAAGCTTGCAGCTTTGGATCTGTCATTGACATACTAACATGTCCACCTCTGAAACCAAAGAGAGAATCATTAAAGACCGTAGATAACAGTAATAATACATTCCAAAAAATAGCAGGTTGTGTCTAGCATTCTTGTGCTTTTCTTGTTCGGGAGAGGGGAGCCGGAAGCACATATAAACCAGTATTTTCTTTATTTACACTTTCTTTCATGTGATGCAAATGGAAGTGGGTCCGCACATGAAATTATATACTTTACAAATGTAATGTGTATCAATCTCAAGCTATCGTATCGTGGATAGTTGGATAAAAGGTGTTGACAGTGAAACAAAAGGAAGTCAAGCGGATAAATGGAAAAGATAAAAGCTTGCTAGTAATATCGGTGAGGTTGTATAATGAAGCTCGTCAAGGCAATCTGCAATCTTTGTCAGCTAAAATAACAGGTGAAAGAGGGAAATAGTAATGGGAGGTCTTTTCATAGAACTTGTCTCCTTAAAAGTCTAGTTGAATAGTGCATGAAGAAAGAAACCATGCCGAAATTGTTGCATGGAGCTGGTGACACCAGTTACATCATTAAATTCAGCGAAGGGAGTCATTTATGTGCATCTGTGTGCAGCAGCGCAAAGTTATCGTCGTTGGGGGTTTAACGTTTTAGTATTATTGTGTGACTTTCAGGTTTCGAACTGGTTTATTAATGCCAGGGTCCGATTGTGGAAACCCATGGTGGAAGAGATGTATCAACAAGAGGCCAAGGAAGACGCAGAAGAAAGAGAGGGGAGCCAAAGCGACGGCAATATTGCACAGACACCAAGGCCAAATACTACCACTACGACCACCACATCAACAGCAACAGCTGCCACTGCTACTACAGCCACAGCGGCAGCAGCAATTACAGCAACAAGCAAAAGATCCGCAATTAATGACCCCGAAAACGACCCTTCATTCGTTGCAATCAATAGACAATGCTTCCCGGAAAACCAAGCAAAACAGCCCAACAACTCTTCCTTCATTTCGTCCACATCAATAGTGCCCACCTCCACCTCTCAACCAACCACCGCCGCTGCTCCACCACTATCCCAGTCTTTCCCGACCATTCATGAGTCCAACGCGTGCCGCCTCGGGGGAGGAGCAGTTGCTGCCGATTTCGGGGCCACTGCTACGTCTGCTAATGCGGAGATTGGGTCTACCCTCGTAAGGTTTGGGACGAGCACCGGTGATGTGTCGCTCACGCTAGGGTTACGTCATGCCGGGAACCTGCCAGAAAAGAGTACATTTTCGGTTAGAGACTTTGGAAGCTGTTAGTTAATGAATTACTGTTTACAACTACAAAAGTAACTACCTGGAGAATTTGGTAAATTTGATAATGTATTACCTAGTTTTTTTCCCCCCTTTCTTTTTGTTATAATTCTACGTAGACAGGAACATACATGAAGAGAGACGTAGCAGAAATGTTAGCAACTCCGAATGCAGTATAAAATTTATTGTAATTGTATAGTCATTACTCTGAGCAGTTTAATGTTTATTTTTAAAAAAATTTGTTGGTTTAATTAGAAAAAATAAATAATTAAGCCACAAAAAAATTGAAGTTAGAGTAGCGGGGGGTTAATTAGAATGGAGCACCATACCCTAAAATTAAGTCTAAATTATTTTTGTTTTTATGTTCTTTTCTGTGAGCATCTTACGATGAATAATTGTCAAGAATTTTCTTCTCAAAGAGTTGAATTTAAACGAGAAGAACTCCCATTCATTGCAAATCACGTGGCAATATTTAAACAAGTAGGCAATTCTTGATTCAAATGAAATGAAAAAAATTGAAATATCTATTTCAACACGCAAAGTTTAATGATCAAAGTATTTTGTTTGAAAAAACTAAACTTCATATAGCTAGTTGATTTTGGTACATAGAGAAGAGGCATATGCCAACCAGATATCATTCTTTTTTTAGTGGATACGTAAGATATACGAAAACATAAATTGAATGTAAGACTTATCACAGCTTCTAACTAATTGAGTTACCTTCTTATCACAATCATTTTAATTGAGTTATCTTCTTCCTTTTTTCCCCCTTTTTGAGTGGTTGTCCATTGTGGTAATCATCAGGAAACAATGGTACGGGACAAGTTTTTTTTTAGGAAAATTGGCATATATACTAAACCTTCTTTTCTTAATTCAATAATGGAGGGAAGTGTATTAATATTTTCTTGCTAACAAATGCTTTGATTTTTTTACATATTTGCTGAAGAAACTATTGATATTCGCTTTCTTAATATTTTACTTTTAATCATATTTATTTTTTCTGTAGTAACTAACGAATCAAATATTGAAATTGAATTAGTACTTTCTTTATTCATTTTGCTATAGCAATCAAACAGAGGTCTGTCTTGTCTTTTTCTTCACTAATTTTTCCCTTTAAGTAAAGGCCTAATCACAAGAAGTTGCAAACTAAAAACAAATTTTGTCCTAAAAAAAGGACAAACAATTTTTTTCTTCTTAGGGAAAATGAACTCTTTTATAATTAGTAGATAAATCTTTCAAAGTGACAAAAATTAAGAAATACCAAACATTGATTTTCGAATTCTCAATCCTGGTTGAACTAAAAGGTGAGCAAATAAATTTCGCCCTCTATGCACAAAGCACAAGCTATCAATATGGATTTTGACAAATTGATGCTAGACATTACAAAAGATGAAGACGAGGAGTCAATTTTACTACCTACCTTTGAATCACCACAGCAAGTGAATACTATGATCATATGATTATCAAATGTTGCAAGAACAATCCTACCATACAGTGTTCGGATCTTGAACTAATTAAGGAAGTTGTTACTTTACCAAGGCTAACGTCTATAAATCTGGAAATTGTTCTCTATCCTTTTAAAATAAAAAAGCCGCAGCCAGGGTTTGGTGGGTTAAAATGCATGAAAGCCGACATCTATGTTCCGGGTTGATTCACAGTAATTTCAGAAAGGAAAGTGCAAGTATTGGTCCAGTAAATAGCGATCGAGTTTGCAGGTTGAAATTGATTTCTAAAGCTTTATCTGATGGGTTTGGTAGGGACAACGAAGGACAACAACCACAAAGATGTGGTGAGTTAGTTATGGTAACATTGTAAGCGACTCGGACTCATGACGTTTCCTTAAAACTCAGAAAAACTATATGCAAAGCAACAATTACCCTTCACCTAATTGTTAGTACCAATGATCCCATGTTCCCTTCTACTCGAAATGTGTCGTGACTAAATTTTAAGCCATTTCCGCCCTCGCAGATCTTTTCTAAAATGGACATTCCATCAGGAAGCATGGACCCCCTTCAACACCTAAAACCACTCGATTCTTGCTAGTAGAGTATCTTGTATTACCATTTTAGTGCTACAACGGTAAGACAACGTAGTGGCCGTCAATATCCTCAGAATATAGTCTGTCTTTGGTTCTTCTAAATTGACAACGGGAGGAACTGAGGTTGTCTTCTTTCATTATTCATTCGTCCCGAGCTATCTTCCTTCATTATTCATTCGTCCCAAACTAACTTCTGAAAAAGGAGGAGACAAAAGAATCCCAAGAAAAGATATTGCGGGATAGTCCGATAAACATATAAGCGTCTGATAAGAATGAATAAATGTGAAAGATGGCCTACCCCTCAGTCTCTTATTAATCGCCAAAACTTTGTTGGGTGGCCTTCTCAGAGCATGGACCAGAACATCCTGCTCCTAACCCAACCCCACCCCCATCCCCCCGGACTTACCCTCAGCTGAAGACCCTAAACACCCCATGATTAATAGACTTCCGTCAGTAGCAGCAGCAGCAGCAGCTGAGCCCTCAGAATGGTTTTTTTGTCTTACTTGGCCATCAAATATTAGATTTGTGGGTTTCCTTCATTCATTTGTATCTCTTCTCTTTTTGCTACAAGTCAACAGTCAACTGATAGAGGGACCTTGACACCTTTTGATTTTGTTTACCAGTCAATCGGAACCAACAGGTAATGGGCCTATGGTTTTCTTTGGGCTTCAAGTCATGAACCCATCTATGTACTCTGAAGTGGCAGTTGCAGGTTGTGCGTTTTTAAATGCCAACTTGTACTCTGGTTCCATCGCTCCAATAATAACCAAATTTCGGATGTTTCCGAGAACCTCCATTTTGACTACAGAGGATAGGACCACCAGAAACATTGATGATTAAGAAAATTAGTCATAAATGCAGAGCCTATTGGGTTTTTTATTGGATCCCAAACGCTCACAGCTGACATTGTGATCCTAGTGAAAGGCCCAATATCGCCGGATATTGGATGATCCGGGTGCAATCTTATCTGCGGCACCGGAACATGGGGCATTGAAGATAGATAGTGTGTGGGGAAACCTACTATTGCCTGCTGAAATTTGGTTACCCTAGAGAAGAGGGAATGGCCATCACCCCTCAAATCTTCAACTAGATGCTTCTTGGTGTTGTAAAAGACATACCACGACAACAGTTTCTTTAGAACTCAAAGAATAAGGCATTGCACAGGGTACACGAGAGACACATCACGAGTTACTCTGTTATTTCCTTCTTTATGAAAGCTATGTTTGATTCTGTCGCATGCAACTGTGTTACAGTAAAATAGTGTATCTATGTTAAACCCATGTATTACATACTTTCACAAGTACCGAGTACATCAAATGACCCATATTCAGCAATCTAATGCACAACACAAAACACGTTCTATAGCATCAAGAATTAGGATCAGAAGAATTGAGTTAAAACCTCAAGAGAGACACTTCATGCTCACAGCATCCCCTCATGTCTGGCTTCCCATTCTTTTTCAACTTTGGCAGAGAGAAATCCAAGCAAAATATGACCTGATAATTACTTCCATACCTGTTACACAATGCTTTTATTGTTCCACTACATTCAAGGTCATTGAATTATCTGACTGGGGGAGATTGACTGATTCTGTATATGGTCTAACGAAAGTCCTGCGCCACCAGACTTCAAAAGATTTTTGTAGATTCGGGCAATTATCACCAGCCTTGAGAAAACTGCCCAACCAAGCCAGGAAAATACTCTGCTGCTCCTCAAGTGGCAATGTGAGGATCGTCCTACCAATTCCTTCCTCCACAACTTTTCTGTCGAATGACCAGCAGCCATGTTGTAACCAGTTATAGTCGTTGATCAATGGCTGTAACCATGTCTTTAATAGCAATTGACGGGTATCCTTTGAAGGCAGAAGCTCCCCTCTTCCTATTCCAACAAAAAGCCTCGCTGTTATGCAGCTAACATGATATCGTGATACAATAGGAAGCTTTGTATGAAGTGTAGCCAACTCCTGTTGGCCAGCCCACATCACCGCAAACTCATCTGCTGCTTGTCTGTCAGCTAAAATTTCAAGCAACCACGAGAGATTATCAGCCTCAAGAGAAATCTGCTTTAACACTCTTTCTTTGCATTCATTAGGACTGTTGGTAGACTCAGATTCAGCACCTTGTCTGAATGTAGACAACAGCATGCCCAAGCAACTCCTGCAGGAGTTATAAATGATTTCATTGGATATATCAACTGAACTAGAACAGCTCGGTAGATTGTTGTTTTCCCTAAGGAGTTTCAGCACTACGGATTTCATTTCTCGGCGCCCTCTCTCCTCATTGCTCTTGAGAACCAACTCTAGAATGTGAGACAGGGTGTCTTTAGGTGGCTTTGAAACGTCAGAAGACACACGTTTTAAAACTGCAGTTACTCCAGGTCCCTCACCCTGCAGGTGTAAAATTGAAGTGACTACTTTCTCTTCCTCTTCTTCCCCAACCCAAGGGACTGCTTCCAAGTACTCCAAGCATGATTGTATGCATGATGTAAAACCCAGCTGTTCTGCAATCTATAATACATTTTGAATTAAGAAAGGTCTCTACTAAAAGTTCAAGACAAACTTCATATCCTTAACATGATTAAATGAGAGATCAACAATTAAATCAGAGATCAACAGGACCATTTAAAACATAAGTGAGAACACAAAAGAAACTGAAGCATGTGAATTTTCTGAAATTGATTGCAGAAGAACAGTAAAAATTGAAAAGCTCAACCATGAGATTTAGGTTACGATTAAGAATGAGAAAAAGGGATTCTTCTTTTCAAGCAGATGCCTCCACTTTCAGATGCAGCATAGTGTCAAATCAATAGGTTGGAAAATGGGGCTTTTGTTAAGTTGGGGCTAGAAAAATGAGAAAGCAGGTGCGAAGAAGTTGAAAAGAAAGTTTCAAACTTTTAAATATTATTTTTAGCATTACTCAAACGGAGAGCTTTCTTCTTTTGTCCTCATCCTTTCTTTTCTCCCCGTTCAGGCGACATTAAAAATTGCTTCGGATGAATCATACATATGTGAAGCAAAAAGAAGACCAACATTTCCATACATGCACAATGGATTTACTTTTAGATGCTCTTAAAAATCAATGAAAATCACTATCCAATTCTTTTGCTATAATTCCAGCAACCCTAGACGGCTATTCTGGACACCCTCAGATAAAGTATAAATAAAGGTAATAGAAAGTCGAGAGCTAATATATCAATGTTTTGACTCTGTTGGCACATACAGATCTTTTAACTACTACAGCAGAGAATGAATGCTCTAGAAATTTGGCTTCTAATGTCAGATTCTTTAAAGATTTTTAGGGTTTTCTTTTATTCTATTCATCATGTTGCTGAGGGGATTCCAAAACATAGGGAAAAAAATGAAGGTCCTAGAATAAAGTTGTCTGGCTTCCATGGGAAAGTCATTTCCTACTGTAATCATGCATACAATGGAAATGAAAGGCAAGAAAACCTGTATGTAAGCAATTCATTCTAGGCTGTTCTAATCTATCAAAAAGTGCAGCTGAGAGTTGCTCAACAAGTTTTTACACTTTCGTTACTTATCATAAAGCAAGCAGACAGTTCGCAATGATCAATTACTTTTATTAGTTTGATCCAATTAAAAACAGAAAAATAAACGTCTTTTCTCTGAAGTAATTTGAACAAACTGTTCTCCTAATCACATTACAGCCAACAAAAGATGTAAGAAATTGATATCTACAGAAAATGTCCAAAATAAATATGGAAGAAACAAAATCTGCAACTCTAAATGCCTCCTAAAGGATTCAAACAATCTTGCAAAACACCCATAGTAATTCAATCAACCATGGAAAAGGAGCTAAAAGACAGTTGCATCATTTTCCAAATTTACCTTGAGAATACGGAGTACACGTGAAACACTTTGCTTGATCAACCGCTGCTTCAATTCTTTGCAGTACATGAGTCCAACAGTTTCAACATATATTTCAACATCCTCACAACCATCAACCTCAAGACACGGAAAAACGGGATGCTGCTCTGAGATTTTGCTTGCAAAAAAAGTGCTATTCTCTATTAAGACACTTTTATGGACACTCAACTTCACAGCAAAGCCCTGCTTTCCGAGCAACATCACCTTCAAGTCACTTGTTCCGGGTTCACCAAATTCAATTGACACCTTCCTTGGTACATTTTCAGTCTTCGGCCGTGGCGTCCTGTCAGTGATGGCTGATGCACTAGCAATAGGTGCATCACAATTGAGACCTTTTTGCTCATCCAAAGTGAGGCTCGATTTTGGGCCAGGGTTTGGCATTTTTTTCTCGGCCGATGAAATTTGCTTCTTTTGGAATGCAGGACTATGCGTGGAAGGAGATAACTTAGCTTTTGTCGGGGGATTTTGTGTCTTTAGAGACTTTTGAAACACTACGGGAGAGGGACAGCACCAGAAACCTTCTGGTGTCACTGCAATTGGAACATTTTTAATCTTGGTTTGACCCTGTTCTACCTTTGTAAGCTTAATCTCGGCCATGATCAGAAAGGCCAAAGAATAGTCAATCAATCTATGGCATCTACAACTGAAACAAGGATTTAGACCCGCAATAAATTACAAGAAATACTTGAGCAGCAAAACACTGACCCAGCACTTATAACACTACTACTTGCCGTCAGCAGGCAATGAAGAACTAGAATTCGAAAAACCCAAAAGTCTAAATTTGAAAACTAAATTTGTTCCCACTCGATGTATAAATTCTTCAATCTTACGCAAACTAGCTCAAAGAAATACAACAAGAATGACAAGCGATAAAAATAGGATACTAGATTAGACGATCCTCAGTTATTCCTATCCGGAGCAACAAATTCAATATTACACCACCGAAAGATACTTCAGTGTGATACAGCGTAATTAAAACTGAAAACTAAAGCAACTGACCCTTCCAAAAGCTTGACTTGAGCTCTGCAAGACCAGAAAAAAGCATGGATTGGCACGAATTTCAGTCCCCTTTCCCTAGATATCTGGTTACAAATTGCAGTCCCAGACAGAAGCTCGACTATAAGTATTGCTCCACAAATCTTCGAGGAGAATAAAAATCGAGTCTTTATTTTAAATTCAACTCAAATAAATTGAAATCTCGAAAACTCACAAAACACCAAAGACTCACCAACATCTCAGCAAAGCGAGACTCCGCCGTGATTCCATATCTTTCTCTTTAATTTATGAGTCCAAGAACCACTGAAAATGATTGAACGGAGCTCTGGCCAAGAACCACTGAAAATGATTGAACGGAGCTCTGGTGTCAAGCATCAAGGGAACCATTTACCAGAGATTTAACAGAGTGGAATGATTAATGCTTATATATTTAGTATTATTAGATAATCTTGTAGATAGAAAGCAGCACATGATATGAGCCCAAAAGTTTAGAAAATACCAAAGAGACTGGTAGCCTGAAAGAGAGGGGGTGCTGGGTTATGGGCTGTGGTTGTTAACTTTACCACTGTGTGTGTCTGATTTCTATCATTGCTTCTGTGGGTCTGAAAATTTGATGCCTTTTGTCCCTGCAAACACACTCTCTCACACAAAGAACTGAGTCTGTGAGCGATCAAAGAGACAGGCATGCACTAAGGTTGTTCAATCTTTGTTTCCTTTTCCTTTTTCTGGCTTTTTAGTTTTTCTATGTCACTGTTGCTTTTGCTTTTGTGATACACTACCATTTTCAAGGGGGATCATGACTAATAAGGTTGAAATACTAACAAAATTACCCCTTTAATATTCCTTTTGGTTTCTTCAATGAGTGCTATGACAGAATAGATGTTCCTAGTCTGGACGGGCATTTTCAAGAAAATGACTCTTTTTGTGAAAGGCAAGAAAATTACACTTTCAAACATGGCCTCCTGGATAGATGTGCAGAAAAACAGGGGGAAAAAAAAGCATTCTGCATAAAGTAGATCAATCTTGAAATTTTATATGCTGTGCATGTGTATTTCAAAGAAGTCCTGAAGTCCCTGATTATTACTGTTCTATCCACTTTAGGTTTTGAGTTGCTGGTTTTGGTTATAGTACTAGCTAGGGCACATTAATTGAAGATATTTTGCAAACTAAGCAATCATAATTTGCAGAACTAGTGACTCACATATCCACTCCAGTCACAAAATTAACCAAACCTTTTAGCACTGAGAATTTGGAAATTTGTGTCAAGAATAGTATGTGTACTTATGTTTTAGAAGTTTAACAGTTTAATTAAAATAATATCATAAGATTTGTTTTCAAAATAACTTTTTTATTACTAAAAAAGACATGTCATCTATTAAAAAAGACGACGTAATATCAAGAATCACAAATGTATAATCTCTTGCGGCTATGAGCTTTATTCATGCAATAAAAATATCTAATACCTTAGAATTTTTATGGAGTACTATTTTCAACTTGGCAGATGTCCTTAGTCTGAAACTTCTGAGGAATCAAGGACATTCATAATAAATAGGGGTGCTATTTCAATGCTACAAGTCCTTTTTACAGTATGTGATAAATTTATTTATGACCGTTCGATTATAATTCAACGATTAAAATTTAAATTTTAATCAATTGTTCAAATAACAATTATTTAGTATTGAATTTTAATCGTTAAATCACGATCAAATGATTATAAATGAGTCTAATATATACTTAAAAAATATAATACTGAAACTAAATTGAATAACTAGGCCACTGGCGCTCTAAACAGAGAGAAGAACACCCATCAAGTTGACGATTCTCACCCTCCTCACAACTGTAATAGGGCCGGGAACTGCTGGGGCTCTTATTAAGTGAAACCGGTTCAACAAAGTTAATTAATGCAACTGGATTAAATTAAAGGTGCAGTAATTGATTAAAGCATTTTAGAGATCGCATTGACTAAAGCTTCTTTCTTTGAAGTACTCAATGGCATTGGGTCGGGACCGGGCTCTGAGGTGGGGCAATAATGGAGTTGGCAAATGAATAGGGAAAGGAAAAAGAAAGAAGCAGACCACGCTTTCTATCAAAGGGAAATGTATTCGATGCCTTCATCATTCTGCTTTGCTGTGACGCTGCTCCCCATTAATCCCTTTTTGCTGCTGATCCAAAAGAGTAGAAGATGAGCAAAAGACCATTCACATTTTCACGTGTTAGTACTAATTAGAACTCGTAAAGAAATACGATGGTTGAGTAAAACGGTTCATCTTTGAATATACAAATCCTTTGTGAAAGTAAAATTTCATCAAAGCGCAAAAAGGAGAGTGGCAAAATCATTGCCGACGGCGGCAAAATAAGCTCTCATGAACATGTGCCGTGGATGACATGCTGGGCTGACCTGACTCAGATTAGCCTTTGTCTCCAAGACAACCACCATTATTAAGCATCTGACACCGGCCTACCACCTTTGCTTCTTTCTCGTTTTTTCTTTTTCCAGTTAATTCTAGTAGAAGTTTGTGGCATTTTGGTTCCCAGAAGAAGGTGGTGAAAAGAACTCTGCTCTTTTCTCGGAAATCAAAATTCAAAGAAATCAAAATTCAAAAACCAGTAACAATCCAACGTGTCTAACGCCAGAAGTAACCGGGACGTCTCTTCCCTATAGATAGATATTGACGTACGTAGTAGTTTACTAGTGTCATTTTCTAAACCCTGTGCCTCGTGGAAGAGGGCATTAAAATAAATATGATTGTGGGAAGCTGTTAGTCGTCGTCTTCTTCGATGCTATAGCAAAAGTCAATGGTCAACCCAGGACACCATTTTTGTGAGTTTTAATACTAAAGCTAAAAACTAATATCACTGTGTTTCTTAGGCAGGCATATTTGAAACTTGAATGTGTCGAACATATAAAATCAGGGGCCAATTATTCATAGGCTCCAAAGAGCGGATGGCTGGGAAAAGTTCATTATTGATCAGGATCTGCCCTCTTCTAATGGCATGCCTCTTCGCCCTCTCTGCATCTTTTCAACTCAATGACCCCGGTCCGCAATTCCCCTTTTTCATGGCTTCTCTTCTTTCCTCATCTACCTTCATCATGGTTTTACACTGCTAACATGGTCTTTTCTTATGATATTGCTACTATTTCAGATTGGTACTTTTGGTTTCCTTTATATGGGTGTGGTTGCCTCGTTAATTTGGTCAACGGACTGGGGAAATCATTACCCAAGATTATCAGACCCTTGGCAAAATCTGCACTCTGACTGGGGCTATTCTTATTCCTCAAAGTCGCGGTGGAAGATCTTCGGGTTGGAGGGTCTGGAATATGGTCACTGGATATGAGAGAAAGGGTTGTTAGGGAAAAGATTGGCAGCGCACTCGTGATCGTTTCCATGACTCTGCAGTTAAAGGCACTGTCCCCCGGAGGTCAGAAACAAAAATCTGCAAAATCTTTTGAATATGGTAACCACGGAAACTTGAAGAAGCTATTACAGCGTTATTGGTCTTATCAATGATGAGTAAGTGTTGTTATTGACGAGGATTTCCAATTAATCTTCAATAGGGATGGCAATATTGGTCGGACTGGGCTATGGGCTTTCCCTCGTGTTCTCTCTGTGCCATCAGAGAGCGATGATATTTTGAAACATTTCGAACCACCTGCTAGATTACTGTCTAGACTCGAGAGAATGGACGATCTGTCCAGTTTTTCTTTACAAACCCAGAAGAGTTTGACAGGAACAGACCTCTCCAGCTTGACCCCAACTTTTGAAGTCAACACATTACTTGCACCTGCTGTTCCTGCACGAGGCAGGAATTTGTTCACATGCTTCACGAAATCTTCAGCAATACAGCCATTTATATAGGGTTAACGAGTAATATATGCTTAATCGCTTCTTCTTTGTTAGCTTCATTCCTCCGAGGAGATAATTATCCCAGAGAACAGAATCCCCCAAGCGGCTTGACTCTTGAGACAGGTAAGCAATTCAGCTCGAAATATTCTCTCCCTGGCGGGGACAAACATTTCGAATTTTGCTCAACAAAAATATGGGAAACTATAAAATGTTTTTAACCTAAAATAGGTAAAGGAAAAGCAGATAGCTGAGAAAATCATAGCCGTGGAATTACAATAAAAATTGGGGATATAAAGACTTTGTCACCGTGTTCTACAAATAAAATGTCAAGTATACCTACGCTATAGAGTCCGAATTAACGAGGAAAAATTTTACTCCGCTATGGGAAACCACAGGTTTTACTGCTGGCAAGTGCATTTCCATTCATGAAATGCAGCTGCCCATCGAGATCTCATCCTGTGCTCTCAATTCCAAGGTTCCCAATGCAATGGATATCAAAGACCATTGCCTGAGAATTCAATAAAGGCGGCCCCTGCAATTTGAAGCTCCACAGAGGCATTGGCACCCTTCTCCAGGCAATAATTTATACCGATAATCATATGTCAACTCTTCGCCCACTGAAATCTGCTTGCAAAATAAATCCACCAGAAAAAAAGGTCACGATGGGCTTCCAGGACATTCGGTCGAGGCATAGTGTTTTAATATTACATGAACAAGGAAGAAAAGACAATTTCGCTTTTCATCAATAGAAAATCCCAATCAGCAATCAATTTCCCCATAAATGACCAAAAATGTTTTTCCCTACCAGAGGTCAATAAATGTTCAACACGATTAAACATTGAAGAAAGAACAAAGCTTACATCTCGACTGGCAAAGAGACCAATATGTGCAAGCTGACAATCCATGCTTTCCACAAGCACTTGGTGATTCACAAGATTCGGTGAGCAGCTAAGAGCAGACAATTTAATCAATTAAGATAACAAAATAAAATAGTGGCAGTAGCAAAGCAGGAAAAGAAAATTTTCATTCAAATTAAGCAAATTTTTCACAAATGGATATTCATTAACCATCATGAAGAAAGATTTATCCATGCTATACTATTACACAAGAAATGGAGCAACCACAGAAAACCTGCAGTCACCTAGAACCAAGAGGCACAAAAAAGGGCTCAGAAATTCCCTAATTCAATGCTATTATGGTTGCAAATTCAAGTACCAGAACAATGTTATTTTAGATGAAAGTCACAAAAAAGGGGGAGAGAATATGAGAATGAAGTCTCTAACAATGAATCTATAACCTACCAAATGTATGAAAGTAATTCCAATCAGAATGTTGTCAGTTCAATTGTACAAGCAGGCCATTTTGTACCTTCGTATTTACAACAAGAAATAACCCCCATACCCAAAAAAACACCTCCTTCCACAATCAACCACAACTCAACCTCATCTTTTTTTGCTTTTAGTTCTAACTTCTGGTTAATGAGTAAAGAATTACAAAAAACATTTTACTAAGAGATAAAGACATAGTCCCTTACCTGTGATTAATATAACGTGAAATATTTCCATAATATGTAGCATCAATTACAAAACAGACCTGCCCTTCAATCAATCTGCCTATATCATTAATTTGAGCATCAATTTCATAGAAATATCTGCAGCCTTCATTCCCATACCTGGTCAGCCAAACGACGACAATAATTCAGCAAAGCAAGAGTGAAATTGGGATGTCAAGGGAGCCTTGTGATATGGCTTGGTCCAACTAAAAAAGAGCCAGGCCAGATATTTCAGGCCCATCCATTTATGATTTTATTTTTTATTTTTTGGAACAATTCTCTTGTAATGCCAATTAAAAATAACAAAAGTACCTCCTAAAATGACAAATAGTTCGAGCAATATAACTCTTAAAATGACAAATAGTTCAAGGAATATATATATAGTGCATATTGTATTTATATATACTTGAACCATATTAGTGTATTTTCATATTTTTTATGGTAATAATTATATGTTTATCTGGGCTAAGCTTAGCTAAGCCACAGTTCAGCTCAGTCCTTTTATCCTAATGCAGCCAAGCCTGGACCAGCCCGATTAACAGGCCTAAATGAAACATAATACCCATATAGCACATATTGATGATGGAATGGTAGTATATCAAAATCAGACAAAACATACCTATTGCGTCTCTCAGTTGCTTCATTCTCATCAATAACCTCCCCAATGTACTCGCACACAAATGTGCCTCGTAATATTGGTTCCCTCGCCCTAACTGCCCAACCCTGTGAGCCAGAAGAGCAGCAGTTTACAAAACACCCTGAAATCTAAAAACTAGCAGTAATCTTCTCATTACCTTTTTCTCCGTTTTGAATATTTCTAACTTCACATGAACTCCATTTTGCAAAACTCGGTTCTGGCAAGTTTTGCTGCATCCGCACCTTCGGTTGCACTCATAGACCAGGTAACCTTCCTGAAATTTCAACCACAAAAGAGCTTTGATAAGGTTGCATGATTTCTCATACAGCAGACTTACCTACTCACATACATTAAGTGTTGCATCTCTAAAAGGGTCTGTACAGAACTCTAAATCAACAAGAATGAAGTTGAGCTGCACGCATAAGTCGGAAAGCAGTGGAAAAATAATTATAGGTCAACACTGCCTGAACGTATTAGTGGATTCTAAAATTCCGTTTATCAAATGAACAAAAGCTCAGAAACAGAATTCTAGTGAAAAGGAGAAAGGATCTTATCAAACTTCGAAGTGCTTTGAGGAATTGAAATAAGCAAAACAAAGTAAAATGCATGAAGAGAAACAAAGTACTCACGTGATAGCCAAACATGCATAGCTTAAAGAGTTTGAACAGATGGTAACAGGAGGACAGAACAGCAACTATCGTGATATGTCACGTCTGAGATATTTAATATAGTTCGGAGTGGAATTATTATAGTACCTCCAAAATGATACGACCTCTTTCATCATATGGGAATCTTCCATGCATCGGTTTTCCATGTATGTCTTTTGCATCTTCATAATCATTATCAAAAAGGTAGACATGATCACAGATCGCAGGAGAGCAAACTGAATGAGGGCAAGCACACCCCAGTTGTGAACTCTGCCAAAAGAGAGAGAAGAATAAGTGGATAAGGATTCGGACCCAGTTTACTTTCATATAACTCATTTGCATCAATGATGAGGGCATTGCCAATTTCAATCACACAGGAAAATGCCAATCTAATTAATAGTAGGAACAACACATTGTAGCAGAGAAAGAAGCTGAACTGAGACCGCAAAACAAGACTAGGAGGGGAAATTAGAACATCATCCAGTAACTGTTAAAATAAGTCACCAAAAGTCAGCATTATGGTAAGGGCATATGCATGTATAACTCTGGAGAACCAGAGACATGCTAATTGGTGCAAGTATCACAACCCCAAATCAAGCATACCTATGCCAAAAGAAATATTCTATAGGGCTATTTGATGTGAAGAGCAATATTTTCAAATCCCCAGACAAAAAGGATACAGCTTAACTTCATGAGAGAAGAACATCAAGAAAAGGGGTGACTTTCTAAAGCATATTGCAAATAAGTAGGCTGCTATGAAGAGACACCAGATACTGAAGTACTGAAGTTCAACTTCAAGCATAGAAAACACCAAAAATGGAGGCAAGCATATGGATCGTGAGGAAGGGATGTCACCTAAGAGAAATCAATCATTCCTTTTCTTTTTCTATTGCATCTGCAGAATCAGGATATATCAGAATAGGGGATTAAAAGTCACAGAAAATTACCTCTGCTTCAAGCCCCAGGGATTGATCAAGCAATGGCTTTGTGATATAAGTAAAGCTCTCCCATGGCAGAGAATATGCTGTGATTTGACCATCAGAACCATCTGCAAGGATGTGAAGAGAACCTAAAAGATTCTCATCCACCACGCAAGCTATTGGGACTGATTCCTTGCCAAAACTAATGTCATCACATAAAATAATCCTCTCAGCAGAATCCTGATTAAAATGCCGGGAATCAATAATATAATGGCACTCATCCATTGTCCATTCACTGGTAGCAGGAGTAACAGAAACAGAATATCTAGGGGTAACTGCATCAACTGAAAGAGGCAGCAAAGGAGGCAACTGATCTGGGCCAAGAATTGGTCCACATTCTCTTGGACAAGTAAACCCTTCTTGGTGCCAATTCACTAAAATATTTTGCTCGCTACACAATTTGGCTGCTTTTAAGTATATCCGTTCTGGTAAAGTTCCATACTTTGCCTCTAATGAGGCTTGTAAGCTTACCTTGCAGCAAGTTGTGCGAGCTACAGATATTATCTCCAAATTACTTGGCCGTGGTTTTGTTCTCTTAATTTCAGAAAATAATAACTTAGCAATAGCTGAGCACTGTGAATCTGCTAATCTACCAAGATTAGCTGTGTCAGACACATTAGATTGCACTTTCATTTTGGCAGCACTAACCAAATTTGATGCCTGGATGCGTTTCTTTATGCTTTGAGCATTTCTATTCCTGATCCTATAGGATGCTGATCCTAGACCTTTTTTAAACCCAGGATGGGTGAGTCTACCTGATTTTAATTTTTGAGCATAGAGATGAAGCCCCCTTTTCGGAATGCGAGGCCCAACAGGAATTGGCCCCATATGAGCAGCTTGATGATGACGGCCAAGATCAGGTAGCAAGTCAAACTTCAACCCACAGAACCTGCAAATATATTTCCGAATACCAGACTGATTCTCAGAGTTGACGTTTTCTGCTGAAGCAGACTTGTCCAATACAAGATTCGGAGTAGTATGCGTCACAGATGTATTATGTTTTTCAACAGCATTCGAGAGCCTAAAATCAGCAGGATGAAGGGAAAGCACATGGGACCATAATTCTTCCGTATTTCCAAAATGGCTACCACAAGGTATACACTGGAAAAGCATGCATTGCTCGACAAATTGCACCCTGTGCCTCTCCTGCACGTGTGCCTCCAAAACTTTCTTATTAGTAAAGGAATCCAGACAAATGGCACAAACATAACCCCTAAAAAGCCATTGAGCTTCCTTCTTGTGATGTTCCATAAAATGGGTTCCAAGTGCTTGGTCATCAGGAAGCTTTTCTGAGCAAATTTTACACTTCACGATGTTCTCATCGTGATGATCACTATCAACTGCCTTGGGAACAGCAACAGGTTCCTCAAGAGAGTTTGATGTTTGCAAATTTTCATCTGTACTAAAACCCCACAACCTTTGCAATCTCTCTTTTTCACTGCAGACCAATTTCAATAAGGATTCTCCAATTCCAGCATCTTTAGCAGCTTCAGATAAAGCCCACTGGAATTGAACTTCCTTTGGAACAGGGTTCCTCAAAGATAGAATACTTTTGAAGATCCTATAGAAGAGTTCACAAGCTTGGTGTAGACTCAGCTTTTGCTCCACTGAGCGACAATGCTTCAGGAGCTCTACAAAAATTTCCTTCGAAACTATCCTACTTTTGCCATTCCTTGCACGTTTTAACCAGCTTGGGAGATGCTTCTCACAGTACAAAGAATGCCGCTTTGGTAGTTCCTGGCAAGATTCATGACCAGCCTGGGGTCCCAAACCTATGCAGTGTTCCACATCCCCAACATTATTCTCTTCCTGTGAATGGCCAGGCAAAATAACTGAGTTGTTTCCGTTTAGGGCTCCTTCAACAATAGTTCCTGTCATATCTATTTGAAGTGTAGCCTCAACTCCTACACCTGGTACAATTTCTTTGCAAACTGTCATATTTGTACCATCATCATGCTTCCTCTTAAGCTTGTTCTCAGGCAAACCAGAGACCACTTCTTTATCTTCTTTGGGCCTGTGTTTCTTGCAGAAAGAAGAACCAAGGAGTGAGCGATGCTTACATTTAGTTCCAAGGACAGTGGTACCTTCACACATAGGAGTATCAATAGGAGTCACAGGTTCTGCTTTTGTTACACTACCAGCAAAACGAGACGCCAAATGGACGCAACAGTAAATGTCACCTTCATTTGCCCACCTCACACATTGTCTTCCTTTATTTTCAATAAAAGCTACACATTGACGACTCCTGTTCACAGCATCCACAGATTTCCTTGAACCAGCAGCACTTTGTGGGGTCATTTCAACATCTTTTATCTGTATAACATCAGAATTTCCAGCTTCAACAACAATCTCACCCCATCTATCAGCAACACTACCAGGGGAGCCAGCTGGAGCAGTTCCTTCTAGAGAAAGTGAATCCTTAGAAGCTTCAGAATCTAATGGTGCACTGTTTACTACATCCCCATTGAAAAACGCTGAGTTAATTTCAACAGAAAGGTCCCGATTGGCACTCGGGCCCACATGTGAAGCATGACCTTCAGCCCGACGAACTTCAAGTTTGGGCCTCTTTCTGCTCATCTGAATCTCCATAGTCAGCGGACTATCATTGTTGGGCTGCTCCAGATCACCATTACTAGATGTGGGATTTGAAATGGAAAACCATTTCATAACCTCATGTTTCCAAGTCTTCCACTCCAAGCTCAACTCAAGTTGTGCTGATCCACTTGAAAGCAAGTGCACCTCATCCCAGAGGATAGAATCTACCAATTCCTAAAGCAGATAGATATTCCATAGAGGTCAATTTTGGAGGAAAGAAATTGCGATAATCAAATTTAGTATTCGCCAGTATCATACAGGCTTAAAGTTCAATTCCTTATTCATCTGATTTTTCAATTGACAAAAACATTATATCAGCAAAATAAAAGAAGAAGAAGCACCACAGTTATGATGAATATGACAACGACCACATTGATTACTAATCTGGACATTATTGGTTACCACAAACTGACAAGCTTCCACTGTGGCAACTCCACAGAGCAGGCACTAGAGCAAAGACCTTAAAAGGTCACCCAAATGATAATTAGCAAAGGCATATAAACCAGTGATTATCAGTAGGAATAATGGCACCTTGTTAAGGCAACATTAAAGTCATTTCAACCCCAAATACATGAACTAGAAACTTAAGGAAATATGAGACTACAGCAGATTCATACTCGATGGCCAAACCACTTAGCAGTAACCCACTTATAGTGAGAGTCTTAGTAGAGCTACAAAGTTCTCAAATGTCTCTACAGAGGAAAATGTGGAATGACAGCAAAGCATAGAATAGGGATAGAGAAATTTTCATTTTTCCTTTCTACAAACTTCCAAAGTGCTCTAGTTCAGAACTCAGCAATCAAGTGATAGAGGCAAAGAGGATGCAAGAATGGTGTATGCTGTGCCAAAGCCCATTACTCCCTATAACTAATTACGCAGGAAACAAGTAGAGGAAATACTGCTTCTTCAAGAAGATGGAAAAAGTGGTGATAAATTAGGATCATAAGGTTAGGAGGGTCTACCTCCTTTAGGGTCTCAACAGATTCAGCATTGTTTGCATTCTGACATTGTTGTGACCAAGATGGAAGAGTATGTTGCAGCCATTGAGAATTTATGCAGCAATGCAGTATCATCTGACACAGTAAGTAGCAATGTTACCTTATCAGCCTAAAGTAAAAGGAAAAGAAATGCTAAATGAAATAATCCAATTTGTATTTTTTTTAAATAAAAAAATCCAGCACCTAAAACATATACCAATACCACTTGGTATTTAACCAAAAGGCTAAAAACAGTAACAAACAAGTAGAAACTATCAGTTGCATTGCATTTAATAGTATCAGCAGTGCCATTTTCTCATTTTTGATAGGTGTTTGTGTGTGTGGGGGATCAAAACATATATTTTACATCTTCACAGGAAAATAAACCAGAGTATATCGAACCATATAAATCAGCATGCCTAAGTTTTCCAAAATCAGTTCCCAAATAAACTAACTATTAATTTGACAATAAAGAGTAAGGGTTTACATTTTGAAGCTTCAAAAGCATATTTCCAAGGTCACTATAGCCTTTACAGTGGGAAGCCTCTAGAGCAAATTCCTTCCAAGCCATCACATTACGAGCGGTCTCTACCAAAGCCTAATTTAATTGGAAGAGTCTTAGTCAGAGACAAAGGTTAAGGTAGACCAGAGTTGTTGGAACAAGAAGAGATATACATTAGCATGAATGCGTACGCACACTAACCTCACTTCGCAATTGGTCAAGGATACTCAGCATGCCAACAGCAAGCTTTTGCATTATAAACCGACGAGCAAGAGTCACATCTTTGACCATTTTCATGCCAACTTTATGTGTCTTATATGCAATGGGCTCAGGAAATTCATGGATTGGGCGAACAAGAAGCTCATCCGCCCAGGAATAATTCCTTGTACGTGGAAAGAATACCACAAGATACTTCTTCCTATCGTGAGTTGGCTTAGCTTTCAAAGTTGTTAATGGCCAATCTGCCTTTGCACATCTGATTCCTGCTTGCCACTTTCCCCTCCACTATAGATCAAAACAACAGTTAACCAGGAACTAGAAATTTTCAATATTATAAAATTTAGTATAAAATTTAGCACAGCAAAAGCTCCTACTGCCAATCATAAAGCTCAAGAAATAGGAAAGAGCACAAAAATTGCCTGATATAAGATCAAAGTGGGTGCATTGCTACAGATCCCGTGACTATTCTTGCCTAAATATTAAAAGAATCCTACACCATGTTAACGAAAAATTCAACTCGGTATTGTAAATGTAATGATTTCTAGAGAAGATGGTCATTTTTACAAATTTCTAATTTAAAATTAAATTCAGAGGAGGTGAAGGCGGTTTTTAAATGTTTATTAACCAAAGATGCAGAAGATTATCAGAAGCACACCAACCACATGTTGAAATGCATACTCTCAAAACCTGTGTACTTCCAGGCATATTTTATGCTTTTCTGATAAAAGGTATGTCTTACAATTTAAGCACATTTGTAACTTTGGGAAAGTTACTTATTTGGATATATCATGATGAACAAATTCTACAACTATTGGCGAGATTAAATGATATAATTCTAGAGGTCCTCTTATGTCCCAAGTAAGAGTTCCAAAATCAACCACCTTGCTTCAAGCAATCAAATCATTCCTCAGAAATCTTGTATATTGATAGAACATAAACCTAGGATGTATTTTTGTGTTATGAAGAGTAAATAAATAGAATGGTAGCATTTGGGCTTCAAAAGGGACATATCTATGGCAAAATAAAACGAGATCGATATATACCTTGACCCAGACGGCTAAAGATTCATCTTGCTCCAGCCATTTTGATTCCAGGAGGGAGAGACGTGCCTCCTGGTTGCTACTTTGTTGTCCACTGTCAATGGTACCCACACAAGGTCCCAAGGGAGGATCCTGAGCATTGAATTTATCATCTTCAGAATCATGAGAATCAAAGGAGAACTTTTGGCTGTCCACCTCAAATTCATAGTATGCGTCCCCATTATTATCACCTCCCAATGCAGGAACTCCCTCAAGATTCCATTTTTTTTCATTGTCTCTTTCCTTCTGAGGTCGTTCTACATTGAGTTCTAATTTATCAACTCTACCATCTTTTTCTTTTCCTGGAACTTCTTCAGCAGGCTTAATGCTATCTGATTCTCCACTACACATTAAAGCAGCTCCCGAGCTCTGTTGAGGACACTCGGAGTCTCTTACGTAGCTCACACTAGAACAAGGAAGGATTTCCATCATTCCAAACTATAATTCTGATGCCATATAGCGTCTACCATTGTGCACATTCAACTGATCTCCCACTCAAGGCGAATCATACTTGAAAGTATCCAGAGGATTAGAACATCCATGTGATCAAAGAAAAGAAGCAGTTACAGTTGGAAAGCAAAACCTTTACATAAAAGCAACAGAAATTAAAGGCAATAACATAGTTCTAGACAGTCATTAATTGCCAAAAGTCCATGCACAAATTGTTCTAGAAACTTGTAACTGTTTAATATTGAGAAATAGGTTGATGAATTTTACGATATATGTCCAAAGAACTAGAAAGCAATGAATATAACTTGGTCAAAATGGGAAACAAATATATGATTTTCTCTTGGCCAATAAAACAAGTTCAAGATATATTGGCTGAGAATCATTATTCAAACTGCCTACCTTCTTATTGATTTTTCATACCTCACAACTAGGCTTGTAGCAGAAGAGAGAACAAATTAAAAACAGAAATAAAAAGGAACAGCAGCGGATACACTTAAGTCAAGATTCGGAAAGGTGAACATTAATCAAGCCAGTGAATGACCAAAACTAAAGGCATCATACTTAATAGCTTTTCTAGTTCAAGGGCAAGGATAATTTTTATTCATCCAGTTGGCACTACCTCCATTTTTAAGTTAGAGCCAAGCTTTACTAGGTTCCCCAAGTCATGTTCAAGCTATTTCCCAAGTATCTCAAGTGCTCATCCCAAGATTCTCCTAACTATATGACGCAGAACAATTAACAATGACATGGTTCATTCTTGAAGCCACCAATCAAAAGCAATTTTTCTTGATAATTTGGTGATCTGACAGAAATAATAGAAAATCCACCAGCCAAAATAAGGAGACTGCACATAGTTATTATACAATAGAATATAGATTGCTTATCCTCTCCTTTTTTTGAATATCTGATGGTTGTAATGCTGTTACAGAATGCAGCAAACTCATATACATAGGAATACTGACACATACACATGTCCATTTTCCATTTCCCCAGAGCTCATTGAAAGGAAAATTAAGAGTAAAGCTAGTTAAATTTTCTGTAAAATAAAACTGTAGAAACTAGCTCACACCAACGCTAATGTTCTAAAGGACTCAAACTCATTACAGATGCCCCCAAAGTACTATATTTAAGAAGCCTTTGCATCTCTTTTCCCATAAGAAACCAAAGAAAGGCTTGCAAAAATAACAGAATACATTAATCCTAAATCGATCGTCTTTTACTGCAAGCTACCATAAAAAGACACCAGCAAGCAGACCACTTGTTCCCCCCTGAAATGCCGGCATGAAGTGCTGCCTGGGAACCACTAATGTTTTGCTAGAAGCAACAACTAACTCGCCATTGTCTAATTTAGTCCTTAAGCCAGTGAGCAAACTCTTTCCACCAGAATGGCTTAAAAGAATGGTTAAATGAGATGCTGCATATAACTCAAAAAAGCTATTTCTTTTATCCAAAAGGCCACTAAAAAAAAAACAGAAAAAGCCATCTCGGAATCAAATTACGCACAGAGTTGACATCAATACCAAAAACCAATAGTAAAGAGCCAACCACTTTTGCTTCAAAGTTTAATGTACAAATTTCTAATCGATATTATTATGCATAACCAATAAATCCACACACGAGTATACATACCATATACCTAGAAATATTTGTGCTATACTGTATTGATTTCCATGTATGGAGAAAAAATTTGGAGATAGCTGTTCAGATTAAGATAGGCCATCCATTTACATGCAAAGACAGCTGCTTTACTCAGGTTGCTACAGTTTATCACAATTGCCGAAAGACAACGGCAAATTTCTTCTATGGTCTACAAAAAGTTGACACCAACAGTAAAATTCCTCAATTTACAAAACTAAAAAAATTGAAACCCTATATTTTCATTCTCCCAAAAAGCAGTTACAGCTCCAAAAAAAAAAAAAAAAAAAAGATGAATCAAGAACAGAATTTTGTAGCAGATATCAGCAATCCGTAAAATATGCCTAAACATTTAGTGGGCACTAATCAAAATCCATGCCCTAAAATCCCTCTGCGAAGGTCGAATACGAAGGGAAAATCGAAGCAATAGAAGTCGTTTTCCATATCTCTGGTGATTATTTAGCCTAACCCTTTTTGGTAAGAAGAGAGGTAGGCCACAAGCCATGGCCATATTATATTGCTACATGCACAATGTTACACATAGGAGTCTGTATGTATAATATAATGGCATGCATGCCTAATAAAATCCGAACTACAGATATTCAGTAATGGTGGTAATGTACCTTGACCCTGAAGATCACCCCTAATTCAGTTGAATTTTGTGGAATTTTGGTGGTGGTGGTGATGAAGGTTTTAGTACTATGTAATTGACTAATAGTGATAATATAATTGTTGCTAGTGAGCGCTAGGGGCAGGAAATAGAAAATACTGACGAAAAAGGCACGGATCTTATGAGTGACCAGATTTTTTTGGTTTAGATTAGAGGAACGGGGTGAGTGGACATGCCCAGGTCCAAAAGTCCAAAGTGGTACAGGGGAAAAAGGAGAAAGACAGATGAATGACGGGATGCGGGGATTGGTTGCGTTGGGGGAGTGCTCCGCTGGGCGAAGGTTACAAGGAAGTGGCTCTGCTGGGTTATGGTTCACATCACATCTACCGGCTGGCCAAGGGGGAATAGCTATATAGGTGGGTGGGGGGTTTGAGAATTGGAATGATTTCTTGAAATTCTTGGGTTTGTTTCTGGGAACGATGTGCGCTTCTCTAGCCAATGACTCCGTAACGTGGCGTTGGTCTTCCCTAGATTAACGATAGACTCTCCCAATTTTTACATTTAATTATATTTAGTGGTATTTTGGAGATTTCAAGATTTATATGTTTGTTTGTTAAGCCTTTCACGAGTCATTCGCGTCGAGATGCGGTGCTTTCTTTTCTTTTTCAGAGGGGTATAGTGCAAGAGTCTACCGAACGATTGTCCGTTAACGCGTTAGGATTAATTGCATTATACCTATTCTGATCCTTTTAAGTTACTTATATTATATTTACGTAGAATTAAAAATTTCGTTTTAAATTATAATTTCAAAAAATATCAAAGATAGTGTATTTATATCTTTTAAATATTAAAAAAATAGTTACGAGAATTTATAAATAAAATATATTTATTTAATTTTAAAATAAAGATAATTTTTTCTCTTTAAGATATATAAGATTTGGATTTAGATGTCGTGATATACCAATTAAGTATCAAAAGTTTATAATTTAGCTTATGAATTTGTTTGTTTTCTTGTCAAATTGCCTCATCAAAACAATGTTATACTTTTTATTTTGATAAATTAGAGATATTATAGATTGGAAAATAGCATATGATTTGTAGACACTAACAATATTTATGAGATACTTATATCAACCCAATTCATAGAAATGTCATAATTTCTTTACAATATATGAGTCAAGAAAGTCTCATAAGAAGGGAGAATGGCAATGAGCATATACCCTTATAAAGTATTTAACAAATACACACATTTTCTTTATTTAATTATGTTTTGATTTAGAAACCAATTATTATTCTTATTAGAAAACAAATAGTTTGTCATAAGCTTGGCCTAATAGTAAGAGCGAGTTTTTTTTTCTGTTTCCATTTATATGTGAATTGTCTTTACTTTGTTTAATATTAAAAACTTTTGACACATGCCAAACTAACAAATAAATAAATATACGGTACTTATAACAATTAATTTAACTATCGTTATAATGAGGTAAGTCAATTAATTAGAATCGTTATTTACTATGTGAAAGGTTTTAAGTTTGTTTTACATCCTTTGTCCCTCAATATGAAAGAGAGAGAAAAGAAAAACCAACAATTTAACTGGTGTTATGATGCAATGCCGTTTAATATATATTTCTTTTTAAAATGAAAAGTTTAAGCAGAATATGAAGTTTTTTTAAAAAATATATATATATATATATATATATATTGAAATCCCAATGCGGGTAAGGCGAGCAACTGGTAAACGGGCCAAGAAAAGAATCCACATTATCTATAATTGAATATTGGCCTAAAGAAGCAGTTGAACGCAGCGCTTCGGACCTCAGCCAGTCCTTTCAAGTAATCTGGTTATTGCTCCTCTGTTTTTGGCCCAATAGTTCAAGAGACTAAAGCAATTCCAACGTGTTCAAATTTCCGAATTGAGTTCCATTTGCATCAAATAATTGACCCAAAAAAAGAAAAGAAAAGAAAAAGTCAGCATAAAAAAAAATAAAAACACTTATCAATCAAAAAAAGAAAAAGAACAAGAAAAGAAATAAACAAACACTTTCAGGTACTATTAATAGTGTAATGGGTTTATTCTCGATGATTTAAAATAAGTTATTTAGATTTTTTTAAACTAAATTTATTTAAAATTAATCTCAACGATCCTTTTTCACTTTTAAATATAGTTAAGAAAAATTTTAAAAATAATTTTTTTAAAAAAAATTTACCATCTTGTGTTTTTAAAAATCCCTTTGGCTTATTAATGCTTGTGAAGGTAAGAACATCATATTAACTTTCAAAATAGTCTTTTATTTCCAAATATTTTTTTTTTTCAATGGTTTTATGAAAAGCTTGTGCAACCAAAAACAACTCCCACATAATTATCAAAAGGATAATACGCATTCCTAATGGTTCATTTGAATTCATGATTCTCCAGCCTTTCCTTCAGTCTGCAAATTAATCTGAAATGAAATTGTTGCAAAAGGTTAGTTGTGAAGCTTCCAACCCAGAGAGGCATAATCCTTTCAAGAGTCCTTTTACCCCTTTTAACTCTCTCTTTATTCCATTAACAGAAAAAGGTAAATCCATCAGAAACTTAACTAAGAAGAAGCAATCTGCTTAAAAAGTGTAGAAAGTGGACATATTATTCCCTGAATCTGTTAACCCTCTGAGACAAAGGGATATAGAGAACTTGTGCGTACCTTTTGCCTTCGAGCTTAACAAGAAGTGCTCAAAAGGGCTGATAGCTTCTTTAGTTATTACTAGAATCATAATCCTAAAAGTTTTTTTAAAAAAAAAGGAGAAAAAGTTGTACTTTTCTTATTTCGATCAGCTTTGACCGCTTTATGATCTATAATGAACAGTAACAGTTAAAGATCACCCTTCTAATTATTACTGTCTCATTTTCAATCAAGTAATTCTACTGCTCATGTCTCATAAGTCTCTGTAAACTATACCCAGTGGATTGGAGTTGGAACCAAAGTTTACCTTTTTTTGGGCTAAGTTGGAACCATGTTATACCAATTAGTACATTATCAACATTCTTACACACTTCATTTAATTTGCATTATTTAATACGACTCTAAAAGTTACACTAATCACGGAGGCCGATCTAAGAATAGCATATTAGCACTATAATTTTTTACTAATTTATGTGTTACAGTATGCAGCATGCCATGCACACACAAATTGACTCTTCCTTTTTCTCTCAATTGGAAAAAGAGGGAAAGGAACGTTAGCTTAATAAGTATCTCTTTCGAAAGTGAGAATTGAATCTTCAAAATTGAGCCATTGATGGCACCGTGATGGTGCAAGAAAGTTACAAAAGTCATTTGCTATTACACGGGTGCCAAAGAGCTGAATTCAATGGACGTTCAGTGGTGGTTCTGGTGTGGCTAGTGGTTGCAGAGATGGACCATCTCGTATAATACAGTGGTTAAAATATGTTATGCGTCTTGCGTGAGTTCGATCTGCCTGATCAGATCCATTGGCTGAAGAATTCTTCTGTGGCTATTTTTGATCATTGTATTATATGGATTTTGCACGAGTGGGGACTGGAGTCGGGGGTGGGTAATGTAAGGAGAGAACATACCCTTTTTTGCAGCCATATATCATTGGCATTGACTCTCTTGTCCGGTTGCCTTTGGAAAGTTCGCTTTTTGTGTCGATTTGTGAGGATTCTAAGCCTTTCCTAAACTACCGAAACCCCCTTTTCGTTCTCCGGACCTCCACAGTCCCCTCCCCCCTAACTCTACCTAGGCAAAGACGGGTACATCATACATCACTCTCTCCCTGTCTGCCCCCAGTGGATGTTGTTCAAAGAAACAAATACTAGGCGTCAATCTGCGTGTAGATGCATGTGTGTTTGCAAGAAACAAGAAAATGCTCAGAACCCAGTCGTGACATGACCATCATCAGCAGTCACGAAGATGAAAAAAGTGATCATCACCCTGATCATGTTGGGGATCACCTCGCTTTTCCACCGGAAAGAAACCCATCAAACAAATTTGAAACTGCTGCCTTTTTTCGATTTTCACTTTATACTAAAGATAAACAGTTTGGTGTCTTCTCAACATCAGAAAACTATAGTTGAACCTGCCAACTACATTTTATCATTGATAATCGGTACATAACATCAAAGTTGAATTTCAAAAAAATCGAACGCAGAACTGGGAAAAAACGGTTGAACTTGGGGTTTCTTTAACAATTTATATGCATGCATATTTGAGAATCATTTCTCTATCCAACAACATTTGCTTCTTGAGATTCAGCATGACTTATTTGTTGCTTTTTTATTACTATTCTAATCCCATTCATTCAACTTATTTAAATCCTTCTGATTCTCTTTCGGCACAGCAAAGTTTCTTGCTTTGTGCGTGACCAATTCGTTAGGATGGATACATACAACAATTAGCACCTTCTCTCTGAAAATTGGAAGCTTATTTTGAATTAAGCTGGTCTCCGTATCTGCTCCTTGTTTGTCTTCTTCCACTTGATCCATTGGAAATCGTGTTTGATTCTTGAAATTCTGCACAAAATCTGCAGGATCATACTAGATTTGAGTTTTTTTATCACATAGCAGTTTGACAATGCTGGCAATTAGTATACCCTAAGCAGGGAACAGAGTTCTACAACATATAGTTTTGGTGAAAACAGAGGGACACTGAAGGATATCTACCTACACTTGAGGTTTTCGAAATTACAAAAATTTGATTAAAATCTCAGTAGCCTGAAACTGTGGGAAGATAGCCAGTAAGATATAGGAGGCCAACTCTTGGAAACCCACAACTCAAGAGTTTGATTAATACAGCTCAGTTATTCATGGAACCACAAAGCATGTCTGTCAGTTTTCAATTAAAAATCCATTCTTCACTTACCCCAAAATGATATATTTTTTTTCTGACATAAAACAATCTAAGTATCTTCAATAGTTTGACATTGGAAGGAATCCTCCAAAGCACTTCGTATAAAACTTGAGAATAAGATAAAACAGAAGTTTCATTTTGTTTATATCTTTGAGAGCTTCTCTCTATCAACAGTGGAGACTAAACTTTGCAATTGAGTCCATAATGACCATGTCGTCCTCTCATTGGAAGTCGCAGATAGTTGTACAACAGGTATGCAGGAGAATGAGATCCTGCATCAAGTTATAACAATGCTATCAACATCCACTGTTGGTTGTCGCAGAAAGTTTAGATAAATTTTCCTCTGCATATCAAGAAGATCATAAAAAAATAAAAGCAAAAACTGAAGCACTAATGCCCAAGATTTCAACACATTGCCTTGCCCTCCAGAAGCCTGATGAAGCATTTATGAAAAAAGCCTGTGAGAAACGATAAAAATCCTTTTAACAGAAACCCATAAGAAACGATTTCAATCCATTTCAGGCTGATCATTTCCAGAGAAGAAAATACTAGCAAAACAACTAGTTACTGATATGCAGTTCTTTTTACATTTTTTTGTAGAAGAAAAAGTTGTCGGAAGCCCCTCTTTTTGCATCATTAATGGCAGCTGACTCGCTGTAACTTGTAAGAAAGAAAGAAGATTTTTTTTATCAGCAGGTTACGTGGCGACAAAAAGGTCTGATCATCTTACAACATAAAAAACTTTTATATATTGTATCGATTCCCGAAAAGGTCAAGGCCCAAATCATATTTAATTCGGAGGATTCTGTGACAAACGTTAGTTTCCTTCATACTCAAAGACAATGTGGGTATCTACCATCGTTTAACCTTTCAAAAGGGGATTAGACAAAAGAAACCCCACAAAACCTCATTTCCTTTCAAGCATCCAATGTTCCCTTTAGCCCTTTAATCTTCAGCCCTTTTGAGGTGACATTCTAACGTTAATTGTCCTCTTAATTCAATTTCAGATCTGGACACAGATCGTTTCGGCTTGTGCCGTCGTGCTCCATAAGTTCTCTTGCACTTGGATTAACACTTTTGGACGCTTTTACCTTCACAGGAAAAGGAGAACTGGATGAAGTGTTGAGCTTATATTTCTTCAACTTCGAGAGTGTTGGGGAGTGAAAAACAAAAGGAAAAGTTTAGCTCGTAGGCAAATTGACATAACTCCTTCCCCTGCTGGTCAAAATCTTGTTTAGATGAAAGCAAATATTCAGAACTTGTGATAAAAGACAATTTAACTAATACTAAAACAGTAATGGCTGAGCATGTTGTTGTATCTGCTCTTACTATAAAATTCGTTGTAAACTTTTTAAAAGTTAAATTAGTTGAGATGTAAATTATTTGTAAAAAATTATATAATTTTATACAAAAAATTTACTTAAGTTCCGGACTGAAATGATTTGAACTTTGAAATAGTTTTATCTTGTTAAACAAAAATTCTATCAATTTAGATATAAAATGATCTCAATATATCCTGTTACTATATATAATCAAATGATGTGCTAATTATATATGTACCAAATCTACAGAAATAAACAACACTTAAGCACGTATTTAACCAGTTTCTCCTAATTAACAATCCATAGAGATGGTCTGGCGAACCTCATCATCTTCATATCATACATCACTGGAAAGCGGCAAAAATAACAGTTTTAAATCTTCAGGGATCCAAAACCGAGAGGTGAGGGCACTTCTGGAGCTTCAATTTTAAGATGCACGTTCCAAAGTCAACTACTGCTAACTATCTTACTAAATAATAATTAGGGGTGTGATTTAATAGTTTTATTTTGAGATTTTTGTCTTGAATTTCTTAAAAAATTAAATTATTTATAAAAAAAGCTGTAAGTCTCATATTTAAAATTTTGAATTTGATTTAAAAATAAAATGCCATCCAAATAAAGCTTAGATATCTTCTGCAAAGGATTTCTATTCTTGCTGAAGCTTACAAAGTAAAACATGATGGGGAAGTTGATATTCCAAAAATTCAGCTCAGCCCTGCCCCAGCCCCAAACCCATATTAATGTTCACGGATGATGAACTGAAAGATTAATCCCTACTATTAGAATACTAATAGATATCTGCGATTTAGTACTTTATTTTTTTTATGAGTTCTGGGATTTAGTACTAAGTTTGGGTAGTCCTCTTCACAACGACCGTAGAGAAAAAGAAAAAGAGTATGTTGCACTTGAATTCTTGAATCACCCCAAGGGTTACTTTTATGTTCTCCCTTTTCACTTTTGGTTGACCTCAAAGTTACCAAAACCCTTTTCACCTCAATCTTGGAATGTGCCCGTTTTACCGTTCTTGGCTCTTGGCTACACGATGTGAGTTTACTAATTTATAACGAGAAACCACAAAAGGGAAAAGGTAGGCTATAGTGCATAATGCTAATTTGTTCGTTTACTATCTGATATGAACAAATTTTATTACATTTTTAATTTCTAGATGCTACACTACACAGAGCTTGCGCCTAATTCAGGGGCTTTGCAGAAAAGTGCTGAGCTACATCTATATTGTAACATGGGAGGGGGATGGCGGGACCGTCAACAACTCCCACTAGCTTTCCAGTAATGTAAAGCAATTTAAGGATTGATCGTAGTAAGTAGTATTGATTGAGCCTACTTTACTTATGAAGAATGTGTCTTTCTTTGACTGCAGACGGGGTGCGTGGGTAGACCTTTACATGTCTATACTAAGAGCCGAGAAAACAAGTACTTCTGAACACTTTGACATAAGAGGTCTTTGTAGGCGGGGGAAGTGGACTGACTACAACTAAAGGCCAGTAAAGAAGACACATGCTGTAGTTCTTTTACCACGAAAAACCTCCCTTTCCCCATGCTTCTAAACTCTAAAACCATTGCCATTTGCCCAAACGCCATAGCAGTATCAGGCATTGAAGTGAGAGCTAAGCTCAGAAGGAAGACACTCACTGGTCAAGAGGGCCAGCTTCTTTAATCTTTAGCCGTATTTTGTGTTTGCATATGAGCTCTGTTGTATTCAGACTCCATTCACATCCGAGCCATATGATTGCCGGCTAGTGTTCTGATTGTTGCAGTGCAAGTCGACAGGTGGGGTTTCTGATTCCAGCTCGGGTGTTTGAGGACCCATTTTGGGGGTCTTGGGGACTTGTGGCTTTTGTTCATGTTCTAAAAATTCAATCTTGCGGTTATCTAGCTTGCTCATAGGGCTGGTCATGGTACGTTTCTCTGCAATTATTTCTCCTTTTCACTTTGCATTTTCTTCCTCTTCTATTTACTTAGGTTCTAATGCAGTTTATTAGATTTGCAGATATGGGTTCTGAAGGGATTGACGTTGGTGAATTACCTGGAATGGGTGTTTCCACTTGTAGACACCAGCGCTCAAAGAGGTATTCTTGAGATTCCTTTTTGTTGACTGGGTTTGACTTTTTTGCTTCGGTACGGTAGATGTTCATGGTTTCATGAATTGTATGAACTTTCTGCTGGGCTAGGTAGGAAAATGAGCGTACTTGAGTTTCAGAACTAGCTAAATGGCTATTACGAGTCGCAGTACCTCCATAGCAATTATGACGAACACTTCCACAAGTCATACACGATATACCTCAAGTGCAATTGCCCTGGTTATGTTCATTCTTACTTGGCAATTAAGCAAATCTTTCAAGAATGTAGAGAGATGAGTGGGGGGAAAAGAAGCAAAATTTTTGTGAATTGTATGAACTCTTGAATCTCTGTGGTTTATGTTCTTCCTATACTTGCTTACATTTTGCTGCGAAAATGGTTTTTCCTGCCCATCTTCGTCCAGAATTACATTTCCTAGATTAATCTATTTGAAGGAGTCTTTTGGGGTTTAGAAAGTATTGATAATCAGTACCTTCAAGCTCGAGTATACGGAGAGTCGGGTTTTTGCCGAGAGCTTGATATTTTTATTCTTTGGTCGCTCTTACACACTCGCTTTTGCAATGGCAGCTTCCCAGATAAGAAAGGATTTGAGGAAAAAATTCGGGATACTTTTCCTGAAGCTTCTCAGAGGTTGAAGCTGGTAATGACCCCTTCATTTTTTGTTTCTGTATCAGGATGCAGGGTGCTGTCAGGACTCATCTGATAGTTGAAACTGAAATATTTTGAAAAAGAACCATTGACTGGAACTCCCCATATCGTGACTTAAGATGCTTTTAAAGTTGCTTTTATTCCCTTCTTTAAGAACTTTGACGAAACTGTAAAATGTGATGGAAGTATCTCTTTCCTTTTCCCTCCTCCATTGTCTCTCATAGTAAAGGACATCTCATGCTGGTTCTTACTGATTGTTAATGTGAATGCATCAGCTCATAGAGACAATTACAACTAATTTTATGTTTGTAATAGTGTTGACTGTTCTTTTAACAGGATATGGGGCACTTAAGTGACTGTAACAGGAATAAGAAGAAACAATCATCTAATTCTGAAGTCCAGAATTCTTTGAGGCTAGAGGTACGAGAAGTAGAAATTATTTAAACATTATCACCTACATTTGCTCCCTTTAAGTAGAAAATCAGATTCAGATCAGAATTCTGAATCCAATAGTAGAAGAACGAGGTTCAAAACAACCTTCTCTGTTTTGTAGACTTTTGTAGTGATTCTGTTATTTATTTATTATTCTGCAGATAATGCAGCTGGAGAAAAGATTACAGGACCAAGTATCAGTTAGATGTGCTCTGGAGAAAGCTTTGGGTTACAAGTCTTCCTCCCATAATATAATAAACGATGCCTCTATCCCCAAGGTTTGTCATTCCGTTCCTCAAATGAAGAAAATAAATTCTAGTGTTATTTCAGGTTAATAGCGATCTCATTTGGTTTATGCTAAGTTGAGACATTGAACTTTTAACTTGTTAAGTCAACTTAACTGTTTATCTCCAGTGCTAGCTTAACATTAGATCCAGGTTCACTGAAATATTCATGTAGCTGTAGTAAAGTGTTCTTTTGATTATTCCAGCCAGCCACAGAACTCATTAAAGAAATTGCGGTACTAGAAGTGGAAGTCACACAGTTGGAACAGTATCTTCTCTCGCTGTACAGGAAAGCATTTGATCAGCAGATACCTTCTTTATCTCCTTCTGCAAAGGCTGACGGAGTAAATTCACCCTTAACAACACCAAGAAGAAGGTGCCTAGAATTTCCACGATCAGACATTACTTCAGAAAGAGAGAGCCTTCCGAGTCAAGCTGACAATCAGTTTGTCACCACTCAACAGAATGAAGCCAGCTGTGTGAGAGAGGAGAAGTTCTTAGATTCCAGTGTTAATCGTTGTCAATCCTCCTTGTCTCCCGCAGAGTCACTGGGGAAAGCCCTGCGAGCTTGCCATTCTCAACCATTATCCATGATGGAGGTATCTTAACTTGTAACGTTGATCTTTCATCAGATGTATAAGAATATACTGCATCTTTTTACATCTCTGCTTTTCTTGTGTTTGGGTGGAGGATTAATTTTCTCCTCTTTCCTTTTCTGGTTCTTTTAAACATATAATTCCTATGAACGAGAGTTTTAATGAATGTATTATTCTACTATATTTTGTTCACCTAAAGATGTTTGTAATACGAATAATACAGAAACTGAATGTGGAGATATTAATTCTTTTGAGCTCCTTCACTAAGCAGGGCAATACTTAAAAGTTTGTGTCCTTTATGCAGTATGCACAAAATGCTTCTTCAAATGTCATCAGCCTGGCAGAGCATCTTGGCACTCGCATTTCTGATCATGTTTCAGAGTCGCCAAACAGAATTTCTGAGGATATGATCAAGTGCATGTCCATGATATATTGCAAGCTTGCAGATCCACCACTTGCAAATAATGGCCTCTCATCTCCCACTTCATCATTGTCATCAATGAGTGCTTTCTCTCCGAAGGATCAGTGTGATATGTGGAGTCCAGGGTTTCGAAATGACTCATCTTTTGATGTTCGGTTAGATAATCCTTTCCATATTGAAGGATTGAAGGACTTTAGTGGACCTTACAGCACAATGGTTGAAGTACAATGCATATACCGAGATAGTCAGAAATTGGGGGATATTGAGAACCTTTTACAACATTTTAGGTAAAATGCTGCCATCTTATGGCATGCGAACTTTCTCTTTTTTTTTTTTTTTCTTTCAAAGTCAATCTTCTTCTGCTTCGTATACCATGGTATTTTTGGTTCTAGTTGATTTTCCAGCACTCTGGTAATATTAATTTACCTTTCATGCTGTAGGTCACTAATTTCTCAATTAGAAGATATTGACCCCGGAACGCTGACACATGAGGAGAAGCTAGCATTCTGGATCAACATACAGAATTCATTGGTGATGCATGTAATATCCTTGACAGAAAATAACATTGAATTAATTATTTAAAGCATTGTATTCGGTGTAATATTCATCTCAATTCGTAGTACTCAATGCTCTACGTCTTCTAATAGGCATTTTTAGCTTATGGGATCCCACAAAACAATATGAAGAGAGCTTTTCTACTTTTGAAGGTAAGAAATAGTTAAATAGATTAAAAAACCTTTTTCGTGAATGATTCATGACTTACCTTTCCCTCCTTAACGCAGGCAGCCTACAATGTTGGAGGTCATGTAATAAGTGCAGATGTCATACAAAATACACTATTGGGATGCCGAATGTCTCGTCCTGGACCGGTAACTCTTATCGTAAATATGTTTACACTGCCTGCCGTAATTGTCATGAAAGGTCTTTCCTTTATCTGAGGACCCATTTCCTTATGGTCATTGTTGTGGTTTCTTTCTCTTTTCCTTGGCTTCTTTTCTTGTTAGAAAGAGATGAGCTATTTCTTATTCCATGCGAATGTTATTTATCTGATACATCAATGTCAATTGGGTATCATGGAGTTATTTCTGACAAAGCTTGCTTCTGGCTGCAGTGGCTTCGACTGCTACTTGCTTCAAAAACAAAATTTAAGGCAGGCGACGAACGACAAGCATATGCTATTGAACGCCCAGAACCCCTCCTGCACTTTGCACTTTGTTCAGGGAGCCATTCAGATCCTGCAGTAATTTCCCATTGTCTTTCCTTTGTTATTTATACCATAATCATTTTTTATGTTTAAAAAGAAATAAATCCAATATAAGGTATTCTAGGTTTTAAGTAGTTTCTTAGTTAATACTTTTAAGTTGGTGGCTTGGTACTCAAAGTCAACTAACTAATGTTAGAAAGTCATCCTCCAGCTTGAAACTTCCAATTACCTCCATTTCAAAATATAAAAGTGTGGAACATAAATGCTGTAGCTGAGCCTTGACGATTTTAAATTTACCTTTTTGATGGCTTTGACTTCGAAGAACTTTTCTCATCAACTCCTGAGAAACATATTGAGTGAGTAAAAAATGAAAATTTGAAGGTACATGTACCTCTGCGTAACTGGCAACATTGGTTACAAAAACTTCATTGTCTAGACTTTCAAATTCAAAAATGCATTTATGACTATTGCTCAATACATCAATTTTAACTTCTGTATGAATAATCATATGGGTTAATTATCGTAATCTCAAGATTCACTTGGGTTTATGTTTCTTCAGCCCTGCTGGTTTAGGTATTCTTAAATATGGAACCAACCTGGCTAGAATAGTATAAACAAGATGCTTTGGTTCTCAACTCCTAGGTTTGGGGTGCATCATTATTGGGAAGCTAAGAGCCATGATGAGGGAAAGTTTGTTTCATTTGAGATCATCTTGGACACTGTTTTATTTCTGAACTTCTGATTTATTCCCAAATCTCTTATGTCTTGAGGAAGAAGAGAGAAAATCTTTCATGTTGTGAAAGGATCATATTTTTCTGTATTTCTTGTATATTCCTTTTGATCCTCTAGGGGTGCTGTAGGTCCGCATTTACACTCCTAAAAGACTGTTTCAAGAGCTGGAAGCAGCAAAAGAAGAGTACATTCGAGCTTCATTTGGTGTTAGAAAGGATCAGAAAATCCTTTTACCGAAGATTGTAGAGTCCTATGCAAAAGATTCAGGTCTTTGTCCGGCTGGGGTAATGGAAATGGTCCAGCAATGTTTACCTGAATCCCTTAAGAGAAGCATTAAGAAATGTCAGACCGCCAAATCTCGCAAGACCATTGAATGGGTTCCTCATAATTTTGCTTTCCGATATCTCATAGTCAAGGAGCTCGTAAAGTGAAGCGGACGTTTGGTACATCTAAATCCATGGAGGTCGTGTAGTGCAGTGATTCTATCGGCTGGTGGATTGCGTGTGAGACCTTTTGCATAGGTTTTTCATGTCTTTGATTCTCTAATGAATCTGTTGATTGGTAGAGGCCTCTCTCTTTTTCTTCTTCTTCTTCTGAGTATAGATGAATAGAATGAGCAAGAGTGCAGGATGTTTTTATCCTATCTATAGTTTTCCTTTTGGGCATTAGGTCCCTATTGTGTTCCATCATCGTAAGAGGCAATGCCGCGGTGCCACAAGAGAATTACTGATTGTGCCCTTCTGATTTGTATAGCGTAACTCTGGTGCTGATGTTTGATTAGTCTTGACGCACCTAATTACTTAATGCAGATAGCTTGATAGTTTTGAGGAAATTGCATACGAACCACTTAACCCCTGTAATTAGATCTTAGATCAATGACCTTACTGAATTTATTTGACACCTTGTAGTAATACTAATCTCCTCTTCGGACAAAGTAGAAAAGGTTATGCCAATCAAGAACTACGATCCAAACTATCACTGATTATCACACCTATTCTTAGAGATTCAAGATTTTGGCACGAAGTGGCGTGCCGACACAATGGAATATAAATATTTCAGTTCACAAGGACGAGGCAAATTAGACAAGTAATTTAGTACAAGAAGTGCAGCTTATTAGCCAATTGATCTTCAACACGAGTTCCAAGACATTTTAGGCACTAGTATGGTTTCTCTCCTATTACATTACCAGGGGGGTTATAGAAACAAATGGTTAAAGAAGACTGCTGCTTGGGGCATTTGGCTTGTGCACATCCCAGTTCCAGTGAATTCTTCCACACCACCTGCGTGTAAACACCACAGTGGTGCCCGGATGCGCATGAATTATTGGCATAGTCATAGAACTTCTTCTCGGCCACCCAAGTTTCGACGGCCGCCCGCGGTGTCAGGTTAATCCCACCAGCCCACAACTGATTGCCGCCGTATTTACTATTTGCTAAGTTAGCAAAGCTGCAGTTCTGCCGGTCTCTCTGGTACCTAGCCTGTAAACTGGAAGCTTTGGCCAAAGTCTCGTTCCACATGAGGGGTCCAACTCCCACTTCGACTCTTGCTTGATTGTGAGTATCAACATACTCCTGACTGGCATTGGGTGGTACCACCTTGGTGGTGACCTCCGGCAGCCGCGAACCTTGTGCTGCTGATCCGGAGAGTATCGCCACTGCAGTTATTGCTAGTACCAAAACGCCAGCCATTTTGACCTTTGAGCTGAACTGAGATAGTATTCTATCTTGGGATAAATCTTGCACTTTTAGACGTGTGGTTGATGTGGCGAATCAAAAATAAAGAGCAAAATTTCAAGAAGCTTTTGTTTTTTTTCCCCAATAAATGAGGACTTGAGGATGCTGCCCCCTTCAGAGTGAGAAGAGAAACAGGGAGAGAGAGAGAGCAGTTGAATTTGACTTCGATGGAGACGTTAATGTGCTCACGTGATCTGCTCTCATTTCATGGATGTGCTGTTGCGCGCCTTAATGGCTGTGGAGTTTCGACTTTGGACTGCTCAACTTTCTATTCGTCAGTCAATCAATGGTTGCAAAAACAGAAAACAGGGACTACAGTAGACTAAATCGACGTGAATCACCAGCCCAGAATTGCTACATGTAAAAAGCCTATTTACTTGCGTTGCAGACTAAATGGACTCAAGAAGATCAAACCCACCTTGGCTCTACAGCCCAAAGATACTAGACAAGAGCAGCTGAGGACTTCCAGTCTTCCAGAATAGGAACCCAAAGATTGCCACTCGAGCAATCGGACCAAAGAGAAACCGGAAAAGCCCTGAGAAGCTTTTGTGCCTCACGTACGAGTATCGACGCGGTGGGGAAATCAATTCAAGAATTAAGGCGGTCGGGACATGGGCACCCACAATTTTTGTTGAAACAAGATTCACATAAACCTGCTGAAAAATGTTACCTTATAAAATACTCCATTCAATTAGATATATAGGTCTCTTTTTTAATTTTGTGTACATAGATTTAGAATTTTGGAAATCAAGATGTTTTAAAATTGAGATACCCAAACTACCCTTTTATCTCTCATCTTTATTTTTTTTTCATATTTCAACGACTCTAGCAACTAATTAAATGACTAAACAAGGGTAATCTTAGGGAAAAAATATTAAATTTTTATGAAGAAAGATAAAAGACTTATATTTTAATCACATATTTTTCTTTTAAAAACATCTATATTTATAACTGAAGAGAGTATTTAATAAAATAGATTGAACCATTAAGTATTTTTTTATATAGATTAAGGAAGAAGAAAATTTACAATATTTTTTCATTATATCTTTAACTAATTTTTTAATATACTAAAGAATAAGAAAATTATATTTATGATGATGATAATTTTAAAAATCTTTAAAATTCACAAAAAATAAATCATTTAAAATTTTAAAAATATCAAATGGTCTTTATATTTTTAAACGGGGAAAGTATTCACTATAGAAAAGAGAGGGAGTAGACATCCAAGAATGTTGTGGGTGTTCAAGAGCTACCATCTCTTTAATTTGTCTTAAATAGCATATTATGGATGAAACAATCTTGATGTCTTAATGTGGTGTAATTTTCTTTTTCTCTATGATTTTGAAATGTAATCTTTTTTTTAGCAAATAAGGTATATTTCGAAATATATTCGATTCGCTGCCACTAGGATAAAGCTGCAGATCATAAATCCAAGAAGAGTGCAAATCTTCAAGTAGATGGCCGCCTTAGTCAAGCACTGATTGACCCCTCAGTTTGCACTTTTTTTTTTCTTTTGACGGGACTCAATTTGAACATTTTATACATAGGCCAGTGGCGTCAGCAGTTAATGGTGCTCAACGGCATATTAGATATGCTCCGGCCACTGGACGAATCATGGGCGAGGAATGCATGAACTGCTACTTTTTGAAACCGAAAAGTGAAGCAGCAGCGCAAATGTCTGCGTCCCAGATTAGTGCGATCACCCTTATCTGGATACACTTATTTGACGGCTTTCAACATTACCAAGAATCGAAGATCAAGCGTGCGTAAAAGGATGGGTAGTTGTGAGACCTGAGAGTTGCTTACCGGAGCATTTCATATCTTTTTCCACCCCATTAATAGAAAAAGCCGTGATCGGACCATCCCACACCACTTTGCTGGAATATTAAGAACAGTAGGCGACTTTGATCCGTCATTCATGATTTCTACTGTTATAGACGGCGCCTAATCAACATCAAATCCGAAACCTTTCAAATTTAGTAATAATTCAATAAACTTTTTCCGGTGCGCTTTGGCATTTTCCTTTTCGTTTCTACTCTTAACAGGACAGGGAGAGAAAGCAATAGACGAAACAAAAAAATGAGAACAGCTCATCTGGAAGGGCTGCAAATGATTTGTCATATACTCCTTCCATATCCATATACTTGACGGTATGTTGAAGTCGGACTGAGGTAATGCAGATAAGTTTTTCGAATTCTCTGCTATCCACGAATCCGTCCCTTCATGAACGATTGAATGGTATCCATTCATTGTGGAATGTGGTCCTCAAAATAAACAAATTAATTAATTAAAAGAGAAAGATTTTCACCCAAAGAATATGTTGCCACTTGCCATGCCTCTGTGTTATTAACCATATTGTGATATTGATATATACTATGCACTAAGTGGGGGACGTACGAGGGATAGAACGCTCCGCTCCACCTAACACTTAGAATGTGTTGGGGCAGTTTTTCTGACGATGTTAATCATAAGTGAATAATTAATCGTATAAAGACCGAACTCTTATGCGATTGCTCATAAAAGGCTTCTTGAAATTTCTACTTTTCCTCCTTCCCCAGAAGATATCTAATGTAGTCCGTGAGATCCATTGAAATACTGCCCACCAATAATTAGAAGCAGAAAGCAACCAGCGCCCAGCCTATATGTTTATGTATGCTGCTTTCCTCTTCTATGAATTATAGGATCAACAAATTGAAACGGACACCAGGGAGTCGTCTTTTTCAATAGCAAAAAGTTGCAGCTACTAAAAGCACTTTGGGCGGACCAACCTTTAAGGGCACCCCCGAGAACCCAGCTAATTGGTGAAGATGAGAAACAATTAACGATGTAACCTATATTAATATTTCATCAACAAGTTGCTGATTGTGATCTGTGAGGTCCACAGTGTACAGGAAAAGAGTACAAATGGTTTTACTTGAGGCCCCTATTGTCCAGACACGAAACGACTTTTTCTCATAGTTATTTTCATAAAGCATGTTTAGCACATGCTCCTTTCCTTAATAAACATAAGAATTTCCATGCAGAAACCGCTGCTCAGCTTTAACCCTTTTCAGCAAAAGATCCATCATAATTTACAATTCATAATTGATGTGATCGAGACGCTGAAACTTTGAACTAATTCAGGAAAACCAAACTGGGGACCTCAGCAGCTGGCCGACGCTCCTATGCCAAACTTCTATTAGTTGAAGAGCTCCCAAGTTGCTTTTGATTTGCAATTGTAGATGCACAAGGACGTGTCCATCTGGAACCAAGCATGTATGTGTGTATGTATATATATGGTTGATACATGGTAGTATATTTTAGCAGTCGGGAAAAGTAAAACGGGAGCGAAAGCTATCGTTTTCGCATATATTTCAGTGGTTTCTTCTTCTGATCGCAGTTGGAAATAGGACAAGATGAAAATTGGACAAAAGTTGCAATCTAGTTTGCCTCGGAATTGATCAACAAACTTTCTACGTTTGGGAATGATATATTTTCGTGTCACGTAAGACCAATTTTGGGATCATTTGTGTAGTTTTGTCTCAAGTACAATAGAGTATTGGTTCAATTGTATACGTACGAAAGTATGGCAAAATACCAGAGTAGTAGTAGTTGAATGAGACCATCAGCACCATTGCCATCCCATTTCCTTGAATTTTGAAATGCCAGGTAATGCTTTTGTCTCTTAGTCACAAATCTATGCATCTTCTATATACTCCATGCAAATGCGATATAAATAAATTTTAAAACGAGGTGTTTATTAAAATTATATTTCTTCTGATTCAAAATGTATCATTTTTTATCTTTGATTCAAAAAGAAGAGAATTTTTCTCTTTTACCCTTAATAAATTTATGAGAGAGAGAGATATGGAATGGATTGTAAGTTAATTGTGAGGGGTAATGCTAACTTAAAGGTCATACTTTATGAAACGACGGAGTATTTGATAAGCAATAATTAATTATAGTATAAGATAATTAATGAAACTCATGGTTATAGATTTAATAGCTAGTAGCATGATTGAAAAAGGATTAGATGGTAGTATGGGCGTGTTTGGATTGTATTTGATTGGGAGAGTTTTAAATTGAATTTTATAAAAATAATTTTTTTATAAGAATAAAAATAATATTAAATTGTATATTTGATTAAACTAAATACTATCCAAATCCAAATGAACCAATTGTCCTAAAATATAACTGGAGCAACATAGATAAACAAAAACTTGAGAGGAACATTATTGATGCCCTCTATAGAAAATATTATACATAATGCTTTTATATATGCACATGCTTTATCATACATTTCATGATTGTATAGATAATAAAGTAAAAATAACATACAAAAATAAAGAGAAAAATAAATAAAGAACGATTAATATACGTAAATACAAAAATATCGCGAAAATTGTACTATGAACAAGAAAGCGTACGGAGTAGTAGTAACAACTCTTTGACCATGCCCTCATATGTATGTGCATGCATGCACGGGCTAAACTTCATTACATGGATACAGCTGGAAAGGGCTCATCAAATATCCTTCGGCTCTAATCAACGAACCTACCACCCAACTTCTCTCGGCATCCTCGAAGCTGCAAAGCTTGGATAGCTATTATTCATCCCTCAGTTGCGGCCATTTTCCTTCTCTTAACGCGTAGAAACGGTGCTCACTAATTAACAAATCTCACATGTTTGTGTCCTAAACCTGAAAAATTTTATGGTGATAGCTGTGTAACTAGTTAGTATCCCATAAGTTATATTTTATCTAATCACATAAAATCACGTATACTGTGAGTCCTTATATTAATAAATAAGTAAGTAATAATGATATAATTTACAGTATACGTGACTTTATATAATTAGACAAAATATAACTTATAAAATACTAAATAATTATACAGCTACCACAATAAAATTTCTCCATAAACATTTTTTCCTCTTGCTAAAGAGTCACCTCATCTCGTGAATCATTATTACCAATCGCTTCTCCTCCGACAATATGAAATAACACAAACAGGGACAAGACAAAAGTGCAACTTGACATGGCAAGAACTAGGAATCCGAAACAACTGCTCGTGTCACGTTATTCCATTATCCTAGGATTACAAGACTCTCTACCATTCATTCCATTACGTCTTCTTTTCTTTTCATCCTTTCAGTTTTAGCGCTGTTGATAATTCGTCACCAAAATTTGAGACGTCTTTTCATTGACAACTCCTCTTAGACGATAGCGTATGCTAAGGGATTAAAGCGTAATCATAAACGGGAAAATACCATTGCCACTTGAAGTCCTTATCGTTTCTACTCTGCTTGGCAGATTGTGGTTTCATGGAGTACTATTTTCAGCCATTATTTGGGTTTTCTTTTTCCATTTTTGGTATGAAGAATGCCTGTTAAAGCTACCACTGGTAAGAATTACTGGAAAGATCTAAACCGGGGATAAAGAGATCTTTAAATAGGAGTAGCCATTTCTAGCTCTTTCCAACGCATCGAGGGGCAAAATTGTAAACAACCCAACAATGGTTGACAAGGAAAACTACCTAAAAATGGAAATGAAATTCAGGAATGGAGCCACCCACTATTTAGAGAGCAGCAGATCTAGAATATTTTCTCAACACATTGGCCATTACACTATTTACACCCAAAAAATGATGGGAAAAAAATCAACTTCAGCACATGCACTTCCTAAAATGCCCCTACTCCGGTATCGCACTCAACCTCGCCGTGTACTTCCCTCTCCTCCCACCTCCACCGGCACTCCTATTCCTTCTCAATCCAACCTCTCCAATATCTCCGTCCTTCGGGGACGGAGGATTTACAACCTTCTCGTATGAAAACAGAAGACCGTTCTTTCGGCTACAACCACATTTCTCGCCTCCGCTCTTGGTCAATGCAGAGTTGGCCTTCACCGCCAATGCAGCCATTTCGTCCGCCTGCAGCCGGTGTTTCAACCGACTCAGCGGAAGAGCAAAATACAACTGTCCCGGTTGAAGCTCCTCGTCGTCACTTATCGCCGATACAACGTCGTCAAAATCCATTTCATCCGAGTTGCAAATGAAACACGCGGGATTCTTCTGCAACACGTACGAAACCTTTACCGGATAGGAATATTCCTGTAACCTCCCGTCGTGTAATATTAACTTCGCCGTAGCGACATTCGCGGACTCGAAGGAACTGCATATGCCCATCACTCCCCGTAAGATTATCTCGGGTCGAAATCGATGTATTACTCAGCAAAGAATATGTTTTACGCGAGTCGTGGAGGGTTGGGTCTTACATAAGATTATTAGAAAGAGTCGAGTACGAATGTGAAGCAGCGTGGGGAGGAGGAGAGTATATATATAGGTGAGAAATGTGTATCGCGAAACGTACCGGGAAGCCACGTCTGAATTGTCGTATAGTTAGAAAAGAAAAAGAAGAAAAAAGGAAAAAGATGGGATTCTTTTTTTCTTTCCTTCTCTTCGTAATTTGAGATCAGTGGGCTGCAATGCCAACCTGTAAACTCATGCGTGACAGGTTGTAATAGAAGAGTACTGTGTCCTTCAACTGTGGCCCACGTTTTGCAATGAAATTACGGCAGGGGGACTTTGGCTTGTTTTTTCCGGTGGAAATGATAAGGTAAATAGCAGTAGTAGCAGTGCTATCACATCCACCAAGAAAAACACTACTCTACTCTGTTTGTAATTGTAGCATTACTATCCAATGGAAATATTAAAATTTTATTTTAAAAATATTTATCAATTCATTTATTTTTTTAAATTTCAAGATAAATTTTTAATCATCTAACTTTCAAATCAAACCAAATTAATTATTTTTTAATATATACAAAATATTTAAATTTTAGAGGTAATTTGAATAGAGAAAATATTATTTTTCAATGAATGGCTACTCTACTCTATTAGTAGTAGTCATTTTCATTCATGTACACGTTCCAACTGACCATGCCTCTTTTTTCCGTATGCTAACAAGCCTAACTTTAGAGGTTGAAGTTTTACGTACAACTTGGCGGGTGCTTTTACTAGAGAGTAGAAATTGGATCTTGAAGAACATATACGCCAACCATACATTGATTGCTTAGTTAGTTTGTAATGTATTTTTTTCTTGATTTGTTATTTATTTTGTAATTATGCAAATGGCCTCAAAAAGTTGAATTTTTATGAAAATAAAAGTGATTAATAAAGATTTATAATTGTGAAAGAGTCATAAAAGTTGTAGACTAAAAAGATGGTTGGTGATTTTGTAAATTTAGTGGAATTGCTAAAAGGGGGAAGAAATTTTGATGAAAGGATAAGCCTACTTGCACGTACGTCCATTTCTACTATTGTTCATAGAAAAGAATCTTCATTCCATAAACATCGCTATCGAACCTCAGGCTTCTCGTCGCTTTGTAATAAATTAAGCCCTTCCATTTCTCTTTCTTAGCTCCATAGAATTTTCCATTTTCCTCATAAAGATAGTGTAAGTTGGCATTAGTCAGCATTTCAAACCACGCCTAAAATTTCAGGAAAAAAATAAAAAATGGTGGTTGCTAGGTTTTGCAGTATCAGCCCATCACTTTGATTATTTCACCCCCTACAAGTGACCAACACTAGCCTCTTTTCAAATTTCGATCATACCATTTTTTGTATAAACAACTCCTAAATTATTACTACAATAATATTCTTTAGCCTTAAAAGAAAGAAATAAAAGAAAAAATCTCTCCAACTCTCGACCACAGAATGCTTTACACTACTCAATTTCAACCACAGACAAATGTCCCTTCCACTTCTATCCGGATAGCATCCGATGCCGAAAGTACATCTCCATCCCCCATATATACCTTCAACTTGTATTTACCAGCCCTTTTTAATTTTTTCCACTTTGACGCAATTGAGTTTTATTTTAAATTTTAATATATTTAAATATAATAGGACACTCTTAAATGATCTCAAAATCAGTTCTACCACAGGATGGATCAGAAATTTATTAGTACTTCTTTATGGAATCAGAAAATTGTTCTGATATAGAATAGGTTAATAGCTTTCAATTATGTGATAAATTTAATTAATTATAAATATTTTACTAGATTGATATGTCTCTTAAAAAAAAAATTTGTCATGATATTTTTGTCATGATAGACGGTGAAAAATTGCACTTATTTTTGTCATGATAGACGGTGAAAAATTGGACGTATTTGGCGGGAGCTACTACTTTTGGAGCTTGTATAGAGGAGGCATGGCACGAGGACTCAGGACGCCAGAAGAGTACAAAAAGAAGTTAAAAATTTTAAAAAATAAAAAGAGAAAATACTGCGGAAATCAGTGAACAGATGGGACAAAGAGTGACTGACGTAAGCAAATGGCACCGCTTGTTATTTAGAGGAAGTCGAGAGTGTTATATTGCGTGGGGGCGCAGCGGAAGACGCCGAAACCCAGATGCTACGCTGCGTAAGTAGACGAGAGACACATGGATCTGGGTGGGTCTTTGAGACCAGCTTGCCCAACAACCCGACAATTGCTTAGGTATAATGACCTGGTTTCCAAATCTTCTCTTTTGGGCCTATTTAGATTGGAGCTCTATAAAATAATAATAAAATTTAAGTTTAAAATTTTTTATTTTTATTTAATAATAATTTATTTTTAAAATAATATATATTTGTATAATTTTTTTATAAAATTTATTAAAATTTTAATTATTACTTAAAATAAATTAGTTCAAATATTTTAAAATGATTAAAAATTTTTAAATTCTATAAAAATAAGTCCAAAATATATATCTTGAATTTAATATGGAGTATCTTTAATTTAATTCTTTTACTAGTATCCTTTTTTTTTTTTTTTTGGTGAATGTATCTTCTCTAATAAATACTAGTTTTATTTCTATAAAATTTTATAATAAATGCGAGACGAGTAGATTTATGTGCAAACACATCCATTGTATTTTTTTAATCTTAATAATAATGAAGATATAAATAATCTTTAAAGTCATCCTAAAATTAAATCTTATGTTGGCTTTCTAATCCAATTGCACGCCGGACAGAATGTACTTGGACTGTATTTTGTCGTTCACGTCCAAAAACTTGTCACACGTACGTCTTAGCTAAGATATCTGCATTAATGACTTAGCCAAAAAAAAAAAAAAAAGTCTACGTTAATGAGCTCTAGGCGCAATCCAACTGTGCAGGTTAAATGCATCAACCCCTTTCTTTGGTGAATGCTTAAATGCACCAACCACTTGTTAGTATGCCTTAATATTATTCTTTTCTTCCAAAATCATCTTTCATAAATGTCATAATTAACCAAGTTCGTTTTTTGAAATAGATGCATTTCATTTGAGAAGCATGCACTACTCGCTCTGCCTGAGAAATATCAATCTGTATAACCTGAGTAATTTAATGCTAAATTGAGACAAGAATAATGTATTTAGATAAAATTTAAGTTTAATATTTTTAATTTTTAAAATATTACAAAATAAAATATTTATAAAAAAATATAATTTAAAATAAAAAATTTATATTAAATTTTATATTAAAATTTAATTCAAATCTAAATGCGTGGCTTATGGATAGGCAGCCGAGGGAACGTGCTTTCACAATTTAGACACATCACAAATGGAATCGCTTCAAAACATTAAGGGTGTGATTGGATAGAGTTTGGTTTTGAAATTTTTTGTGAGAGAAAAAGTGAGATTTGAGATGAAAAACTGAATTAGATTCCGTGCAGAACCTTGTCCAAGCACACCATAATTCTTCCTCGTATAGAGAAGAAACGCCTTGGGAAAAGTGCATCTAAACATCTTCTCTCTCCTAATATGTGATATAGGTGAATGTAAAATTTATCCATATTTGTTTTACTAATTAAAATATTATTTTAAATAATTTAAATATATTAATACATTAATTAAACTAATTACATTATCTTTAATTAGAAATTACTACAATATAAAAAATTATCAACATTTACTATCCAAATTATGAAGATAAATAAAAAATTAAATTTTTATTAGTAACACTTATAAAATTTATATAATGACACTCGTATTGAATGGATAGAGTAATAGTTATTTAGTTCATATAATTAAAATTTAATTTATTAATTGAAGCATAGTATATTAAGAAAGGATAAGATGATGATATACCCCTTTTACCACATAACTTGTTCTTCCTCAATTTTTTTTCTTTTTCTTTGAGGGGTGGGGAGAACTGCTTTCCTTATTTTTTGGTATTTAAACTTCCCTTACATCTTTTCTTTCTTCTCTTTTGGGTCTTTTTGAGTAAAAATAGAAATATAATTATAAATTAAAGTAAAGAAACTTCCACATTATTAAAAGTATTTTTATCAAATTTAAATAATTATTTCGCTGCTAACCACTTGCCTTTTCTACCTATTGCGGATATAACTATGAGCCGGAATTTTAAGTTCAAATAAAATACTCACCAACATGATAATTTTGTCTGTTGAACTTTGAGGCAGCTTTAGTGCATTAGTGGTGGGCTCGCACAGATGATCTACAGCTTCATGAAAACCAATCTTGGCTTTTGTCGTATCTCCCAAAAGGGTTGAAAGTAGATGCGCCTGCGCCCAGACAATGCGTGAAATCCATTATAAGATACCCATATTTTAAAAGTCCAGGAGAAAGTTCGCAGCAGCCAGCAGCCATGGATGATGAAGGCATCAATGTTTTCATAAATTTTGTGCTTTGCATTTTGATGATTGATGTATGATTCTAAAAGGATTAAAAACTCCATATTTTTTACTTGCTGTATTGAGATTGCTCTTCATTTCTAATTCTTGCGTAAAATCTTTCCTTTGAATCTCATTTTTCATTTTCTAAAAAAATTAGTTTATTCCAAATAGGTTGCTGCTGGAGAAACTCCCAAATCCATTCCATTACTTGCAACACAAAGCTGGATGTGGATTTATCAATTCTTTTTCTAACCCTTTTCCATTTTTCTTTCGCAGAGCAGCCAGAGGCAACATTTGGATTCAGGAAAGAAGAGAAGAGGGTAGGAGAATAGTTCGCCTCTTACCTTTTCTTCTCTTTCCAATTCCTAAGTTCACACGGTGCCAAAAGATAAGGAAAATTTGTTTAGAGATGAGAATCGCTTATTCAGGATGATGCAGATGCATGAACTTCTATACACTAGAGCTGTCGAGAACAGGATTGATCAATTATTGCCTCAGATTTTCAATTTGTGGGTACCAGATCTGAAAGCAGATTGACCCTATTTCTTCATATACATATATTCCTGTACGTACGTACAATGCATGTCAGATTTTTGTCTGCAACTATATATATATATATATATATATCTCAGAGGTAGGGACTAGGGAGAGCGAGCCAAACTAACCATATTTCAAGGAAGTTTCTTTGCTAAATCTGAGTGGATTACGTTACTAATGATCTCACACTAGCAATGGTTGCAGGTGATTACTTTACCAACCGGCAGAACAACATCCGATTACCAAATTACTTGGGACAATACAGATTAGGACATCTATTTGGGGATCTCATTCTTATTATACAAACTTGTAATTCTCAAGACTTTGACTAATGTTAGAATGATTTCCGCTACCATTGTCGCATGCAACGATCCAAGCTCATTCACAAGGATTGGGAAAGACAACGCAAGACTATCGTAGAAGTTTCCCGCACACTTTGTTACTTTATTAAGACTATGGTATAAGACTTTTTAATTTTTTTAGACTTCTTAATTTTTTTTCCTTCTCAAAGTGTTATCATTTTTCCTTTCTTTAAATTTTTGGTTTTTTAATCAAATTTTAAGATTATTTTTATAAAATTACCTTAGATAATTTTATCTTTCTTTCTTAAGAGATGTACTGAGAAATAGGCTTCTTAGGGTTCTCCATTACAAAAATGTAATGATTGAAATAGTATTTTATTATATATATCCTAGAGACATCATAACTTAAGTGGTTCGAATCATTAAGTGATTGGACCATAAATCGAATTGTATATTAAAGGTGTACTCAATACAAAATTTTTATTTTAAATTTTATTATTTTTTTTATAAAAAAATTTCTTTTCACGAAATTCAAAATAAAAAATCTCAAATCAAAATACTATTTAATTTTACTCTAAATTTTTGTAACTGTGTGAGCAAACAAGCATTCATAAAATGTACATACATAATGTGTGATATTAGATAGTATTTTGTTTTGAGATTTTTTGTATTAGATTTCGTGAGAGAAAATTTTTTAAGAGAGAAAAAGGTAAGATCCAAGTGAGATATTTATATTGGTTTTGATTCTTTACCGAAATCCAATCCAAATACACCCAATGTCTTATCATTAATGTCAGTAAACTTTTTTTAATATAAGAAGTATCATATTAGTGAAAATTATATGATGTATAAAAACTATAATATAAAGTATTAAGCAAAAGTCAAACTCCTAAGGACACTTGTTGCTAGATGTCATTGAACTTGAGGCGATATAGCTTTCGGGGTATGTATGAGGTGTTTTTTCATATTTCATTTGGAAGAGCAGGTACCTTCTTCAGTCGGACTTAGGTTATGATCAAGGGCTTTGTTTCGAGAGTGCGAGATTGCAAAAGGCAATTTCGGTTAATGGATTCAGTCAAACAGGAACCACGAAGTCATATGGAAATTTGTTTTCTTTTCTGATAGACTTTAGTTCGCAAGATAGTAATATAACTTAAATGAAAGTTTCTAACTTTGCAGGCATTGGGGAAAAAAATCATTTGTTGAGTCGCTTCTCAGCATATCTTCCTCTTGTTGCCTTCTTCTCTCGATGCTTTTCTTAATACTAACTTTCAATTTTTTTTCAGTTTATTAATTTTATTTTCTTTGCTATAGATAAGATGTAGTTCGATTAATTAAAAGCACTTCCTTCTTACCAAGCTATAGATTTTGAGTTCATTTGAGTCACGTCTCTCGTTTCCCGATTTATTTCGTTTTCTTTGATAATTGAAACAATAGAACTGCAAACCTTGTACTACTTCACAAGTATTATACGAAGTTTAAACAGAAAGGTGATAGCAATTCATTTATTGCTCGAACAAATAGAACTCCTCTTGATTTAGGTTGAATGGTTCCTATCACAACGTATACCCCGGGTGAGCAACTCTGTTTTTGTGTCCTGAATTTTATTTCAAGTGAACACAATCATCTAATTGCAGATTTCAACATCCAAATCTTGACCACTTCAGGCCAGCTTGTATAAAATAAAGAGAATGCTTCAAGCTCCTAGGATTTATCCAGTCTTTTGAAGGTTCAGTTAACCAGCATCAGTACATCAACCTTATTGCAACTCATCAACTGCTCACTATATAACCTATTGTGATGCAGGGTCAATATACAAGCAAGTATAGCTACACATGATACATCATTATTCAAAAAGTTTGGTCGAGATCATAATTCTTGAATTCAGACTCTCCTCCCTTGGAAACTGCGAGGAGCTTACCTCCTGTACCCAAGAAAATTTAATGCCATCTCATAACCAGTGATACGAGGAGTCACCATTACAGCTGAAGTACTATGGCAGTCTTTCTTATCAGGTTATCGACCTGCATTTCCCATCTTCTCAATCAGGATCCAATAGTTCATACCAATTCTATTTCAACGAATATACTGAAATTTTCCATCCTGCCACATTGGCATTTGAGAAAATCTTGCAATTTGCTGACAGAGAACATAAATAAAGTTCCCGAAGTCAGGGTGATACAAGTTTCTCAGCAATTAGTTAACTATTATGCAGTACTCCTCTAAGGATGAAATGCCATATATAACGCAGCACTAAAACACCTCAGCGTCCAAAAACACAGCAGAAAGGTTGCATGAGTACCCTTCGGATTTTAATTGATCCATTAATTGATCAAGCACCATGTAGATTGCATTTGAAGCTTCATGCCTCTTGTCATCAACCATGAATTCATGGATGCAGCCACTTATTTCAATAGAGCTTACTGCATTATGCTTTTTGATACCATGGTCCTTCATCAGCTGTCTCATCTTCTTCATGTCTTCCCATCTTCGAGCTTCACAAAATATATTTGACATCAGCACACAAAGTCCTCCAGTATATATATTTAATTCCAGCAGTTGCTTTAAGATCTGCTTTGCAAAAGAAATATTCCTATGAATCCTACAAGCACCTAGTAGAGCACCCCAGATTATAGCATCTGGCTTCACTGGCATTCCTCCAATCAGCTTGACTGCCGCATCTAACAGGCCTCCACGGCCAAGGATATCAACCATGCAGGCATAGTGCTCAATTTCATATGGTGATCTGTAAGTTTGTCCCATTTTCTCAAAGTAATACTGCCCAATATCTACAAGACCACTGTGACAACAAGCAGAAAGCAAACCAGTGAAAGTGATCCTGTCAGGCTGTATTCCCCGAACTTGCATCTCCTCAAACAGCTGAATGGCTTTGTATCCATCCCCATGTAATGCAAATGCTCCAATCATGATATTCCAGGAGACAACATTCTTCTCTGGCACCTCAAGAAAAAGTTCAAATGCCTTTCCAATGGAACCACATTTTGAATACATGTCTATAAGGGCATTATACAGTGTAACAGTATGCTTTACATCGTGGTTACAGGAAATGTAATCAAGGATTTTATTTCCCAAAACCAAGTCACCAAGTTGGCCACAGGCTGAGAGAATGCTAACCAATGTGGTCTCATCAGGCTCCACTCCAGAGTTGAGCATTTCGAAGAAGAGATCACAAGCATCCAGCCAGCCACCTTCTTGGAGATAAGATGAAATCATGGCATTCCAAGAAACCACATTTTTCTCAGGCATTTGGCTAAAAATACTTCTAGCAGTTTCCAAGAAACCATGTTTAGCATAAGCACTAAGCAAGGAAGTCCAAGAAACAACAGTTCTGTCAACCATTTGATCAAAAACTGTTTGAGCTGCATGAAGATCCCCACCCTTTGCATACATGTCAAGGAGAGCATTTTGTACATGAACATCTGCTGTACGGCCATTTATCACAATGCAGAAATGCAAAAATCTGCCAAACTCTAGATTACGCTCTTGGGAAGAGACTGCAAGTAAACTAACAAAGGTGAAACCATCAGGTTCAGTGCCTCTTTTCCTCATTCTTTGAAACAACAAAAAGGCCTCCTCACAACAGCCCATTTTTGAATACCCACTTATCATTGAATTCCATGATATCAAACTCTTTTCCGGCATTCCATCAAACACTTTTCTAGCTTCACAAATTTCTCCACTACCAACATACACGTTTATGAGACCATTTTGCACAAAGACCTGGGACTGATAACCTAACTTTATAACCATAGCATGAATTAAAATCCCATCTCTATATGCGGCTTTGATGGCGCATGCCTTGAGAACAAAAGGGAACGTAAACTCATTCGGCAGTATACCTGAAAGAATCATTTCTTTGTACAACAAAATAGCCTTATCAGAATCCTCACCAGTCGAATAACCTCTTATCAAGCTGTTATACATGTAACGATTTGGCTGCGGTACTTTGTCAAACAGTAACCGCGCATATTGAATATCGCCAGATTTTGCGAGCGTGCAGAAGGATATAAGTTTACTTAGAGCTACGGTGTGTTGGCTGATACCGTTGAGGATGATTTGAGCATGTAACTGTCTGAGCTCTTTCATGGATAAGCATTTTTCATAAAGGGATTGGACGGTTTGGTGCAATGTAGGCAGCAAATTGTCAGCAAAGAAAGCAGCAGTAGTATAAGAAAAGTGGAGACGACAGATGACAGCTTTATAGCGGGAAACAACAGTCAAATACTTAAAAGAACATATTTCATTCATTATATATTGAAAACACGACGTTTTTCACCTCCCTTACATACAGAAAACCAGATCAACCAAAACAGAAAAGGTTCTTCAGAAGAATGGAGATCTATGAGGCGTCCCTTTTCTCGACCTCCTTGCAAAATGGTTTTGCGTTGCTTCTTGAGCGGAGCAAGATTGGCTAACAGCACTGGCTCCAGTTTGAGCTTCAACTTGGCAGGCAACGGAATAAAACCGGTAGCTAGATTGGAGCAAACGTTCTCAGCAGTTCTGACACATGGGTTTCCCCTTGGTGTCTCTTTCTTGGAGAAAGACGATCTTTGGTTTGTTAATTACGAAGGGTTGAATTTGATTCACCGTTACCACTTCCTCTATGTCCTCTGTTCTTATGGCCGCTTTTAGGAACTCCTCGCAACTTGAGATTTTAAAAAAAAGAAGTTATTAACCAAAAAAAAAAGCTGTATTTCCAAAATAAAAGAAAATTTAATTGAGGTCAAATATTCATTTCTTGTTCAAGAAAATAAATTAAAGGAAGTATTTAGGTGACTGAAATTTCTACCACTTGAGTTATTTATTTATTTTATAAATTTTTGTAAATTAAAATATCTTTACTACAAAAAAAAAAAGAAAAAAAGAAGGGAAGCATGAGCTTGCGGCAGGCCCTGGAGTCGCCCTTACCTCCCTACCTCTTGAATTGATTTTTGTCTAAACAAATTTGTCTTGAGTTTTGAAGAATCATTACATGTAAAGAAAGAATTAAATTTTGAATAAAAAATTTTACATTAATTATACGATCCTTATCGAATGAAGTGCGCTATCTAAATAAATCATAAGTGCAATTTTTTAGGAAAGTTTTTAAGTAATTAGATTTTTTTTATAAAAAAATTACCCAATAATGGAAAGTTGAAATTTATAGCTAGAAAACAAGAGGGAAATAACTCACCTGTAAAACTTGATGTTTGGAATGCGACCAAGATTCCAAGTAACAACTATTGCAGTACGGTTTAGAGTTGCAAAATCGAGTCTTGTACACCTTTCGATGTTTCCGACATTCGCCATCTTCTCCGCTGTAAAAATCGATCTTTCAGCAAACTCTTCAACCATGTTGGATCCTTTCCTCCTTTCTGTATCGTCCTCTTTGTTTCAGGACACACCTGTGATGTCCCGTGAGATTATGTCCAAATCAAAACTGGAACTAAGAGAAATTCAGCTCAAATGAACTTTGTATTGACACAAACTAACAGAATGAACAGAGGAATGATGGAAAATTAGGAAGAAGGTGATAAGGTTGAAGGAATTTCAAAGCAAAGAGGCAACTGAGTTCAGTATTCAATTGAAAGACAAATCCCAAAATCAAGCCAAACTATTACATTCTGAAAATAAGAGTATTTATGGTAGGGTTCTCTAGGCTTCTCCCGCAAACCTCCAAAATGAGGACCACCTGCAACTTCCGTCTCTGCACTGAGCTGAAAATGGGTGCACTACTTGCTCTGCAATGCTATTCAGAAAGAGTACTGGGACCAAGACGCGTGGCTTCTAGCCGTTACTGTCCAAACAAACTGAATTTCACCTCCTTCAATGAAACGGCACTGCTTGAAACTTAACGACGCCGTTCCATTTATTCAGTTGAATTATAAAAGTCGAAGTTTCGAACTTAGCTGCCTTCATCATGAAATCAAATCTTAACAATTATAGCCGCTGCTCATGCTAGTTTATATATTTAGGTAATTTTGTTCCTTATACTATTTTGTAAAGGATTAGAATTCTGAGTTCTTTGCTGTAAAAGGTTTGCACTTTCCTTTTCCTGTAATGAATCAAGAAAATTTTCATAATTTTGGGAGGCTTAGAATTGGTAGAGGAGAGGGATTCCTGTATGGCGTATGACCAATGTTCTCTTGCGAGGGATTTGAACATGTCGTATCATCGTTTGCTGTTGCAGAATGAACCGTGCAGAATATAGATGGCTGACCTCCTCGTAGCATGCTATTTAGCAGCAATACTCTCGAAGACACCGATTTGTCTTGGAGTTGGGCTAACACTTTTTGAAAGTAAAGACATCAGAATCTATGAACAATAATTTGCCAGCTTTTATTCCGAGTTGAAGATATGCTGTACATTTGGAGAGTACACATGTATGAATCATCATGAGTATTCTAAAACGACCAAAATTTCCCCAGGATTTATGACCCATCTAATTTCTGCAAGATGGCTGGGCCTAGCTATATATTTGGATTTATATATGTACTAACTAGGAAGAAGCAAGAAGCCAAAGATTGAAGAGAGAAGAGGCTAATGATAGAAACCAGGACAAGAAAGCCATCGCAGCAGCCAACTGATACCGCCCACATAAGTTAGCACCGCAGAAAGACCCACCAGTGGCAATCAAGAGATCTGTCACACTAGCTGTTGAACAAGATGCAGCTAGTGATAAAAAGGATAGTGCCTGTAAGAAGATATCGTAGTTTTCATTTAGTAAAGTGAAAACAGCGCCAAAATACTTGCAATAGATGAGGAAACGGTCATACCCAATCTCCCATTACAACAATCGACATAATTCCTGGTTGGTGAGACGGACGTTTCACAAAAACCGAGAATCCATCCACCATCGCCAATGTTAAACTCCAAGGAATGACTAAACCCATGATTGTTACCAGAAAGCTGCAGAACAGGAAAGCAAGAATGAAGGCGGAACGCAATCATAGCTCACTCATCCGAGGCAGATCAACAAAATTAATTGTTTGTCACAAGGTTCTTCCTGCACATGCCGCTAAAATAAATATGGTGCCAATCATTGCAGCTAACAACGCAATCCCTTTCTGGCCATGAGTTTGATTCCATTGTGTACTTTCTAGATATGAAATTTAGATACTATTTTTTCTTCCACAAGATCACAGCTCAACCCTTTCAGATAAATGGTTTTCCAATTCTATTTCAAGAATTAATAAGAAGAAAGATACTTGTAGGCTAGGGTATCAGAAGAAACATGAAACAGAAAGCTTCACTAGTTAACTTATCCAAGCTAACCTTTAAAAGAGAAGAATCTAAAGGAAATAATAGTACTCAAAACAAGGGTGTCCATTCACCCCTCACCCTCAAGTAGACAATCTGCAGGGCGATAAGGAGCATGAATATAAAATCTCAACAGATTAACAGTTTGCCAGTAAGCTCCTCAATATAGTAAACAACTAGAAGTTTAAATTCCCAGCCCCTATCAAAACAGCAATATTGTTGGCATTACAACTGCAGCATCCAAATGAATTGGGATAGTAGGACTAGAGCCAAGATAACAAAAAAGATTAAGTAGTTCTGTCAAAAATTTCTTTCCCCAAATCCAACAATCTGAATTGCTCCCACAATGTAAGCCTAGCTACTGTTTTGGCAAGGAAGAGGTATAATTAGAAATTTAAACTGAAAATAGAGAGAGAGATAGTACTAGAATATTCCACTTCTCAATCCAAAGAATGCAACAGCCAGCCAGACTTCAAACACAGAAGCTTATTGGAGGATGTACTTGAATGTAATTCCTATTTATTGTTATTGTACATAAAGCAACCAAGCTTTGCTCCGGACAAGGACTGGCTTTAATCTACAACTGCGCTTTATAAGACCTAAACTCTACTCCAGTCATCAAGAGATCCCAGATGAGTAATGCAATTTCAACAAGTATAGAGAGTTTTAATAGTAAATCAAGCACAAAACATGTAGTACAAACAAAAAACTAATTGGCAAATAAGTCGATTTTATATGCAAGCGCATAGCAACTGATCAATACCCCTGTGTTGGAGCGTCAAAGTTGAACTTGTGGACTAGATGAGAGGAGCAAACTCATTTTCCACACAAAGCAGGTGAATCAGCAAGTTTAACTCTTGAGATCGTTTCAACATATAAATCCATTTATTACTTCTAAACTACATAATTGATTTATGACTAAGAAAGTTTCTAACAAGCAAAATTTTTTAGGCATTGGACCAGTGGCAATGTCCCCTTTTAGCTTTAGTTCTTCCCTATCTTTTCTATTTCTTCTGTGCGGCTGTAGGGCGGGTAGTAAGTGAGGCCTAGGTGTTGGAGGGTTTTGTCTTTTTCTAATAATATCGTCTTCTGATGACTTCTAAACAGTGTCACTCAATACCTCAGAGGCATCAGCGTCGAGTTGTCAATAGAGCCACACTGTCCAGTGTCCACCCAAAAGAAACCGCAAAACAAGAAACGTGTAATTATCATCAGTACCAAACTCAAATTAAACTGCCCACATTGAACTGATGAAACCTGCAATCTCGTACGATCATCGCGATTCATATTCGTCAAACAATCAAAGTTCTAGGCTTCAGAATGAAAAATTGATAAAACAATAGTTCCTTGACTAGAAAGCAGAGGGAAAAGAATTAAAGACGAAAAGCAACGATTACTCATTCACGATAAAAGGAAAAAAGAACCCAGATGAGGAACTGCAATAAAGAACGATCGTAAGTGAGATTTACCAGAAGGCAGTGTAGCTGTAGAACTCAACATCTAAACACATGAAAAGTAGAGAAGCAACAGAGAAGACCGCCTGTCCTAGTCTCAAAGCCAAGCTCGCACTCGTTCCCAAAGCCCCAGGTAATTCATCCATATGATATGATATGATCGTAATTCCTGCGCCTAAGGATACGATCACAAGTGCGTCTCAGAAACATATTGAATTCTCAGCATAGACTTTGGCGCGTTTCATCAATTTGCACAAAACAAAACAGAGTCTTGCTCAGAATCCCTCGTGGGTTCTCTTGAGTATCGAAGCGAACTGAAAGTGAAATGAGCCGGAAGGGAAAAGTAGCGATGGGGAGCGTTTAGGGAGGAGAATGGAGATGAGGTGGACGAAGTGGTGGGGAAGACTTTTTCCCTTCTCTCTTTCTCTTCCTCTCTGGTACTGGTATTTTAGTTGTTTCGGTCCTTTTGAATTAACTGCACTTCATTGCGGTTGGATTTTCCTTCCCGCTTTTTGGGGTTAATAACAATTTAGTCCTCATAAATATTATTAATTTTGGTCATGTCTTTTGAAATGGATCAATTGATCCTCCAAAATGAGAATTCGTTCCAATAGACGAAACATTTGGGTTGAAAAAGGCTTGTATGCTGCTAAGCCAGTAGATTCTGATACAAATTGAAAATATCTCCTTCTATGGCACTGTATGGAGCATAGAAGGATTCAAATTATTTTAATTTTGTTCAATTTTATTTTATCTTGAGTATTGATTGTAAATACGTGGTTGTGAAAGATGGTAGGCATTTTTGTAGATGGAGGATTTGTATCCATTGGTGGTTGTGAAAGTAGAATTGGGAGAAAGAAAAGGAAAAAAATATATGTTTAATAAGTCTATTAAATTTTGTTATATTTTTATATAATCCTTTTCTAAGTAGATACTTCATTAGTTTGATAATGGAAGAAACAAAGAACTTCTTAGGGCAAATTCTCATTTTAAAAGGACAAAATCAAATCATTCGAAAATATAAAGACCAAATACGAACATGTTAATGTTTTGAAGGACTAAGTACATATTAGCCCTTTTCCTCGAGTTTCTATTTGGAAATACGACAGTGCGCCAATTAAGCTGGGGAGGTGAAAAGAATTTCACACGCAAAAGAAAAAAAACGCATTCCATTCTGGCGGTGGTGGTCGTTGAACTTGACAAGTCGTCACCAGCGGGGCCTACTCATGCGGGGTCCACCTAATGTTAGTTAATGCTGCCTCTAGTGGCACACGGAACAAAAATGTAGTATGGGACAGATTGCGTGAATTTGCTGAAGATAGAAAAGAATTCATTCATCGACTCAAAAAAAAAAAAAAAAGAATTCATTCGTCAATGGTCAATGCAATCTAAAAGGAAAAACAAAATAAAAAAAGGAAAAGGGATGAACTTAGATCATTAATCACTTTTAATTTCCCATGTCTGTTGTGCTCTCAAATGTTCACTTTTTTGCGATGGCAAAAATAATGGCGTATTTGTATTGATTTTTTTTAATTATATTATTGAGAATGATAAAAATAAATTATTTTTAAAATAAAAAATAAAATTTAAAGTAAAAAAATTAAAAAAGTAAGATAGACTGTTATTGTTGTGACATTAGTTTCATTTCATAGAGTGTGCAAGTAATATATTATCTTTTGAATTAATTAAGAGTTTATTTAGATTGTATTTTTTAATTAAACACATAATTAAATTTTATTTTTATTCTGATAAAAAATTTACTTTTACAAAATTTAAAATAAAAACTCTCTCGATCAAATACAAACCAAATATACCATAAGTTTGCCTCGAAGACACATTCCTCTTGTTATTCATAAGACAATTATAGCCCTAAGTTTATCCTATCCTTTGTACTAGTTGATTGTAATCAATAATATTCTATTTGTTTTCTCCTAAAAAAATATGTCATCTAAAATTAATAATTCAATCAAATTACGGAACACTGTTACGGCGTTACTAAGGTTTTTTTGCCTCTTTATGTAGTTTTGTTGAATGGATTAAAACAAGGGTGGAGTTGATGGATTTTACATGGTTGGTAAGGAAATAAAGATTGCAGAATCGGCGGTCGGGATTTTGTCAAAGCAAACTTTACTTCTCGACCAAACCTTTTGCTTTGGGAAATAATTCAAGTCTCAAAAGGGATGCCATAATACTAATCCACGGCTCAAACACAACCCTTTTCCTTTTTAGTCAACTCTCAATATAAACCAAACCTACTAGGACCGCACAGCTATATTTGAATTTTATATCCTTCAAATTGTCATTTTTTTTAGTAGTATTTTGTAGGTGTGTCGGCCGAATTTCTTAGGCAAAGCAGAGATGGTGAAGTGTATGATGTTCCAAAGGAGGATGAAAAATTGGAAGTTAGACGATACTTAAATAAATTAAGTAATATTTAGATGAAAAAATAGTTGGAGAAGAAGATTATTAGCTGCATCTTTATGACAAAATGGAAAGCCAGAAGGATGTTAGAGTCGGGGATATCAGATGATCAAGAAGATTAAAATAATAATGCTTCTATATAGTTTTTTAAAAATTTTCTTGATGAAAGCTTCTATAGAATTTTATAATTGATAAAAAGATCTGCGTTTAATTACCTTCTGTAACTCTTAATCTCAAAGTCATATTCAAATTAGAATGCTAAAGACTCCTAATAGAAACATGTGCCTCTACTACACTTAATAGAAACATCCGTCTCATATATATATGTATCATTGATACCATCTTTCACCAAATGCTGATGGTGTAGACTTGTGCATTTTCTATGGGAATCGAAGGTTTAATTTCCGATGAGAAGCAGTGAACTCTGCGTATTAAAACCTTGTGCATTCCAGAATATATAGATAATGTTGGTTGGATCAAAATGGTCCAGACTAACTCTAGATGTGGCAAATCAGATGATGTATCTGCTCGCATTTCAAGGAAAAGGAAAGACTAGAAGAGATCCTGCTGCTGTATTGGCATGCTACTAGCAAATGATGATGAAAAAGCTTCTTGATTTCCAATTTAATGAATTAGGCTCATACATAATTTTCGAGCTAGCAGAGAACACTGTTCTAGCATGGTCAATATCCTAATTCATGCTGCCTGAGTGGAAGAGTGATATTACTCTGTCCAATATAACAGCATTGCCAAGTCCTTGTCCATAGGTGGTCTGCAATTTTGCAGACAAGTTATGTTGTATTTGTAACCTTCGTTGTACAGCATATAAAAATATTGATGAATGGAAGAAATAACAGTAGTTTGCAACCACAGTGAGAAGCTTTGATGGCATTTGATTTCTATTCGAAACCTGATAAAATGCAATTGATGATATTGGGTTCATAAGATTTGATCTAGTTGCTATTTAGAACTTCAAATCTTGAGCCCTCGCATCTGTGCCTTTTCTATTCTCTCGTGTCTTCTTTGTATTAAGCAGCTCCGCTAAGCAGGATTGCATTTATGGAGATCTTACAAGTTTTTTCATTTAAAAGGAGATTGAATTGGAAATGATTATTATAAGAGGCCATTGTAATATACAAGCAAGATAACTATCTCAAAGTTTCTCCAATGGGTTTACAGGAAAGCACGGGATATTGTTTGGGTTACAACAAAATTCAGACCAAGAAGCGGATAAATAAATGTTTAAAATCTCTATTGATCGAGCTGGGCATACCAGATTCCTTGGATTTTTACATCCTTGGGGGCCTTTGCACCCAAATCAGTGTCAGATGGTTGAACACTTTCAAATACTCCAATCACTTCCCCGGTTTCAGGCTTGCTCTTGGTAACGCTCAAGGTGATCTTTCCTGTTGAAGATGATGCATTCTTAATGTTTTCTTTCTGAAGCTCCTCCTCATCTCCTCTGCCTCCGGCAGGCAAGGCAACTGCGTTGTCATAACCAGTAGATCCACCCCTTCCCTTTGGGTCAAGGAAAGACGAACCTCTGTATGATGGCACAAGAAACTCGCCGCCAAAGTTATCCGGTTTGCCTGAAGCAACTAGTTGCTTGATGGTGAAGAGGAAGGGCACACGCTCACCACCAGGAAGCTGAACGGTAACGGCAGCATAGTCAATTCCGTCCTTTTCCTCAAACTTGACTGTGCCATCAGCGTTTACTACAAAGGGTCCCTCAATCTCATCAAGGGTGTACGTTAGACGGGTCATGAGTTTGGTGTTTTGGAACTCTGGTGGTGCATTTTTGTTTAGACCCTCGGCCTTAACGGTGAAAGATGTTGGTTCCAAGCACAACTTCTTGGCGTTGTATTTGCCGGCCTTGAAGGCAAAGCTTTCTACACCACCCTCAATGGTTGGGCACTGGTTAGCGGTTCCAGTTCCCTTCACCTCTAGGTATGTTTTGCTCTGGATTTCATCATAAGTTAACCGTTTTGGAACTCCTTCAGCATTTGCTCCCTATAAAAGACGTGACCGTCCATAGTCAGCATTGTTGAGTGAATTGAAATAGAAATCAAAGGGCAAAGGATAGAAGGCATGCCATGAAATCAAGGAAGCAGTCTCTTGAATCAGAGTCTAGACTGACACCCTTTCAGGATAAGGAATGCAATTTTAAGCTCTATAATGGTTCAGTAATTTTGAACTAGTACATATTTCACTTCAACAGGCGGTAGACATATTATATTCCTTCCGAACCAAGATGCTTTCTCTAGCATCATCTCGAGTAGCTGCTTTTACTCTTTGGTAGTGATTACTGATCGTCTATGTTCATATAGACCGAAATGTGGATTCCAATTTTGTTATTATTAGCATCGTGAAGAAAGATTAGCCATTTAGAAGAGCATTAAAACACTTTTTCTTGCTTTAGCCACATGTCAAAGCTATTTGATGCGGCTATTCAAAGCAAATTGTTTTAACCAGTTTGGTGAAGGGTGTACATGCGTATCATCAGGAACCAAGCAAGTACTTTATTATTCTCGATGATCCATTTTGTGCCGAAATGAATCAAACTCAAACTTGTTTTAAGCTCTTGAAAACTAAATAGAGAAATTTTCTGAGGACCTGAAATGTAAATGGCAGAATAACCAAGACTTTATAAGCATTTGCAAAAAAAGATACGAAGATAAGTTTAATGTGATATTAACAGAATGGAATAAGAGCCCAGCTTAGTAAAGCCACATACCGAGACAACAAGGGCAGAAGTGGCGAGGGCAAAGCCAGCAACTTTGGCAGCATCAGTGCACTTCTGGGCCAAGTCCTTCAGATCAGCTTGAAGAGAGCAAGTGATCCTAGCATCGCGCTGCTCAACACCGAATGCCTTGGCAACGCTCTGAGCCGACCTGAGCTGGACGTTGTTGCTTCGGGGGGCAAAGCCAACCTTGGTTGGTTGCATGAGGGTAGCAGCTGCTTGTAGTGAGGCAGCCATTTTCTCTTTCCTGATTAGCCTGTCTCTGTTTGCTGCTGTGTTTCTCCGTTTACAAAGGAGTAGCAGCAGTAGTAGGAAGTGATATTTGTGCAGGAGGAGGACAAATTATTTTGGTGGCTTTGGTGCAAGTAAGATAAGGTATAGGATAAGGTCTTCTGTCATTGGTCGATCTCAGCTAATGTTACTGGCTTCATGGCTTGCCACGTGGCAAACATATTTTGTAGGATAAAGATTCTAACTCCTGCAATCAGGTAGGACGTTGATGGCCACCCTCATGTTTTTTTTTTTTTTTTTGTAGTTTTAAACGGGATGCGAAAAGGTTATCAAAGCTATCCCACTCTTTAACTCTGTAAAACGTTCAAAATCTGGAATTCAATCAACAAAGAGCTGGAATTCGGAAACCAAACCCCAAAAGGGAAAAAGAGAAGGGGGGAAACAGGGGAAAAGATAGCCAATTTGTTGCCCCCAAAATGTTCAAATAATTCTGAAATACAATAAATAGGAAATGAAGAAACATCAAGATGGCTCATGCAGGCCTCAAGCTTGCGACCTTCGCGTAATTAGCATGGTGCTCTGACCAACTGCGCTAATAGGCCGGTTGATGGATCGCCAACATAATTATACATAGATTTATCATTTATCTGTTTCGTCCCTTCCCTAGCAAAGTTTTTAAACTCTTTACAATTGAACTCAATCATGAGAATTTGAAGTACTATATTTTTGCTTGTAGCGCTATTCAATATCAAGAAAAACAAATCACAATTTTATGAAAATGGGATGAGAGTGCCGATCGTCAAAATTTACAACAATCTTTTTTGTTCAATTAGGAATGCTTTCATAATGGACTTACGAAGAGCTTTCATAAATTAATTTTTCTAACCTGTGACTTAAATATACATGTCAATACAGATTCAATAACTATATGTGATAATTTAATTCTTTAATTTCCTAACTTCTCTCATATATAAAATAGATTTTATAAAGTTTATGATAAACTTAAACTACCATATATAATATATTTATTATTAACATGTGCGTGCACATTGGGAAGCAAAAAAAATCTTTGTCTCGAGCCCTACACCTACCTCTAATTCTTTGTTTGATACTACTACTACATAATTGTCACTTTTTCTTTTCTAAGTAAATGGTTAAATTTCATTATTATCAAAAAAGCAGAAGAAGAAGGTACATTTACAATTCCACATTTATCAAATAGAATTTTTGAAAAACTTTGAGAATGTGGGACATAACCCATAAATTTAGTTGACTTAACCCAATAAGCTAAGTTATGAGCTAAGTGTATTACGATGCCTAGGAATATAAGAGCATTTCCAGCGTGGCCTTCTCCTAAGAAAGTCCTTCTCATCGATTAGTGGTTTGCTTTGCCAGTGCTCAAAGAAATGGTCACCATTCAATGCATGTATGACTAAGAGCGCATCACCTTCAAAGATGAACCTTTTTCTCTCATGTCCTCACCGACCTCAAAGGCCAATAGAACACCGATTGCTTCGGTAGCAAATGAATCCACTGCAATTTCTTTTTTTAGCCAAGCCCCTAGAATCTCCCCTTCATTGTTCCTGATAACACAAGAACTGTATGTAATACCTTTCAGATCAAAAGTAGCATCAAAATTGCATTTAAGCCAGCCTTTCCTTCGGTGGCTTCCAAACTTCATCAGATTTCCCACTTTGCTTACTTCTTCAGTTAATGCTTGCATTTAAGACAGCCTTCCTTCAGTGGCTTCCAAACTTCTTCAGATTTCCCGCTTTGCTTACTTCTTCAGTTAATGCTAGCAATACATTAGTCATGTGCCTTCATACTCGCCAGTGTGCATATGTCTTCCTAATAAGGAATAGATATCCTATGCAGGAGCTCGTTTTTAAAGGACCATACCTTCTCCAAGGAAACTACTGAAAAATGAAGAAATTTTTGTTTGTCTTCCAACTACAAGGGAAAATGAATATTCATATACAAAAGTTCAACAATCCATCTTTGCATCTGTCAATCTTTAAAACATTCAATCCTAAATTGCCAGTGAGAAGAAAACCAAATCGCTGTTATAAGATGACATCTTATGAATAGGTGTTCAGGAGTTTCAATCTTCTGATTACAGTATATGCAAAAGTCCTCCTTGTTGAAAATGCCACTTAATCTAGAGCTTACGGGAAGAGCACTAGAGAGAATCCTCCAAATCAAGTATTTGTACCGATTATGTAGATCCATTGCCATAGTTTCTTCCAAATTTTGGAAGTGACAGTATGGTTGGTAAATTTCTGCAAACATGACAGTGAATCTCGCTGTCGAGGGAGACCAAACTAGAGAATCCAATTCCTCAAGAGAAAAGAAATTTGATTTTCAAGATTTTCTGTCGATTTGATACTACTATTCTATTTCATTTCAAAACAATTGTCCGTTTTGAACAAGATGTAAGAAAAATAATCTTATTAAAGGAGAGGTTCAATATCTTAGAAATGACAGCAAATTAACGCATTAAATATTCTTCCTTAAAATTGAATACAATTCAAAACAAGACCTTCTGTCCCCTTGAATTCTGTCGGGTAAGGAGTGTTTGTATAGTTGGACTACTATCTTGCTACAATGGATCAGTATTTTGAAACCACAACAAAAGGAAAACAAAGGAAGTGGCACTTTTCCTAGAGAAACATTTGAGATTCCTATTACGAACCACTAATTGGCATAAAGGCAAGCTCTAAATATAATATTTGAAGGGTACAAACATTGCAACTCTGTTTTTGAGATTCCAATTATTAATCACTTTTTTTAATGAATCAATTATTGATCACTTATTGGATTTAAAAGTAATAAAAGAAAAAGGATGTGGCTCAAAAGTGCTTGAAAAATAATCATGGCAGCTCTCCACCAATAAACATGGAGAGGGTACCTCATTTTATATGAGAGTTTTCTCATCATTGCCACACTCATCATCTCAAGATCAGGGTTCATCAATTTAGAAGTAATAAAAAAAACTAAGAAAGATTCTACTCCTATATAAGGATTGGCGCAAATGCCCAAAAGATTAAAGAAAAAAAAATGTATTGATAGTAATAGCGGTTTCTACTAAAAATTACTCTATATTTCTTTTCTTTCCAAATCATTTGAGTTAAGAATCCTTAGGAATGAGTTGAAATATCAAGAATTAGTTAATTACAGCCAAATCATTTTTGGCAAATTTATTAGTTTAAAAGAAACTAGCAGCAGAAATCTGAACAGGTACAGGAGAATTCCAGTTCAGAGCACCTGAGCTCCTGAGTTAAAAGCTCACAGGTTTATTCTGCACTACACCCTTCAACTACTATTGCAAGTTTTAACCACAAAACACATGAAAAATCTAATTAAACTAAGAAAGCCTTTTTGGGAAAAAAAGAAACCCAGATTTTGTTGAAATATGGGAGCAAAAAGAGGGTGAGAAAGTGATTCAGAATGAGTAGGACGTTACTTGATTCGATCATCTCAAATTTCAGAACCAATTTTACCATCATCATTATCATGCAATCTTACTGCTCCCTCTCTATATGATAAATCTATTGTGACAAATGCTAATTAACATAACACCAAAGAAGAAGCGCAAGATATGAAGAAGAAAGATGAAGTTTCTCTCAGACAAATGCCTCGATTTGTCTTCACGATTTAAACGAATGGATTTCGATCAGACTCGTCATCTTAATTTCCTCATCACTGAGAAACCCGCAGCCCCATTTCTTTCTTCACTTGAAAAGGACCAAAAAAAAAAAGGAAGAAGTAAAGCACGAAGAACTCAACCGAGAATGATGGCTTCCTCCGCTAGGAAATGCACTACTACCTGAATGAACCTAAAACCGATAAAAGTATAAAGAAAAGAGTGCTGCTTACGTTGTACTTTACTGTGGCAACGGAACTCAGGGAGTTGTACTTCTTCTTCTCTCCATAGTACTAAGTACTGTATTTATAGGGTCTCACTATAACCTTATTAGGGTTAGGGTTAATGCTCCGCCGAACTTCGGTGAAATGACTCACGTGCCACCACCATTTATACCTCCAACTTTACTCTTCTTTTTTCCCGTGTCAAACGTATGACTGGTTGGGCCAAAACTTATGGCCTCTAGTATTGGGCTTCTTAACCAGAATGGGCCTGATTTTGATACTAATATTTTTTCTTTCTTTTGAAGTAGTTGTGGATATTCATAATTAATGCTATCACCTTTTTTATATTTCATTTTTTTAAAAAAGTATTAGCTACACAGATTTACCAAATAAATTATTACATTTGCTTCCTTTAATCCATTGTGTTTTAGCCCGAGGAAGTGGGTTAGTTTAATATTTCCCAATGGTGAGAAGAAATGGTAAGAGTTCGTCCAGGTAATATCTTCATACAGCCTTTCATGCTACTTTAATCAAGTTGGATTATAAAGTCAGGCTAAGAGGGGGTTTACTTGCAGACTTTTCACCGGACAGATGAATTCATAAGGAAGAACATATCTCCAATCGTCCCGCTAAGTGAGTGATCAATAAGTTATACAACAAATAAGAGTTGCATTGCAAGATTAATAGACATCAGGACCTCTAGAGGTCCTGATGTCTATTAATCTTGCAATGCAACTCTTATTTGTTGTATAACTTATTGATCACTCACTTAGGTCCCATGACTTTTCTTTCCATGGAGAATCTAGAATATGCTTTGTAAATTAGGCCACACAAATATACAGATATCCATGTTCGTTGATTTGTGGATTTGGAGTAATCAATCAATCATCAACCTGTTGTCTAAATGACATTTACTACCAGAAAGTGTTAAAGAATGGCTAAACGAAGTGAACTACCATGGCCCAGATTGGATAAACCAACGAGAGGATGATGCCAATAGTGTTTGATATACCATGACTTTGTGTGAAGGAATTACGGAATCCTCCTGAGGCGCGGATGTGCTCTTCCAGGAGAAAACAGCCAATGAGAAGGCACATCACAATGCCAGCCCAACTGTCCCTCAAAGCATGAGAAAAGAAGCCAGGAGAAACCACCAGGAGAAGAATCAAGGAACCAGGCATCTCTAACCAGTCTATAAACATACAAATTACAGCCGTTAGGCTTCTGAAAAATGAGGCTCTGAACAATTCTCGAAAGTTGAATTCCAATCAACAGTTAGAAGCATGTGTATCCACATATCACTGATGTGGCAAGTCAAGAACATGGATATGGTCGTATATCACATGATGAATGTCTTCTAAATATACAGCAAATCCCATGAGCAGCTTTCAGATGTAAAAGAGACTAAATGCTTATTAATTTATAGATTGGAGCAGATACAACCTGAGGATCTAGCAGTAACTTTGATGAATGTTTACCAGAATATGCACTTTTGCATATGAAGCCTCCAAGTTATCAACCAAAGACCCACTATATATCAGCTAACATGTTCCCTAGCCACTATCATAGACGTTGCTCAACTGGATCTGAGAGTACGCGTAAGTTGCACTAAAAACCTTAATGACCATAACTGTTCTTTCCACCCAAAATCACTTGATCTGCCCAAAAGTCTTCGAAACATTCAATAGAATGGTTATCAAACATAGGTCTCTTAGCTTCGCATTCAATTCATACTCAAGAGTGCATTTTGTCCTCCACCCCGTTAGTGCTATGATGATTATAGTTCCCAGAAGATGCTAGTCAAACATTGTATTTTGAAATAAGCAGAACAAAAGCAGGATGGATATGGATTTAAACAATTATGCTGGGAATCCATCCACCACCTCTGGCACAACACGACCTTGCTCTCTTCTCCATTTCCCTCCTCCAAGCATCAAAATGATCAGTTATGGCATTCTAAGTCAAAAGCAACGCGAAATTTACACTAGGAAACAACATACACAAGAGGAAGAAAGGAAAAAGGAGTAAATCAGAAAAAATTAAACTGCAGCAAAGAGCCAAAGAATACAAGCAAATTATATGTTCACAAGAACATTCTGAAGCGATACTACTGTCAGTACCTGGGAAATGTCGTGGGAAGAAAAGCCTTAATATTACCGCAATAAAAGCAATCCACTCTCCAAATTCTCCCCTAAATTACAGTGACCAACGTAGAGTATTTAGTTATTAAATTTAATACTCAACAAAAAGAGAATGGGAAAGAAAAAAGGAAAAAGAATGAAAATATCACCTCAAAAAATGGAAAAGTGCTGAAGGCAAGCTGAAGAAAATATAAGGGACTAGTAGTGAAGTGAGCATATTAGTTCTCCAGTTTGTTCGATCCAAAATTAACAAATAGCTGGGGCGGAAAAAGATGGCAGAGGTCAGTGCATGTGTTCGGTAAACAAACCAAATTGATAACCATGTTCCAATCTTTGAGAAGTGAAGCTATTTAATACTGCTGACAAGAGGAGAGAAACAACTTCATGAGAAAATATAGAGGAAGAAACGAGAATAAACCAAAAGAAAATAAAATCTGCGCAGGGTGAAGCAAGACCTGTACTTGAAAAATTAATTTCCAGCATAAAACATGATCAGCAAATCACGTATTAAAGCAGCAAGTTCTTCCCCAAAATGATGTTGGGTGACAAAATGCTTCTTAGTGATCACATTTCTTCCTACGCATGCAAGTGCATAGTCTAGTAATATTTCTTAGTCCACGGCATTTATGAATTTAATCTTTTGTAGTTTCAGTGTAAAAAAGCTTTATATAGCTGCATTATTCTGGAGATTCAGCATGATCAGCACATATATAATTGCAAACTTAGCCTAAGAAGTTAACGATGAGTACTTTTATCAGGATTCAGAAGTGTAACACCTGTTATTCACTTCATTATTCCCTCTGGCTCTGCTAGATTTTAGAAATGCAAGCGTAACACCTATTTCAAATAATGATGATGTTAAAATCTTCATCTAAGTTAATTAAGTTGAAGTTTCTGAAATGCTGCAAAACATCATTTCATTGATAATTCTCGTCAGTTTGTGATGATTCACTGTCATGCTTTAGGCAGCCAGGTTCTTTTTTGTTTTTCCCCTATATTCCCAACATTCTTCCTTCTTCCTCTTTAATTTTTTTTCCTTAATCCTAGAGAGCTTTTGAAACTTTCAAGTTTGAACTGCCTCCCTGGAAAAAACCTCTTTCAACCAGATATCAGCCTAATCAATTACCTAAAAGATAGCAACCTTTAACGAATTGGCAAAGTGGCCACCAACATATTTGATGAATATTCCTTTAAATCAGACAACAAAGTGAATATTCCTTCGTGTGAATGTAATTAATCCTACCGTCTCACAAAATTGACCAATATCTTTCTGGCAATATACGAATCGACCCCTTACCAAACCAATCAACAACAACGCCTTCTCTACCAAGTCATATTGCAGCTGTGAAGATGCAGAATTTCACCGTTTCCCAAACAAAAGTCAAATAGAACGTGGATTCCACGGTAAAAGGAGATCAAGTTGAGAGAAATACTATAAAAAAAATTGACTTCACAATCAACATCTACATGGATTGTCTAAAATTCAATTATTGAGTTATTCTTTGCTCATTAAAATATAATATGAGCTTTAAAATATAATCTCTCACTTTTATACTTTTTGACAAAAAGAAGGCCAAGAATTTTCTGTACTCATTTCGCAGGACAATTATGAGGCACCACGCAACTTAAAGTCTATTGGAACCATCAGTTGTCAGACAAAAATCACAACGAATCAAGCAGCCTCATCATTACTGTAGCAAATTATACCGCTGACTGCAAATTCAAACTCAGAATGACATGATGGAAAGAACTTACATGGCAGCGAAAGAGGCAATCCATTTGAGAAAAGAGGTGCCAAAACCCAGACCGCCCGACTTGGTTGCATGGCTAAAAAGCTTCTTGGCTGCCACCTTCAAGTCATTTATGTCGGAATCGATAATTTCTGCCGTCACTTGAATCCCGTCGGTCTTCATAGCCAAAAAATCCACTGTCCTCCTCCCCATTTTTTTCCTCGCTACAACTGTTGATGTTTCTGATATTTCTTCTTCTTCTCAAAGAATTTGAACAGGTTCAGCACAGCGTATTTATAAAATCGGCCAATGAGTTCAAGGAATGCTTTATGAACATTATATACTAGCAGTATTAAGTGGGTCTCCTTCGTTGTAGCGTTATGTGGTCATATGATAATCGAAAGAGTGCGGATCTCAAGCTGTTTTTCCGGCCTAGTTTGACCACGGCGGGAATAGTGGAGGGGCAAGACCACACCTCTAGTGTTCCTTTTCCAGTTTTTAAACAGGGTAATCGATTGAGGTGGCAGTTTGACCTTCATGTCAAACTAGTTCATGGTTAGTCTGTAATAACTGTTGGGCATTTTTGTTGTAATGGTGAAGTAGAGGTTCGGCTGTTGGGCTTGGGCTTGAAGAAATTGGTCCCATTGACGTGAGAATATCTGTTTCTAATTGGCATCCGTCTTTGCCGGTGTTCTTCGAAAACACGAACCTTTTCTTTTGTTTCCTTCGGAACAAAACTGCAGGACATAAACTGATGTGAAAATGTGAGAAAATATGTGGATCCTGTCCCATGCGATTCTTAGAGTAGCCATTTAAACCGAAGAATAGTCAACTAGTAAAGCCTCCACCATCATGCGGGTAGCTCAAACTGGGCCTTTTTCAAACCGTAGAGTAGCTTTCCCATTTTGGACCACAACATGCCATTGATGTATTCATCATTTATGGTGCTCCACAAGCATTCAGTTTGAAGTCCATTTTCTTTTGTTTTTACAGAAGGCAATGAAGTCCTTTTTCACACCAACAATAATTCCAACAAAAGTGGATGAGTGAAGACACTACCCACGCTAGGATGTTTTGTCTCTCTTTCAAGAATTTAAATCGGTAATTCACTCAGTACTATTCTAAAGGACGAAGAACAAAGCGACTACTAGAACTGGCAATTGGCCTTATCTTTCGTTCACATCCCGCATGGGGAAACAATTAAAAGCCAAAACAATTAGTACAGAACCAGCTTATGTGGAGGTGGATGGAGACCTATCAGTGTTTCTTGGACAAAATATTATGATATGCATGGTCGCGGACAGCTAAAGGAGAAAGGCACTTGCCCTTTGCCAATCTACGAAGAGTCCCATGCAATAATGCTTTTTAAGTTCCACAAAATCTGCGGACAGCCTTCCCACTCCCTCTCAATGCTTTTGCTTTCTGATGAACTGGAGAATATCTTCTTCCCTCTGTTCCCGGTCATCTAAAAAGAAGAATCCACCCATTTCAACTAGCTGCCAAACTCCTTCACAGAGATTTTATACACAATAATAATAACTCATGTTATTCAGGCACATTCCTTCAAAATAAACATTCATATATTTTTCAACAACTTGACTTGTAATTCAAATTAATTAATAATACCACCCGCCAAATCAAGAAGAATAGTCTCTAGTGGGCATTCACAATGTCACAGAACAATCAATTACAAAATGAACATACAAATGAATAAGATGAGGAAAAAAAAAGGGAAATTTGTGAAAAGAAATAGTGTACTTCGCACGACCTCTTCAGGGCGACTCACGCTGACGGTGTCTCCGCCCTTTTCTGGCCTCCACCACGGTGGTGGCGGGCTGCTGCGAATCACAAACCTGTGTCTTGAACTTGCAACCAAACTTGGTCCTCCACCCTCCTCTTTCAGTTCGTGGGTTGGTCTTGTCAATCTTGTCAATGGCCGCCTTCATGTTAGTGCATTCGCGCTCCAATTCATGCACCCGCGTCCTCATGCTATCCATGTCTAGCCGAAGTACCTGATTCTCCCTCACAGCCGCCCTCCACGTGCTTGTACTCCTATTCCCGTCCCCTGCACTTGCCGAACCAACCCCGGCCCCCTCTTCTTCCTCCTCTACTCCGAGCCCCGACTGCCGTCCCGTGTCCACCGGCGCCACGTCTGCCGCCAGCAGGGTACCGGCGATCGCGTGCCGAAGCTGCAATTGCTCAAAGAATAAAACCTGAACCACCGCTCTAAGCGGTAGCCGCTCGTTTTGCGCAGCGTGAGTGCACGCCTCCAGTGTCAGCTTCTGGCAGTCCAAAACGCCGGAAATTTTCTCTCTTTCCGACTCTGATAACCATGGATGAGCCTGCCAACATATACCATAAGCAATTCAGACTCACTACATGGATATTCAGAGTAAAAAACAACTTCTTTCTGAATATTGTTACCTTGAGATATACATCCACTGCTCTATAAAGGCCGTCGTCAAAGAGTCTAGCCTGCTCTGGTAAAGAAATCGCGAGCTGGTAAAACCTGTCGGGCTTTAAATTAGCATCCGAAGCAATTTCCGATAAGTAACCGTCTATTAATTTTACGACCAGCATTAGAGCCGCCGACCTCACGCTGCTATTCTCCTCCTCTCCTTCGATTCTACTAGCTGATCTCTCTTCCAATCCTTCGAGAAAGCATCTTAAAATCCTTTCTACACAGTCCACATCATATAATGTTTCATTCAAATACGAATAGCTCGGAATGAGGAGATCGTCTAGTGTTGCTTGCTCCAGTTGTAATCCGATTTTCCTCTCTAGCGTAGCTCGGCAACCTTCGGAAGCGTTCAGTATATATGCCGTTCTCAACAATCCAAAAAGCAATCTAGTTGCGGTCGAAGAACTAGAGCTTTTCTCCTTCGGAAGATTGGCCACTATGGTTTCCAAAAGTTCTCTTTGCTCAGTTTCTGAAGGAATTGAAGAAGAGGAAGATGAAGACGGCTTACGATTTGCTCGCGAAATTCCTGGAATGTGCTTCTTTGCATAGTAGATAAGACAACTCTCTATAATTTCAGGGCTCAAATCTCGTTCTCTCATTGCAGCAATTAATCGCTTGAACAATTGCAAGTTCAGCATTGTCAGTTCTTCAAACCACGAATCTGAACCGGTGCCAGCACCGCTTCGAGCAGTACCAGCTGTAAGCTTCCGGCGACCATTGGCATTGTTTGAATTTTCAACGCCTCTGCCTGCTCCGTCGTTCACCGGCCATCCAAACAGCGACGGATCTGTTGAAGGAGCTTTGGCGGCAATGGCGTCGATGCACCTCTGCAGAATGCCGAGGTTTTCCGCTAAAGGCAGGAGCTTCTCGCAAGAGTGTAGCGTTCGAGTAGAGTGTCTGATGTCTTTAAGAACGGTTTGGGAAAGGTACCTCTCAGTTTTGGAAATGAGGTTGTCTTCGGAGTATTCTTCAGTCATCTGGAGAAAATCTCCAGCGCAGCGGAGAGGAGCAACGTTTGATGGGGACATTTCAATTTTTACACCGTAACAAAATTTAGCAGCGGTTTCGAAAGCCTCCGAACCACCCGGGAAATCTGGGAGGGTGATGTGACAGTGGTGGTCATCCTCTTCGTCTTCCTCATCTTCTTCTTCAATTTCTTCAGCATTGCTGTCCTTCTCTTCCTCAGTAGATTTTTGGATTTTAGTGATGTTCGTATTTGGCTTTTTCTCTTGCTCCGTAATGAGCTCGTGGAGCTTTAGGCTTTTCGACATCAGAGGAAACTGAACAGAAGCCAAAAAAAAAAGAAAAAAAAAGGAAGAACAGAATACGTTAGCAGCATTACAACAGAAATTCTTCAAGAAATTAGCAGACGGAAATACAGAAACCATGTTGAGTCATTTCCGACCTTGTGGAGATGGAAGGTCATGTCTTCCACTTCGATTACGACGTCGCTCGGCAACCCTGTAGTGCAGAACCTGAAAAACGAAAGAAATTCTCTGAATCCCAAAGAAATGCAAAAAACGTAGGAACCTAATGCCAGAAGCTTGATTCTCAATTACCACGCTTGGCCTTTGGAAGTGGGTATTTCGGCGGCCATTTCTCCGGGCAAAAGCTGAACTGTGTAGAACCAAGCTTGTTAAGAAGGGAATCCCTAGGCTAGATCCATGAAGACAGACGGGAAAGGAAGGGCGCCTTGGAGTAAGCCTAACCCAGCACAAAAAGGGGGAAAAGAAGAATGGTAAAAGAAACTCTGGAAAGCAACTTTCTTTGGTGTTGGTCTCGGAGGAGTTAGAAGGAGATGGATTCTCGCGGAATGATTGTGTTTGCGGAAAATGAAGCGGAGAGTAATGGTGAAGGGGAAAGGGGGAAAGGGGGAAAGGGGGAGAGTGGGGAGCTGTTAGGGACTGGATTATTGGAATCCGGAAACTCAATAACGGACAAATGGGAGTTGAACAAATACCGAAAAAGGGTAGAGGATGATGACGACGACTGATGACATGGTTTCTGTTCCAAAATTTATTTTCTTCTATACCACTTTATAAACAACAGATCAGAACTCAGAATCTTCTTTCTTCAATTTCTTCTCCCCATTATCACTACTGACTGAGTACTTTGGATCGTCAAGAGGAAGGAAAGGTAGGGTTTAGAAAGTGTGACTTTGAATTTGCATGTGCTTTAGCCCCCAGAAATAATGATGACAAAGTGGTCGTAGGAATTATTGGCAATTTTCATGATCATTGTCATCATGATTTTATCTGCAGAAACCAAAAGGCACGCATCGCTTGCCAACTGGTTTTGTGGCCTTCCCTACTCCTCTTGATCGAGCTTATAATAGTAATATTTTAGTAAGCTGCTAAGAGTGCATGAGGTCTCCGATAACCTCATCATCGCTAATGCTCAATCCTGTTACCGTCCACCGGTTGGGATGTCTGACTTTCACTAATGCCCAATCAAGTCGCAGTAGATGAGCTTTTGATGTCTGGCTTTCTTTTTTTTTTTTTTTTACTTTTACAATGACGGTAGAAAATGCAAACTGTAAAGTTTAGGCTTTTAGCAAGTATTAGCGGTGGGCTAGTGATTGAGTTATTTATCTTTTAATTTGAAGGGAAAAAAGTGAAAGTTTCATTACCCTATACTTCTTTTATTTAAAATTAAAGATTGAATTCTAATAAAGTAATAATAAAAGAATATTTGGAGAGCACAAGATCATACATACAGTTAAATTTTATTTTTTATATTATAAAATTTTATTTTTTTATAAAATTTAAAATAAAAATTCTCTCGATTAAAAAAAAAAAGGTTCTAGAACTTTAATATTCAGTGAGCCATATACATTGAATGTAAAGACAAGGCCAAGGGGACAAAGACAATAACTAAATTGAAAGGAAAAGGGAATTGATGTGTTGAAAGCTTGGACTGTAATAACGGCTCATAACGTTGAAATCCTAACAACCATTTTTGCTAATCAAAATGATTTGAGGGAATCCGGTTGTCCTAATAATAATAATAGTGTATTTAAATTGTGTTCTGGTGAATCAATATAAATTTTTTATTTTTTATTTTATTATTTTTTATAAATAATTTATTTTTATAAAATTTAAAATAAAATTTTAAAACTTAAATTCTATCTAATTTCATCTTAAAAATAAAAAAAAATGTGATGATGGGGCCGAGGATGTTAGAATGTTAGATCTGCTATATTAGAATTAGATGATCCCAGAAGAGGATTTTTATTTATGCAGAGACACAAAGACCAGTTTTCCAGCTATCCAAAATCTAAGAATTCTGGGCTGGTTGAAGTAATGCACTCGGTAGCTCACGCGCAAACCGTGACCCACCCCAAACCCACACCCCGGTTGAAGTTGACAGGAAAGAAAATTCTTTACTAAAGCGATGGCGGAAACTTCTTCAAAATTTTTTGGATCATCATGGGCATGGTGAACCATTCAGTGCCTCAACCCTCCGGTAAACCAGTCTACATAGTTTATTGTGTGGAACGTACTACTATGGGGTATCAAAGAAAAAGGGAAAAAGTATCAAAAATCAGCAATCCCACAATTAGTAAGTAACAAAAACGGACCTACCCGAACTGTAGCCTCTGAACATATTAATACAACGTTCTTAATGATAGGCAGGAAGTTAGGTCGCTGCTTAAATGCAACCTTTCAAAATGTTCCAAAATGAAAAGTCACGAGAGCCTTTAACCTCTTGACCTTCAAATAGTGAAGTATATAACACTTGTTTGGCACCCCTACAACATTTGAAGTTAAAAGACAAGACTGGAGAGCAAAAGAGAGCAAGAATTCACATAATCACTGCATCATTCTTCATGAGTCTCTTAACTAGTCATCATTAGACAAAAGTTCAAAGAAAAATAACGGTGGCATTTATGTCTCAGCCAAGATGCATTGTTAATAGAACCCGTCCCGAGAACCAAGGACACAAACGAAATGACATTTTGAAGGCACAAGATGACAGTGGATTTTGGAATTTTTATTGTGTTATTTTTTAAAAAATACATTGAAATTAACCTGATCCAATTAAGAATGTATGTCAATGGTCATAATATTATTTGGTATAGCTTATATTGCTCAAATGGCATTATATTACTCAAATGGTATTATTATCATTAGTGTACATTCTTAACCCGATCAATCTATTTTAATGTATTTTTTTAAAAGGGGCCAAACCTAATAAAAATCCTGAATTTTGGGTCCTAAAAGAGTTTTTATTGCAGTATACTACTCTTTCAACTTTGTCGTTTAAAATGGATCGTCACTTCCTCCCTCCACTTGGATATAAAATGAGGCACAATAATCACGGCCCCGATTGTGTTCATTAATCTCAACGATTGAATCTGTGTTCTTCTCTGTCTTTGCGCTTCATTAATGCGGTCCATTAATTAATGTTTAACAGCCTAAAAGTGAAGTGGAAAGAAGAGAGAGCACAAACACCATCAAGAAAACTAGACCAAAGTGCACCAACTGCGCCAGCCGGTGGTGCCAAGTTTTTAGAAAACTGGGGCACCCTGCACAAAGTGAAAAAAGCTTAAAAGACCTGCTGCTGCTGCAATTTTTTACTCAATCTATCAAACTCCAATGGCCATCATGGCTTTGGTCAATGCTAGTAGCAGTAATTAACCTTCACTTCCCACCAAGATCTTGTTTTACACATTTTGACCCCGTTTTTAGACCGTTACATACTCTTCCCAAACTCAAATCTATCAACAAAAGAAAGCCAAGAAAAGGCCAAGAGTGCCATTGTATCCAAGCACACGTCCTCTCTTTCCCTCATTATTGATAAAACTTAGAAGCCCCACCATCTTTCATTGGTTGCTTGCATGACCGGCATCCAAAGGCATTATTAAGCTTTGACGCCTTCTAGAAAAATAAAAAGAACAGAAAACAAATAAATAAAGCAACAACCAAAGAATCAAAGCTAAAAATTAATAATAAACTAAATAAGCGTTTGTCCGCACAGAGGCTTGAGATGCTGGTACATTTGTTGCTATTCCAATTCAGAATAGCTTCCCGGGTCATTGATTTGTCTTGGCCCTTTACTACTATTAGACTAGGCAGTTTGATTGGAAAACTCTCCCATTAACCTACTGCTTAAATTAGAAATAAAACCATACATAGTTGCTACAGTAGTTTAATTTCCTGCCGGGTTTTCAATGCTACGCCTTCAAGCCTCTGAACCCTTCGCAGAGTATATATTCTTGTTCATCTAACTATAACTTATATCCGCTATGCAGCTGCGGACAGCGTCAAAAAGAACAGAAGCTCTACTACATTCAATTTGGTATTCAGGGCCTTATGATTTACCAACTTCCTAGTTAAGCTGGCCCTGCTTCTGAATTTTTCAATGATATCTGAGAAGGCTGGAAGCAGAAAATGGCGGGTGGGGCCGAATTTCAGGTTCTGGTGTCAACTACGAAATCTCCCCTTTCCGGGATTGAAGACTCCAAATCTTTTAACATATTCTAGAATATATTTTTTAATACACTATTAACATAATATTTAATGTTTATATTTTATTTTTTGAAATTAAAATGTTATTTTATTTAATTTATATTTAAAAAAATATTACAAAGAATGTAAAACAAAAGTATAGTAGAGGATCTCAACTCACAATTGAATGATAGATAATGAGATAACATCATGAAAAATCATCATATTTGACCTTACAGAAAATGCAATACACCATAAATAATTCTAGATGAAAGAGCAGGCGCGGAGAAGAAAACATTCTGACTAAAATGGTATGCCAGTTCAGTGCATACTCTGGGGAAAAAAATGAAAACACGAATTGTTAGGTTAATGATAAGTAGATGCATCGAATGTTCATTTTCAAAAGATATTACTCTACAAGACATCCTCATTCTTCTGTGCACCCTACTAAGCTATTTTTAAAACTAAAGATAATTCTTGGCTATATCCCGTCTTTATACATCACAAGCATTAAACTGTCGTGTCATTTACATTCCTAACTAACAGTATACCTGAGGTAGTTGACTTGAAGCCGCAGCTTCTGGTTCGGACTCGGATGGATTGACAATTCCAGGCCAAGTGCAGCACATGCTATGTTGCCCCTTATTGATGATGGAATAGAGGGTCGTCCAGTGCTTACCACAACCACCCCAGGAAAACTTCCCACATTGCTTGCAAGCCACCCAATAACACATTTTGCTGATACTTGATAGCTCATGCCATCTGAGATTGTATGATTTTGATGATGCTTTACTTATAATATCCAAATGGGCAGCATTATATAGAGACTTTCACTCACTTCGGTCCTATCGAATTAGCTATAAGCTACGTCAAATATGTGACAAACCATGTGAATTGTGGAATGCATTGGTCTTGAAGGTATCCCTCAGCATTGGAATTCACCCAACCTTCTTTCTCTAAAGCCTCGACAGTTTTCCCTTAACTGCAAGACAGAATTTGGGATCTTTTGCCGAAGTGAAAACAAACAATCATCATCATCAGACAAAACGTTATCAAACAAAGTTGTCGGTCCCATCTTGACCTATTTATGTTACATTATTTCAATTACTTAAAAGGACAAAACTGCAACTAGCGGCTACTGTTGACTGATTATCACATGAAAGTTTGTGGTAGCATTAGCAAATCAGAGATGATTTTCATCCTTCCATGACCCGTGGCGGCAGGTAAAATAGCAAAATGCAAAACAGCTCCAGATAAAGTTTGCCTTTTGCATCCAAGTGCTATGGAAGTTCATCCACTGAAAATATCATGTACTGTTTTACCCAAACAAGAAACGGGACCATTCATCAAAGAAAGAATGAAAAAAATAAAAAAGAGACATTGCGGCTAGAAAAATAAAATAAAACACGGAAATCATCTTGCAAGTGAAGTGATGAGCAGAAGTGAGGCAGAAATTTGAGACTAAGGATCTTAATAACAGTAGTAACCAATACAATAATGCAGTTAGAAGAAAGCGTTTTAGCAGAATTCGATCTGGGTATTAACCAGTAACACTGCTGGAGGACCAAGTTGTACAAGTATGCTTATAGCTAAGGTACTCTAGAAAAGGGCATAGAAGAAACCTATCCTCAAAAAACAAACTGCAGCAATACTGAATAACTACAACTTTGAATTTTGATTGATAGATTTTCCAAATGCCGAGATACATAAACTAGAAAACCTTCAAGAAGCACTGCTGTCACCATTATTTGGTGTAGGCTCTGTGGAAGGCTTTTTCGCAGGATTAGACTCGGCTGCACTGGAGTTCATTAGCACTCGCTTAACTCCTCTTCCCACAACACCAAGATGAGTTACTCCAGCAGTGCCATTAGTGTGTGCAGTGGAAACAGTGGGAGAGTCAAAGCCTCCAGTGCTATTGATTATTCCAATCTGTGAAGAGCTCATTGCAACCGAAGCAGTAGCCTTTCCGGCACCTCTTGCCTTTGCAGATGCCATCTCCAATATATCTGACAGGAATGATTTTGGGTTCGAAACAAGCTGCTGTAAATCTTCAAGCTGCAGATAGAGAAATCACAGTTACAACAAGAAGGAGAAGAACGGCTCTATGCATAGTTAACCATATGGTAGACTTGCCTTCTTTTCCAGTTCGACAGAGAGGCCACTAAGCGTTTCAATCTCTGCTTCTTTCTCTGCTACAGAGACCAGGGAGTTGGTAGTGCTGGAAGACTGTTGAAGAGTCTGGTCACTTTCAGATTCAGTCACTGTCGCACTCAAACCTGATAAATTCTTGACCTCATTTGTAAGCCTATCCACTCTACTCTTGCACAGAGAAAGAGCCTTCTGACAATAAGGTATAGCTTCCTGAGGTTTAGAACCAATTTCCAAACACAAGCATATCCTGAAATTTCTATATTCTCCAGTTAAGGTAACTTTATAGATGTCAAAGTGATGGAAAGAAAAACTAAAATGCTTGTTTTTCAGATACTGAAAATCACTTGACAAAATCATAATCTTCACCCCAGAATGAGTAAATATTAACTAAGGATACAGTTCAGCTATATATCGATTGTCAGGTTCAACCAACCGCTCCAAGATGGACAGTGCTTTAAGGTAATCACTGAGGGAAGTTTCAACATCCTCTGCACAAGTAAATCCAAGATGAGGTCACTAATTAAATAATTACTAAACAATCAAGCCTAAAAGTTGTGAAGTCCTTATCTGTTAAAGAAAGAACCAACACCACAGAAATAAAAAGAAAATCAAAATCATATAAAAAAATATCGGCCATGAAGAAAACAGACCTCTTTCCAAAGCTACCTCTGCCAACGCTGACAGTATGTCCACCTTCTCCATCGTATCCCCCGAATGCTTCTCAACAATCGCCCTTGCAATATCTAGCATTTTCCATGCCAAATCAAGGTCAGATTCATCTTCATCACCTTCAGCCAGATCTTCTCCATCACTTTCCTCTTCTTCTTCTTCCACCTCTTTCCCTTCAGCATATGTTTCTGAATAACGAAGAGACATATCAAAATTCTTACATTTGCAAAAGAAGAGGATGAATGCATACCGAACCTGGCCTACAATAAGCAGACAACCAATCCTGCGAAAACTTAATCATCCCATAACTGTATTACACTCAGCATTCTCATTCTACGATTCTATCACTATGAGAGTAGAACCTAAGGAAGTCAACTGCAACCTCTCCTTGTTTGAGTTATGAAAGTTTCAAGTATTTGCCATTAATTGCTCCTTCTGTTCCAAACCCTAAGGGATCTCAACCCTGAATGATCCTCCAGGCAAAGACAACTGGCTTGGTGTTTGCTTTAGTTTGCTGGACAGTTTATTATTCAGTATCTAAATGTACTTTTATTATCTGCATAACTAGAAGCCCAAACGTGAAAAAGTAACGTTCAGAATTGTTAATTGAGTTCGAAACAAAATATTTGGGAGTACATGATGCAAATTTTGCAAATTCCAGTGGTTGTTATCTCAGATTTAACTTACAAATGTTCGTAGCACAAATGAGAAAACCAATTGAAAAGGTACAGCTGATCTAATCCCATATACTGCTTTGAATTAGACACCATGCCACTACTAGAATAACTTCAGCTTCTTTGGCACTAACCAACAACTTAAGGATTTCTCATACATCACCATAATGTTAAACTATTTAATACCATGATAGAGACAATCCAAAAGCTATATATAATAACTATTCTGTCCTGTTTGTATATTTTTGCTAGTATTAGTTTCTTGTATTTGACAACATTAAGAGATGGTTCAATTTCTTTTTGTGAGGCGTGGCCCTCCTAACCAATTGTCCTTTCTCTGAAGATAACATTTTAAAATATCTACATTCATAGTCATCAATGCAGCAGCTTCCAACTATTTGGAATCCACTAATCCTTTTAACAATTCTGTGAAAGAAACAGGCCCTTGCTATAAAGTAGTGTTCACATCTCAGAGAATTATATTAGAAAATAATGCTGAGATCAAATCTTGGCATTGTTAATAAGATCCAAACTAGATCACAAGTAGAACTGTAACCGACAGGAATCACCAATCCGCCAATTTCCATTTCAATGGATTAGCTTAGAATTCACATAGTGCCCAACGAACCAGATTCCTGAAACGAAAGTATCTCATAATATCACGTTCAGACATGTTTACCTGGAGCTTTTTCTTTCCCCTGATCATTTGAATCCCCACTCTCGTCTACATTACTTGAAACAGAAGTAGTAGCAGACTCAGCAGTTGCTGTGCTCCGAACGGATCCATCTTTACAAGAATCTCGCTGCACTTCCCCCTCCTTTTTGGGGACAGCAGCCAGGGGATCAGCCTCTTCTTGTGCTTTGTATAGTAGCGCACATCCATACTTATAGTAGGCCTGAACGCACTCCGGTGCAAGTTCACCAAAATGCGCAACCCTAGAATACAGTATGCAATTTAAAATTCAAGTTCATCAACAAATAACCACATAAGTAGCGAGAAATTTTGAATTATTTAACAAGTCCCAACCTGATTTCTAGGGCACGGCTGAAGCAGTCGATGGCCTCACCATAATCTTGGTCCTTTGCAGCCTTGGAGCCGCGCTCTATCAACTCTTCGGCGTATTCCAAGCTCTTCTCTCGCTCAGAGCCGGGCTTAACTGAGGAACCCTCGGCGGCGTTGTTAAATTTATTGCACGTAGCCTCCGTGCCTCCTTCTACCTCCGATTCGATGATGGCTTCGACAGAATTTTGATTTTGGTCCACTGTTGAGCCTACGAGTTCCGAATTCGCCACCTCTTCAGCCATTAATCAGTGAAATGAAGATCAATTTGCAAAACCCTAGCTCGCTTATCCTCTTTCTCCACTTTGAATAAAAACCCTTGATTTCTGGCGCAAAAACGAAAAATTTCACTTTGGTTTTATTCGACGGGCGGGAGATGAGCGCGGGACGACGCCGTTATGTGTAATTTCTGAGTCAGTCTAGGCACCACTTAGACGAAGGCACGTTTACCTGGACATTTTTTGTTTTTTCTGGTGCCTGGCGCCAGTCTATGGTTGAAACTATATAATCAGTAATTAAATAAAAATATACTAGTTTAAATGCCCGCGAGATGCGCGGGTATTTTCTTGGGTAAAAATATTAAAATAAATAACTTTTAGTTTTATATTTAGTGCATTTTTTATAATTAGATATTATTAAATATTTTATTCAATTTAGTGTAGAGTATATTTGGAACGAAAACAAACAATACATATCATATATTTAATTGCCAAGTTATATATTTAATTTTAAAGTGGATAAAGAATATTGAATGAAATAAAGAAGTATTAAAAATTTTTTATACATAAGTCAATATTTTATTATATATTTTTAAAATTTCCATAATTTATAATATTAATATTAAATAATCATCATAATATACAAGTCATCATAATAAAATAATAAAAAAATACAAATATTCATGAATAATCTAGAATCATCAATAGAAAAAATGTGGACAATCTATCATATTATAAATTATAATAATAACCCTTCATGAATAATGTAGAAAAAATTTAAAAAATCAACAAAAAAGCTCATGGAGCTAAAAAGCATAATACTGATGTAGTTGGAGTATAACGGATTCAAACAAAAAAATAACGCCTGAAGATAAGGACAAAGCGAAATCAATTGGATATTACACAATATAGTGCCATCCCAATTATAAAATCTCAGCCATTTATTTGACCATCTAACGGCTGAATTTCACTTCAAGATGAAGACAAAACAAAATGATTAGAAATCATCAACAAGCCACTTCAAAATGAAGACAAAACAAAATGATTGTAAATCCTTAACAAATCATTTAATATATAGGTAGCTAATAGGTAAATTATTATACTTTAATTATACTTTATTTTTATTCATCAATTTTTAACAAATATTAGCAATACAAATATTTAATATTAAATTTAAATTTGATACAGTAACTTGTTATTTTTACAAAAAATACATAAATAAAATTTTTTATAAAATTTTATAAAATCATAATACGTATAGTGCACATCAATTAATTTTATATATAAAACAATTACACAATTACAAATAAATTAAATTATTTGTAATACATAGAGTAAAATTTTGGCATGTGTATATAAATATAAATTGTATATTGTGAAGTGAAACGCACGAAAATTTAAAATAATTATCACATAAAAATTCATGTACTACGTTTTATACTTAACATAGGCTAAACAATAGTTAAATGTATCATTATAATAATATTTATTTCTAGGCATGTGTTATAATTTTTATTTTTAATTTATATATACATATACATATTTTTCAAAATAAAATATTAATTAATTGTATTATATTATGATCTCAAAGTAATTATTATTTAAACAATATTATTTTAAAAATTTCATCAAGATTTTAATTAATAAATTATTTGTAACACAAATATTAAATAATTAATATTAAATTAAAATTTGTGACAGTCAAATCACAACCCTTCATTCAACAATTCAAAGGTCCAATTTTATCTAAGAAAAAATAAACATTACTTTTAATTTTATCATGGTCTTAAAGTAATTATTATTGAAGCAATTTTAATTTTAAAAATTCACCAATTTTTAATAAATATTTGCAACATAAATATTTAATATTAAATTTAAATTTGATACAGTAACATGCTATTTTTACAAAAAATACATAAATAAAAATTTTCATAACATTTTATAAAATCATAACATAGTGCATATAAATTAATTTTATATATAAAATAATTACATAATTACATATAAATTAAATTATTTGTAATCATATAGTAAAATTTTGACATGCGTACAAAAATATACATTATATATTGTGAAGTAAAACACACAAAAATTTAAAATAATTATCATATAAAAATTTATGTACTGCGTTGTATACATAGGCTATACAACAGTTAAATGTGTCATTATAATAATATTTATTTCTAGGCATGTATTATAATTTTTATTTTAAATTTATTTGTACATATACATATTTTCAAGATAAAATATTTATTTATTAATTATATTATTGTCTCAAAGCAATTATTATTGAAAAAATATTATTTTAAAAATTCATCAAAATTTTAATTTATTTATAGATATATATATTTTTCAAAATAAAATATTTATTTAATAATTATATTATGGTATCAAAATAATTATTATTAAAACAATATTATTTTAAAAAATTCATCAAAATTTTAATTAACAACTATTTGTAACACAAATATTTAATAATTAATATTAAATTAAAATTTGCGACAGTCAAATCACAACCCTTCATTCTACAATCTAAGGGTCTAATTTTATCTAAAAAAATAAAAATTACTTTTAATTTTATCATGGTCTTAAAGTAATTATTATTGAAATGATTTTATTTTTAAAAATTCATCAAATTTTAACAAATATTAGCAACACAAATATTTAATATTAGATTTAAATTTGATACAGTAACTTGTTATTTTTACAAAAATACATAAATAAAAACTTTCATAAATTTTTATAAAATCATAACACGTATAGTGCATATCAATTAATTATATATATATATATATATATATATATATATATATATATAACAATTACATAATTAAATATAAATTAAATTATTTGTAATACATAGAGTAAAATTTTGACATGCGTATAAAAATGTAAATTGTATATTGTGAAGTGAAACGCACGAAAAGTCAAAATAATTATCACATAAAAATTAATGTGCTACGTTGTATAATTAACATAGACTAGACAATAGTTAAATGTATCATTATAATAATATTTATTTCTAGGCACGTATTATAATTTTGATTTTTAATTTATTTGTACATATACATATTTTTTAAAATAAAATATTTATTTATTAATTATATTATGGTCTCAAAGCAATTATTATTGAAATAAAATTATTTTAAAAAATTTATCAAAATTTTAATTAACAAACTTGTAACACAAATATTTAATAATTAAAGCAAAAAAAGACAAAGCCAAATTGAAATTCTCTAATCAAATCTCAACCCTTGATCAACAATCCAATGGCCCAATTTTCACCCAAGAAAAAGACAAAGCAAAATCAATCCAAATCCAATCAAATCTCAACCCTTCATCAACAATCCAATGGCCCAATTTTTACCCAAGAAAAAGACAAAGCAAAATCAATTCAAATCCTCCACAAGCCATTTAATAATAAATAGATAAAAATTGTTCTCAATTATTAAAAATAAATTATTATAAAATTTTTTAAATTTTAAAATTATTTTTAAATATTTATAAACTTTTATTTTTATTTTAAATAAGTTAAAAATTTTATAGTTGAGAAGTTTTATGATGTTTTTTAAAATAAATTTTTATTTATTAAAATTGTTAAAAATAAAAAATCTTAATTTTTAATTTTAAGTATAATTTTTTTAAAATATTTATTTTTATCTGCTTTAAAAAAATTTTAACAATTGATAACATGGCCATATCTATTACTTCCTTTGTTCGGTAAAGATAGTTTGATTCCAAATACTCTTCAAAATTAATGGGGTTTGTCAAATACACACTTAAGTTTATAATTACAATAATTAGTCCCCTCCTCTTAAATTATAGCTTCTTAGTTCCGATTATCAGTTCCTTCTCTTCAAATTTCAACGAAATCAATCACTAATTTTATAGACAAACTTATGCGTTAATTATTTTAAAGTAAATATTTTTATCTTATTTAACTATTAGATATTCTATAAAATCAAAATTAATGGGAAGCTGGCATTCGTTATAATAGTAGTTCAAGCCTATATTCATTAAAAACAATAATAGATAAAAAGGTTAAAAGATGATGCAAAAATTTTATTTTTTTATACGTTGTTTTAAGGGATTACTTTCCTGTATTTAACCTTATATGATTTAATTTAGAAGGACATTTACATAAAGAAAAAATACCGAGATTAGGTTATGCATAATTAATTTTTATTTGATGATGAATATTTTTAATCAATTGAAATATCTCTTTATTATACAATTTGACTCTTTAGTAATTTTTTTTGAAAAACAAATAACTGTTAATAGTTAAAGGACTAACACTTTTAGTCAACAAAAAAATTTTAAACTATCCTCTTGGCTCAAATTATTAAGGGTGAGATTAGATTAGACTATTTTTAATTAAGTGTATTGAGAATCGTAAAAATAAATTATTTATAAGAGAAGAATTAAAATATTAGATAAAAAAAGTGAGAAAAAAAAATTAAATTAAATTTCAATATAAGTGCGCCATAATATCTTGTCAGTGAAGTGAAAAAAAAAAAGGAAAAAGAAGTTTCTTTTTATGGTGAGAGAGCGAGGGGTTTTCCGTCTTTTACAGACATTTGCAAGTATGCCGGGCAATGGCTTGTGTGGACATGCTTGTTTTCGTACTAGTGACTAGTGAGTTGTGAGGGTCATCTTCATCCTTGTGAATTAAGAGAGAGAAACAATGGCTTCCACCAGCTCAGTCGTACCCCGGACGCTAGCATTCCGCTGTGTCGGAAACTTGCCTTCAGCTCCACGACAGGTGCACATTTCTAAACTTGCGCCCGTGGGTATTCCAGGTCGGAGGCAGTTGGTTTTACTCCTGACAGCAACGACGGCAATCAAGGCTGCCGAATTACCATCTAGGGCGGAGGACATACCGCTATTCGGGCTGAGAAAGAAGCTGAAGAAGGTGGAAGAGGAAGCCGAGGAGATAGTGAAGGAAGGGTTCGAAGCAGCGGATAAAGGAATCGAAGCAGCGGGAAAAGGCATGGTAGCTGCAGAAAAGGGGTTAGAAAAGGCAGAGAAGGGGATAGTGGCGGCGGAGAAAGAGATCGAGAGTGCAGTTAGTTTCGGAGGGCTCGCTCAGGCGGGAGCGGTGGCGGGAGCTGAACTGCTTGGCGTCCTGGTTGCCACGTCTGTTGTGAATGGGATTTTAGGGCCTGAAGCTCGAAAATCCTGAGCAGAATATCCTAATGTAATCTGTGTAGCCGCTGCCTCCGGCAAGAACATTTGTTCTTCCATGAATTTATATTGTTATATTTAACACTTGTTTCGCAGATTGAAGTCCAGACTCTACTTGAGATGATAAATTCTGGTTAATCATCGTCTTGGTGGAAGTTGGTTTTCTTTTCAATTTCTGGTTCTTATATTTTGTGCTATTTATCTAAAGAAAAAAAGGGGAAAACACTCTTAGCGAAACCAAAACAGATGCTGAAAAAGAAAAATCTTGCCATCGTCTTCTTAGCTACGTAATATATTTGAATGTGTATAGAGTTTTTATTTTTATTGAAAAAAGATATTTAAATCATCACTGTTATGAATTTGTTGGCGCGTAGTAGCTATCGGCACAACAGAACGTAATACTAATATAGAGAACTTAATAAAGAAACTATAATATAGAAAATATTAAAAACTATAGAGAGAAAGAATACAAGATTTTTATTGATTCTCTGAGAGTAAATCAATCAATGAATGAATATCTACAATAAATCAGTCTAAAGCCCTATTTATATGGTTCAAGGGTACATATCAATAAGAAGAGTTAGAGGGTAATCAGAAAACAAATCATATTACGAATCAAGGATATGATAAAACTCTTTCATCTATCTTGTGGATAGTTGGAGTATCTCTATAAATCTGATATTGGATTACCTCTTTGATATCAGATAATGGACATTCACAATATTAATTTCATAAAACTCCCCTTGGATGTCCATTGCATAAGAGTATGCCTTGTTAAAACCTTACTAGATAAAAAGCTCAGTGAGAAAAACTCTAGTGAAGGAAAAAGAGTACACTACTCTTTATGCAATATTTGCTCCCCATGATGAGATAATCTTTTGAGATTTCTTAACCAATACTTTCCAATCAAATGTTGTAATTGGTAAGGTCTTAGTGAATAGATTTGTCAAATAATCAAATGATCAAATTCAATACACATCACTATCACATTTCTTCTAGAGCTCGTGAGTAAAAATATATTTTATCGTATCTCCTTAGATATATTTCAAACTCTATTATCATCTAACAATATAGTTGACATTCCTTTTTAGAGGATATAGATTTATCTCGAATACATTAATCATGATCACACATATTCTTAACCAACATCATAAATTTCTATTTCTTCAACATGAGTTGAAGATGTGGTTATTATAATCAACACATGCCTATAAATGCATAGTTTATGTGGATCATATGGGTAACTTATACCTTGCATATCCATCTCAACAGGAGTTGGATTTTCTCAATATTCGAGATAAACTATCTCAAGGAGATATCAAAAAGCAAGCTTAATGTCATCTTAAAATTCATTGGGTAGAGAAGAACTAGAATAGATATCTACTTGCACGTAGACAAATATATTTATGCACTCAATTGTAAAATTGTGGTACTTCAAGACCAAATAAGTTCTTCACTATCATTTAATAGATATAAAGGATATCACTATAATAACCTAATATTCATTGATGTGCTATGTCCATGTGAAACATCTTCAGAATGTTCAATCAAAACAAAATATTGACTGTTCAAAAAGTTAATCACAATACTTGCTCCTCTAAATTATTCAGGAAAAATATCTTGATCATGAAATCCTTATCTCTTTTGAGGATTTTATTTTCAAAATCAAAATCAAGAGATCAATCACGCTTCAAGCGTGTATCAAAATTATATGACTATAGAATTCATATATTTGTCCTGCTGGAACATCTATCCAAATAATGTTATATTGACTAACTCTACAGGAGTCAAACAAACAATCAATATGATAAATAACATTTTAAACTTCCAGTTCATTAATGCTTGTGCATAGATCAAAATAATAAAAGTCATAAATGATATCATCTTTTAATTGATGATTTTCTCCTCTAATGTGGAGAACACTAGGCCAATCAATAGATTGTACAATTAGGATATATTCTGATATCAAGTATAGCTACGTATGGTCTTTCCTCATACATGGACATACTCGATCATTCTTTTAATAAAAATCCACTAAGACAATCTTATTATGTTCTACAGGAACAATTATATGCTTCAAGCATATAGAGTCCATTAAGGACTTCAAATATATGTATCATTACCTAATGATAACAAAGATAAACACATATTAAGTGTTATCATGCACTATTATATCCACCACTAGAAATATATTTCTTTATTATCAATGGCAGGTCTTACGAAAAATAATACACCATAACTCATGACAAATATTCACTTTTGTAGTTCACATTTTATAAGCAAATATTAATTGTTATCTCTTTGAGATTACACTTCAGGTGTATAATTTCTGCTGGGAATATATGTACACTTAAAGTGTACTTGTGAATAGTTCGAACTTTTCATATTTCTCATGCGAACTTTATCATTTCGAGTCTGCAGGCCTCGATTTGGAAATTCTCATTCTGAATTAATATATTATGCGCATTAGTATCATTGACGTCATATACTTGTGCAGTTTCAGTATTTCCCAATCATGTTGAGGTTTCATCATTTGTCAAACTTTTTAGGTACCTGAATTTTTTCTGGAAATAATATATCAATTATGTTTGGAGAAAAATTCTGCTGGAATTTAATTATCCTCAACTTAACATATATGAAAATCTTAAGTCTTTGCTCCATTGAGGAGTTTGTATTCTTGGAACTGACTTATCTATCACGTTTTAATTGTGTCTCAAATTTATTTATAGTGATAGATTGTCCTTCAGGGACATCAAATATAATAGGAGTATTCTTTGCCGGATATTGGTCAGTTAATATACCTGACTATATAAATTATCCTTTAAACTTCTGGTTCAAGATATCTTCTATGAGGATTAAAATAGAATATTAAGATGAGACACATACTTATATATTTATCCAGCCTCATGCTTTCTCCTCTTTATGTTGGGGCAACATATTCAAAATACGAATCTCTCCCTTGAGATTTGCTCCCAATATATTTAATAATCTCTTTGAAAACTCATCTCATTACCTTTGTGGTGGAGTAACATATATATTGCATCTCTAAATTTAGGATGAGATATATTTGGTTTCTGACCACAAACCAACTACTATGAGGAGAATCAAAATGTGTTGACAAAATACGAAATAAGTGCTAATATATCACAATTATGAACATTCTGCAGGATGCTCAATATCTCAATATTATAACCAGTATTATTAGGACAAATTATGTCTTTGAGAGGATGTAAAAATATGAGTTAATTATCAATGAATTGTGCAAACTGCAGATTGCAAAAATAACAATATATATATATATATATATGACTATTTATTGATGCATCAACTAATAATTTTTTCAATTTATCCCAAAATAACACATTCAACCTCAAGTAATACTGGTAACTTTTAAATAAAACAAGCAACACTTATAAGTTCGTCATATTAGAAAACTTTCGGTTCCACAATAAATTCATAATCATTCTTCGTATTTTAATGTTTGGGATGGTCCAACCGGTTATGCCAACTAATAAATTATTTATCAGTAAACTTTAAGTTTACTCTATATTGCATCTCAATTTTATAATTCTATGCAATATAAAGAAGGAGAGATAAATAGTAGTATATATAATTGACATATATTTTATGTCATAATGGTAATGCATATGCCTCAAAAGTTCATTCATCCAATGTCTCGATATACTGATAATATAATCAATGTTCAAAAGTTTTACGAGACTATATGGAGAATGATGCATTACAACAATTGACCATTAGGTGAAGATCATGTAGCTTTTCTAGAGATTTTAATCAATTAACTCTTCTAGAGTTATTGATCAACTAGTTCTTCTAGAACTTTATATTATCATTTATACTTTGGGCATATATATTTTAAATTTTGTCTAAATAAATAACAAATACTGTTTAGACAAATTGTATCTTCACAATTATTGATCCAAAACAAACTAAAATAATATATACATACTAAAATTTAAGTCTATAGTATGAAAACTTTTTCAAAAATAATCACAAGATGATAAAATAGAAAAGTAGCAATTTGATAATTCAAAATTTTGATTGATATTCAAAATGATAAAAAATTATTTTGGATATTCAAAATAATTGGCAACATTCACATGTGTCATATCAATATTATCGACACAAGCATCATTACTATCAGTAGCATAATTCAGGGAAGTAATATCAATAATTAATGGAGATTCATAACATGTTTGATGTACTACAGGTACGTGAAAAATTTTCATATTACATCAATAACATGTTAGAATTCTTACTTTCTCTTTTTCCTTCTTATTATTTTCTCACTTCTGGTGAGTATCTATTAACTGAGAATTTAATGAGTCATTCTTATAGTATAAGAACAAAGTGTATTTCTATTAGTTGCGACCAAAATCTTGTACATAAATATATTATAATTTCTAATGTCATTCATTTCAGGGAATGATATAAAAATATTTTATTTATGACTCATTTAGTCTCAAAAGATATAAATTCAAAATAATTCTGAAAAACTTCTTCTTGATATTGCTACTACAGGAGCATGTTAGAGATATGAGAAAGGAAAAATCTTTTATACTGATAGACATAAAATATTTTAGGCATACTTATAACAAATCATCACTAGCATTTATATATCAATCATCTTCTAGTGATTGTATGTTTCATTCATAATTTGCTAGTAATCAAGTGTCCTTGATGCTTTGTATTTTAAATGGTATCTTCATGATCCATAATATCAAGATGCATATATTCTGATCGCCATGATTATATAGATTATTCTTACCATATCCGCGTCTATGTCCTCGGCTTCAAACATGATTACAACCTCTTATAGGGTCATAACCATTAATTCTAATGACCATCTTCTGGTGGTCAAATCTTTCCTTTAGATCATTTCACAAAATATGTGGATCTTTCATGGTAAGATACTCCGCCTTTAGATCTTTATAGAAATTATGGCAGAGAAAAATCATGGCTTTTATAAGATTTTAAGATGATGATGTATTATTTTTAATAATGGTGTCTGCCATACCCATTACATCTCAATAAATTTGAGCATCTAGTGTTTATGACATATAGTTCTTTCTATAAATATCAAGAGAAAAAAAACGAGTTTTGAAAAATTTGCCATAGGAATTCAAAAGGTAGAAAAAATACTTCTTTTTTTCTTGATTAAGCTCTCAACTTCGACGGTAGAGATTCGTGCTGATAACGTGTTATGAATTTGTTGGCGCGTAGTAGCCGTCGTCACAACGAAACGTAATACTAATATAGAGAACTTAATAAAGAAACTACAATATAGAAAATATGAAAAACTATAGAGAGAAAATGGAGAGAAAGAAGACAAGAGTTTTATTGATTCTCTGAGAGTAAATCAATCAATGAATGAGTATCTACAATACATCAGTCTAAAGCCCTATTTATAGGGTTCATGGGTACATATCAATAAGAAAAGTTAGAGGGTAATCAAACGACAAATCCTATTACGAATCAAGGATATGATAGAACTCTCTCATCTATCTTCTGGATAGTTGGAGTATCTCTATAACTCTGATATTGAATTACCTCTTTGATATCAGATAATGGACATTCACAATATTAATTTCATAACAATCACAAAATTTTGTGGTAATATATTTGCGTGCACTTTATATATTAAGAGTGAGATGAGGTATGTTTAGTTTTAAAAATTTTTATATTAAATTTTATAAAATTAAATTATTTATTTAATAAAAGATGAGATCTCAAATGAAAAAAATATATTAAAATAAAATTATATATAGTTTGAGATTATTTATTTTATATTTTTTAAAAATAAATTATTTGTACGAGAAAGTGCATAACAAGAAATAAACAATTTACATTATGCTATGTAACAAAATTCAATCTAAATATACAAACCTAGATTTTAGAATAAAATCTAATGTATTCTAAAATTAAAAGTGAGATTGTATAGTGTTTTGTTTTGAGATTTTCTGTCTTGAGTTCTAGAGAGAATTTTTTTAAGAGAAAAAGTAAGACAAAATGTGAGAAATTTATATTAGGTTCCGTACTGAAACTTAATTCAAATACACCATAAATAGATACTTTTGCTTTATTTAATTCATCAATTCCCTTTCTCCTCTTCTTCTTTCCTTCAAAAAAATTAATCAAAATGTTTAATAATCTCTCCTATCAATTCTTCTACTTCTAATTCCTTGAATTTGAACATAACGTCATATGAAACTTATTAGTATATCTATGTTCTTCAAACTTCAAATATTTTTTTTATTATGAAAAAAAGGAAAAAGGAAAAATATCCGGGTAAAAAATCTCCTGGTAGCCAGCTAGTCCATTGAAACGGCAGTTACCGCCTGCCCATTTGAAAAGTTTTATTTTTGTTTTGTGATTTACTTTGAGAGAACGCATTGTGGACCGTCAGGCTCCAACAACGGATTTGGTTCTATTAGCGCTCCAATAACGCATCCGTATTGGGTTTCCTACCTGTCTGACCCAGTCTCGCAAGCTCATTACCCATAACCAGAAGCATCAACAGTTGCCAAAAATCTACTGAGGTCCTTTGGGTACCGCAAGTACGACTGAGCAGAGAAGCTCTTCCCCGGAACCCCATATGGCTCGCGCTGCTTCTAGTCCTGTCGGCCTTCATAGATTCCAGCCATTTCCTTTCCGTTTCCATCAGATTCTCCAAGCCGTAAGGCCCTCTTTCCAGCCCCAAAACAAATATCGTAGATATCAGAAAATTTCTTGTTGCCAAAGGAGTCCTAATCCTACTGAATCTTCCTCCTCCCGGCAGGTAAATACTCTTCTCCCTCCTCAATCATCTATATGAAAGACTAAATTCTCTGTTCTCTGATATGCTTGCTAACTAAGTGAGGTTCTTTATTATAGCTTTTGTGAGTGGTCTACATTTCTTGGAGAAACAATTTGAGAAGAATTGAATGGATGTGATTTTTCACTTAAATTATTATCTTCTTTTTTGCTGTTTTTAGTTTCTTTGGTAGTTGGTATATCCTTGTATAGCTACTTTTGTTGATTGTCACGTACTCTTTTGTCGGGGATTCTGTCATCAGTGACCATTTTACTTCCGTGAAGCCTTTTGATCCCATGATCAGTCTAATACATATATATTAGTGCAGGAAAAGCCTTTTGTAGAGTCTGCTATTGACGTCGATGCTAAAACTCCTCAAAGGGATGCTTCCTCGACAGATAGTGGGATTCCTGAATATTCGACTAAAACTCTCAACAAGCAAATAGCAGTTGTTTCTACCCTCGTAGCAGTAGGACTTTTCTTGTCAACCAGGCTGGATTTCGGTGTTTCACTGAAGGACCTCTCTACTATGGCATTGCCCTATGAAGAGGTTTGTTCAATGTACATCAATATACTTCTTGTTGATTTTTCGTATTCAGTCATGACTGTGCATTTTGCACCTTTTGCTTGGGCTTCAACTTGGGGCACCTATAATTCCAGTTCTTAATGAAAATTGTGTTCGTACATTTGTCTATCTTGCTAATCTTAATGAGAATGTGCTCCAGTGAGATAACGCAAAGAAGGCTACTGGTCTATCATTCCGCTCCTTTTAATTGCACGCATTGTTGGTAAAGCCAACCCCTTGTTGGCTTAGCTGTTAGTCTAACAGATAACTAGGTCAATCAAGTACAGAAGAGTCACTCTTATTCAGTGTTCTACTATTATGAAGTGCGTCTGCTCATCTTTTGGTAACATTGTGATGTGAACAATTAGTGAACATTTTATTAGAGCCCGTCCGTATAGAGGCCACGAGGTACAACCTCCTACGTTCAGCAATATGTCGATGTGATTTATTTGTAGCTAAGATCTGCTTGGATATATTAGGAGAGCAAAAATATATTGGGTATCAGCTGACTTTTCATCTTTGGATTTGTTTTGTCTGGTTGTTTTTCCTTTCTGGGTCCTCCTTATGATGTCCTTAATTTGAAAAGAGAAATGCATTTGGTAAGTGCTTCCAATTTTTAACTTGGGTTCGTGACTTATTTTTTTTTACTTTTAGTCTGCTTTTAATTTTATCTTATGGTAGCCACTGCTTTTGGCAAATCATGAAGTGTGCATTTGCTTGAAATTGGTGTGTGTACTACTAGCTTTGATTTTAATATGCATGGTTACTTTCACTTACTGATATTTATTTAGTAGTGAAATTTTCTTTTTTTTAATAATTTCAGAAATGACCTTGTGCACGGTGCTTTGAATTCCTCACTTTTCATCTCATAATAAGTTGAAAGAAGCATGGTAGCCGTATCTAGCACGGGTCTATCTATGTTTCCAGTGAGAAGATTCCATTGGTTAAAGGCAGTTATCTAGATTCAGATCCTTTTTGAGTTACAATATCTCCTAGCATATCCAATTTAGCCTTTCGCGTACGTGCTTCTCTAACTGTGCATGTACCTTTTTGTTGCTCTTGTGTTGGATTCCAGACAGGATTTTTGCTTCAGTGTTTCCACTTTCCCCAGAATCATTCCGTAGTTCAAAATTATTTTACGGAATTTCCTTATATTGTGCTGCTGTTAGTGCAGGCTTTATCAAACGGGAAGCCTACTGTTGTAGAATTTTATGCAGATTGGTGTGAAGTATGTCGAGAATTAGCTCCCGATGTCTACAAGGTTGAGCAGCAATACAAGTATGTGTCCCATTCTTTCTACTTTTTCAATATTGCCTGAGTGTGTCTAAGGATTTAAAGTGCTCCTCTCGGGTTTCAATCTGCAGCTGGCAGAATTCGCACTAGCTATTGAAATTTGACTCAGCTAGATTTTATTTTTCAGCCCAAAATAGTAACCTTTTGTCATACAATTCAGGGACCGTGTAAACTTTGTCATGCTGAATGTTGACAACACCAAGTGGGAACAAGAACTCGATGAGTTCGGTGTTGAGGGTATTCCTCACTTTGCATTCCTTGATCGAGATGGTAACGAGGAGGGTAATGTTGTAGGGCGGCTTCCAAGGAAATATCTGCTTGAGAATGTGGATGCTCTTGCACGTGGGGAAGCATCAGTTCCACATGCTCGTGTTGTGGGGCAGTATTCAAGTGCTGAATCACGGAGGGTGCATCAAGTGGCTGATCCAAGAAGTCATGGGTAGGCCTTTCCCCTCGGAACATTGCATTTTATCCGGAGGTATATCTGGTAATTAGGGTTTGTAATTCTAGCACATGCATGATACTCTTTCGTCTTGTACAGAAGCTTTTTTTCCAGAATTTACGGGGCAGAATGAAATATTAGTTTTCTTGAAGATTTGGTTGATCCTTTAATTGTTGTTCCTTTCTATTTTTGCAGCTCCTGTTATAGTATAGACATATCTGCATTACCAGATGTTGCCCAAATGCTTACTAACAGGGTGTAAGATGTGCATTTTTCCCAAGTACAATAGTATATTATTGTGCTAGTTTTTCTTCACTAGTATCTTGTACTCCTTGCTCACTACAGAATAGATATGAGTCCCCCACCCCCACGGCATTTTTCTGTCAGACGGCGACTTGTTTTTTTTATTTCCCCCCACCGTTTAAGTTGCAACTTGTAGCAGTGATGTAATCTCCCCTGTTACAGGGGTCAAGCGAGTGGCTATTATATATATGGGAATTGAATCTGGAGATGTACTATGATTCATAAACTCTGGTTGCAAAATTTATTCACAATAGCTTCCAAAGTTTCATGCATAACTCCGATTTAGTAGTTTCTTTCCCATGTATTCGGATTAATTTGTAGGCGATTTGAGCCGCATGGCAGAAGTACCCCAAATTCACCAAATACTGTTTCAACGGAAAAAGAAACTCTTTCTAATCTTTCACATCTGGGAAACAACCTAAGGGTTGATTATATAGAATTTGAGACTTTTTGTCGTGTATTTTGTAAAGTAAATTTTTTGTAAGAAGATGAATGAGACTAAAGTAAAAATTTTATATTAAATTTTGTAACAAAATTAATACATTAAGTTATATAATACATCACTTTACAATAATAATAGAATTTTACAAAAAATTTGTATTAGATTTTGTAACAGATTCAATATATTAGGTTATAAAATGCATCACTTTACAATAATAATAGGATTTTTCAAAAACTTTGTTTGCAAATATCATATCCTACATTTGAGATAAAATATCCGAGAGCGGGACATTTACGATGACTGATTATGTTTGATGATCTGGGAATAAGATGACAGTTGCAAATGTAAGCAATTATCGTCCTGTATAGTATTTTCATTTCTAATTCGACCCCCTTCCCAATTAATTCTGTCCCTTCTCTCTCTTTCTCTCTCTTGATGAATGACTAATTCCGTCCTAAAACATAACAGTCATTGCCCTTATCCCTTCATTCCTCTACTTCTGAAGCTTTACCCTGACCTAGACGAATTTGCCAGCAATAGGCTTTTCTGCACGAAAGCACCCTGAATTTCCTCTTTCTGATTATAATTGTATCTGCTATTTCTCCCAGCTAATTCACCATCTTTCTCATTTGTAGTTAAACCAAATTAAGGGGGTATTTCCTCTGAAGAACCCCCTTCGAAGAGAAAGTAAATCCCAAGGAGAAAGAAACTCAAAATATTGAACGAAGAGAATTATATCCAGAACAGTATATATAGATGTATATGTGAGCAGTTTGTAGTGTAAAAGGAAAACTGTGAATTACCTCGATGGTATTGACACTATTAGCTAATAGAAGAAAACTGTCGGACGGTTCCTTCATATCCACAATATACTATATGCAAAATGCTCAGCCTGTAGGTTCAATGAACTATATTACCCAACAAGCTGTTTGTTGATGGTGAACTTTGTTCACTTAACCAAGGGTCTTGCACAGAGACAGGGGAACCATCCTCTATCTTCTCCAGTTTAGGCAGGCAATCAACAGCTCTCTTTGAAATAGTTAATCTCTTACTTCCTGCCCCTGTCTTCTTTGTTGTCCTGCTACTAAATGATTTCTCACTTCCATTAAATGGAGATGAACAAGAGGATGCTACAGATCCTGCACATATATGCTCTTCCATTGGCGCCCAACCACTAAGCCTGATCTGTTCTAGTTCTTCTGCCACTTCTGTCATAGATGGTCTCATATCCCGATGAAAAGCAAGGCATCTAAAAGCCAGCTCGGCAACTTTATATATAGATGATAGCGTCCAAGCGTCCCTGTTTGGCTCAAGGAAAGGATCGATTATCTCATCCAGCCGGCCTTTTCCAATCCTTTCAATGGCAAGTGCAGCTAAATTGATCTCACTGTGAGGTCGTGAGAAGTCAACCGCTTTCAATGCTGTGATGATCTCTACAAGAACAACTCCAAAACTGTAAACATCACTTTTATCAGAAAGATGGAAGTTCTGATGATACTGTGGGTCAACATAGCCAGGAGTTCCTTGTGGAGCTGTTGAAATGTGGGAATCATCTGTCATGCCAAATCTTGAAAGGCCGAAGTCTGCAACCTTTGACTTGAAGTTGTAGTCCAAAAGTATATTGCTAGACTTAATATCTCTATGGTATATTGGTGGACTCATTGCTGAGTGAAGATGTGCAATTGCGTGAGCAGTTTCAGTGGCGATTGTGAGGCGTATTGTCCATGGAAGCCCTGAACCCCTCTCTCTTTGTAGATGTTGAGATAGTGTTCCATTTGGCATGAACTCATAAACAAGTATCTGTTCGCCATTCTCTATGCAGCAACCCAAGAGGCGGACCAGATTAGGATGGCTTACAGAAGAGAGAAGCTTGACCTCATTCATGACTTGTTCAATGCTCTCTGGATCATGATTTTTTATTTTTTTAATTGCAACCCACTCATTACTGTAGAGTTTTCCAGCGTAAACTGTACCATACGCCCCTGTTCCCAGCCTTTGCTTTTCTGAGAAGCTGTTTGTGGCTCTTTCAATTTCTTTGTATGGATAGAAAGGAATGCTAGAGCTCCCTGTAGCTTCAGATAGAAAGCGCTTGGCACTCAATCGATTCTTCAGTGATTTTGATCGTTTCCGGATGCAGTAATAGATAAGAGCTAGAACGATCATTAGACATGCTCCAGCAATTACCCCTACAAATAGAAGGAAAATGCTATTAGTCGGAAAGAATTTTAATTTTTGGTCAATATCACTACACGCTTGCAGTGACTATTCTTGTTTTTGGGAATTAACAATATATATAGCGGGCAAATGCAAGTTAAACAATTTAAAGATTTGTCGTTCATCCATATACAAAACATCCAAAGGCGTCACAAAAGGATCAAGACTTTTCCAGTTATTGAAGCTGCCCGGAGTAATTTGTGGACAGGTACAGCCAACATCAGTAGATTGTTTCAGGGAAATAATATGATGCATCATAAATGAGATTGTTAATAATAAGGGAACACAGAGCATGATGAACTTCAGCGGAAAGCATAGTCACTAGTCAGAACAGAAGTAGTCTTGAATCTGAAGGATATATTAATAGCATAAGAAAATGCCTGATGCATTCGGACATTAGCCGTAGAGTTTGAAGAACAGTAAAATATATGGTCCAGAATATCATTTGTGAAATAAAAAACATGCAAATCCACTATGCTGGAAATTTTTTACAGAGATGGTGAATAACAGTGAACTCTAGAAGTTCACAGTCAATTTGAAATTCTAATGCAGAAAGAAACAATTGCAAAGTATTAATGGATGCAGTAAAGAACTCTACCATTTGATCTGTGGTAACGAACAATGCATTACGATAAAAAGGTCAACAAGAAATCACCTCCAATAAGAATGCCAACTCTTGCAGGTCCACCGCATAGAGCAGAATTGCAAGCGAGAACTGATGAAACCAACAGAAAATGAAGAAAATGAGTTAAATCAAACTTTAGAATGCAATTTCATCAGCAGGCAATGCATCAATGTCTAGTGATCTTCGCACTTTAGAATAGAAGTTGATCAAAAGAGGTGGTCACGGACTTCCATTCCAGAATGTCTAGGGATAGAGTAAACATTTTAGGCAATTAGCGCTGGAGAAAGAAGTATCATGCCTCTCCTCTCTTTCCTCAACCTATTTTTACTTTTTAGGTTTCAATAGCAGAACACTCAAAGCTCCCTTTATTCTACCTAAATGCTTCATTCCTCACAAGGGAAGTATATGAAACACAGCTGGAATAACATATTTGACTTGTCCTATTGAATCAACAAAAGCATGATAAATGGGAGATTCTGAAGACAAAAGAGTGGGGATCAGCATGAAAAATATGACAAGTAAATTGAAGACCGGTCATTGCTGTGTTCCCAAACTCATTTTCATGTGTGAGTCGCCATCAATCACAAGAAGGCTGTTCTAGAGTTCAATCTTCTCTGTCATCTGACTGAGCTCATTCACAACTATAACACTCCAATGATCATGTGCTACTTGTCAATAATCAACCTTTGAATTTAACTCATTGACTTCAGCGATTATCCAAATCCACATGCTGAGAATATCAAATAAATATAACTTCTGGACCTCCTAAGCAATTACTCCTACTACATATGACACATTGAAACAATCAAATATGGCCAAAAGTCAAACCTATTAAAGCTCAATCACTGGATGGCAGTATATATTTTTACCATCTTATCCACAATGTAAGGCAGAGCATTTGCAGGACAAACGTAGTTTAACTCCATGTCTTACCTTGACCTCTTTACTTTATCTATGATTATCATTGAAACTTTTTACCGGAATTTTCAATATCACGCAATTTCGCGGGTTCAAAAGACACACGGTCGTAAGACGCGCAGGAAAAGGAAGGAAGTCGGACCCAAAGGTTAGGTTCAGACATCACCATTCACCACATTAACAAAACGCGTAAGGGCCCCCCAACCCCACCACAAAAAAAAAAAAAGGGAAAAAAATTTACACGTAACGAACATTCAAAAGAACAGCCCTCGCAAAAGGTTGCTCTGATTCAACAAATATACAAAAGATCTGTGACACCCTCCAGAGTCAGAAATTATGAAGTTAGGCTACCAGCCAAAATTAATAAAATAAATAATAAATGATGATACTAAAAATTCCATAAGAACTTTAAAAAATGAACTAAAATTAGAAGTTAGCCGACCAAATTCCCTAGAGAAAAATTCCACAAACCTTTCCGGCAAGGGTTTCCGGCTACGAAACCATCTCCGACGTATCCTTCGATGCATTGACACCGATGGCCCATCTCTCCATTTCCCAGGAAAACAGGAGTGCATTGTGCATTCTCTCCACAGGTACAGTCGTTCCCGTTCCGCCACCATCCTAGTTCCACAGTCTGAAACTCCAGTGACAGCGCCGCGGTGAAATTATCAGTTCTTGGATTACTCAAATCGACAGCAACAGAAGAAAACACGGTGGTACAATTGGAATTCTTTAACTTATCAAAATTAAAAAACGGGATACTGCTATTGACTTCTGAATAACAGGTTGTGCTGTTGTCTCTCGCGGAATCACAGCTGGCGTTTCCCAACTGAGACTTGAAAATGTTGATAGGTATTGGGCATTCATCAATCCGTGCCTTACAGTGCTGCAAGAAAAGGCCGTTGCGCGACGTCATCCTGTAGTTCCTCCCGAATAGCCGATCAAGTTTCTGAATCGGACGGCTACAATTCACCGGAAGATTGACTAATATACTGTCCGCCGTTACATTCCGAACGCGAAATTCACCGATTTTAATCTCCCCAGTCTCGCTACAATTTAACTGAATCTCGCAGTCAGGAGAGAAACCAAACGGAAACGGTAACGGTAAGGGCATGGCATCTCGATTGCCAGCTGGACAATTCCGTTCACAATTCCTGAACCTATCTTCTACAGCTGAAGGTGACGGAGAGGAGGAGAAGGAAGATGAAAGTACGGCAGGAGAAAACGCAACAGTAAAAATTACAAATAGAACAACCGTTATCATATTCTCCTATTCAAATAAAACATAAACAGCAGTGGAAGCAAAAAGGAAGAAGATTGGATGAGCGGAAACTGAGCAAAGCAATCATCAGCTGCGAAGCTAAGGAGGAACCGAGAAACGTTGACTTGAGGTAACCATTAATGGCGGAATTAAAGGTGAGCAGTTGATGTTGTTGAGCTGATCATAGGTTCTCAATAAATGCCTTCCTTTTTTCCCATTAACCGGAGACGAGAGTAATTGCTCTTTCTGATTGCAGAGAGAGTCTGAAATCTAGCAACCCAACAGGGTTGATATTAGTAGTTTCCAGCGCTCTAACTGAAGCAAGAACAAGGCCTTGTTTGGGTGAATTCACTTTCAAATATTTTGCTCCACCGGATGTTCACCAAAGAGATGAAATGAGAGTCTGAGAAGAGACGCTTTCTGGGGACTACAGGACTGAGACTTTCAGGATTCAAGAGCCTGACGTTCTGGATTTGGAATGACAAACATAACCTTAACTTTTTCTTTTTATCTTTAGTAATACGTAACTGTTGAAAAAATATACAAAATCAATATTTACAAGTTAACTATTTGGTACTGGGCAATTAACTTAATAATGAAAAATCATTTTATTCTTCATTTAATATTTATAAACAAAACACACACTTGTTCACGAGTCAAATAATTGATGTCAAATTATTAATTTAATAATTGAATTATTTTTAATAGAAAATAATATTTACTAAGTAGAAAATAAAAAATATAAGTGTATTTAAATTAAAATTTATCTAAAATTTAATGTAATTAAATATAATATTTTTATAAGTATTTTTAATTTTTTAAAATTAAAAAATAAAAAATTTTAAACACAAATTCTATATATATATATATATATATATATATATATATATGAGTTTATTAAAAATTTGTGTTTTTATAATTGGATGTTTAACTACCATATTAAATTAGTAATTCGAGAATATTACCTTGCGGTGATAAAATACTTATATTGTAAAGGTGGCCTTTTGTTGCTAATTATTTTGTAAATGGGGTGGTGGTTTAGACTTTAGGGTCTGTTCTATTTTTATATAAATGCACATTAGTGTCTAAGACGACGACGGATTAAAATTGGAAGGGCAAGGATGGAATTGTCTGACCGGGACAAATTCAACGTGTTAGAGCAAAGAAAGCGCTAAAACATAACCGCGTCCGTGGCTTTTGGGTAGGAGACTTCCTTGAAGCGAAGGGTTGGGGCTGCGTCGGGCCCAAATTTATTCCGTGTGTCCCAATTGTACTTGGTCGTGTTGTAAACTGTTGACCGAAACAATTCTCTCTATTTTTTTTTTCCCTTACGATTTCAGGAAAAAATACAGTATAGAACTTAAGCCAAGACTTTTCCGTTTTTTTCCCCCTTCTTTTGGCTTAGTAGCCAAGACAAAAGTTCATTGATTGAATTGGTAAAGTGCGTATTCATCCATTTCCCAGAAAAAATAATGAAAATTCTCGACTACAAAAGCACAAGTTCTACCAAATCTACTATTTGAAAGGACCAAATCTGTTATGAACAAATGATGACATGAAGAAGCAACTCAATTCCAAAACTCTTTTATTTGGCATCATGACGGACATGTAACAAATCCAATCAATTTCCCACTTTAATTTACCTGCTTATAATTACGAAAAGGACCCCGAACCCATTTAAAAGATACTATCCAGCTGCTCCTTTACTACGGCCCCTACAACAAATCCATTGTTCGAGTTGCTCAGGAGAGTGAGATTGGATTGAGTCATTTCCAAAAGCAATATTATCGTTTGGGGTGGGGTCAAAAATTTTCGCAAGTTGAAGGGTTTTTGGATTTAGATTCTAATAAAAAAATTCTTATATTGTTTATAAAATTAGAAAAAACTACTAAATAAATACGTGAGCCCATATTTCAGTTTTAAAAAGCTAACCGTTAGATATATTTTTAAATAATTTTAAAATAAAATTTTAAAAAATATATGCAAACATAATTTTAAAAAGTAATCGTGCCTTTCCTAAGGTGTTGTCTGTACAACAAACTCAGACATACGCTAACATCATCTTGGGGACGAGTGGCGCCAGCCTTCACTAACATCACCTGATCCTAATTTGGGGAGGCTTACGTTCGACTCAAGTCCTAAGCTATCCTATCCTTCTAATTTCAGAAAGTTTTCCACCGTGCTCCACCTAAACCAAAGTGGCCACTTGCCATGCCATGATTATGACGCAGCAATCCATTCTTTTAGCTGTCCACTGTCAGTTCAACGCAAATCCAGGGTTCCATCTGTGAAATTTCGACATGACACCTTAATCAAAAACACCGTGAACTAGCAATTGTGGTCTATTGTTTCTCTCTGGGTTATGGAAGGAAGACGGTCTTCAACATCTAAGAGGACAGGGCTCAAATTCTTAGGTGCAAAACCACGAGTATACTAAGGGTTTATTAGCTTTTCTAGGTCCATTTCTTTCTAGTTTTTGAAAGAATAATATAATCAGAAAAGTAGCGACGAAATCTCAAAATGCACGGCACATGACACGGTAAAGAGCGCCCTCAAGCGTTCAATATTCCAATAATGTGCGTCTTTTTTATTATGAAATAAGAGAACAAAACTTCAAACCAGTCAGCAATAATGGCAGCCATCCTATACTTCTTATCACAAACAACATGTTGCCAATAACTAATTTCTGTATTTATTTGTGAGTTTTAACAGATATTGATAATTTAATACTTTATTTGTTTCAAAATTAAGGTTTTTTTTAGATTTTTTTCTCTTCTCAAAATATTTTTTATAAATTTTAATTTTTTAAAGTTATCGTTATTTATAATATAATTTATTTATTTATTAATATTAATAGAGAATAAATTAATTAATTAAGAACGAAATAATAAAAATACTCTTTATTTTTTCTTTCTTTAATTTATGCAAAATATATAAAAAATTTATATTTTAAAATAAATAAAGTATTAATTGACGATGTGATAATTGATAAAAAATATTATTACTGAATCAATACTCTTTATAAAAATAAAAATATTTACTTTTTTATTTATTTTTGTATAAAAATATTTAATTTTAAACAAAAAATAAATCTTAGATTTTCCACACTCACGTCTCTCAATATTAAAAAAAGGAAAAACTCGAATAGAATGGGAAATTGATAAGATGGAAGAATCCAATACTATTATTGTTGGTCATGGAAGTCAAATGGATGAACTTTTGGAGGAGAAAATTCAAGTAGACCCAAGAAAATTGAAAAGGCATCAGGGAGTTGATTGATCGATCCATCCATCACTGTTCCATTTCCCTTTCCCTTTCCGGTGATGCCGTCAATTTTGGATTGGGTTCGCGATGAGAGAAGCTCAAGAACTCCTCGATCCTTATCATAAGATAGACTTTTTCTTTTGCACATTCAACAAAGCCACCATTTTTCCTTGAAAAAAAAAACGAAAAAAGCTAGGACTACTGGTCACATCGTTTAAAATTTTCTTTTGGCTGCATGTTGTGCTATGTAAAAAACCATTTTTTTAAAATAATTCTTTTTCGGTATTACAGTTTAATCTTTTTCGTGGTCTAGATGTTGGATGGGACTCTTGAGGGCAGTTTTTGAACCGTTTGGCCTTCCCTTGATAGTCGGCTACGCAAATTATTTGAAAGCATCAACGCAATGCGTTCTCCTGTCGAACGCAGTGAGGCAGTAGAATTGGGGGTGTAAATAACTTATATCATAAATAAAAATTTTAATATAATATAATATCTTTTTAAAAAATTAAAACTTGAATATTTATAGACTCCAAAGATTACTACACAAAAGTTTAACTATAATATAATAGATTAAAATATTTATTATTTTTAACACAAGAAAAGTTTTACTTTCAAATTGAGATTAATTAATAACACCAAATGTCATTTATCTTCTTCTAAAGAAAAAAAATCGATGACTTAATCTAATATATATATATATATATATATATATATATATATATATATATATATATATATATATATATATATAATTTTAGAAAATACATGTATATATTAACTAGAGAACCTATATATGATTCTAGATTAATTTATCTTTATAATTTTAAATATACAGGTGTTCATCAATAAGAAATAACATATAAGAATTAGTATTTATAATATATATTTTAATATACACTATTAAATAAAAAATACAATAAATAAATTATATAAAAATATTTATAATATATATTAATAAGATAATAAATTTATCTAGTCTAAAATATAATATATTAATTGCGTACATTATCGAATTTGAATTAAATAAGTATATTTATTTATTAATATCCAATCGGGTCGGAATCGAGTAAGGTTGGGTCCTACCCGGCCGTTGATAGATAATGCGTTCCGATTGAACTCTAATCACAATTATACGGAACCGTAAGCAGAGGGAAAGAAAGTAGAGGCGAATCAAAACCCTAAGCCCTAAAACCCGCCAAATTTCAGTTCTCATCACAAGAATCAGAGGAGACACCTTTCTGGTAATAATCTAAATGTCAGGAAGAGGCGAAGAAAGCGACTCCGACGCGCCGGAGGAATTCACTTCCCAACAGGTAAGCTCACTCATAGCTTTTAAATCAATTGTAGTAATTACTATTCTTCTTTTCCGAGTTAATTTTGGGTAATTTATTTTACTTTATTTCTTCCCCAGGGGATTGCACAGGATGAAGAGATAACGAGAGTCCAAAAAGAAAATAAAGCAAGGTAGTGTGTTCCGCATCCTATTATTTTTCTTCCAGTATTTTCTTTTTCAAAGAATCCTTTTGAGGTTGGTGCCAGGATTTTGAGCTTAGATTTTCTTAATTATATAATTTCATGGTTAAATTGTTGAAAATTTCGATATCAATATTGCATTTTGCCACTTTTGTAGCCTACTGAGTTGGGGCAATCACGATTTGTTTAGAATTTCATGCAAAAGGCAATGCGCAGCATTGCCCAAGTTTTTGGCTGAGAAACTTACAGATGCTTGATGACTGAGAAGAGTATATAAGCATATAAATTTTATTAATTTGTTCCACTCTAATTCAACTCTCTCCCTCTATCTCTCTCTCCGGTTCTCTCTGAATATTTGTGCCTGGTTATTTGTATGAGAAGTTTATTTTTAGCCATTTTCCTATCTAGCTGTCTACATACATATATCTTTGGGCAATATGTGATATCATTGGCAATGCCAAGTAAAGGACGGACCTTTTGGTTTTGCAAGGTTCAAACAGTATAGTTTGTGAGTTTACTTCAAGCGGACACAATTCAGATATTTTCTGGATCCGTTGATGGCCCTCTCAAGTTAGAATGTGTTTTTAAATCTTTTTTATGGTTGGAAAAAGAGCTATGCAACTGGAGCATAATGCCACAAGATTTAAGCACACTGTGTTAGAAATGCTTTTGGCCACATCCATATGGATGAGAACGCTTTTGTTTGATTTAATAATTGATCAAACATGAAAATATGCGATGCAAAGAAATCATGGCTTGGAATATGCATCACATTTACTGTTGGTCCATTAATAGTATTTTTATCCACCATTGGGGTTATCTTTGATAATTCAGCAGCAATTCTTGGTAAAAAGAAATCATGGCTTGGAATATGCATCACATTTACTGTTGGTCCATTAATATTATTTTTATCCACCATTGGGGATATCTGTGATAAGTCAGCAGCAATTCTTGGTAAGCCTCTGTCTCTGGTCTAATAATGCACGATCCTCCTTGCAGAGTTGTCCGTGATAAAAAGGAGCGACGGAGGAAATGGGCTGAAAAGTTGACACCAAGACTTGCTCAAGAGGATGAAAGCATTGAAGATGCGATGGAAATTGAGTCACAAGAAGAGTCCCATGATAACAAGGGAATGCTTCCAGATGAAGTAGTCAAGTTGCTAGCAGCCCGTGAGAAGTATATTATGTTACTCTCTCCACTTTTTCCTCGACTCAGGCTATGTTTTCATGCTTATGTTCGACCTAGAAATAGAGTTGCTTATTTGATTGTTATCTGCAGAAAAGTGTTCTCATCAGACTCTGAAGAAGAGAAACCAAAGAAAAAGACTACCTCAAAAAAGAAAAGAACAAAGAAATCAGGGTATGGTTTCCTCCATACATTTCGTGCCTGATAAACTATTGTTAAATTAGTATATATTGTGTCAACTTCATAACATCTGCTAAAACTAGGAGTAGCTTGAAGTGTCTGTTTTTCCTCGTCTTTGTGGTTGACAGGTTGGAGCCTATTATTTTAGAGGAGATACCATCTCCTCAGTGCTTGCAAAGTTCATTGGAGTTTCTGAAGAAACGAAAAATGCAGATTTCAAGATCATCTGCTGTTTTAAAAAATTCAGATAAAGCATTGCGCTTTCTCTCCAGTTCTCATCTCCTGGGAAATAAAAGATGATAAGTAATGTTTCTAGCATAGCTCTACTGCTCGATTTGGTGGTCATTGGAACGCTGCTTCAGCAATGTTTTGCTATCTTGTATTCTCGTTCAAAGAATCAACAAATTATTTACTTTACATAATGATGTTTGTTTCTTCATCATAAGGGGTTCTTTTACATTGGCACTTGAATCTTTTGAGTGCACATCGTACTATTATTAGCCTGATGAGAAACAAATTCATGGTAGCATATTTATTATATTTCATTTTTGTTGCAAGCTAATTCAACTTGTGATATCCTGCTTGTAAGGTAACATTCTGTGTGCCCTCAATAGGCCTGTCAATTGGGCTCTACGAGCCGAGCCGATCTAAGCTCGGGCTCAGCCCGAGTAACATCATATTGAGCTCGAGCTCGGGCTCAGCCCGAACGGGCTCACAAATGTTGAGCCCGAGCTCGGCTCTTATGAGCTCGGGCCATATTGAGCTCGAGCTCGGGCTCAGCCCGAACGGGCTCACAAATGTTGAGCCCGAGCTCGGCTCTTATGAGCTCGGGCCGAGCCCGAAATATGCATATTTATTTTTTATTGTTCTCACAAATTATTCTCTCACTACAAATTATGATTGCCTTCACAAATTAATGTCTTAATACTTGTCTAACAATGACTTTCAACTAATTTGCATATATTATTAAACAATATCTCTAGAAACTAAGCAAACGTCTATCTAAAAATCAACAAAAATAAATTACCATAGCAAAATAAAGTATTGTAGCAATATCTCAACCACATTAAATTTCAACCAAGACAAATCAACAAAAGTAGAGCACCAAACTACCAGAGTCTGAGAATTTATTGATCAAGAACCCTTCAAATGGACATTTAAACAGATATATATAATGCATTAAAATCTAATAATCGGTATGTCGTGCTTCAATATGAAGTAACTAGGAAAAGAGGAAGAATGATCCTATAACTCCGAAAATCAGTGAATTTTCAACGATGAAACTAGACACTAAAAGCACTAAAACACACCACGCACCGTGTTTGATGTATAGAGAATCAACCAAATTTCAAAAGATACACCACTCGAGTTTCTTTGATATAGTAAAGCGATTTAATATTTTGAATGCATATTAAATTATTAATACACAAAAAACAATCTTCTAATGTGCCCTAATAATAAATATTAATTTTTTAAAAAGATATTGGGCTAATACTAAAGTTTACTAATCACTTTACTAATCACCTTATAAGTTATATAATATAAGTATTAACCATTAAGTAATTGATAATTTTTTCTCTTCTCTTTCTAAATTTATGTTGAGAAGTGAAAAAATTATATTTTGTGAAATTAGTTAAATATATTAATTACGAAAGTGAATATGTAGAATATATTATTTTATAAAACTAAATATTTACTTTGGAATATTCTAAATTACAAGTGCAAAAATCAATTGGAAGACTATGCTAATATCTTATCTTCTTCTTTCATATGATTTATATTTCGTGTTAGTAAAGGTAATAATATTCATACCTCACTCATTTCATTTGTGTTAATACTTAATATCCTTAGAATTATGATAAGCTCAATAAGTAGTTACAATCTCATAAATAGACTCTATGATTGAATAGCATGCATATTGTTGCCAAATCTGCTAAGAATTAAAAGCTATTAAACCACATCGTCTTTTTTTAAAATATTATTTTAAAGTGTTAAAAGTGAAAACTTTACACACTAAATTTTTTTTGAAAGTGAAATATAAACAAATTTATTTATATCAAAACACATAAAATTTTTAATCTATATAGTTATGATGACATTAATATAGTATTATACATAAAAAAATTCTATTATATCAAGAAATTATAATATATAATTATAAATTATTATTAGATATATGATCGGGCCGAGCTTATAACGGGCTGAGCTTAGCTAAGCCCGAGCTCGGCCCGATTCACAAACGAGCTGAAAATTCAGGCTCTAACCCGACTCACTTTAAGCTCAAAAAAGCTCATCTCAAAAACGAGCTGAGCTGCTGAGGCTCGAGCTAGCTTTGACCCAATTGACAGTCCTAGCCCTCAACCCATTTCACAGGTAGCCTCTTAAGCCGCAAATGGTTCTAGTGGCAAGAGAAAATTTCTTAACCTTTTTGTGATGATTATCTCGGTTATAAGTAGGTCGTCACTTTAACGTCTGTAAGAAAAAATATTGGACTTGAAGCTTATTTGAAGTAAGCATTATAACTGACACCTCTCAGTTCTCATTTTTGAGTTATTTAATCATATCTTTTCTCTTTTTGTCTGTTCTGTTAAACTTCTCGGTGCAATGGGGATTTTCTAGACACAAAATAAAGGTTTACCATCATATTTAGTGGAGCTCGTTATAAAATTGTCTCGTGTGAAGAACCGGACGGAGACATTTCCAATGCCTCTTAATTTACTCAAAAGTTGCAAAATAAGACGGGTTTATTCAAAACGGTCTTATTTTTTAAAAAGGAAACTAAAATGGTCATTTTTTGTGAGATAAAGTTGTTTATGGTCATAATTCTATTGGGGAATAATAATGTTTTTTTAAATGGTGTCATTGCGGGCAGGGCAATTATAGGGTGTGATTGGATAGAGTTTGGTTTTGAAATTTTTTGTTTTGGGTTTCGGGAGAGAGAATTTTTTGTGAGATAAAAAGTGAGATGTGAGATGAGAAATTGCATTGGGTTCCGTGTGGAACCCAATCCAAGTACACACATAATAAGGATAAACGGATAACGTCAAAATAGTTAGTGTTATTACCTTTCAAATGGTATTTTCAAAAGGCAGCTAACATTGTTAATGGTGTTATTGCCAATGGATGCAAAATATGCAATTGCTAATAGCGTTATTGTAGCTCTAATTCTGAGGCTCAAATCTTGGTCAATGACGCCAACTAAAATAGTATTATGGTGTTATGATTATAAACGGTTGTATCTTACAAAATATAATTATTTTAATTGTATTTTTTAAAAAATAAGGTTAATAAAATATAGTTGTAGATATTCTGTAATAATTTTAATCATATTTTTTTAAAAACAAGGCTAATAAGATATAGCTATAAAGAGATTTTCTAATAACGCTAACTAAAATGGTGTTAAACGTTGTACTCATAAAACATGATCATTTTAGTCATTTTTTAAAAACAAGGCCAATAAGACGTACCTGTAGGAGAGATTTAAAGAGGATTTCATTCGTCCGCAGACGCTCGTAGAGTTGTTTGATTCGAGGGCAATTGGTATTTTAGTAAGGGAAACAAGGCTTTGTAGCATCACCAGTCACCACAGGAGCTTTTCCGCACTTCTTTTCACGTTAGAAGATGTCATTATTGCCACCGGTGCATACATCTTTAGCCATTTCCTTCAAGCCGAGGGATGATCCTTACCTGGTGTGCATGCAGCGCAGGCGGAGGATGTGGAGGAGGCGGTGGATTTCTCTTTATTTCTTTGCTTTCTAGTGTGCATTTACGTTTTAACTATTGGCGAATTGGATATTTGGAAGTTTATTAAACAAAAAAAATTTCCCCAAAAAAGAAGAAGAAAACCCAGGGCAAACAAACTCCGATAGAATTTCTCAGCGCAGCAGAGTGAAGGTCTCTGTTGCGTGTGCCAAACGAGGCAGGTGTTTGTTTTTTCTTTCGGTAGGGCTTTTCAAATTAACAAACCCATCATCGTCTTGATTTATCATGCAAGATTTACCGAGAAAAGCTAAAGAACTTAAAATAAAAGTGCTGCTTGGATAAGCTTTTATTTACTAATCCAATTTGTTGGAATCCATTCGATTCTTCAGCCGAACAGAAGGAGGGCGCTCATAATACATCGGCATGTAGTGTTTAGTACATTACAGCCCACGACAAGCCAAGTAGATATTCAGGTCATCTAAGATTTGGAAATTCTCAATTTCTTGGCCTTGCGGTTTTGACTTTGAAGCATTTTCACGAACTGCCTCTCATGCAGACATTCCATGAGTTCGGTCTCAAGGGGAGGAGAAAGCATCGCCCTGCTCCAGCCACTTGTACTCGTAATAATCTTCGAGGGTGGCATTAGGCGGCGAATTGCCCAGCAGAGTCTGGAGAGTGTTGCGGACCTTGTTCATGGACTTGTGGAGACGAATGCGTCGAAGAACGATTTCTCTGTCAAGACTTTCAGAGGCTCGGCGAGTTGATGATGATGATGATGATGGCTTCAAGTAGAGTTGGCTGGTAACTGAGTTGTCACCAGACTCGGTGTATTCTCTGCCGTTTGAAAGACTCGATTTCTGGGTGGGCTCAGAAGTAGAGGGCGGACTCTTGGAGATCATGAAAGCCATTTATTTTGTTGAGGATACATGGACTCAAGTATTTATAGACAAGTTTTGCGGTGGTTTCTGTGTGCTTCATTGGGATTTCTTTTAAGTTAAGCAGCTCACTGAATAAGCTTTGAATAACGTAAGGTCCACAGAATTTGTTTGTTTAAAGCTAGTGGTTTCAGTCCCCCTCGGATTTCTATAGACGACTGCTACCGCTGAAAATGAGATTACTGCACCGAGTTTTTTTTTTAATTATAAATATGTACCGAATTGCGGCAAACTGTAAAATCAAATCGAATTAAATACTAATTCAGTGTATACCATGAAATTGTTCGATCAAACATAACGAATTTTTGTCAAATTTAGTGTTTTTTTTTTTAAAGTTTTGGTCAGACAACATACGACTCAAGTTGCAATTGTCAAAATTTGTATGTTTCTTTTTTGGTCAAAATTCGAAGAATCCGTATGTCTTGGCAAACATATGAATTTTGACCCAAAATATAATAAGATTTCTCAACATTTAAAAGGTTCATTATCCGGGAAGAACCGCGAAATATTAGAGGAGCAAAGCACACAATTGAGGAATTGTTTGTGTTGTGCAAAAGTCTTTTACGATAAGTAGTATGGTATAGTGTAGCGATAGAGATGATGATCTGTCAATCCCATTATTGTGATCATTTCGAAGGAAGGATGAAATGAAATGAACCCATCTCATCTGAACCTTTGAGTACTGAAAATCATGGGCCCACTCGACTTTGTTTCTGATAGCAGTGAAATAGTACTTCCAAGCAAGAATTACTTGTATGTATATCCACAATGGAAAACAATGGGCGCTCTGGAGTGGTTCAAGTCCAAACCAATGGCGTCGTGACGACCGTAGGAAAGGGATACTCGACAAACTAGGCTCCAGCATTCATCTTTGGGGGGCCTAAAAAGACAGAGAGTCCAGCACTGGCTGGGGACGAATTATTCCAAGGCGCAGCAAGTGAAACACAAGAAATCATTCATTCATTTTCTTTTTTTGAATTATTGATGACATTATTCAGAAAAAAAAAGAAAAAAGAATTACTGATGACATTTTACTTATTGAGGGATGATGTCGTGAAAATTCCAATCCTTCAAAATATGACATCATGTGAATTTCAATTCTCAAAAGGAGCTTTTTTTTTTCTTGGGCTGACTAATTGTTCAGTGATCCATGTCATCATCAGAGAAGGAAACATCATATGCAGTTCCACCCGTCAGGGGGGAGGAGTTTGGGGCAATGTACCCAATTTTTCCACAGTTTTAACCCATTTAGCCAAGTCTATGGGCTCCCTGTCACAATCTCTACGAACAAATGCAGCTTACAATTGAGTGCAAAATATGGCAATAGTGTCAATTAAGTGCGTGCTTCGATTAGTGTTTAAACAAAAAATATTTTATTTTTCTCACTTTGAACTCTACTTCTCTTTTTATAAATCATTCACTTTTATAATTTTCAATACAACTCAACTAAAAAAAATTAATTCAATATCACTCTAAGTACTCAAAAGAAAAAATATCAATTCTAAAATTTGAAATAAAAATTATCAATTTGATCCTCTGTCTAAAACTATTGATAAACTAACCATTTTGCAAGTTGTTGACTATAAAAAGATAATTTAGTGAAAAACTTCATGAAGGAAAGAAAATTCATACAGCACAAAACTCTACATGTAGATAATTTAAGATCTATGTACAGAATGTTCTGGGAATTATTTTCTTTGAGTGATATTGAAACAGCAAAGTTTTTTCTAAATTATATTCCGTTCAAAATTAAATGTCTTATTTTTTACTTGAAAAAAATTTAAGGGGAGTATATTAATTATAAATAAATTACTATAGCATTTTTATTAATTGAAGAGGTTAATGATAAACTCAGATATTAGTGAAGTTTAAACTTTTTAAATTTAAATTAAGAAAATCAACAAGGTTGGTGGTGAGGTAGAGTTTAATTATCTTAAATTAAGGAAGTTAATATTAAAAATTTAAATAAAATATATAACTATTTAAAAAAAATAAACGTTTAATTCTGAACATTCTAAAAATAAAATATGAGCATTCAAGCTATGTTTAGATTGCATTTTGTCACACTAAACACACAATTGATTCACACTTCTTCTACTTCAAAAAAAATTTACTTTTACAAAACTTAAGACAAAAATTCTCCTAACCAAACACATTTATTATGTTAGCAGCTTGTGGGAAAAGGTCGAAATTCGCTTTCTTTGATCTCAACTTACAATTAATTAAGACCACATTGTGTTAGTTTTCGATTTCTAGGGACCATAGTAGCATAGTTCTATTTTTAAGAACTTATAATATAAGATTTTTTAATATTTTTTATATAAATTAAAAAATAAAAATATTTTTATTATATCTTAATTAATTAAATTTATTTTCTATTAATATGAGTTATAATAAAAGATATAAAAAATAATTTAAAAAATTTTTAATTTTACAAAAAAGCCAAATATTATGAAAAAAATAGTTCAAAAAAACTTATATTTGAAATAGGAGAGGTGAGAATGTTTTATTTGTAAGGGACACAAAGTCCTCGGAACTGATTTGTTGTTAACCTTTTTATATAGTACTAAGCCTGTCCTACATTAGAGATTCTTTTGTGGTCCATGAACATGAATATCTCTTCCAGTAATAGATCTTACAAGAGATAGCGGTGTGCATGCATGGAACCGACCAAGCAGTTTTGAGTACTTCTCTCCACTCTCTTTTAACACATCAAGGGAAGATGATGATAACTGGGCACCGGCTTTTCACTTGGTAAAGTGTGGTCTCAACGATTTTAACTATTACATTGCTTCCCTTTCAACACTACAAAAGAATGCTTCATTTGTTTTCCATCATCCTACACTCGCATTTCGCGTTCCCTCTAAATTCTACACATATTTTGATTAAGAAAGATCACAGATATTTACATTTTATTCCTTATCATTCTCGAGAAAACTCAACAGAAATCCACTAACCACCCTTCTTGCTATAGGATTAGGAATACAGCGACACAAGCGTCCATCAACATAGGCAACTATGCCTGACAATATGAACTTCCCAATTCCCCATCTCCAAGTAAGCGTCGGCTTTTGCTCCTTGCCACCGGATGCGAGGACAAGAGCCTTTTCATTACTGGACTCCAATTTTTCCTTCAATTTCACTCTCTTCATAATCTTCCCAGCTTGCCTTCTTAGTGCACGTATTGCAAAACTCACAAAAAGGTGTTCGCACAAAGTCAGCACCGTGGGTCCAATTCTCCATTCCTGAAATAGTAACAGAAAAAGATTGCTCGCATCAATTAGGAGTAGACAAAATAACTTCTAGAAGAAAACGAGATCACAGAACCAACATTTTCAGTTAGATCTGCATTTCTTATGTCCATAGACAGGTAACCATGTCCCAAAAATTGGAAGAAATTTTCAAACTAATTCCTAAAAATCAACAGCGAATCTTTTGTAAACAAAGTTCCTACTTACAAAAAAATTTGTACACAAAGTTCCAAATATATGATCTTCTTTCATCAGTTTCTTTAGAACCCCAAAACAAAGTGATGCAGGAAGCACTTGATATAAGATAAACTTACACGTTCCCCTCGGATTTGACGTAAAGAATGTGAAGCAGCAGAAGAATCTCCCTTCAACAATGCTTTGCTTATAAGAAAGCCTTTTACACGTTCCATTATTTCATTAATAAGGGAACTGTTTGGAGGCAGGTTCTTCAGTATGACCTGAAAGAGGCAGGTCATAAAAGAGGACTGCCAATTATTTTCTAATAGAATCAAGAAGAAATATAAATCCTAAAGACACTAATCAAACCAGTGGAACTGCATTTGAATTTGATGTTTCACCTGGAGATCAGAATCTTAAGTAAGCTATAGTCATTACAACTGCTAGCAAACATATTGAATGCTGAAAAAGAAGAAGTGAAGTTACCTGGTTATCAACTACTCTCACTCTCAGATATTCTTGTTTGTATAAGGTATCCAGAAGGGCTTGCAAGTATCCTTCGATGTATAACTACAAGATGCAGCCAGATAATAAAAACACAATTTAAATTGAGACGTTAATTGCTAAATCTAAAAATTAAAATATAGAATGTTAGAACAACACGAAAAATACAACTAAACAATGAATTCTGGTTGCTTTTTCTGACCTTGTTTGTCTTAGTAAATTAATTAAAAAAAAAAACTTGTATAGAGAAGACTTAAAAGTCATCATAAAGAGAATAGGGTATAGACATAAAGCATCAACTTGATACATTTTTTGGGGAATAAGAATTTACCTCATCAACCCCAGGAGTTCGATCCAACCTGATTTTCCGATCTGGGCCACCTTCCATAATAGCACTTCCCAAGAATGATGGTTCCATTGCCAATTTTAATATTCCTTGATGAAATCCATGGACCTGTGGGAAGATCAGGATATCGTCCACTTGTTCATAATCAAAATCAATACAAGATAACATAACCCGTATGATTGTGTAAGGGGTGAATTTTACCATTCCATTGAAACCACTGGCTTCAGCTCCCTTCAGAACCGAGTCTGATACTTCTGTAATAGCAGCAAATACTATATTTGACCCTGCCATTTTTACCTGGAAATAACTTCTTGTGAGATTCAATTTGCAACTAAATGGGAACTGAAGCCAAAAATAAATGAATCTCACTGTTTTTCCTAGATCACCAAAATATCGCTTTGTACCAGAGAATCCTTTACCGTCGATGCATTTACTGATGAGTTTGAATGTACCTATCTCAAAAATGGAAACATTGAGCAACAATTACAATGAGATTAGCAACTGACACGGATTCAAGTCAACATGGACCTAAGCAACATGGTGCAGAAGCAGTCACAATGAGAACAGTGTGCAGTATCAGCAATAAAATAACAACAGAAGGCCGAAGGATGTTATAAAGAAACTGCTAAAATAATATACTTTTTCATCCATTCAGAAATTATAGATAGCATTGTGTCCAAGGTAAACCCATATTTTTCTTGCTGAAATATGCGCCAAGATTAAGAAGTTGCACCAAACAAAGATGATACTACAAGAAAATAGGAATGAGGATCCTGTTTGCACACCCCATATATGTTGCAGAGACTCATGCTTCTTTTTAATGTATATAAATACAAACTGGTGCATGAGAGAGTGGGAAAGAGAGATACCCATTGTGAGACCCGGAAAATTGAGCAGGCTGGTTGAAGGATCAAAGAATACATCCAGAGAGGACGAAGCAAAGTCATCAAAAATAGATGCAAAAGCTGGTGGAAGCAATGGGCTTCCCTTTGCTATATATATTGCTCTTAGTGCATACCTGGAAGAATATAAATATTTTTTAAAAACAAATAGATTTAAAGACCCTATATGAAAAAGCACGATAGCCCTACCATGAGTAATGTTGGGCACATTTAATAGACAACTGGCGCAAGGTTATCAGTGCATGTGTGACCAGGACACCATTGAGCTCCACGGACATTTTTGTAATGGGTGGTATCTGGAGCAACATAGCCATTTAGAATAAAGAGAGATAGATCAGTTAGTTCATGTAACAAATATAATAAGTGGGGGAAAGGAAACTTTTCTACTAGACCTTTATAACACTATGAAGCAAAGACCTCAGCATCTCCTGGGTAGAACTGTAACTGGCATAAGAGTCCCTTGGGAGAAAGCTAGCCACCATCTTTAACGACATTGAGAAGCATGTGTGAAATAAAGGTATGAAACTAAAAGTTATTGAGCCAAGTAAAATCAAATTTCAAACCTTAATAGGATGGATCTCAAAATGGTCAAAGTAGTACTGTTGACTTGGAGCATTAGGATCACTCAATGATGTTCTCCAAAATGGTACAATTCTCATTAGTGTCTCCTCATCGAGGTTCAAGTCAAGTGGCTGCAAAAGAACAAGGTCGCATGACCCAATTGGCAATTAAAACAAACAGTTAAGAGCCAAGGACCATATTTAGAGATATGCCACTTTGAAGGCAGAAGATTACACGAACATAGAAGCAAAGAACCATCTAAAGATGACATATATTGTTTTGCGTACCTGCAAAATAATTGATAAGTACTTGATTTGCTTAACCATAGAACTTGAAGAAAGTAGAACAAGCACTACTCGAAGTGTTTTATCATTGGGATTGTAGTAATCAGATTGATGCCTGCGAAGCACTGCTGAAAAGGGAGCTCCAACCCACTTCTGATCCGCTGCCAATGACTAGGTATCAGGAATGAAAAGGCATTAGTGGTGTGCTGTAAGTTACGTCAATAAAAACACAGTTCTAACAAAAGAAGACATTTTTGAGGTACATAAACATCCAAAACATAATTATTCTTTTGGAAAAAAATACTAACCTGAATACTGATTTGACTGCTTTTATGCTGATAAGTGAACACAGAGTACATATCAATGCCTTCAAGCCTTGTGCTTATGATTGGCATATAGATGGATGTTTCACCCAACTCTTTCTCCTTCAGTAGGTTATAAATCAAATTAGGTACAAGGGAAAATGAACTGAAACTCCAATTTTCCAAATAATTAAATGCCAGGAAGCAACAAATTGCAGTTCAAATCTAGATAACTTTGACCCAACATTCTTATAAATCTAAGCCAGCTGGAAGCCATATTTCTAAATGCTGCAATCCCTTTCTAAGAAGATACTAACTGATATTCATCTCTTAGAGCCACATAAGCAATCATGCAAGCAATTTGGAGAAGATGACTGATCATTGCAGTTGGCACATCTATTTGGAAAAATATTAATTAGAATATAAAAATATGCATATTGGCAGTCATATTAGTACATAATTCACCTTTTTCATCAAACCAAGATTTCATACTGGAAATATTTACCTGCATTTCAGGTGAAAAAGAAAGAGCCACTAGAACAACTTAACAAATTGTACAAAAATTATATAAGTAGAAATGTCCCAATAACTTTGTTAACTAAAACTTTCTAAAACAATGTTTAAGCTTAGACCTGATTGTACCGCAGGGGGGTTTTGGGGGGGTGGCAGACTACCACATGCTGAGGTTCTGAAGTCCTTAGGGGAAAAGATTTGAGAAATCATAACCAACTTTTAGGAAAATTATAGGTTTACTTGATAAAAATAAGAAAGTTCATTAGTGAAAAGAAGATATACAGTAAGACGATGATGAGTCCTGAAGAAAGTAACACCGGAAGTTATGACCAGCTATATGCGCCCCCTGTAACTATATCTGCTCTCTGTAAAAGCAGATGCTAGGATCCGAACCTAAGAAGGAAAAGAATATATACTCTACCTAAGTACTTGACATGCAGTGATCTTTAGAAGGCCATTTATTCATTTTTCTATCCCAATGCCCCCCTGCCCCCACCCCACCAAAAAAAAAAAGGGGGGGGGGGACTCTGAACATTGCCATAGAATTTTCTCCCTTTGGATTCTATAGTGGGAAAATAGAAGTATTAACTTTACAAGTGCTAGTTGCAGAAATCACACATATAACATAGCACTGGTAGAATTACCAAGATCCATGGCTCCATAATTCTAATATGTGAATATGAAAGTGAGCAATTTGAACTAGCAAACATGACGCTTAACAATATTAAGGTGGTATAAGGATTTGATGATCCAAACTGACCTGCTTAGAATATTCTAGCAACTGCAGAGAGAAATAGGAGATTCTGAATCGCATCTTTGAAGTGGAGTGAAGCGAAGTATCCCATTTGCGACGATCCGAGAATTCACATATTCTGAGAACACGAGTGAGACCTTCTGCAAATACTTCATAACCCAAATTCACTGTCCCTGTGCCAATTAATTGACTAGAATTTGTTGTATCCTTGTGTCCTGGTTTCTTATCTAACAGTAAGAACCCCATCCCTCTTTGTTGCTTGGTCTTATAAAATGGTTTCCATGCACGTACTTTATCCAAATTGATTTCGCGGAATAGGTGGATATCTGCAAGATGAGAGATAAATTGCTAGTCATGCCGAAAAGGAAAAAAGATCAGAATTTCTAGTAGCTGGCTAATTACAAAACCCAGAGTGAGAGAGCTTTCAAAAGCATGATATACAACACACTTGGCTGACAAAAGGAACACTCTAAAAGTTGATAGACAAAATCAAGAAACCACTATCATCCAAGATTTACGGATTAGCATCGACTTTGGCATATAGGATTATAATATTGGTCGACATTCACATCCAGATACTGTACAAATAAACATTTACAGTTTCAAGACACAGTTCCAACGGGTTAGGAACAATGTAAAGCAAAGACCCACCGACAGTACACCAGACAACCACCCCTCAGTTGTCATATTGAAATACATACAACTAAGTGTAAAAGTCAAGCTCCAAATAAGATTGAGTCATTGACAATTTCCATGATGCAAAAAGGCAAATCCTAAAAGAAACCTTCAACCAATAAGATAATATTAATATTCACTTCCTCAAAGCTGTGCATAAATCTGTATGTAAACATCAAAACTGTGTAATGATAAAAAATCCTTCAGCAAAAATCAGTACTTTTATAATCTATTAACTGATATTTTACCACATTTCAAAAATTTCACAGCCACAAAGTATTTCTGGAATATCAAAAAAATGTAAATCATAATAAAAGGCATAGTAAAACAAAAAGTTACAAGCAGAGCAAAAGCTACCATCTATTTGGACAAGCAACTTATGAGGAAGAGTCAGATCATCCCAAACATAGTTAATATTGCATCCAGATCCCAAAGTATCAGGCTCTGATGAACCCTGGAAATTGTCGAACAATGAGCAAAGAATGACTTAATAGGTGGGCATCAAAAGAATCCACTGATAAAATGAAAGACTAGTATCAACCTTTTGATAGTAAGTTATTGGAGCATCTCGCAAGCAATTCTCAATCCGATAAGGTAGGTCCACATTAGGTGGCTTGTAAAAATGCAGGACAAGAGTAGAATCTTCTTCTACCACATGAACAGTAGAAAATTCACACAATCTTGGATTGCAGGATGTTATGGAATCTGATTGCCTCACAGGATGTTCTATTTTCCTGAATTTCAGAAAAAATTGTCCGAGAGATGCAACACATACTGGACCTGACCAACCAAAGTTGGAATCATTTGGCTGGAACTGAACATACAGAAGTGGATCATCTAGAGGTTTTGTATGTTTTCTGACAAGCTTCTCAAAAATAGTCATCTCTTTCTTCTTTGTTGATAGTTTCTGCAACTTTAGAGCCGTTCTCTGTTTACTGTTGATGGTGGTAACCCCTTCCATGTCATCCTTCCCCCAAAAGAAAGAATAAGAGAAACCAGAAGAAAAGTCAACTTCAGGATCAGCAACTAACATGAAGAGGCACAGAGATGCAAGAATAACAGCAGACCTCTAAATAGCATTGACGAATGTTGATGATTTCCCCTGATTGGTTCAAGATAACATGCCGTGGCTTTATATATATCATATGTGATGGGTCTGATTTACTGAAAGATGGCTTCAAAGAAACCCCTAACTTTGTAATATTCGTAACTCCAGGTTTTTCTTCCACTTCCAGGTCTATCTCTGTGAGGCCTGTCAAAGCATCCAAGTCCAACAATGCTTCAGATGCTTTCTCCTCTGCCAACTTAAGACATGCCTTGTGGCATCTGGAATAGGAAGGAAATATATAATCTTTGTATGTACTTATTTAACCTATAGACATACAAAGACTAGTAAGGATGTCAGGAAAAGGTAAACAGTTACGTGATTTTCTTAATCCACAAAAATGTTGAACCGCAGTGACACAGTTCCAATACCGTTTCAGGTAAAAACATTTGGATATTGTAGGGCAACTTAGGGTAACTGAAAACTTATACATGAACAGAAGGTAGAAATATAAAGATCTGCATTATATATGGGAAAGATATGAAGCAATATCATGCTTGAGAGATGTCTTGTGAATAACCATAAAGCTTGGAGCTACAAACTGATACAGCTTAAAAATTCAAACAGCATTTGAGCAAAAATAAGAAGTCCATTAAATCTTATATGGATAGAACACCTTATCCCTCTCTCCCTTGTCTTGTTTTCCTCAAAGCTAAAACCCAAAGACCTGTTGTCAATGCAAGTTAAAACAACCACTAAAACTCAGCGACCATGGTTTTCATCTTTGTGGTGGTTTTGCATTCACATTTTCAATGATCAGATTTGAAGTTAATCTTCAGAGCATTTTTGTACTCCCTCCGTTTCAATTTTAAATGTCATTTTAGAAATTTTCACGCACATTAAGACACTAATTAAACTGACTAATTTATCCTTATGACACTTATTTTGCAACAAAATAAAATATTTACAGTGACACTTCTATTGAAACGGAGGAACTATTTCTTTTCCTCTTCTCTCTTGTCCTCTTTCTGCACACCACCAACATGCCGCACCCATCCCCCAAGAGTATCATATTGATACAGGTCCCTTCAAACAAGGCACCAAGTCCTTGTAAGACAGGTTACAACAATGGCTACCAACCCCCACGCCCAACCACACACACATATATTATACACATGCATATAGAAACCAATTCATTATGCAAAAAGGAAATTAGATTGCAGATCAGATTTACGATGCTGAATAAAAGTATATTTCAATGTGAAAAGGAGAAAATTACTTCATAAACCATGATTGTGTTGATTTTGGGGGCAAATAAACACCGAATGCTGGAAGAATTCTTGAACGAAGCTTCTCCACTTCAACTCTGCTTATGTCAATACAATTCATCACATGCTCAATGACAACCAAATAAAAGAAGGCACATAATATAGCAAAGGATACATGACAACCTAGACACAGGTTTAAGATTGCCTCCAATGCAAATCAAAGAGGAATTTGTATCATTTCGTAAAGTGTAAGGTGTGAAAACAGCAGCCTGCAAACAGATACCAAAAATAAGAACCCCCCATTGATAGCAGTTACAAGTCAAAGAAGAAGTTGGATAACTACCTCCAGTGTGCCTCTCTGTCCCCGAGACAATCTTATGAATGCAAAATATTTTCCACCGCCAAAATCCAACTCAATGTCCAAATAATGAGCATTATCGTTTTGCTTTTTTAATTTTTTAACCCACTCACTGCTGTTGACTGGCTTGCAGCTTGAACCAAATGCAGTCAGTGTGACCATAAAGAATATAGTTGCTGGGTTAGCATACAAATTAACAGCTGCTCCACATGGAATAGTTGCCTCACAGCGAATGTTATCAAATTCCATATTGACCTGTGGATCTGCACCAGAGCATTAGTCCAAAATAACCACGTGTACATATTCTAAAGATATATGTTGTCAATACCTGCATCAGTTAAATTCACATGTATCTCTGTCTGTAACAAATTAGAGACACAGACTGTAGGAAGGAGATAGATTTCCTTCTGCTCTTGCAAAGCAATGGGTGGGTTCTTATTTGGTGGAGCATATCCAAAGTTATCAGGATGAATGATGGGTACATCTTTCCTGATGCTCTGAATCAGAAAATATATATTACCAGTACGTCCACCTTCAAGTTTGAGAGTACAATGAGCAGTGCCAATAACGCATTTTGACGATTCAATAGAAAATGCTGTCCGGACTTGGTAACTCAATTTCTCAAACAGACTGGACAATTGCACGGGCTTCCCCCCTTTAAGATCGTCAGACCATTCCACTGATAAAACCTTACAACTTAGCAGTGCATCTGTAATTTTAGGTCTAAAAGAAAATAAAAAGTTTCCTGCAAATAGATACTGAACCCTGTGAATTTCTACTCTTGTTCAGACAAAAACAATCCACTTATGATTCCTACCAAGTAAATATTAATCTAGAAGGGATCAAATTATCACCAGGTAGGGAGTTATCTAACCAGACCAGTCTTGTAAAAAATATCCATTTTTTCTATGATTTCAGTCGCATCATTGATCACCAATGCATCTAAAGTCCAATAGAAGATACACTTTATTTAGAAATTTACTAAATCGTCCAGATTTGGTGACCTCGTTAAAGAGGATACCTCATATTTATTTATGCCTTCTATTACACTCTTGGTTTATACTTTAGTTACTTGGATGAATCCATTAATTTACAAAAAATGAGGAAAACATAACACAAACAACAAAGTAGTACACTACAGACCTAAAGAAGTAATAGTCATAGATGGATTCATCTACAATGGCAAAGGATTTGAAAGCTAGACTTATAGGACCCAGTATGATACATTATAAATTTAATAAGAAAAGCATTCCATTCATTCATCATGCAGTTATTTAATTTTGTTGTAAGTGTACTTTTCACCTTTCCTTTTACTTTAACTAGTGCAAAAATAATAATAATAATAATAATAATAATAATGGAGAAAAAAACTCAAATTCATACCAACACTTAAAGACATCAATGCCTTTTTTAATCCACCAGACAAGTTAGTGGCACCAAAAGCAGCTATAGAATCATCGACAGAATCCCTAGCTTCCAGCACTAAAGAAGCAAGGTCAGTTTCCCTTTGCTGTGGCCGTTGAAAACGCAACTCCACAGAGAAATCAGTTTCATTATGTATTCTTAACAAAGGAGAAACAGTGATTGACAAGCCCTCCTGCAGAGACCAGACAAGAGAAAGGAAACAAAAAAAAGTGGTTGGAATGCATTTTAAGCATGTAGCAGATCCTGTACTGCTTGCAATGACCTGGAAAATACCTCAGTCCTCCTTGAAACATCAACCACGATAAATGGACCAGGGGAAGTCTTTGATTCTGATCAATAGAAAGAGAGAGAGCATTAAACCAGCTTTGTACTATCACCAGTACTGAGATCTAAAAGCCACAAACTGTAAAGATTTAGCATGACAATCTCCATGTATGCTACAAGTCATTCCTCATACCCACAAAACAATTTGGAAATTTTATAATGCTGACGAACTTTAAAAATCTTTGTCCTCTTTCTGGTTATCTTAGCTTGTTAATCCAAACGTCAAGATTTCATACTTTTCCCTACTAATACTGAATTCGTGAACAAATCTCTAGAAGAAAGAAGCTTATACAAAATATCATTCCCACTGGTTAACATTTTGTAAAATCTCATACATAATATGCCTTCTAGGGAGATATTAAGAGATTTTGACTAATTTATCATTTAAATTCCAAATAATTGCTTTTGCAACAGTAAAATAATCTATAATGTGAAAAGAGAGAGTGGTCACCTTGTGATGAAACTACACGTGTCCGCCAAGCAAATGCCCGGGCTTCCAGAAGGGAAAGATGAAGTAGAGATGAAGATAGTGCTCCTTGGTCTGCAAGCCGGATCGAAAAAACTGATGCTTCAGGAGGTTGATTTGCTAAAGCTAAATGCCTGTTAACCATATTAATTAGAGTTTAAAAAAACTAGCAGATAGAAAGGCATTTCGATGAAAACATCATAAAATAACTAATGATATAGATGAGAATTCCCACCAAAGTTCAAGTTTCAAATGGATTACCACTGTCTCTCTCTTGAAAAGGAAACACATATGTTAATTTAGAAAGACAGGCTTCTCATTTTCCAGAAAATTTACTTGGAAAAGCATCAAGTTACTTGGCATGGAATACTGACATTAAGAATTGCTCACAAACTGCGAAGACTCAAATTTTAACAAGGGAATTTTCCAGTTGACTGGCTAATGAATTCTCAATTAAAGAAAGAGAAAAATTTAAAAAGAAACCCAAAGAGATTATTAAAAAAAAAAGGACTTTCTACAGAAATACCTGAGGAATATAGTAGTCCTTTGTCGGCCAGCTACTGATGCATACTGGTTATCAAAGAACTGACAATGAAGGGTTAAGCCTGACTGGTTTTCAATCTGTATCAAAATCACCAATTTAAAATCTTTGATATACATAATAAATAAAGGATGGAAAACTCAAAACATGGTGGTTCCATTCAAGCCACTAGCATGACAAAAGTCCAAAGGAAAAAGAAGCTGATTATGCAGTAAGGGGAATGACAACTTTTATTTCGTGATTAAATCAATCCGATTGATAACTTCAAATATGTGCAGAGCATATGCATAAGCAATCAAAAGAGATTTAGGTAGATATCAGATCAGACAACTACAGAAGAAGAAAGGAGACAGATTTGCTTATAGACCTAATAATATGTATAAGTTCACAAAAATTCAAGATGCGAGATGCAACAACAGAACCGTTTCTTCTTTTTATTATTTATTATTTTTAGGGGTGGGGAATGTGTATGAGATAATTCACATATATTGGTTAGGCAAGAGTCCAGAACCTTGCAGCAATTGGCCAGGATTGCTGACTTTCTTACTGCAAATGGACCGGCCAACTTCAACTTCCCAATAATAAACAGAAGGATGTCCAGTGAAAGCTCAGTCAACGATATGCCCAACTGCCAATTATGGATGTGCATTAGACATCTTGAGAGCCAAAAACAATATTGAAAGAACAGCCTTGAAATCTAACCTCTTTGATTCTAGCATGTATATGACCACGCACACCAGGAAAATCATTTTCCAAGCCCTGAACAAGAAACCTAAAGCGGTAGAAAATGCTAATATCAAGTGGATGGACTAATTCTCTCCTGCAATTACATGAAACAAAGAGAGAACAATGAGAAAACATTTTCTAAAAATAGATATGATGTACTTTCCTGGTACAAGAAAAAAATAAAACAGAAACTAGTGAAAATGAAATGAACTTATGTTAGTACAAAAGCACTCACCATAGGTTCCTCTGAGCATCAAAGTGATGCAGCATAACCTCTAGTTTACACATAAACCTAGCTTTAGTGTTTAAGATCTGAGCAATGACCTCAGTAGAACCCACAGATCCTTGGAGGAATGGGAACTTTTCCTTTGTATCCGCTAGTTCATGAACAATTGTCAGTGTAGCCTTGTTTATTAAAATAGTGACTCCCTGTACCTTTGTGGGATTTCTCAAACCTCTTTCCTCAGCTACCTGTGAATTGCATGGAAAACCATTTCTGAGGGCTCCACCTGAGCAGCTGTCGTGAAGCAAAGAATTACCAGCTGGAATAAAGTCATGAAACATTTTCAATTTAAAGGGATTTCCGGGCTTGGTGACAAATTCCAAAACACCATCAATGAAGGCTACTGCTTGGTCATTCTTCTTATTAACTAGATAAAATGTATTTTTAGCCAGTGGGTGGTAAGATTCCCACTCAGAATCACCATCATAGGCCTCAGGTCTATAAGGAAGTAGAGTCCAAAATGTCCACGCACTATCAGAAGAACCTGAGATGTCAACAAAATCAGATCTTGGCCGGGAGTTCAATCTCAAAGGTCGTCCAGACTCATCTTTAGCCTGTAATGAAATCAAGGAGATATACTGAACTTGTGGCTTCCATATCCCTTGATTGTGATGCTTTACCTGAACACAAGTGTGATGACCAATCATGACATGCTGATGAAAAAGATGTGTTCTAATGACATCATAATGCATCAAAAATTGTCCAAAGCTTCTTTTGGCAGAGATGCTCAGATGCACTTTTTAAAACTTTTTTGTAAATGAAAAATACAATAATACCATGTAGCCAAAAATGCAAGAAAAACCATACAACTGTAACAAACTCCACACCCAACAGGGAAACAAAATATTGAAAGATTAAGCCAATCATCCATTCATCCTTCAGGACAGAAAAATAAAAGAAGTTTCAAAAGAAAGAGAGAGAGAGAGACTGTGTTCTATTGCTGTACAGGCTTCTCGTTTGCAACATACCTTACAGGCTTCTTGTTATAAACTATCATAGTTCACAAAGGACTCTTTAGGAAATTCTGGTAAACTGTTAGAACACTACACCTCAGAGTATTGAGAGAATATCTGAAAGAAGGGTGCAGCATATTGACTAAGCTCGGTAGCAAAACAGCTCTTTGACAAGATTAGGACAAGAACAAGACTGTTTTAGTAAAGTGACAGAAAAAAAGAAGCAATCAGTGTCCTGAACACAAGAAAATCCAAAACCTCATTTCAGCAATAAGATATGCAAGTATAAACCTGTAAGTCATGCTATTACTGTATCTGAAAAAGTACGGTACATTCAGGACAGGACTAAATGGCATCCATCCAAATATAAAATGTTTTTACACCAACTGGTAAAAGGCCATGCACTTCCAGTGTAAGTATGATACAGAAATCAGGCAGTAGTAAGATTCCAGCATCACCAAATTTGGTAAATATTAAGGCCACAACACGAAGGTCACTTCGTTTTTTTCCCCCTAAAAGATAAAATGACATAAAGGTCTGGTCATGCTTAAACAACGTAATTGGTGAATTGAAATGCACGACAAAAAGCTGCCCCCATGCATTCATAATGCAACCAGCATAACTCATCCAATGAAGGTCTGGAATATAAAAAATCTACAGTAGGCAAGTAACCATTCCAACACTGTCAGCACCTAATGAAATGGAACTCAAACAAACTATTTTTCTTCTAAGGAAACTGCCAAAAGCAAAAACAGAAATTTCCCTTACCCTGAAAAGAGACCTCTCTCCGACAAGCGAATAATGCATAGCACCAACTAAATCATACCCACTTCCTGAATCCTCAACTGCTATATACATGTGTTGATAGACATCTTCAATCGCAACAATGGTGCCTATACATGTGTTAAGTACTTCAAAGCTCTATATGCATCAAGTTTATTGGAAAGAAATATCTGCTGCAATAGCATAACAGAATTACCATCAGGAACTTTTTCCACCAAGCTTCCTTCAGATTCTTGATTTATGGGCAAATGACTACCGGTAATGTTGTTGGTTGTCCTTCCACCAACAACCCCAGACAAAGATTCAAGAGCAGAGAGAATTACCTGATCCAGTAAAGGATTAAGACACAACAATTATGAAGATAGCAACATTATACACCTCCCAACTGCAAGTCATTGACAAACTATACGTTATTAGGTTACAAGAACTTCAAAAAACCATACTTACATCAACCTGAAGAAATTACTCATCCCATGTTAAAAGGCCACAATTTTGTATTTGTCCCACATTAAGTGCCCTCTCATAAAAGTAGAGGCCCATCAGAAGTTATATTTTCCAATACCATTTATTGTTTTTATTTTTTTCTGGTAGTTCTTCAGGTAGGGAAAAAGAATGTGGTATACCATCTTTAAGCTTTACACTAGACTCAAGTTTTACTGATGGCCCTTTGTAAAACTGAAATTTCTCAGAAGGAACACCTTTTTTGGAACAGACAAGAAATAAAATAACATATAGCTCAGGTAGATGAAGAATGATACTAAGTAATAGGATGCCCACCCTGAGTTATACTCTATCAAGAACTAGTTAAAGAATGAGCAACCTTTTTTAGATGTTTCCATATTGTAGCTTCATCTAATTATTTTAACACTTGTTGGACCAATAAAAGAATTATGCAGGCATGAATCTATTGTCGATTTGTCAGGGATTAGAAATTATAGTTTATATGGAAAACTAGGATGACACCATCATTTCTCACCTGTACTTCAGTTAGGGAGACAGTTATATCAAAACCTGAAACAGAACCGTTGCCAACCCAGACCTGGTTTGAGTATACTGGATCTGTCCCATATCTTGCAGCAGGGCATTCAACTACGATGAGTGCACACAATTCTTTCAAAATGTAGTTTTGAGGGCTTGCATTTAAATTTTTAGATCCCGCACCATCCTCAAATGAATCCTTCACCTTATCAGAATATGCTTTATTTTGAGGAAACGAATCACTCCTTGAACTTGAATCATCAATGGCAGGTTCTATTATATCCCCATGATCCACAGTACCTGAACGATCTCCATGTGCAGAAGCGAAAAATGAATCATTACAAATGACAGAAGAAAAATGAGGGATTTGAATTTCCTTGGTAGCCTGTTCCGAATTTTCTAGGAACTGAGAAAGGATAGAAAATTTGGAAATTTCAAAAGACACTTTTTGTAGCATATCTTGTACTTCAAGGTTCAAACGAGCACCAGTCTCGAACAGAAGTTCCTGAGGTCTTCCTGCACAGGAGTGAACAACTCAACCATATGACAATTAGGACAAGTATAAAACCACAAAGAATACCTACCAATTTCATCCCTGGCCACAACTGCAAGAGAAAGCTGTGAAACACTGATACTTAATGCTTCCAACTGGTCCCACTTAGATAGTCGGAGCTGATGAAAATCTTGTGCAGTAATAGAATCGTGATGCATCATAGTCTCACCACTCTGAGCAACTTTGTATTTCTCAGGTAATGATAAAGCAGACCAAATATCATTAATTCGGTAATTGTACAGGACAACACTTTGTACTAACATCAAAAGTGCTGTTGTTTCAAGGAAAACAGAACCACCCTGTAAGATATAGTCACTTGTCACTCGGATTATTTAATCAATTATGAACTCTGTATCAAGTGTGAATGAATTTCCTAGAAATAAATGGAAATTTGAACAGGTTCACATGTAAGCAAGAGTAATACTTCGGGAGATGCTCAAAACAAACAGCGAACATAAGATGAAAAGGACGAAAATTCAACGATGAATTATCAGGAGTACCTCAGATCTCCAACAGACTTCCTGAAATTGACCTCCAACAGAGAGGGATGCCTCGAGTTTGTTAGACCTATGTTTATCCACCAACATACTCTTTACTGAGTACTCAGCCAAATATATTTCACTGATAAAAACTTTTGTACATAACCAATGACAAGAATGGGAGTCCTCCAACATGCCTGAAGTAGCAGCAGATGTGGAAGCATGCCATTCATTTCTTGAACATTCCAATGGTATGCCTTTCCCAGAAGTATTCAAATGCAAACACAGTTTGCAGTCAGAAAATGAAGCTTCACATAGGCAATCCAGAGAAGATAGCATATCCCGGGGGTCAAACTGATAGGGGCTCTCAACAATATCGAGTGAATGTTTTATTATATTAGATCGAACTCCAGTGGAAACAATGAGAAGTTCAATAATTCCACCTTCAAGCGAAAAAGTTGCACATGCCTGCTGAATAGACAGGTGAACTCCACAATCAAAATTGATGGCCAGATTTCCTTTACTCGATGCATCAGTATGTATCATGTAATTTTCAGTGTTATGGTTCTTCCTAGAATCGCAAAGAACTGCATCCATGCACTCCAGCTCACAAGTACTTTTAAAACCAAAATGTGTGACTACACGAACAGGAGATGTATCTTTTCCTCTATTTGGGATCGTTCGGTCAATTTCAGAATGAGCATATACCATCTCCTGCTTAAATAACTCCTGACAACTTGACCCACCTTTTGAACCAAAGCAGGAAACAGCATGTAGCACAGCAATATTCAAACTAGACAATACCTACCAAAAGAAGACACAATTAAGACCATTGAGTAATTGTAATGATACACAAGAACCCAAGATCCCATGCAGCAAACATTGAGTAATTGTAACAGTAAAGACCATTAGCCGAGATGTCAACACTCAAGTGCAGCAGGACCAACAAGTCCAATAATAGTTGGAGCTCAAAATATTTTAGGTCTCGGATGTGCTTAATTTGATCAAGTTGCTCTCCTACAATAAAATAAATAAATAAATAAACAAATAATTCTTAGGACAAAACCATCTTCTGATATTTTAAGAAATCAGTTCTTCTTCTGTGACGAAGTCTCCTTTATGTCTGCTTATTGAATTTCTAGGAAGAAATATTTCATCCTTCTCATACCATGCAACAGGTGAAGAATCATGCATCCATTTTGCCCTTCAATTCTGTGAATGCTTTTCCTTTTCTAAATTTGGGGAAATGTTAACCCAAAAATAAAAAAGGAAAAAATTTGTTGACAAATAAAAACATAAACAATCCAGCCACTCCTATGAAATCAAAATGTCCACGAGGGAAATTCAGAATTAACAATGAGTAGAGAAACATAATCTCCCACTTTTGAACCAAGCTCCGGTATTTGGAGAAGTAGAACAAACAAGGTAAGTTGTTCAGATCGCAAATCTATAAAATAGGTCTCTCATAGGTAGTCCTCTAAAAGCCATTTAAATGACCATGTTGAGAAAAATGCTGCTTCTTAGCTAATAATATCAAAACATAATCTGAGTTTAAACAGCAAAAAGAAACAAGAAGTAGAAACAATGAAATGTCTTGTTTTCAGAAAAGGAAAAAAATATGAAAATTCATAGAATTAGAAAATGACGCATTCAAATAGCCCAGCAGGGGAAAGAACCAGAGCACCTCGACCAAAACAAGCAATTCATCCAGAAGTAGTAAAGCATTGAATCCAGATGCTATCCAATGCAAAGCTGCTGAGAAAGCAAGAGTTGTTGAACCAAGGGAATGAAAATCCTTCCTGCCACAAATGCATAGATCTTTTCACAATCTGGATAAAAGCTCTAAAATCAGGACAGGAAAGAGATTAGAACAGAATGCAGGTTTCCAATAGTATTTCATGGGTAACTTTTTGCATCTTTTCTGCAGAGAAAGGAATGAAGACTATTACTGCTCCTAAATTCTTAAGATTTTGATATCATCCAAAAGTGGGAAAACTGTCTCCAAAAGCTATGAAATGAAATGCAAAAGCATTTAGACAAAAACCACAAGTAATTCTGGACACTGGCAACAAAAAGATTTAGAACACGTGCACTTGACTGAAAATCCCAAGTATATCTTAGGTAAACATCCAGAATTCACTAGAATATACAGAATACGCCACAAATTTTCTTGGCTTAATGCAGTAGCATACACCACAAAGTTTCTTGACACAACACAGTAGCCAAAAGACGAGATATAACGTCACAGCATATCCATTTTTAACCAAACTAATTTCTCTGAAATGGTTCAGAAACACTCAAACAAACATGTAGACCTCAAATAAAGAAGAAATCAGCATTTTTAGGGCTCACTTGGCATGAACTCCTTTTGGGCTGCTTGCGATGAACTGAATGATTAGCAGTTATGAGTGAATTAGCATAATACCCAGATCTGTTTCTCAAGAGTCAAAGTTATCTTATTGAATGGAATATAATACAAATGGCATGTGAGTCAAACAAGTATACTAGAATATTTTTTTGGACCTGTAAACTCATAAGATTTGATTACAGAATATAACAAGGACTAAATGCCACTCTTGCCCCTTTGACATATAAGAATTCAGAAGGAAATATGATGGCAAATTTTAGATAACTGAATACCTCAAGAATGTTGACCGAACAGTCGCTCGACTTAGTGTGAAAATTTGATGGCTTGAATTATTAGATAACTCACTAAGGCAAGCTTTCAGGCTACTAAATTTCAAGTAACCCCCAAATGAAATCCGCTGTTGGCAGCTGTTGATGTTATTTGTGGATTCTAAAATGCCAGTATTTTGAGGCTCCATTAATGTAAGGCCAAATGATTCCTCATCACAAGTTCCCATATCTCCACATGATGACATAAAATCTGATCCTAAATTTGGTGAAACAAGAAGTTCAATGTCATCAACATTGATAGAAAGCAACAACGTGTCCTTCTTACGTGTTGGATGCAAATCTCTTTTTCCACCAAGCAACTTCTCCTTTCTCAAGGACAGTTGAATTTTAGGGCCAGCAACAACCACTCCAACTTCCATAGGCTTTCTTGGACACATTCTAAGCATCGTCTCTCCAACTCTGCTAGCAAAAGACATGCATTTGCGACTAAAGTCAATCTCTGGGATGCACTCCAGAGTTCTAGAAGTATGCAAACCAACGTTTGTCCCCAATCTGCTGTCATCAAAGTAAAGAGCATGCTGTAGCTGTCGAAATACAATAGCTAAGGACAATACTGATGAATATTCTAGTACGAAGTGCAATTTTCCAACCACCATGCCCAGTTTATAGAGCCCAGATGTAATATTTTTTGAGCTTGGATCTATCAGAAACTGTCTACTTTCAAGAAGAATGCACGGACTTTGCAAGATTTCACTGTCATTTCCAAGAAATTTAGAGCAAACAGTTCTCCAGTTCAGCCAAATTCTTCCTAGAATTAATTCCAGAAGTGGAACAGATGTGCCTTCATTATCATTGGCATGATTGTCAGCTGTGTAGACTTGTGCAGGCTCGCACCACAAAATGGCCTGAGAATGAGGAACCTCTTTCTCTAGTTGATCTCTTCTCAAATTACCCTCATTATATGAACTATCTTCGAGAAGAGATGAAGAAACAACTCTTATGCATCCACAAGAGAATGTCAAACTATCTTCAGTAAGGTTATAAAAGTATCTTAAGAAACATTTATCGGACAAGAGATGAAATCCAATTAAATCCTGGAACACAAACCTAGTAGTTGAGTCTGGCTCTTCTGCGACGGGAGCCAGAAGTCCATCATCTGCAGATAGTGAAATTCTGAATTTTCTCACACTGAGGCAGATGCAGCAGCTTGGAAAGGAACCATCAGAAACAACCTTACTGCATTGATCAATTTGTTGATGACCAGCAATATGGCCATGAAGTTTTTGTAAGAAGAGGAGTTGTATAGCTGAATATAAGACATGACAAATACTGGACCAAATAAGAGCAAATAGTTGACAAACTTTCCACAAAAATTTGCTGACATGTGACTGATCAGAATGATTTTTTGCCAACTGAGCACTCTCAGATACTCTATGACGAATTATTCGTCTTGCCAGTGCAATGGCCTCAGGATTCAAATCTTTCTCAAATTCAGATATCACATCCCACTGGTGCTTAATAGATTTTGAATATGCCTTGTCAGAGAACATCTGAATGGCTGATCTCTTGATCGTGTCAGAAACAGGATATCCAATCAGTAAAATCATGTCCTCATAAGAGTGTACATAGCGCAACCAAATATATACATAATTAACAACATTATACAACGAAAACTTAGGACTAGAAATCAGAGAACTAATTCTGCTTGCTGCTAGTCTCCATAATTGGCTACCGGTCCTAGTATATGTGGACTCTGTGGATGACAACAAATAAAAAAAGGAAATGACTGAAAGATCGGCTGGAGAGAAGAAAAGCCTTAAAGAGGCCAAACAAAGAACAAAGTTTATGCATCTGAGATTTTCCAATGTGAGTGAACTCGAAATATCAGTTGCAGAAACAACAGAAGTACCAGAACTTTTATTCCTCAAGTCAATCTCAAAATGCTTAACGCCAATACGAAAGGAGCACTTTTGAGAAGGCAACAAGAATGAACCAGTGAACCTTCTGAGGAAGTGTGTCTGTCCAATATACTGAGACTTTGCATCAAGCTCCTTAAACTTCAGTGAGCATGAAAATGAATCATTAGAACTAGGAGGTAGCAAGACGACATGAATATCGTCCACCTGTAACAGACAATACCCAAGTATTGTAGTCACTAAATTAATTGTCCAACTTGCTGCACTGACATCTGAAATCCTTTTGATAGTATCATGCAATACACTGCCCTGAGAATGCAAAAGGCATATTTTAATCTACAAGCTTACACAAAGATCTAATATTAACCCCAGGCAAGTTCCGAAACATATCCAAATGGATAACAGATTTATTAACGTAAGCCATTCATACAGTTAGCGCCCTCCTCACTGCCTGCTTTCACTGCTAGATATTCAGTGGCATTACTCAGTAGACTGCAGAATAAGGAAAAACTATATAGACACCACATGCTTTGATATATTCATAAGCGTAGAAATACTTGTAGGTCTCCTTTTTGGGGGGTAATAAAGATGCTTGTAGTTCATTAATTGTAAAATTAGAGGGGAAAAAGAATTGAGAAGAGAAAATAAAATTTAATTTAGGATAGTTCAACTACTAGCACATCGAAACATGTAGAGATTATATATATTGCCTGATTCAGATTGTTTCACTTCCAGAGAAAGTAGTCCGTGACTAAAGGCGCACGCCCGAAACTGCAGTCGTATTGACGCAAAAGGAAAAATGATAAGTACCTCTGGATCAATTTCGGCCAACACCCTCCTCTTTTCCTCCAAGGACGTATCCTTTGGCTTCCTCCTCCGTCTCACACTTCCTCCTTCCGTCGCCTCCTCCCTACGAGAAAGTACTAGTACTTAGTATACCGAGCAAAAAGGAAAACAATGCAAAATTGATAGTCTTACATATCGCTTACCCTACCAATAGAATGACACGGAGGCCACGAACTCCAAGAGTGAACGCAGTGGAGCACCAGTAAGAAACGCCAAGGCTTAACTGTTGCGCAGTGACTTCCTTGAAACGGAAGAGAGTGGAATCATCAAGCAATTGATTGAGAGCGGAAGTGTTAAAGTTGAGATTCTTGATGGTTCCATTAGAACGGAGAATCCCTAGCTTCAGTTCAAGGTCTGGCTCGTCCCTCAACCATGGCTGTAACAGAGACGCGAGTCTCCGTCGAATCAAATGGCTAAAGAACATCTTTGCCCCTTTTCACTTTCTAAGGAATTAAAGGATCTTTTGCCATTGCATTGCAGAAACAAGAGCAATCAATTTATCAATCTGTATTGATTTTCGGTTAAGGATCAAAATGAAGAGGCTTAAAAAGATTGAAAGTGAAGGTCTGGGAAGATTTTCGCGCGTTCTTCTCTTGGTAGAGTGTGATAAGGGCTGACGGAAGAGGAGAGATGAGTATCAAATCTTGTTGGCTTGGGAAACCAGTCTATCTTCATAAATACGACGCCGCTTAGACTCTAAAGTTTTGGGCCAGAGCCCTTTGGGAAAATTTATGGACTCCAATACTGTGGTAATTTTGGACGTTTTCTGCTATTCCAATATCACGCAGCTCATATGTCGGTATATGGACAGATGGATTTAGCATAATAGGCTGAAGCCTTTGACAGAAATTCAAAGGGTCCACTTTTTGATCACCAGCGTACGTGTGGGTTAAAAGGACAGTTGGAATTAGCTAATGGGCTCAAGCCTGCGACAGACTCAGCCCCTTACGAGTTACGAGCTCGACGGCCAGTTAAGGATCGAAGCAATCCAAGTGATCGAGTCTGTCCAAGTCACTTGCTAGTTATTGATTTTTTTTTTTTGTCTAAACATTTTTTCATTGAGGCAATTTTTTTTCCTAAACTTAAATGTTTGCAAGTTTATTTTATTAAAAAATATTTACTCTCTCAAGAAAAAATAAACAGAAACCTTTTCCTATTCTGCAACAAATGATTTTTTTTTCTTTTTTAAAAAAAATTGGGATGGAAAGGCAAGCTTTTATATTTCATCAACAAAGATCATTTAAAAGCTAGAAATCAACCACACAAAAGGTTAGAATAGATTCCATAGCCAAGAAAGAAGAAGCTCGGGGCCACGAGGAGAAGAAAGTGAAAACAACAGAGCAAAAGAAAGGACAATTGTACCTCGACCACACCACACCACACCACCGACCAGTAGGAAGGACTTCTTCACCAATGCATGAATGGTATGCTGATATTTTTCTTTTCTTTTTTTCCCCTCAAACCGGATAGGTGTAAATGTATGGGATTAACAGTAGAAATTAGAAGCCAGGCGTGATATTCTTTTTCTTCTTTCAAAAGAGGGTTTTCAATTTGAAAATAATTGGCTACCATTGAAAAAAAAAAGGAGTCAATTAAATTTTTGGAAAAAGAATTGCATATTGACCTTTAAACCAAATGGAGCCTGCGAGTTGATAATAAAACCAAAGATTGAAGATGAAGGTTTTCTCCCGTCCTAGAGCAAAGATAAAAAATTGAAAACTAACCATCTACTTTGATTGTTTTTTTCTTTGATGAAATTTTCATTGTTTTTTTTTTTTTAAAAATCAACTCTACATCTCACAACTTGTCTTAAAATAGTTAAATGTAGACTAAACAAAAATGGAAGCAATGCAAGTGCCCCATTTGGTGAGTTACGTAAGTCAAAGTTTTAGATGGTATCCTGGAATTGGATTAGATCTTCACTGGTGACTTAGGATCCATTAATTTTGCAGGCCATTAAATCCCTACTATTTATACTAACAAGAAGATCAATGAACGGACAGAGTCTGAAATATTTACAAAGAACCACACATTTCCCACAAATGCCGCTCCGGGAACTATCACAAACAAAATCTGTCAAATTGTATGATCAGATTCGTCTATCCTTTTCCTCACCAGAAAATATTGCATTGCGTAGCCAACACAAAATTCTTCATTGACAAAATACAGAAGAAAAGAAGGGAGGAAAACAGCAGTTATTTTCTTCTCAGGGAGGAGAAGGAGAGGCGACAACTCAAAAGTGTCAAAAAACACAGTTGTTGTCCCGGCGACAACAACCGCTGATTGTTTTGGTTGGTTAAGATATTTCAATCTCGGTTTGACAAATTGTGTACTTTGCCTTGTGCTGTATCCGTCGTCCTGATAGTTGCTCTGGGCCCTCGACAAAGTCTCCTCTATTGCCGTACATTCTTTCCAATTGGATTGAGATCATCTTCTCCAGCCTATTTCTCTTTCTCCGTCTCTCTCTTCGTCTTTGTCTTCCTGTTATTCATCTTTTCCATTTCGGTTTTCTTGAGGATCATTTATCCTCTTTGTTCATCACTTCTTTAGTTGATGTTGGTATTTTGACAGTCACCATATTATTTGTATCTCTAGTTGTTTTTACAAGATAACCGCAAATGAGAAACTCAAACGCAGGCCAAATGATCACAGACAATGGTAGCAATAAAAAGCCAGCTTTAGGCAATATGTTGCTATCTGATCCAAATGAAGAAGAATACTCGTTCCGCATCAGCAACGCATCTGATGCCTGCCCCGGACCTCCTCGATTGAGCTCTGATCGTGGCTCTACGACTAACCCTTTTTGGGATTACACAACACCATCGTCCTGGGATCAAGCTTCTCCAGCTGCGGCAGACTTGTCATCTCCAATTGCAAAATCTCCATGGTCCTCCCATCTTGCAGTGAGGGAAACTGATCAAAATTATGCCTATACCGGTCTCATGGGTTCCCTTGTTCGTGAAGAAGGCCATATATATTCGTTAGCGGCTTCGGGGGAGTTGTTATACACTGGATCAGATAGCAAGAACATTAGGGTGTGGAAAAACCAGAAAGAATTTGCTGGATTCAAATCGAACAGTGGACTGGTGAAAGCAATTATTATCTCCGGGGAGAGAATATTTACGGGTCATCAAGATGGGAAAATACGAGTGTGGAAAGTATCAGCCAAGAATCCCAGCGTTCACAAGCGTGTTGGAACACTACCCACCTTTAAGGCTTACATTAAGAGCTCGATGAAGCCCAGCAACTACATTGAGGCCAGGAAGAATCGTAATGTGGTATGGATCAAGCACTTTGATGCCATCTCCTCATTGAGCCTGAGCGAAGACAAGAACTTCCTGTATTCAGCATCTTGGGACAAAACCATCAAGGTCTGGAGAGTATCAGATTCCAAGTGCCTGGAATCAATAAACGCCCACGACGATGCAGTAAATTCCGTGGTTTCGGGATTCGATGGGTTAGTCTTCAGCGGCTCCGCTGATGGATCAGTTAAAGCCTGGCGAAGAGAGTTACAGGGGAAGGGAACAAAGCATTTCTTTTCACAAACATTATTAAAGCAAGAATGTGCAGTAACAGCTCTGGCCATCGATCCCTCTGCCAGTGTTCTCTACTGCGGTTCATCAGATGGGCTGGTCAACTTCTGGGAACGCGAAAAGCATCTTTCTCACGGCGGAGTTTTGAGGGGTCACAAGCTTGCAGTTTTATGCTTAGCCACGGCCAAGAACTTGGTATTCAGCGGATCAGCTGACACAAATATTTGTGTCTGGAAAAAGGAGGGGGATAACCATATGTGTTTATCGGTGTTAAGTGGCCATTCTGGCCCGGTAAAGTGCTTGGCAGTTGAAGAAGATAGAGGGACGTCACACTCGATAGGCGACGATCAACAGTGGATAGTTTACAGCGGCAGCCTGGACAAGTCGGTGAAGATATGGAAGGTATCGGCACAGCCTGCGCACATGCAACCACAGCCGGAATATGAGACGGAGACGCTTCCATCTCTTCATAGCTACTCGTCCAAAGATAGTAGAGTAAGCCAAATGCGACCTTGCTAGGGTTTTTCTAGTTCACATTGATATCAGGTCAAATCCATTTCTTTCCATAAGAACCGCTATTCGTTGGTTGCAAACAAGGAAAAAAGAAAATTTGTTTTGTTTGGAAGTGCTTATTGCCAACATTATGTTGATGTTTTAAAGGAGCATCAGATATTCATGCTTTTTACTCTTCGTCGTAAATGTTGATGATTCTTGTTATAGTTTAAAAGAAAAGTATAATTTAAAAAATTTCACTATTATTTTTTATTGTCGAAGTTATTTAACCAATAACTTAATAGTGATTGACAAGATATATATATATATATATATATATAATTTATTTTCTCTTATTTTATCTCCTTAATATAAATTTCTCTAAATAATTTGATCCGGCATTCTCGTCCCATCAAAATTAAAGTTTTTATTTTGACTGTAAATTATTAACTTATATTGAGAGTTCATAAAAGTGTTAAAATGACCTATCATTACAATATTAAAAAAGAAAAACACGCCTATACACAGTACATGGTCAAACCTATAAAATTTTGCAGCATCACAAGTCATCTCTGAGTGTGGAGTTGGTATTATACGAAATCCTCTACAAGTTTGACTTTGATGCAAGCTTCTTCGCTGAATTTAGCTCATGATCATGTCAAACTCATAGTAGTCAAAGGCAAAGAAAATCCTAAAGATATTATGGTATGGATTAATTACATGCAAGTAAATGGAAAAAAGTATGACGAATTAATTAAAAAATTAATAATCCCCTTTTTTGGAGTTTGACTATGAATGAATATGTTTGAATACTTATTCCATCCAAAATTGTATATTTATTTTTATACAAAAATTAAAAATACGCTTCTTTTCTTTTAGTATCATTTATATTCTTTTAGGGTAAGCAAGCATTCAACTGTTGCGTTCTTTTCTTGATAGAGGAGGTTTCACCTAACTGAGATCATCATGAAGATGCAAGTAATGTACTGTTGATTCAGTTTTCTTTGCACAAAGAAAGCATGCACGGACACCTTTTGCTGGTCACCTAACTAGTTCGGCAGTCCATCAAGAAAACGTTACGCCCATGAGAATTGAATGTTGAAATCATTTATATGTTGACACTAATACTATGTACCCAGAAAAAAAAAAGAGACCCTAATACTATGTTGGTACGGGAATTAAGGGAAACAATGGATTTCAATTTTCCTTGGTATGTAAAGACTATTTATCATTTTTCTTCATAAATAAATTTTTTTTATTAATAATAAAATAATCATAATTATTACAATTAAAATAATTCTTAAATCTATTCTTTAATTTATTAAAAAAGAATTAAAGAACAGGAATAACTTAAAAACTTAGAATATTATCTATCATATGACTTAACACGAGAGGACTATTCAAATATAATTTGATAAACTTAAAATAAATTTAAAGTTTAGTTTTGATAATTTTATCTTAGATTTCGTAAAAAGTAAATTGTTTGTAAGAAAAAATATAAATCTCACACTTAAAATTTTGAATTTAATTTTAAAACTAAACTCTATGAAAAGAATCTGTATTTAGCCTTAATAAAAATAAATGAGGGATGACTTATGCCTTATTGTCTTGACTTTCTGTGGGAGAACCATTATTACAAGATAAGGAATGGTTAGGTGTAAGTTTAGAAGCGGTATCAAGGGTATGACTTTCTGTTAGAATTTATCATTATTTTTATACTCCGTATAAGACCTTACTAATCTATCTATAGCAATTCTTTTTGACGTGTCAAATTCCTCATCCCTCTACTTCAAGTATTCCTTTAAATGCAAGAGTATCCAATCATTACCCATCAGGAAAAAAAATAAAAAAAAATAAAAAAGGACCATCAGTCTACATTTAGGAACAGTAGCTAACTAATAATGCGTTTGCGTGAATATCAAATCGAGAAACTGCATCATTTAAAGAAGAAGTAGTAATCATTTCAATTCGGGTTTATTCTTGATAAGGGATGAACATTCCTTCCCTCAAAAAAGGAAAAAGGAAAAGCAAAAGGGGTGAACATTCCAAAGTTGATTGCAAGTTGTCCTGTTTCTTCACTATTGATTTTTTATTTGATAAGCTCAGTCAATATATTTTTTTTATTAAAAAATTATATACTTTTTATAAATATTTGATTTTATTGTTATTATTTTTATTTTTAATTAAAATTAAAAAATTTAAGATGAATTTTTTATTTAATCTAAAATAAATTAATTTTTATATAATAAAATTTATTAAATTTTAATAAAACTTCACCGTTAAAACTTTGTCAAGGAGTTGTGAAAGTTCTAATTGAAGCCTTGCTAGTCCTTAACAAAGGAGCTTGACAAAGCTCCATCTAATCTATTTTTTATAAGTTTTTTTTATAAATTTTAATAATTAAATTAATACAAAATATAACATTACAAACTAAACATACATTTAAATAAAAATAGATTAGATTATAACACAATCACTACAAATCTTCTGCGTCCGTGACTTGTACGAAGTGGTCCACAAAGATCCTAAGATCCTCTTGCCTACCTAAAAGACATGAAACAAATTTGTGATATGCCTTATAAGCTGGAAAACATAATTACTGAAAAATTTTCTCGCCTTTCTAAATGAATTTTGACTCAGATAGAGAAAGTTAATTCTAGGATATTGAATGACTTCAACCCGATTTTCAATTGTTTTATTTAATTTGTTAAGTTAATTGATCGTTTTTAACTCAATAAAAAACTTTATTTAAATATATATTTAGTCTGTAATATTGTAGTTTGTGTTAATTCAAATATTAAAATTTATAAATAAAATATAAAAAATATTTAAAAATAAAATTTATAAAAAAATAGATTATATGGAGTTTACTATGCCATTGTAAAGCTCCAATTAGAGCTTTACCAACACCTTGGTAAAGTAAAGTTTTATTAAACTTAATAAATTTTATCACGTTAAAATTATTTCAAAATTTATTCAATTTAGATTAAATAGAGAATTTATCTTAAATTTTTAAATTCTAATAAATTTTAATTCAAAATAAAATAATAATAGCAAAGATTATTTTTTTATAGAAAAAAAGTACGTGAATTTATGATAAAAATAAAAGTGAAACATATTAACTACATTTACAAAACAAGTGTTATGCTTATAAAAAATGTTAATTTTTTAGTAATAAAGTAATTCAATTAAACTAAAATATAATTTCTTATCGAGCAAAATTACGCAATCATTCTCTTCGTGTTAAAATATTCATAAGCTAAGCTATCAGATTTTCAAAAAAAAGAGCTAAGCTATCAGAACCGTGATGCAGAATAGAAGAATAGACTCCATAGTGAACCGCAGGAAACATCAATAACTATTTTATTTGAGCTAATTCAATTTATTTAATTTTTAATACAGTTGATTTGTAATTAACTTTTGTAAGATAAAAAACGAGACATATATTAAAAAATAGTAATTGTATTGAAATAAAGTTTAAATTTAATATTTTTTATCATAAATTTTATAAAAATAAATTATATGTAAAAAAAATTATAAGATTTAAAATAAAAAAAATATATGTAAATAAAAGTATTATTTTAAATAAATGTCTTTTCAAGTGAAAAGGTGAAGTGAATTTTTAATTTCCTTACACCATAAATTATTAAAAAAGTAATAATGTTCACACTTGTCTTTTAATTTCTTTTAATTTACCTTTATATTTTTAATAATTAAAAATGTTTAATATAAAAAAGACTTAAAAATTCAGTCCAAAATTGGTCTAAAAATTATATTAATATTAAAAAAACAGAGAAGGGGAGTGTAAAAAGTTGAAAGGAGGGAGTGAATAATGGTATTAAAAAAACTCAAATTTGAAAAAACGGCGACGGCAAAACATTCCATCCGGCATTGGGTAGATGGAACCAAATACCAGTCCAGAAAGAGGCTCGTGGGAAAATTCCCAAAAAGGATTATGATCGCAGTGGGGAAAATTCAAAGAAGTCGTGAAAATTCGGCGAATTCGACCACGCTGGTCCAAAAGCAACAACTTCGATGCCAATCACGACGTAAAAGGACAAATACCCCTATAACTGGATCCCCCATGCCTAGTCACTGCTTGTCCTCCTTCCCTCTCACACACTATACCCACTGTTTCTTTCACGTACAAACGGGAAAAATATTTTTTTAAAAAAATTTTACTATTTATTTTTTAAGTACCACTCATTTTTAACAGTGAAAAAGATAAAAGGAGAAGAGATGCCATTGCGCCGAACAGTGCCCGCCACTAGTGGTTTCTTCTTTTCCCGTCTTTTTCCCCATTCTCCAAAGAGCAAGCAAAGGCCTAACTCCTCACTTTCCCGATGTACTTTCCTCCATTTTCCAGCATTCCCACTTCCCTGGTTTTGGATTTTCCGTTGAACTCACCGGACTGTCCTCTTCCTCCGATTCCTTCCCTCTCCTTTTCTAACACTACAGCTGCTGCAACTCTTACGATTTTCACTTTCCTGCTTTTCGTTTCACTAACTGCTACTGCCCAACGTCCCAATTCTTTCTTTGCTTTAGCTTCAATCTGAGCTAACGGATTTCTTGTTCAGCTCATAATCCTATTAGCTTTATCATCTTGTTCGAGTAATTAGTCGAGAAATAGGTGGTTTTCTTCTCTTTTGGATTGCGGGTATGCGTTGTGTGTTTTCGTTGAGGTGTATTAGGGCTTGTTTTATAGAGTACGAGCTTCTTTAGATGTAATTTTGTCGTTATAACTTGTTAAGGGGTTAATTTTCCTGGACAGGAGTTGTCGCCGGAAGTAGCGACTATGGTGGAGGAGGGGGTGGAATATGCTTTTGCCATGGAATATCACGGCCCTCCAATTACTTGCCAGCTTCCCCGGGCGGTGCCCATCAATGTTGACCGGATTCCGGTGGCTGCGGTGGTTTCTCAAGTGCCATTGCCGGATAAGTTGTCGTTGCCAGTTTTACAACCGATATTAGCAAATAATGTAACCAGAAAGTTTTCCAAGGACTTGAAAATTTTAGGTTCTGAATCAAATGTTTCCCCCACTTCTGTCATTGCCTTTGAATCGCACGACAGCGCAGTTACTTTGGATGAGCCTATTAGCAAGGAGCTAGCTCGAGGGTCTGAAACTACTGTCTCTCCGAGCTCGGTAAATGCGATTGATGAAAGACAACAGGATAACGGTAGTTGTGCTTTATCTGGTGAATTGAGTGGTTCCGGTGATTTGAGACGTCCTAGCGGCGACTATGAATCTGGAGAGCTTTCTGGTATGATTGATAGGTCTACTGAATTAGAGTCTTCCTCCATTAGCAATGACCATTCAGAGGAGTTATTGAATGGGGTGGGAAATTCCGCCACATTGGGGTGCTCTGATAGCTTCGGGAAGTCGCGGGAATTGTTGGGAAGTTCTGGTAAATTTAGGATTTCCGCTGGTTGTAAAGAGAGTATAGATTTCAGTAGTAATGAGTTGAATCAGCCAGATTGGGCCTCCAATGAATCAGTGGTCAGTTTGGATTATCCATCTTCTCGGGTTTCTTCACTTAAGATTGGAGATGGCAGTAACGAACCTAATAATCAACCTGGTTCTGATGTAAAACGGGCCTCAGTTGTGACTTTCTGTGATATTGAATCAGAGGATGAGGACATCCACGAACAGTTTAGTCGTGCTGGTTCTGAGATCCTTCGTGCAAAGAAGGAACCTCCAGTCAAGGTGAGGAAAGGTGCATGTTATCGGTGCTTTAAGGGAAATAGGTTTACCGAGAAAGAGGTCTGTATGGTTTGTGATGCCAAGTATTGCAGCAGTTGTGTCCTTAGAGCAATGGGATCTATGCCAGAGGGGAGAAAGTGTGCTACTTGCATTGGGTTTCCAATTGATGAGTCAAAGCGAACTAACTTGGGAAAGTGCTCTAGAATGCTCAAGCGACTGCTTAATGACTTGGAGATTCGCCAGATTATGAAAGCTGAGAAATTATGTGAAGTGAACCAGTTGCCACCAGAATATATTTCTGTCAATGGAAGACCTCTTTGTTATGAAGAGCTGGTTGTCCTGCAGGGTTGCTCAAATCCGCCAAAGAAGCTGAAACCAGGAAATTATTGGTATGACAAAGTGTCTGGCCTCTGGGGAAAGGTGAACACAAGATTTTTAGTGCATTGGATTTTGATAGTGTTATTCTTTAATTTGGATAATGTTTGTAAGTTACGTGCTCTGCTGACTTAACAGGAAGGGCAGAAGCCTTCTCAAATTATTAGTCCCCATCTGAATGTAGGGGGACCCATCCAGGCTGATGCTAGCAATGGAAACACTCAAGTATACATTAATGGTCGTGAAATCACAAAAGTAGAACTGCGTATGTTACAGGTTGGGATTTTACATGCCAATATTTTTTGAGAACCACTTATACGAATTGCTCTTGATAGTCTTACTCTGATTTCACAGTTGGCAGGAGTCCAATGCGCAGGCAATCCACATTTTTGGGTGAATGAGGATGGCTCTTACCAAGAAGAAGGACAAAAAAATACCAAAGGGTATATCTGGGGCAAGGTAGGATTCTGTAAGCGCGACCATGATTTTGTTAAAATTTTTTCCTCTTCCATTTCTTCTCTTCGTTTCTTTTGCATCACCTGGCTTATACATTTTGCTTCCAGCAGATGAGGGAATTTTGAGTGTGTGATCAATATTTTTTTCTCTGCTCATTTATGGTTCTTGTTGTTCAGGCTGGAACAAAGCTGGTTTGTGCCGTACTCTCTCTTCCTGTTCCTTCGAAGTCCCCTCATCTGTATGGAGAACAAGTGAATAGCATGCCTAGTCAAACAGTACCAGAGTACCTTGAGCAGAAGGCATATCAAAAATTTCTTTTAATTGGATATAGTGGATCAGGGACAAGTACCATATTTAAGCAAGTAAGTTTTTCACCTGCTAAGTCTCTGGACTGTGCAATTATGATGTCCCGGTTAAAGATGCTTTGCGTAGATACACAAATGGTGCCTCACAACCCTGGCCTTCCTCCCTCCCTTTTCTTCAGCAATAAAATATCGCAAGATTGAGTCCTCGCTTTTACCAAAAAAACCTCTTTTTATAAGAAGCTTAGTATTGCTCTCGATCCCTTTTTCCCCTCGATGATAGTGGTTATTGGTGTAATAATTAAGGATCTTCTCCCATTCCCTTTCGTTGTTGCTTTATGGAAATTTGTGAATCAACCTTAGTGCCTATGTTTGTAGGCATACAGAGCCTATGATCATGTGAAACCAAAAAAGATCTATTCCGGTTGTCCAGCTACTTTTCTTTTATCTTTCATGTATTTGTATTTCTTGGGTGTTGAAAAGAGTATAGAGGATCATTCACATGATAAAACAATACTACATGCCTGAAAAGGTAAACTGAAAACTTTTACATGGTTGTTCATGGTAGGTATTGTTGCAGATAATTGGTACTTATCTAACTGTTATCTTCTTGAGGTGTGCTTTGATTGTTTTTTAAAGCCTCCACTAGAATTATGCCATTTTCTTCAGGTTTCCCTAGTCTAATGCTTGTCTCTTAAAGTTTCAACTCTGCTCTAAATATCCTCTTTTTGGATGTGGATCTTCTATCCTGCTCAGATGATAACTAATATATTGGCACATTGCTTCATTAGGCCAAAATTCTTTACAAGGATATTCCTTTCTTAGAGGAGGAGCGGGAACATATAAAGTCATTGATCCAGAGCAATGTTTATGGCTACCTTGGTATACTTCTGGAGGGTCGGGAACGTTTTGAGGAGGAAAGTTTGAATGAGTTAAGGATGGATGGGCCTCCCAATGAGTCAAAGCTCTTAGGTAATCATTTTTCTGTTAGTTTTTTATGCTGATTTTCTTTAACATACATTCAAAATTTTCAGTTCATATTGCCAGGATGATAGCTGGTATAGTAGCTTATTCAGTGCCCTGATCATTTCCTCTGCATTTCTTTCTTGGGTGAACCGTTGTATTTACTCTTGGCCAGAGATATCAAGAAGAACCTTTCACAATACTAAGAATATTTTTTTTAAAAATCTTTTGCACCGTGAATGCCTGTACTTATCTGTTCTTTGATAAGTTTGTATCCATACTACTTGATATTAACGGCAGATAATTTTTTGTATGAAAGACTTAAATGTACTAAATAAAGGTAATTGGGTATTATGTACCATCACCCTACTCTGAATAAATAGATACTCCTTTATTTTACCCAAAGAAAAAAAAACCACAGATAGTTACATTTCATTTAATTCAGACTGTCAATCCCATTGGTCATTCCATGGAGTGGGTGTTCAATATACTTGATTTAGTATTTGACATTTTTAATGAGTATTTTCATCCATAAACTGGCAGTATCTATTTCAGCTGTTATTATTTTGACTAGGAGCATTTTGCATTGTAACATGAATTATGGTGGCTTTTGCCCAGCAAGTGTTAAGAATTATAGTGGGTTTGCATCTTATATCGATTGCTTAATGTGGATTTTACTTTGAAGAATACAAGTTAGTATGCATTTTGAAATTTTTATGGGAATGACATTATGCTTGCTCACATTGTTTTAATTGCTGTAACCTGTGAGAAATGTGCTGATGTTCCAGCATATTTCCCGCGATACTAAATACATATGTGCAGATTCTTTCCATGGTAATGTGCTATCTAGGTCTGAGTTCTTGTGGTTAATCACAGGACATGAAAATGGCAAGGAGGAAACGACTATCTATTCAATATGTCTAAGGCTCAAAGCATTCTCCGATTGGCTTCTGAAAATTATGGTGTCAGGTAATTTGGAAGCAGTTTTTCCTGCTGCTACTCGGGAATATGCACCTTTGGTGGAGGAGTTGTGGAGTAGTTCTGCCATTCAAGCCACATACAAGCGCAGAAGTGAACTGGAAATGCTACCCAGTGTTGCTAGTTACTTCCTGGATAGGGTAAGATACTACCTAAATTTCTCTGCAGGTTGTTTATCTGCTCATAGTTGTATTCCACCAAAAGAATTTGAAGCCCAACTTCTTAACAAGAGTGTATTCATATTAAAAGTCGTAATTATCTTAACAAGCCTTTTACTTTAGCATCTGTCCATCTGTATTTGTGAAGTATTAAAGTTTTCACTTTTCCGATCTCTATTTCTCTCAGATGAGAGGATCTCTTTTGTTGAATATTTGTTCTTAAGGGTCTCTTTAATTTTGTTCTCCCTACACTTCAGGTGGTGGATATATTGAGATCAGATTACGAACCAACTGATGTGGATATCCTCTATGCTGAGGGTGTTACTTCATCCAATGGGCTTGCTTGTGTAGACTTCTTGTTCCCAGAGCCTGCATATGATGAAAATCCTGAAAGCGGTGATCTGCATGATTCTCTTCAAAGGTAACTTTATTTCCTTTGTCTTGGTTGTACCTTTGTGTGGATGGTTCCTCCACCCACAACAGTTCTTGCTATAACTGTCACTGGTTATTTTGTTACTCATTTATGTTTTATCTGTAGACTTCTTATTAATGAAATTTCTGAAACCTCATTTATTGATATCTTGATTATTTCTCAGCCATGGCATTCTTTTATTCATATGCACCAAATGCTTGAAAACCTGCCCATTGCAAAGTAATAAGATCCACTCAGTGAATTTTGATAACATGACTAGGAAGCAGTAAATAAATCATTGTGTAATAGTTAGTTTTAATATTATAAGCAGTGGGTAAAGGTAATGATCTACTCAGTGGAGCACTTTGTCAAAAATTGCAGAAAGTTCCTGATCTTGTGTTTGCTTCCAATTCTGTTACTAATTAAAATGATCTCGATCCGCATGGCATGCATTCCTACTAGATAGCTGTGTATTATCATGAACATATAGCTAATTGGACCTAAGTATGGGCTTTAAGATTTGGTTTTCCAAGTGAAAATGTAGCTTTCTCTGACTGCAGCTGAGTTTGTTCAAAAAGTATTGAGAATGGTACCAATCCAAAGAATGTGATTCTTTTGTAGCTTAATATTTTCTTTTTCTTTTCTGTTGGTAAAGCCTGTTGCCACTCTTACGTACGAAAGTGAAAAGCTAAATTTTTAACAATAGGCTACCAGTTTTTCATGAGTTGGGAGAGTCCATGAATTTATATTTAAATGGTTGATGTGGCGGCAAAGGTGCAGAGAGCGGTCATGCAATGCTGAGGAAATGCACAGATTTTCTCAATTGTCTTGATCCCTTGATAAAAAATTGTGATTTAAAGCTTGTTGTTTGTTGTTACACAGTTTCACTGTCCAACTAATCAAATTGATCTATATGACATATGATCAAGATTGTGTAGTTAGATGTCGCAAATTAAAATCCATGGACACGTCTTTTGCTCAGATTCAATTGACCTAAGGCAAGTAAAGATATTCATATTCCTAGACTCATGCTTCACTGATATCCATCTAAACTTAGTGTAATTGGTTTTCTTGAACTCTATGCTACTCCTTGCAATGATTGTATGGACTTCTTTTTACATTTATTTTCTTAAGCATTGATTGGAACTTCAAGATATGAAGACAAAAGCACATCTATTGTTTGACAGGTTTCAGCTCATAAGAGTACAGGCAAGACGATTTGGAGAAAATTGCAAGTGGATAGAGATGTTTGAAGATGTTCGAATTGTCATATTTTGTGTGGCCTTAAGTGACTACGACCAATTTGCTACTGATGGAAATGGGAATCTGGAGAACAAGATGATATTGAGCAGAAAGTTCTTTGAGAGCATTGTTACGCATCCAACATTTGATCAGATGGACTTCCTATTATTGCTTAATAAGTTTGATGTATTTGAGGAAAAGATAGAGCGGATACCTCTAGCCAAGTGTGAATGGTTAGATGATTTCGATCCAGTGACGAGCCGTCATCGCTCCAACAGTTCCGGCCATTCACCCCCACTGGGACAGCTGGCTTTCCATTATATTGCGGTTAAATTCAAGAAGCTCTTTTCTTCTCTCACCAATCGTAAACTGTACGTTTCACTAATGAATGGCTTGGAGCCGAATACTGTGGATCAAGCACTCAGGTATGCAAGGGAAATTGTGAAGTGGGATGAAGAAAGGCCCAACTTTAGTAGCATAAGCGAGTACACAGTTTACAGCACCGAGGCAAGTTCCTTCTCCCACTGAAAATCTGGAAAAGGCTTTTGAATTGTTATTACTGCTGAGATTTTGTGAATACACATAACCATTGTACATAAACGGGACGCTGGTCAGCAAGGCAACCAGAATTTTGACGGTGAAATAGATAAAGAGGGATTTATTCTTCTTCTGGAATTGCGCTGGGAAGGGAAGAACATTTCAAGTGGGTTTCACCTAGTTCTTGAGCTGTGCTGTCCTCATGCTTTAACATGTAGGTAGTGTTATTACAAGTTGAAATTACTACTTGCATGTATATGATTGAATTACGGGACTTTGTACAAGTTTGTATATCTAGTAATGATGGAATTTGTGCTTACTTTCTGTGAAGATTATGAAGATATCAATACGTTTGTGCATGTAGACTGTAGTAGCCTTGAATATGGAAAAGCTACAGGGAACCAATTCTATCAAGAACTAGGGAGTAAATAAATGAGAGTACAACGAAAGAAAACCATGGAATGAAGATGCTTCTTTTTATCACAATCTAGAGCTGGTCCCCTCAACCACAAAAAAAAAGAGAACAATCTAATCTGAAAATTTACACAGAGGACAAGAGGCATGGGGGAAAGGGATCGCCCACCAACAAGAAGAGAATCACTATCCCACCATATCAGGAGAATGGATCTCAAAAGTATTCTTTTTGGTACACTTATCACAAAAGTATTTTCACCAGACGAGAAAGCAGCCAAAAACTTAAGGCCATTATTGCATCAAAACCGCTTCGGATTTCTTGTCTTGTGTCGTCGTGCAGCCAACACAAAAATCCTCCTCTACTTTAGCAAAAAGCTAAATTTTGATTGTGATTGCCAAATAATTTTCTTCCTTTTCACTAATTTTAGTTCTTTAGAACTCTCTACCTTCTGATTCTGATAACCCTTCCCTTTAAACCTTGCAAATGCCAGCCGCTATCTCTGGCAGGATTGGAAGAATTAGTAGGAAAGCTTTCAATATCTTCAGTCAGCCACAAAGCTATATCGCGCTTGCTCTTGTGAACTCAATAGTATGTTCTTGTAAGCCCACCCCAGTCTTGACATCTCTTCACATAACTGTTGTAAGTTCACTCGTGCAAACTGCTTACTATCTTCAGTCAATTTAAACCATTCCTCAGCAGCTATATAGTCATCAAGACTAGTTTCCCATAGGCTTCCACTAAGCAGAAGAAATTTCCGGATGTAACATGTCTACATATTCCGGAAGCGTCACTAAATTAACAGAGACGGAAGAGTAGAAGCACAGGCTTCCATTTATGAAAGACCATATAAATGTGCAGAAAACCAGGAGACAAGTATAGTTGAGAGAACTAGCATTCATGGTCGATAAGTTAAAATATGTCAAAGGAAAATAGTGGGAAAATTCCCTACCTGAATCAAACCCATAATGACATCTGAAGACCGTGCTCCTTCCCGTAGGCATAGAACAATACCATGCTGTAATGTTATGGCAAATAAATAGGAAAGCACACAGTGAGAATGAGGCTCTAGACAATAAATCAATGAATTTCAGACTAAAACCTTTGTCTTCAGACGTACTTGACCAATTCCCCTCAGACCATTGTTAAAGCTCTCCATGCATATGAAGTAGAAATCCTCATTGTTCAGAGCTTGCATGGTCAGGAATGACAGCTTTGGAAGTTGATTCCTTGGATTTAAGCAACCAATTCTAATTGGCCACTCTTTCCTGCCTAATCCAAAGTTACGTAAGTAACTTGATCAAGTTTCAAGAAGCTCATATAGTAACCCCAAAAGAAGGTTGGTGAAAATTGGAGATTGGTCAACTCACCTTTACTCCAAAAAAAGTCAATACCTTCCTCTTTACTGACTTCAGCGGGGGATGGAATATGCCCTTGCTGAATCCACATATATATTATGATCTCAAGCCTATCCTGGAGAAGCAGAAAGAAGAATAGGACTTTTTATTAACAAATTCAAGTAAAAATATGGAACAGTAAATAGTGATGGAGCAGCAAGAAAAACACTTCCAAACAAAGTGTTTTATGTCCGTTCCAGATTGGACAGTAAGGAATTTAGGCTGCAAACTGAAAAACTTGATACAGAAACGATTGTGATTAAAGTAACAAAGAAACCCACACATAGCGTCGACCAAGCTAACCAGAAATTACTTTTTGATGGACGACTAAGTTCCATATATGCCACTGGACTTTAAAATTTATAGATGAGCTAGTGGCTAGACTGTAAAATTACTGATGACAGCATTCCTTGTGTGTTGAGGTGCAAACTACTACTGGATGCAAGCATGCGCTTACAGGGGTATGCAGGTCTAAGCTGCCAGAGAAATGGTGTGTAGTCTGCTTGAGATTTATTTCAAATGTTGAGATACAAGTTATAACCCAGGTAACATAATATACACCAACCTTGGATAGAGTTTGAAGATGCACGTGCTTCAGCCCTTGGTAAATTCCACAAAGGTCAAATGCTGAGAAGATTGGGTACAAAAGAAATGGTAGAGCTACCTGCAATCTTTAGTATAGTTCAAAAGTAAGTTATCCAAAAAGCCAACTACTATTGTCAGACCAGTGCATGTGTCCTCATCTGCGAATAATATGCAGGGAGCAGAACGTACATACATAAAGGTACATCTTGTTCCATCTCTCCCTGATGGACAAGTACCATGCTGTCATTAGACATTAACATATCAGAGGAAGATGAACCTCGATATTGCAATTGCCAGGAAGGATATATTAATACATTAAAGAAAGGGAGAAACACATTTCTAATTTAAATATACAGAACAGGTTCCAACCCCCCAAGAAAAAACAGAACAGGTAATTCATTGTAGAAAGGGAAGAAACACATTTTCAATTTAAATATAGAGAAAAAAAAATTTGCCAAACAATTGCATGCATAGGGATACTATTTGAAGGCCAAGATGATGTGACCATCGAATAAATGTAAAATTAATCCCTGTGGTTCTCTATTACCTAAAAAACAGGATATTTGAGGCAGAGAAGATCTCGTTTCCAAATATAATGTATAAATAAAGGCAAGGAAGAAGTAAAAACCTTGATTGCCACATATATAGATAATCAGGTGTAACCAACAATCAAAAAAGTTCAGTAGTAAAACCTTTGGTTGTTTTTTATAACAATATTCAACATTGCTGCAAGCACAAGACCAAGATTATCAAAGCACACTGTTTGTATCTGCAATCCAAAAAAAATCAGTTTAATGATCAAAAGATACCAAGAACAGCATCCGGCATGACTTATAACCATAACAAACCTGTGCCTTTGCTGAAACTTCACCAAGGTTATCCGCAACTGCAAAGCTTCTATGGACAGCAGTCTGGTAAGAATGAGAAAGCAGTGAACTTACTTGAGAATACATAAAACTTCATTATCAGAATTACCATAAAACAATAATCTTGCCTACCTATAAGGTATTCAACCTGTGAGGTATATAGGGGATAATACATTGAAAATGCCAGGCAAAAGAGACAAAAATTAGATAGTTTTTGTAACAACTATTTCCTTCTTGGGACAAGATATTGCAACTTCAAAACATTCAGCAATCAAGAAAAAGAAGCTTACACCAGTAGCCAAATAGCATGCCAGGCTTATTTGCTTTGCAATATTGGCGACAGAGGCAAGCAGCAAGAAGTATTGAGGAAATGCTGGTGTCAACAACTCCACTCCAATGCTCAAGCTGAAGAGTACAGATGTTGAGAACCTGACTCTCTTCACTTCAGACAAAAGAAGGTTAGCAATGTCGACCTGATAATTACTTTCATGCTTATTACAGGGAAAAGATCTTTTGTTTTGTTCCATAAAAGTTTTCCATCATAAAAAAACCATCTTTTCAGAAGACAAAAGATGATACAAATCAGTGATTAGCAACTGAATAACACACTAGAAAAGTTTATTAGATATTTAAAACAGGTAGCAAGATGAAGTTTTGGATAAATTTTGCACCTTCAGATTGGTGTCAAAGGCAGAAGCCAGACTTGCAGTGTAGATGCACCTACTCAGCCGTCCTAGCCCATCCTTCAATACCCAATTTAGAGCAGCAGCTGAAGGAAGTGAAAGAGAGAATCCAATTCCAATTGCACGAAACATTGACTACACATTGAATAAAGCCTATTAAGTTCGTCTACAAAAGAAGCAAAGGGCCAATTATTGTTAAGATACAGGAATGCCAAAGAGCATCATCATTGACCACTTATACCGACAGACAATATCAAGTCAGAATTAACCTCTCAGTGGGTAAAATAATGAAGCCATAATCATGTGAAAATCATGAGCATACCATGATCTGATAGGATCTATATCACTAAGGGTTTAACATCCTTGTGTAAGTATCCAAATCCAATAACAGTAGTTTGTCTTCTTTAAACTTTTTGATTTGCTGCCTAAGCTGATTACGTCAAGCTCCTTTGGTCTAGAATTGAACATATTTTCCTACTGACATTCAATTTTGAATGGAGGGGAGTATTATGCAAAGAACTTCTTACATAAGTTTCAAGAGAGGACAGGAGAAAGGATGACCAGTGAACTGGCAGAACGCCGATAATTTGGTAATTCGAAACTTTCTAGTGTGCTCACTTCGTCCTTTCTCTTTTCTCTTTCTCGATTTCTTTGTTTGTTCAGCACTTAGGCCACATCGTTATACTTTAATCATCCGTTTGCATAAATATTTAAACTTTTGCTCTTTTAGTACAAGTAATTTAGCTCTGCATTTCATAAAATGCGTTTCATCATTATCTTTAATTTCATTGCACGTTTTGAATAGAGGTAGTCGAGTGTAGTCCAAAAATATAGAACTGTAAGTAGAACGAAAAAAACACAGAAATTAATCACCTGCGTAGCAAGAACTTGAAGAGCAGAGCTGGAAACCCGGTGCAAAAACTTCCACTTGACGTACTCCAAATAGTTTGGGCTGACCTCCCTCGGAAGAAGGAAATTTCTCAGTGCAGAAGCGCAAATTCTTACCAACTTTCGGAACCCATCATCAAAATCAGTACAAAAATCACAGAAGGAAAAAGAATCCCCATCAAGAGCAACCAATTTCAAGCCCTTCCCGTCCCAAAAGTACCTAAGGACACTGCTAGAATTGCGAATAACAATTGGGAGGCGGTAAGAAATTCCGAGCTGGTCTTCTTCTTCTTCTTGATCCTTGAGGTTTCCTTTTTCAAAGTGAAAATCGTTAAGGAAGTTTAGCGAGGTTTTGAGCGAGTTTGAGGTGATTAAGGGTTTAAGAGGGGTTTTTGGATTGTAGGTCTTGGACGTTCGGGTTGTGGGGATCCTGTGATTGTGCGAAGGCCATGATAAGTGGAAGTTTGAATAGCTGTTGGAAACTGCATACAAACTGGATTGCATCAGAAAGCCTCTGAGGTGATTCTTCTTCTTCTTCTGTGTGTGTGCGTGTGTGTGTGTGTGTGTGTGTGTGTGAGAGAGAGAGAGAGAGAGAGAGAGAGAGAGAGAGAGAGAGAGAGAGAGAGAGAGAGAGAGAGAGAGAGAGACTCTTGAGTCGCGAGTGTGTGTCTGTGTCTGTGTGTGTGTGTGTGCGCGCGCGTGTGCTGGGGCGTCGGAGAAGAGGTAATGGAGCCGTTGGACTTGGCCGGATAGACACAGCTTTGAATGCTTTCCTTTGGTTTAATTTCGCGAGAATTTCGATGGTCCATTTTTAACTTTTGACCGATGAGAAGGAACGCGCTAGGGTTCAAGGATTTCGCGGTTGTCTAATTACAATCAACTACCTCAAGTCTCTGAAAATGACACTTCGACCCATATAATCAGTAATAACTTTTTTTTCTTTAAATTGGGAATACAATCCGTAACTTTCAAAAAAACCATTTCTTCTTTCTAAAAGATTTTTGCTTAGAAAACGGGCATATTCCTGCTGTGAATATTAAGCCTAAAAATATTTTGATAGTAAAGAATACTTGACCAATTAAATTATAACTCAACTATAACTCAAAGTAAAAAAAATCTTACTTTTTAAAATTTAAATAATATTTTTATCTTATAAATAATTTATTTTATAATTTTAAAATAAAAAATTCAAATTAAAACATAAAAAAATCCCAAATACAACTCTTAGTATGCGCTATAGGATGATGTTATTTTTATTATTATTAATTTAACATATTAAGAAGGACAGATGTATAGGTCTAAGGGATATTAATTAAAATTCCAGACGCATCTTTAACTCAGCCCATCTGGATTCATACGTGCAGCCCCACACTTGTCACTTTTGCCTCTATAGAGACAACTCCCTCAGCGTAACTGACACACTTTCAAAGATTGAAGCTCCCCTAAATAATTTAATTCTAATTTTTTCTTTTAATACTACTTTGTCAAAATGATAATGTCATTTCTCAATTGTTTTTAAAAATTGCCACAAACCATTATAGATTTTTTTTCAAACATATTTTTTCAAGATTCAAGATTTAAAGGAGAAAGTATTCTTTAATTTTTTTAGATAGAGATATTTTCTCTATTTTCTTGAGAGAAATCATTTAATATGAACATGATCTTAGCTTTTACTCAATATTTTATTTTTTTCTAAGACAATTTTTAAAATTATTGGCAAGTCATAGTCTTTTCAGTTATTACTTTTCAAAGAAAATATTTAAATTAAAATTTTCTCACCACTATAATAAAAATTCTCTAAGAAATATACAATAGAAAAGTTTATTATGTGTTTATTTATTTTATTAATTTTATTAATATTAATTATAATATTAATATTTTTTACTTACTTAAAATTTTTAAGATGTTAGTTATTACTCGTTATTATAATTATTCAACTATTATTTAACTTTTTATATCAGTTTATCTTTATTCTTAAACTTATCATTGAAAAAAATTTAAGAATTATTTTAATTATAATAATTTTAATTATAATAATTTTAATTATTTTAATATTAATAGATAACTATTTTTCTTTAAAAAAAATACTACATGGGCGATTGCCAATAAACAAAATAAGAAATGGAAGAAAGATCACTTGGTTGATAATGATGATGACATAGTAGATCGGTATGGTTTCACTTATGCACGTTATTTTTTCAGTATATACTAAACTTATTTGTGACCGTAAAATTATGATTCAATGACTAAAATTTAATATCTTAAACAATTATTTAGACTTATTCAGATAATAATTATTCATAACTTAAATAATTATTCAAAATAATTATTACAACCGACCGATCACAAATAAATTCATCGACCAGAAAGTCGTACATCCATGGAACTAAATCGCATAATAGACTAGTTATCTTCCCCTCAAAACGGAAAAGAAAAGGAAACAAGAAAACTAGCTGCCCGTTTCGGCAGCTCGATAAACAGTAATGTTGAATTTTCTGGCAGGCCGGACGAGTTCGAATACACAGACATCACCGAGCTTTAGGCAATTGTCCTTCGCAAACTTCCTCCAGCCCTGCCCGATCTTTGCCCTTTCTGTAGAATAAACCCGGAGAATCGCCGGCCATTTTCTCAACTTCCCCGAGACATGAAGCATGAACTTGCAATCCTTCATCTTGGTCAGGTAGTCCTCCTCAAAGTTGGACGGAATACACTACAAAAGAGAACATTAATAATCATGTTGAACTAGTATTTGAGGTGTCATGACTGAAGAGTAGAAGTTATAACCAGATGAAATGAAACTGCCAAGAGAAGTCATTAGTTTTGATTACCACAAAAAAGCTACCAGAAACACATGAGGATTGAATGAAATAGATAAAGAAGGGATGTGAAGATCTAAAAGCTTTTGCTTTTTGATATGCTTTAGACTCTTCTTTAGCGCTCTGGTTGGAAATGGAGAATGGAGATGGCAAGCTCCTCCTAGTTCCCATGGAACTCTCTTCTGCATAGACATAAAAGTTAGATAATCATGTAAGCATGATCATTTATATTTTACTACTTTATATGGTAACTGATCAGAAATGCAGTAAATTAAGCAGGCACAAAATGTAAAAGTTTCTCAATCTTCATCATCTTTTTTCTAGAGAAACCCGATTTCTCACCTGGATTTTGCTTCCAGTTATTATTCCCATTGCTTCTTGGGCGCTCATTCGGATTTGTATCAACAACCACAGCATTCTTCCTCTTAGAGAGTGGATCATCTGTCGTCAGTCTATGAGAAGATCTCGTCCTCGTCCTCGGCCTGGGCCTGGGCAACGGATTCTGCTCGCGTGGTGAGGGATCATCCAACATTTGTGTTGAAACATCCTCCACTCGTACTCTCTTTGAAGTTCGGGTTGTTGGGTAATTTTCCAAATTTTTTTCTTCTGCTTTGTCATCGGAAACATTTATATGTGGATGATTCATCAAGAATTCATCGAAGGACGTCGGAATGGGGCTGCCACTCCTTTCACAGTCGGTCTCGGCTGGATATTCAATTTCTAAAGGCGTTGCATCAAATATTGAAACAAGGAATTGCGAATTTCCCTCGTATGTGAATACTAAGAAGAACAACTTCTTGATGGAGTAATACTCTGCAAATTCCAGCCACCCTTTTCGCAGCCGAGTTCCGTCCCCGTAGTGAACCAATTCAACTTGCCATGAAGCTCCAGTTGGAACCTTCAACGTCACAATATCCTGCAAACCCCAACCGTATTCACTCATAAATGCACGCGGGATCTTCTGAGAAGGCACCCCAACCAAAAGGATCAGCAAGCATTTCAGATGGCGAGGACTTAACAAAAAGTTACAATTTTGAACATGATTTCACGAGAAGTGGCCGGATACTTACCAGTCCCTGATCGAAGGGCAACAGAATTACTTTGAAAAAGTGCGGTTCCAGGACCCGAGGTTTGGACCCCGATCGTTCCTCTTCTTGGTTTGGAGCCATCCGTCCGTCTTCGTCGAAAGAGAGAAACACAGTAAAAGGTACGAAAATGAAAAGGCGGAGGTGCTCTGCAGTCTACAAGTCACTGCAAACTCGTGCAGCTTTTTTAACTCTTTTATGATAAGATTGAAATTGATGAACTTTTTTAAAAATTTTATTTTTATTAATACTCTTCCTCTATTACAGTCGTCCGATCAATAGAAGATTGATCCAACGATGATCAATCGGTCCTACACGTGCGACAAAATATGGGTGCAGGACCGTAGCCATTTTGCAAATTGATGAGGGGTTCCAGCGGAATTCAATCGTCTTTCAAGCGAGTAATGAATACAGGGCTCAAGGAAAAAGAAGTCAGTTCTTCTTCACGTGACAAAAAATCAGCAAATGTACGTACGCAGGTGGTTATACAGGATATTTCGTTGTTAAATAGATTCTAAGTTTTTATTTTAAAATTTTTGTTTTTAATTTTTTTAAAAATAAATTATTTATAAAAAATATAAATTAAATATTTAAAAATTTAGATTTGATTTTAAAATCAAATTCTATTTAAATTCACCTTAATTTAGCTATGATCCATACAACTTTTTGCGACTGAATTTATTCTGCGTCATTAGGTCTTAATCGGATTGTTAGAGACAAAAATGGGTATTTGGGGATAAGAAAAAAATTCCGCCAAATAGTATTGTTAATCATGAAAAATGAAAGGTTTTTAAAGTTAAACACAAATTTTTCTTTTAACTGGATTTCGAGGGTGTTTGAATTAGGCACTTTAGTTGATTTCAAAATTGATTCAAAGTATTTAAATTTGACTGTGAATAATTATTTAAGATAATATCAATTGAATAAATTGGTGAAGGATTGCTTTGTATAGATTTTCATTACTTGAAAAATGATTTTGGTAGTAGAAGATTGTTGAATTTTTTCTTATTATTTTAGATACGCTAATATTTAGTTTGACTTATTTTATAATTATTCTTACTATTTTGAGTAATTATTTTATTAATTTAAAAATTAATTATTTAAATAAAAAATTGTGTTGTAAATAATTATTAAAAATTTACAAACAATTATTTTGACTCATTATTCAACATTATAACAATACCTCAAAGTTGACATAAATATCAATATATTGTTGTATAATAATAATTTCGGATTTTTTAAAACTTAACATCGAATACTTATTTACAAATATTTGAATGCTTAAATTATCAAAGAAGAATATTATATAGTAAATAATTATTCAAATCTTTAAAAATAATTATTTGAAATCGTATACAAAATTGATATAAATATTAACATTTTACTAGGTAATAATAACCTCGTAACTTTTTCAAACTCAATATTGAATGTTTATTCACAAACGTTCTATTACATAATGCAATAAACATAATGCATATTGTCCAAATTAAGTTAAATAAGTCCCCTATAACATAAGCAGAGACGTCAAACAAAAAGCCCAAAAGAAAAAAAAAAGCATAGGAAAAACCCAACCATATATCCTGCGGTCATTCCCTGTTACTTCTAAACTCCCGATCACACGTGACTCAAGCTACCTCATAGACCTCCTCAAGTTTTCGGACAAGAATCATATTCTTTTCATTCTGAATGAGGGTGAATTTGGACTCATCTCCTTCCTTCAAATCTAGGTCATTTCGAAAGGCTGCCCATCCTTTTCCCATAAGAATCCTTCCATCCTTGGTAGGATACAACTCTACCTTCCACTTTCTCCCAGACTCATCGATCAACAACAACGCTTTGATGTTCTTTGCGGTTATTCTCTTCACCATATGTGCTGGAAGGGGCTGAATTGAGAAACACAAGTAAACGGTGTAAGGTAAGACACGGCCTTAGGTTATAATGAAGAAAGCGCAAAAAAGAACTAGTTAAAGTTATACTGACCAAGCGCTGAATGCTGCGGAACTTGAAAACCACTTGAAAAGATTCAACGTTGGCATTGGATTTGATGTCGTTGTCTCTTTCCAATTCTTCTTCAGAATCACTGATTTGCTCCTCCTTCACTTGAACATGATCAGGACCTGAAGATAACTTTCAAGATCTCAGTGAAAATGAGGAAGAAACTTGGTGGTGTGTGCGTGTTTGTGCATATGTGGATTGGGTACAAATATGGGAAAATCACCCCTGCTTTTTCCTAGCTTGAATGTCTGAGATCTCAGGTGACGTTTAAGCTGTGGGTCTCGGCTAGTTTCTTGCCTATTTCTTTTCGGTCTAGCCGAATCAACAGACTGCGTTAAAATTTCTGCTTGCTTTCGGTAGTTGTCAGATGTCTCTAGTAATGTTGGGGGAGGAGAACTGGTAACTTTTGGTAAACCACTTGCTGAATACAGAAAAATATCAAATTTTGAAAGATCATCTGCTGAAACTCCGACGTAACGGAAAAGCAAGAGATCCCCGGACCTCAGTCGGTGATTTTTCACAAAATCTGGCCAAGAAAGCTTGCATAAGTAGTAGTCACGCCCGTGGTATTCAAGTTTTACATACCAGTTTCTATTGAATAGATCAGTTTTAAGAACCCATTTCCTTGAGAACTCTCTAAACTCCTTCGTAAAAGCAGGAGGTATCCGCTGCAGACGACAAACATTGCCCGGCGACACAAAAGATGGGTAAGAGGAAAGATGCAGAAAACATTTTTGCATATCAAGAGAAAGAAAATCAAAAGAAGAACTTACAATCTCTTCTTCAAAGTTATCATCTATCAAGAACTTGACAAAGGAAGGAGAGTCCCTGCATCTCATTTCGGTTAATGAAGCCAGTGGGATATATGGTTTGTTTTGGCCGCTGCTTTATGGCAAGAGCCGTGCGTTTTTTAGTTCGGATGTAAATAATATTTTTTGAGTTGAGCAGATTTTAATTATTAAATTTTAATTTAATAATTAAAAATTTATATATTATGAATAATTATTTATTTTAATTTAAATAATTATTTATAATAATATAAAATTTTTAATTATTAAATTAAATTTAAAAACCAAAGATTTATTCATCTCGAACTGAAAAAAAAATACTGTTTGAATCCATATCAAATCGGTTCGGATGTGATTGATCAGATGATAATCCGTAAGGTCGTCCGTGATTGTTTTAAGATTCTACACATATTTTTAGGTTCTGTTTGCTCTTCGTACTTGCAGGTCAGTGGCTAGCCATATCAATTTCCATGAACTCTCGCTATATTAATTTCCATGAACGGTGAATTGAATATCGCATCCCTATAAATTATTAATAAAAAGTCAATTTAAATTGTTAAAAAATATTAAAAGTTTTATGTGCTTTTTACTTTTTTGATTAATTTTATTTTAGTGTTTCAAATTTAAAAATATTTATTAATTGAGTATTATAAAATTTAAATTTATTAATTAAGAAATAAAATTAATTAACTGACAAATAATTTAATCGAGAATATTTAAATAATTAATTTAACTTTTAAATAGAAATTTAAATTTAAATTTATTATTTTACTCAACTAATCAATAAAAATAATTTATTAATTTTTTCATTTAAACTTTATATTCAACTATTTTCTTCCTCCAATCACCACCCTTGATCAATAACAATAGTCATTGCCGCTACCACTACGATTGCTTTTGAGGATTTTATTGGATTGTTTAGAACGTTAAAATTATCTGAAATTTTAATGAGTTAATACAAAAATTGTTTAACTACTAATTTAAGTTTATTGAGATTTTCTTGGATTGTTTTGAACGTTAAATGATTTGTGTGTTAGGGGTGGTTGTGGCAGCGAGGGGTTTAAGTGGTTACAATAAGAATTGTAAAGGCTGGGGATAGGGGGAGGACCTGGCAAGAATAAAAGAAAGAGGCGAGTTAGGAAAAGATATTTTGCAACAGGGAATGGTGGCTGGTTCAAGTGACAGTGGAGACAACAGTGATTGTTGTTGTTGGTCTAGGATGTTGGTTGGATGGAAAAAAAGATGAAGATACAATTTAGGGAAAAAATATTAATAAATTAATTTTTAAAAATTAAATTATTTTTTATTGATTAGTTAAGTAAAATAAAAAAATTAGAAATTTAGTTTCTATTTAAAAGGTAAATCAATCATTTAAGTATTTTCGATCAAAATATTTGACCATCAATTGAAAATTGTCTTTAATTAATAATTTAAAAAATGTACTAAATTAATAGAGACCCGTAACCTTTGGATACTAATGTAAAATTAACCAAAAATAAGTAAAAGACACAAAAGATATTTCACACTTTCTAACCATTCTTGGTTGACTAAGCTAATTTGACATTTGATTAATAATTTAAAAAGATATAGTACTCAATTGATATCCACCACTTATTTTAAGGTACTAAAATATAATTAACCATACTATCAATTATTGGTGTTAAAAATTTCTCCATTAAAGTTAAGAGAAATAGAGGCACAAACGTTATAACACTTTTACTAGTGCTGTCAAACGGGTCAGCCAGCTCCGACCCGTCCCGTGTGGGCTGGCCTTGAAAACGGGTCGAAAAGGGCTTGCCCGTTTGGCCCGCGAGCTAAACAACATCATTTTGATCATGATGTCACTTTGAAAAAAAATATTTTTTTAAATATTTTTAAAAATCAAAATGACATTGTTTTGAGGATTTTTTTAAAAAAAAAATTAAAAAGAAAAAACGAGCTAGCCGCGCTGGCCCGCGAGATAGACGGAGCAGGCAAAAAAAGCCTGTATTGAAACGGGCTAACCCGCGGGCTGAAGCTCGTTTTGACAATAATAACTTTTACAACGATTTGTCAAATTTATGGTACAGTAACACATTTTGTCATTACGTATTAATTAGATGTTAAATTTTAATTTAACGATTAAAATATTACATGTTATGAATAATTATTATTCATAGCTGGCAGCAGGCAAGCGTCATCACCAGTAAGGGTGCTCATTCAATTTCAGTTTGATTTTTTTTAAAAATTACACAATCGAACCAATCATTTTTTCCTAAATCAAATAAAAATAAATCAATTCGGTTTGATTTGATTATGTTGCAAACCGAAATTGAAAAAATAAGAATAAGAACGTATGTTTCTTGGAGTAAAAACATATTAACTAAATGCGTTAAGTAGTAATTTTATTTTAAACATTCAGTTTTATAAACAATAACATATTTTGATAATGCATTATTATATACTCAAATGCATTCATATGTAATTATTTTAAAATTTTAATTTTTCGATTGGTAACAATACATTACTAAAATGCATTCATTTATAAATTTTTAAAATTTTTAATTTTTTGATTCGATTTTCTATCTGAGTATAGAAATCTAAAACCGAACTGAACTATATAAAATTTTCAAAGAATCGAATCAAAATATTTAAAAACTGAACTGAAATATAAATTTTGATTTGATTTAATTTTTCAAATTACACAAATAATTAACACCCCATAATCACCAGTAAAGCTTTATTAATAAATTCAATGAAAACATCTTTACCTATCAACGAGCACTAAAGTCATTCTGAGATCGTCTCAGATTGATAGAACATTCTAACACTTCAGCGTAGAAGGCATGGAGTTTGAAACAATGAGAAGAGATTATCTGTAGGTGCTAGGAGAAACTCAATCCCCAGATTTACAGATACAGATACAACCCGGACTCTGTGGATGAAGAAAAAGGAACGGGCAGTTGGCTAATTCGCCTCTCTTGAGCATTTGAACTCGAAAGCAATCAGGACCTGGAATGAACTCCAATACACATCGCCTTCCCGTCGTTAATCTATTCTTTTTCCAGAAGTCTCTCAAGCCTTTACACATTTCTAGTATAATAACGTTACCAGAAGCACGCAGCTCTAGTTCAACAGGCCATTTTTGCCCTTCTGAATTTATTAGCATCAGATTTTTCTTTCCAACGATTCCGTTCTCCCTTGCAAATGTGGCTGGGATAGCCTACAATTGACGGAGACAACAAATCATCAGATATGTTAAGGTAAGTTTGTGCAAGCTATACAATTTTCCTTCGTTATAATATTTCATCAGATTTTTTTGTTTTCTTGTTTCTATTTTCGGAATTTGTACTTACCATTCTATATCTGTTATGGCTTCTCAAAAACTTGACAAAGCGTGGATTCCTTTCTTTCAGTCTCATCAGAAAGTTAAGCACTATTGTTGCTCTGTTTATTCTTCGCCCTGCCAGTGCTCTTTGATGAATTCCTTTCTGCACCTGTTGAGGCAAAGCATAATATGAAATTTTCTCCTAAATAAAAACTAAAACATGACATTGATTAGCTTTATAATCTTCAATTGAAGCAAACAAAAATCTCGAGTCCGATTGAAGGATAAAAGAAACCATCCAAATTTCTAATGCTTACATCTTAGTTCAGAACTCTGAGCCACTCGGGAAATCAAACACCCCCGTTCGCGGAAATAATAGGATTGTAGAGGTGCTACAAGACTTTACCGACATTTCAAGAATTGAGGAATTGCTTGCATAATTAAATCAGAACTAATCATCTGACAGTAAGTTGTGAGAGCAAAATGTTTTTTTTTTTTTTGGGTGGTGGGGTGGGGGGTCGGGGGGTATGGATGAGAGGAAAATTATCACTATCATAGTAGTAATATATAGTATCACTTCTTTCCGAAGATGAGTAATATATTATAACCATATAGGATACTTATCTTTAAGTTATAAGAAGTTATACAGGTTTTGTCATGCGATATTAAAGTCAGAATATATTGCTTTCTGATAAATGGCGTGTTTCGAACGGTTTTATAAGGGATGATAACCTGGATAGACAGAGTCATTGTTAATGAGGGTGATGAAAATTGAATTCAGAACCCAAAATCTTTTATTAACTTGGCACTTAAAGCCCATAAGAGAAGAGAGAAAACTAGAAGCTCATAAACCAGAGAAGTAAACTAAGAACATGCGAGAAGGTGAACCCAAGATGGACAAAAGAGATTACCTTGCGTGCTGTTGGGGGAAGTTGTACGCGGACTGCAAGTATTTTCAAGGTCTATGAAGTTGCTTGTAGTGCCCAGATTTAACTCCTTTTCGCATCCGCTTTGTTCATACATTGATACTCGGAAGGTGGCTTTTCCCTCGAGCATAGGCCAAAAAACCAAAAAAATCACACATTTGGAGCTGATTATCTTTCACAAATTGAGGCCAACCGTGCGTGAAGCAGTAATGTTCACCAATTTGCTCTATCTTAACGGACCATGACTCTCCAGATTTGGACTCAAGCACGGCATCATCAGGCAAAATATGTCCAAATTTTACCGCAAAGAGTCGCGGTATTCGCTGCAAGAAACACATTCAAGAACATGCATCAGCATCAACGGCCATAACCATTCGCCCCGTGAAGCTGCGAAAACGATCACCGAATGCTAGAATTCAACCACTATAAATAATTGGGATCCAAGAAGAAAACTCTATTTCTTCTCTCTACTTACGAGTATCGTTTTTAAGTCGCCAATCAGAACCTTGAAGAAACAAGGCAAGCCCATGTCTGCTTTTTCCCTGTTTCTTGCTCTTCCCAGAAAATATCAATCAAGTTCTTGAATTTTGGAAAAAAGCTTCATATAAAGTTTGACGGCACCTGTTGCAACCGGATGATCAAGAGAAACTGTCCTTTCGTTTTACCCTCCAAATACTCCTACTAGGTCCCTAGGATTCATCCTTGAAGTACGGAAATTTTTTCTCTTATTTTTGTTAAAATAATGAAGAAAGAATATTGCTAAAATAAGGTAACCTTGTGAAGGGGGGTAATATCTCAATATTACCAAGGGTGTCAAAAGAATTCGTTTTGACCTGTTTGGCCTTTTTTTTTTTTTCATTCAGTTGCAGATAGTCTGAACGCATCAATTATGGCATACGCACTTTACTTTTTGTCTTTGAAGATTTCCCGGGACCAAATAGCATGAACGCAGTATCCATGAGCTCTTTAGGCATGAACGCCTCACGTTCAGCCTATTTGCGGGCATTCTCCCAAAAAGAGCTAGTCGAGGACTTTGTGTAAAAACACGGTCCTACGTCAAAAACCCAGCAAAAAGCTAAAAAGCCGGCTTCGCCACCTGAAGACCGCCATGCGACACCTCCTGGCCACGGTCCGCCGCCACTACTGCCATAATAGACGTCTCCTCCAATGGGCTAACTACAAGCCCCAGAAGCCCCAACCTCCACCTTCCCCGCCATCCCCACCAAAACCGCCCAAAAAGCCGGTAACTTTCAGCCTTCATAGTGAATCGTGGGAGGACCCTTACAGTTGGATGTCACAGTTGAATGATAAAGTAGCCATGCGCCACATGGACGTGTACATGGAGCAAGAAGAGAAGTACACTGAGGCCGTCATGTCTGATACTGAACGTCTCCAGTCGAAACTCCAGTCCGAAATGGCCTCCCGTTTTGCTTTTGACCTCTCGACACCTCCCCTTCGCTGGGGGCCCTGGTATTTTGGCTACCTTTTTCTAGGTCTTTTGTTTACCATCCTTCTTTAGGAGGGAAAAGGTTGGAAATAGTTGAATTTCTTTTCTTTTTTCTTTTCTCTCTTCAGATTATTTGTTGGCCTTGTTTAGAGATAACTGAAGTATATATCTAATAGAATCAGCAAAACTTTGCCCCGTAACTTCCAAAGAACTAAAGAAGTGAGGCAATTAGCCCAATAAATTGGTCGGCGATTATGTTCTTTTTACGGTTTTGAGAACAACATTGATACTCTATCCGTTAATGAAAAGAACGAGATTGTAGCTTTTTTTTCTGGATTGTCAATAATAAAGCTTATTTTTAATTGAAGGGAACTAAGATTATTATCTCAGCTAGCAATCCGGGAGAATCTAGTCATTTAGTCAGTTCATCACAATCTCTGTAAGCAGGGAGTAAAGCCTGTGCGATAGCTTGCCCCTCATGCAGTCGTAGGCCTTCCCCAGCCCCGTCTTTATTGCTTCTGGCAAAGCAAGCTCCACCCCCCCCCCCTTCTCATGATTGGATAATTGTGTTTTATATGCACTAATTTTTCTCTTAGCACACAAAAATCTGAGAAATCTACGTTTGCTGAATTTCTGTTTGAATCTTCCAAATAGTTTACTCTTTCAACCGAACTGTTGATAAAATCTTTTTTCAGTTTTCTCAAAATTGATCATAAAAAATGAAAGAGGTGGTTTTGGTGCCTACTTTTTGCCATAACAGAGAAAAATTTTGCTTGATTCATTGCCTTTTACCTATCATGCTTTGATTTAAGGTTTTGATGTTTAGATACAGCTATATAGAAAGGTGATGTTGGTTGGTGCAGGTTGTACTACCGAAGACTGGAAGAAGGAAAGCAGTATCCAGTACTATGTCGAAGATTGGTGAGCTTGAATGAAGAGTTCATAAGTAACAAATCACCATCAGCTGGGTTTGACTTCACTTCTGGGAAGAGAATTGAGCATAAGTTGCTTGACTACAACCAAGAAGCTGAAAGATTTGGGGGTTCTGAATTTTGACCAATTTTTTCCATATTTTTTACTTTTTGTGCAAATTTAGTTGATGTTTCATGTCAATTCTCTACGTGCAGGGTATGCTTATGAGGAATTATCAGAAGTGTCACCAGATCATCGCTATCTTGCATATACTATGTACGACAAGGACAAAGATTACTTTAGATTATCTGTAAGAGACTTGAATTTTGGTTCTCTCTGTAGTAAACCTCAAGCAGAATGGGTCTCAAATATAGCTTGGGCGAGAAATGGACAAGCATTGCTTTATGTTGTCACCAATCATGATAGAAGACCTTATAGGTTGGTTAACAGTTGGCTCCCTTAAGGACCATTTTTCTTTAATTTTGATTGGATATCTTGCTAGTAATCTAATACCTGATTGTACTTCATACTTAGGATCTACTGTAGTATTCTTGGATCAAATGAAGATGATATATTGCTTTTTGAGGAACCTCAAGAAAATGTTCATTTAAATATAAGACACACTAAGGATTTCCAATATGTGACTGTCAATTCATTCTCAACCACATCGTCAAAGGTATTCTTCTGGATTCTTATTATATTCACTTTCCAATGGAACTGTTTCTGTGTTCATGACCAACTTTTAGGTCTATCTTATAAATGCAGCTGATCCCTTATCCAGCATGACACTAGTGTGGGAGTGTGAGGCACAAGCTCACTGCATAGTTGAGCACCATCAAGGATATCTTTACCTCTTCACAGATGCTGCAAAAGATGGCCAACCATCAGATAACCATTATCTCTTACGCAGTCCTGTTGATTCTTCTCCAGTTTGTAGAAAATGGGAGGTTAGAGTTTGTCTATGAGACAATCAAAATTCCAACCATATAATTTGTTCAGAGAATATTTTCCCCCCTTCTCATATCACCATGATTTGGCTCATTGTTAAGACCTACATGTGAACTGAGACTCTTTTTTATATCCATTAACGTTCTTTTGCTTATTTGTTCTTTTTTTTTCTCCGGTTGTTGTGTGTTGATGTGGCTTTCAGGTGTAATTCTTCTTTTATCTTTTTTTGCCTGGTTTTCTGGGCTTTGTTCCAATTACTATTCAAGCATGTGATGTTGATCTCAATGCAATTTCTTCCGTTTCTCACTTGCAGAATGTGTTCATCGATGACCAAGAGGTGATTATTGAAGATGTTGATTTCAGCAACTCGCATTTAGTGCTGATTGTGCGCGAAGGTCAAAAGTTTATGCTTTGTTCAGTTTCTCTGCCTCTGCCCACTGGGCAGGTAGGCTCCTGGATCCTGCTTATTTTAAATTAGGCTGAAGGATTTATATTCTTTTTTCCTTCTACATATTTTTCATTTTATAACATTTCTTTGTACCACCCCCTCCTTACTTCTCTCTTGTAAAAGGGCAAAATGAGACAAAATATGTTACTAGACTTATATGCAGTTTCCTGTTTTTTAAACACTTTGCTTTTTGCTTGACAGGAACCCTTTAATCTCAAAGAGCTTAATCCACAATTTTTGCCACTTCCAAATGATGTTTGTCAAATATCATCTGGACCAAATTATGATTTCTATTCCTCAATCATGCGCTTTACAATATCATCACCTGTGGTATGTAATTTCTCACTATTTTATGTATATATTGCTTACCATATATTGAAGCTCTTTTCTTATCAAGTTAATCACGCGTTTACCAATATTATCACTTTTGGGATCAAGTTGTTGTGTGACAAGATTCTATTACTTCTCGTAATAGATGCCCGATGCTGTCACCGATTATGATTTGTCAAATGGAAAATGGAAGATTGTCCAACAACAAAACTTGCATCATGAAAGAACACGAGTTTTATATGGATCTGCTTCTTCTACTAGCAGCCATGAGAAATCACTTGGGTCCCGAAGTATTGAGTCTATCAATGATGGCGATGGTGAAAGTGACGGGCTGTGGAATGACCTTGACGAATACTATGCATGTGAACATTACGATGTTCCCTCTTATGACGGGATTGAGGTACCCTTGACCATTGTATACTCACGTCATAGGAAGAAAGAGGCTCAAAGTCCTGGATTGCTTCATGGACACGGAGCTTACGGGGAAATACTTGACAAAAGGTGGCGCAGTGAGTCAAAAAGCCTACTCAATCGTGGTTGGCTGATTGCATATGCTGATGTTAGGTTTGTTAGTTAATTCATTTGTTGTTATAAAGCTTTTATATCCTACCTTTACTATTTGCATATATAGTTAAACTGAAACACGTATTGTCTAGGTAATCTCATTTCTTCATTGTTAGCAATATGTTTATATTACTATTTACAATAGGATGCAAAAAAGAATTGAGTTATGTGACAGAGAAGCACGTTTTTCTAGTTCTGATTTTCTGTATCTTCAGAGGAGGAGGTGGTGGAGGAAAAAGATGGCATCATGATGGCCAGAGGACGAAAAAGATTAATTCCATCAATGACTATATTTCCTGCGCAAAATTTCTGGTTGAGAGGGAAATTGTTCAAGAAAACAAGCTTGCTGGTTGGGGATATAGTGCTGGAGGAATGTTGGTTGCTTCAGCTATTAATTTTTGTCCTCATTTATTTCGTGCTGCAGTTTTGAAGGTACTTCTGTAGTTGACCTTTGCATCATTACCTTCTCTATGTTTTGTCTATTTATGCATTCACTTGCATTTTGATTTTGCACTTTTACATGGGTAAATGTTTTCAAATTTGTATAATCCTCCATCTAACTGTCTTCTGAGTTATGATCTAAAGAAATATGACCAGCATTTTCTTGTACTCTCACAAATCCCCGCGACTTAGAAAAAGGAGAGAGAAAATTTTCTAGATTTCCATTTTTTTCTTTTTTCTTTCTCTTTTGGGAAGGAATATGTAATTTATTCTCTTTCGTGTCTTGATCAGGTTCCTTTTTTGGATCCAACTAATACACTTCACTCTCCCATTTTGCCACTTCTACCCATTGACTACGAAGAATTTGGATACCCTGGTGACATAGATGATTTTCAGGCTATACGCAAATATTCTCCCTACGATAACATTTGCAAAAGTGCTTTATATCCAGCTGTTCTGGTGTGCTCCTCATTCAGTACACGGTAAGTTGAACCTGATTTCTGCCGACTTTTGGAACTTCTGTTATTCACTTTGGGGGAAAGGCCCAAAGCCGTACAGTTGCAGGAGGCTAAAGATGAATGAGTGGCAGAGCTGGAAATATTTGGAAACAAAATAATACTTTACAGAAGCTTACAGTCTATTGATTCTTTTGCTAGCAGCAGACTATATAAATGAATTCCTTTGTGGAAACATACAATGTCTGCTTTGGCCAATCCTTTACATAAATTTTCTTGTATCTTTTCAGGTTTGGTGTTTGGGAAACAGCAAAATGGGCTGCACGAGTGCGCGACCTTACTACCTATGATCCGAAACGGCCAATACTGCTCAATTTGACTACAGATATAGTTGAGGAAAACAGATATTTGCATTGTAAGGAATCGGCACTGGAAGCTGCTTTTCTTATTAAAGTGATGGACCTGTAGGATGCTTTTTCCTGAACGTGAGGAAGTTGCCATGTGATTGATCTCTCTAATCAGGGAAAAGCTTATGCATCCAGGAGCTGCCTTCTAGTTTCTAACGGACCTGCTAAGAAGGAATATTCAAGAGCAAGTTTTTGATATCTGTATCAAACTCTATTTGACTGCTATTTGCACTTTACAGTTTGTATTGCTTTCAAGATAGGAAGAGCATCTCTTTCTTTGGATGAATTTAGGCAAGAACTCTTATGACAGGTTATTTTTGTCGAGGGTTGCCATTCTTTTCCCTTTGACATCACTAATGTGTAAGTTATACATTTATGCTTAGACTCAAATGCAAGATTCTAGGCTGGTTCTTGTTAATTACCCGCATATGTACAAATTGGACGTGGTGTTTGTCGAAGTTGATAACAGTTTAAATTGATTGTAGTAGACGCCTGTTCTTGAGTTTTTTTTTTTTAAAACGGAGAAAAACTATGAAGTCTATTTCCCTGGTTGAGGCATTCATGCTCAGTTGCTCAATTTTGTACCATCACCAACCACCTTTGTAAAGTTCCTCTTAGGGGACTGGCACCCATGAAAAGCTTCTGCACTTTGTCAAATGTATTAGCTCCTTTAACAGTCGGCAGCACTTTTTCCTAACTTTTGTCAGAGTCCCAAAGCAATTGCGTCAACAATGTGATCAGGCGATTCCTTTATTTAGAAGAATTTTCTCTACGAGGGGTTTGATCATCATAATCTTGTACCCGAAAGAAGGCAGCCCTGTCTTCTTCTCTACCAACACTACCTCGAGGACCCATCCGAGCTCTTCTGGATAGCATAATCTACAAAATCCCAACATTCAGAAAAGGGTTTTGGACCCAACAATTAAAGAAAGGGAAATAAAACAAGAGATCTAGGGAGGAACGACTTAAGTAGGATGGGACGGTATGGTATGGTTGTAAGATAGTAGCTCCTCAGGTAAAAGTATCCGTTATCTTCCGAAAGATTCTTGTTCAATTTATATTTTCATCCTCTTAACATATGAAAAAAAGAATAGAATAGAAAAAAAAATACTAGATTATGTATATTATTTGGATATAATCTCGTATCAAAATTGAAAGTAAATTTTTAATTTTAAACACATATTTTTTACAATTAATTAAACTTTTATAAAATTTAAAACTGAACTTTTAAAATTAAATTCTATTTAATTATAATCACTTGTAAATATTTATTAAAATTAAAATTTAACATTCTAAAAGAATTTATGCTAACTATTCGGCTCGCATTCAAACAAACAATAGAATAGTGAGTAATTGAAGAGTGGATAACATATCATGGCAAACAAAACTAGATGGGTGTGGCCCAACAACGACAGTCACTTCACCAGAAGGAAAAAGTTGCATGGATTTTGAATGCTCCGATTGCGTCGTCCTTTATCCTTCATCCTTCCAAGGTTTGTTGCGTTTCAATTTCTTGAAGATAAGGGAAACAGAGGATATATATTATATTTATTTTCTTGTTAACATCAAATAATTTGCAAGTGAAGCTATGCATTTGGCTAATCTAAATTCATTGCATTTGTTTGCTTTATACTATTATTAGTGGTTCCTTTGATGCGACTACATGAAGTCGCGTGCATCATCTAACGTGACAGGCCAGAAACTAAGCAGCGCTAATTAATGTAAAGCGAAAAATATTTGACTTTTTTTATTCCTATATTCAACTCTGAAAGTGATTGAACCTCATTATCAACAAAATCAAATTTTTGATCAAGACAAAACTTTGTCGTGGGTTCCTGCATGATTACAAATGGACCACTGCTACCCCTTACTCTTGAGTGGAACTATGCGTTGCATAGTATTAGATCACATAAATGTTTATAGTTTAAGAAATTAGATCAAGCTGTGATAACTTTTTTAAAAAAAAATAGAAAAAAATATTATGCTATGAATAATTAATTTATATCACTTCACAGAGAAGTCCCTCCATGTCCAAGGGCCATAGGATATTGAAGCTCCATCAAGTTTAGGAAAATAATCCATCTTTGTAGGCCACACGAATACACGAACTAAAAATTTGGACCTACAGGTCTTCTGGTCTACTGGTTCTCTGAGTAGCAGTTAGAAAAATATAATGGACATTTCCACAAGGTAACACAAGCAAATGGAACTGCATGACAGATCAGCTCTGCTTCTTGGATTAGATCATTAAACCAAGGTTATCCTTTCACAAAGTAAACACAAACAAATGGAACCCTGATGATGGATTTGACGTGTTCGCTAGATTAGCAGATCATCGGAGAAAGCAAAAAGAAACAGACGCAATTCCACAACACAAGAAACTTGTGTTTTATCCCAATTGGGCACCAAATTGTAGAATAGCCTAAAACAAGCAATATAATCTCGACAATATACAGCAGAGAACAATTACTTGGTGAGCCAAATGGTAACGGGTATGTTTTGCCCCCTTATATTTGCTTTGGTTCGTAATAACTACCTGAGATTATACAAATTTCTAATGCCAACTCTACAAGAAACTCACGGAGGTCAAAAGGGAAACGAAAATTTAACCAAGAAAAGACCATGAATGAAAAAATGCACTCCGGCCTGCAACAAAGAGATAGAAGGGGGCAAAGAATCCAGCAAGTACCATCCAATTCTTTCTCTCGCACCTATATTTGACTCTTCAACATAAAATCCCACCTTTAGGCATCAAACCTCTGCACTTCCCAGATGGGGCGAGGTCAGCAAAAGCCATCAGTAGCAAGCAGCTTTCACCTTTATGCTTCTGCATCTTCGACAACAGTTGGAAGTCCACCCTCTTTGATAAAGGTAGGGTTAAGAAACTTCGCCACAAAAGCCCACAACTTATAAACATCATCAAAATTAGTTAGGAAACCCAGGGAAGCAGTAACAACCTCAACTCTAATGAACCCACTTCTACCATCATGCCTGCCATTCTCCATTGGCTTACAGAGAGTGGTATCTTCCAGATTCAAACCACGTTGCTGCTTGGGGCTATCGAGTATCCGGATATGACTAAGTATACCAATGCCAAGAGAGATACCGTGTGACTCGGCAAGCTTTTGTACAACTTCAGGACTGATTAGACCTCTGTTTCTGTCTTTCACGTTAAATGCAACAGCTGCCCCTCTTTCGTATTTTATTTTGGGCCCATAAATGCGAACAAGTGGTGAACTATCCTCACCATTTGTCCCAGGTAATCTCAGTTGAAGCAATGAGGTCACCAACCAATTTATTAGAAACCGCAATCTAAGGGTGGTCTTGTTGAGTCCCAACATGTTTATGTGATCTAGATGCCTACATAGTATCTCAGGTTCTCTTCTGTCTGACTCTGGGCCATCAGCATACTCTCCATCACTGATGTACTCCTCATCATCCAGACTCGCGGCTGAAAACTCACCTGGCTCCAGGGCATGGCTAAGACGAGCCTTGTGACTGTCTTCCATGCTGAAGGAGACCCTTCTGCCCCTGCTTCCAGGTTGTTCAATCTCTTCTATGCCAAAAAATCTGCCACCGGCATACCTATTTCCTTCCCTCCTTTCCAATAGTCTAAACTCACCCTCTGTCTCTCTTCTTATAGCACTCTCCTTGGGCTCATGACAAATTTCAGCGGCCGAACCATTCTCAAGGATTCGTCCCTGAGAAACAGAGATTGGATCCCTAAGATCAGAGCCCTTAAGAGCAGAATTCAACAGGCGAACTGGTGGGCAGGTATCAGGTTCTTCTTGAATCTCTTGAATGCGTTGATCAGCTGGAGCACTCCTTTCTCCTGTCATAGGATTTGCATCAGACGACTGTTCTTCAGGAATCTGCTTCACATGGTTTGTTTCCAGAGACACAGACCTAACAGCAGCATCAAATGACAGCATATGGTCCTCATTATGCCCTGGATTCACCTCTTGATCATACATTGGGCTATTCGATATCTTTGATGGTTTTGGAGAAAGCCTCTTATTATTTTTCCTCCCAGCAAACCAAAATGGCGGCACTGGAGAAGTTGTCTTTTGTTTGTTTGACTGCCCAGCGTGATCAGACCCTAATGGACTCTGACCAAGGTCAATCCACAGAGAATTATCAGAGGATTCATCTTCACTGAAGACTGGACTTTTCATCACCTCCCCAATTGAAATGCTCTCAGTTTCTTCAAATATAGTGCTTGCGCCATCCCTATCAGAACTGTTATCATGCTCCATCTCAGTTTCAAAAACATCTCTGACTTGGGAAGAAGTGAATGCACCAGAAAATGCAGGCAACTGAGATCCTGGACGGCTTTCATTTTTGGTTTCACCATTTTCACCGTTTTCATCATCCTCGACCAATCCAGGGAAGCCATCAATTGAATCACTCAAATACAGAGGAAACACTGGAGTTATTTTCACTATACCAGATCCAGTATGGCCAGACTGATTCTGAAGGCTTCCCATCACAGATTTCTTGATCAGAAGACATCCAAATCCAGTTGGGTCACAGCCAAACACTCTGTAAAAGGATGTAATGATGAAATCTGGACGGAATAGAGACAGTCCAAGAGAGTCCATGTCTTTTGGACCCAAAGCACCAGCATCAAGTAAGACATGCCAGTTATTCTGCTGAGCCAGTGCCATCCACTGGTAAGAGTACTTTGCACCAGTAACTCTGGACTGTACAGGGAACACAAAAAGACCAGTAGCTGAATCTTTCTTTCTCCTCTTTTTGTTCGAAATTTGCTTTCTTAGATCAGTTGAGCAGAGCTTAAGGGTCGGCCACTTAAACCAAGCACTCTGAAACTTAGCACCTTTCTCTCTGGCACTTTGAGCCATCCAATTCACTGACTGGCTTTCATGATCAAACATAGTCAACAACCGTTTGTTCGTGTGGAAAGGGTAAGATTCAGCTAGCAATTTAAAAGCTGACCCTCGACTAACAGTGAAAACAAGGCCATACTCATGCTCAGGGATATTCAAGTAATCCATTATTCTGGTCTTTATATCATGTTCCACAGTGCCTTTCTCAGCACCCCCATACAAAGCGTGATTGCTTAAATTGGCAGTAATCTCAGACAGGCTAAATGTAGATGACTCCCAATAATGAACAGATTGCAGGAACGAAAATAACCCAAATCCACAATAATCAAGGCATACCTTCGGAACAGACCCCGAAAGGTGTGAATATTCATCTGACCTCAGTTGATCAATCCTCTCTGATGACTGATACTTCGGGTACATAGTAAGGAACTTCGAAAAGGCGTCCTCAAGGTCTGGAATAGAATCCTCAGATTCAAATATGCGATCTGCAGCAAGAGCAGTAGCTCTGAGGAATTCCTTTTGGGTATGTAAGCGTGCAAGGGACCTTGACCGCCCCAAGCTCTCATCTTGATTTGACATGGCCTCAGAGTCCATATCCTGAGACTTAACAAGGGACCCATCTTCAGATGCTTCCTCAAGAGCCTCCCTGAGCTTGTGCTCTTGTAATTTTCTTAGAATCGATGGGTTCCTCTTAATTTCCTCGGTTGAGTGACTAGACCCATCTTTTCTTCTGCTCTTCTTGTCTAAAATCAGAGCAGCACAGTGAGATATTGGCTTCCAAAGTGAAAGATGCATCAAAGCTGTCTAGGTAATGAAACTGAGAGAGCACCCAGAAAAGAGCAATCAACCCGAGCTTCAACAAAGGCAAAGGATTTGTTAAGACCACCAACCAGTAAACAACAGAGAAGAAGGCTGGAGTTAGACCTGATTTCAAAAAAAGCAAAAGGAATCTAGCTAAAAGCTTTCTCAGAATCAAAACCTTTGCCTTCAAAATTTAAACCCCCTATCCTAAGGAGGGAAAGACCTAAAGCATTAGCTTTATCACCAATTCAAACAGGGAGACCAGAGCTTAGAGAAAAGAATTTAGAGGAGAAAATGGAAAAATAACTAGATCAAGAAACCCTAGATTTGACCTCTCATGAAAATTCTGAAACTGTGGCGTGAGGGAAATCCAGAAAAATCCAGCGTCGATGAGGTCAATACAAAAGGAACCCGGTGATGTAAGAAGAAAAGGAATCGATGCTACCCACAGAAATTTAGGGTTTAGTGAGGAACAATCCAGTGAGGACAGTTGGATTATTTAAAACTGCTTGCTTTTTGAAAGAGGTAAAGACAGGATGATGAAAGAGAAGGAAAACAGAAAACCCAGAGAAAACCAAGACCCAGGATTCAAAGATTCCAATCTCTAAGGAAACCCCACATTCATAGAGAGTCAAACAATTATCTTCAACATGGAAAACCCCAGAAAGCAGAGGAAAGCCAAAACCTCAAAAGAACAGCGCCGAGAAAGCAAATATCCAGATCCCCAATAAATGGCAAAGAATCAACAACAGAAAAAGCACTCCTAGTGAATGTGGCAGAAATAAATTATTCTGCTAAACAAACCAAGGCAGATTTTCAGCTCAAGTGTGCATCAGCTACTACCAACGATTCTCCTTGGAACACCTGAAAGGAGCTCAAAGCTCTCTTTCGCTACTCCTCTCTTTCTCCTCTTATCTTTCTCTCTCCTGCTTTGTGCAAGCCAATTAAAAGCAACCCCTCCTCATCAATTGCACATTTACTTCAGTTATGAATCCAAAAACATGCCCCTATTGATTACCACCCCACTGTACACTTCGCCCTCTATGTCATTGACCCTATCTGGCTTTAGGCCACCACGCATATTTGCACATCCTACTAATCTCTCTGTTTATCTCTCTTATTGCTGAACAGAGACAAATCAAATTGACTTTCACACACCACCAAGTGCTGTTGTGCCTGTATTAAAACAAATATTAGTTAATTGACAATTTCAATCCAACTGATTAATAAACAAAAGGTTTCGTGCTAGGCGGGACCGCCCTAGACCCTTTCCTCTCACAGCAAGGGCTCAAAGTCAAACACTATTCAGCTGGCTTGGCTTGTAAAAGCTGTTTTATGTCTAGCTCTAACCCTCAAAGTCCACCAACTGTTGTCTTCTCTTTTTGTAGAAATTTCCTGTTTTCATTCGTAAAGGTGAAGTTTATAACAAGAATTACGGGGAAGAATTAAGGGAGGATGAGATGAATCTCACTAGACTGTCTAATGCGTCGTACTCTTCTCATTTCAAAAAATAAAAATTTTTAATTATTTTTTATTTTAAAAATATTTAACTTTTAATAAAATTTAAATTTTATTTTTTAAAATTATCTCTAATATAAATATAATTTTAAAACTCATAAAGTAGTTAAGTAGGTTATAGTTCAAATTTTGTGCGACTCCACTAAATAACGAAAGCTGAAAAATATAAAAGATAAGGTTAAGATGAATGCCTTTGCTCTTTTTCTTTTCGATTTCAAACAATGAAAAAGTATAAAAAGATAACGAGATAAGTATTATATAGTAGAATAAATTTTTTTATCTATTAATTTATCATTTATTTCAAAAGTTTTTTTGTCACTGTTGAACTTTTTCGGGTGAAAGAAATGGTCGTTGGACTAATGCTTCATGGTTTCCTTTGGTTGATCTTAGGTCAAATTCTTGAAAATATTATCGAAATTGACAGGTAAGACCACCTACCAAAACACAGGATTATGAATCTACAAAAAACAATTAAAAGATATCTCTGGAAAAAGTCGGGGAGAATGTTAATGGGACAAAGGGGTTAGTTGCTGTTTGCAGACTGCAAATATTTTAAAAGGTGCATATTCTTGGGGAAAACATGGTTCCAACGACCAAAAGGGAGAAAAAGAAAAAGAAAATCATCATTTAAATACACGCTATGATTGATACTAACTATATTAAAACTACACAGCTTATTGATCACTTTAGATACTCCCTTTTTTCTTGCCTTCGACTTTTGGGATATGATTTCCATTTCATGTGCTGCTTATTGATGAGCCCTTTGTAGAATGTTTGTAATCATGGCTTAGTATTCTCATATTATTGCTGCATTTTGCCCCTTTAAAGTTGCAAATTATTAATTGGAAGACCTTATGAAATTATGACCATTTGTACGTAGCTTCTTCTTTTTGCTGTTTTCCCCAGATTTTTATCACTAAAGCAGTACCCCACCCCCCACTGGCAAATATAGAATCCTATGCCCACTGCTTACTTCCTAAATATCAACAAAATTCCTAGAAGTGTGTTGGTCTTTTCCTAGTTTTGGTCCTTCGGCTTTGGGTTTAGATGAGGATGTAATAGTACTATTTTAAACTTAGTAAAACAAATTGCAGAGGGAAAAGGGTATTTTATGAGTCTCGTATAGAACTGAAACCAAGTTAAGGGTAGAGCCCTTCTGCTTCTCCACTTTTTGTGTATTCGGCATGCCGATTAACATCTTTGGTCAACCCTCCCAAAAAAACAGAAACTTCTATTTTAGAGCTTCTATTCTTGTTCTCGACTTGCATAAATTGGTATTATACTCAGTTTTGAAAAGAAATAACATATTTGAATACTATAAAAATAACTTATTTATAAAAAAAATAAAATTTAAAATAAAAAAATGAAATTGAGTTCTATAATCCAAATGTACTCTTTTATGTTATGTTGTCGCGTTGAAGTTTTTGTATTTCAAATGTGATTTTCATTTCTTTCATTTTTTTCTTTATTGAGGCTAAGCATCCTCGGCATAGTGGGTATTAAATTCTTGATTCTTCTTGAAGACCGAGGATGGTTGCCCAAGTGGTTAATTTTGTCAAGTAAATTGTTTGGACTAACGCGGTTAACCAATCAGTTGATGCTATTTAGTCAAAGTGGCTCAACCAAACAGTAGCCATCGAATCTTCACAGGCATTTTGCACCCATAAAAAAAAAATATTTACTGGGTCAAAACTCAGCACCATTCGCATCAGCGTCCAAAAACTGTCAGACACGAAGACAGGACAGACCCGAGCGGCCCGCACACGAGCTAGCAAAATCGTACTACTTCCTATCACCTATTTAAATTGATAATATTTAGTTAACTACAAAATTTTATATAAAATTTTAAATTATATAAAAATAAAATAATATAAATAAATAAATTATTATTTTTATATCAAATTTAAATATATAAAAATAATATATAATAAATATTAATAGTTAATCAATAATATAAAATATATTAAATTTTTTATAAAAAATATTAATTATATTAAAATATTTTAATATAATAAAAATGTGATAGAAGCAATATTTATTTATTCTAAAAATTTTGTAGCTGTTTCTTCCCCGGGACAACAAAAAAATTTTTTTCCTTTTTTTCATTTAGTAGAATAGTCGATCAAAATATCATACTACTTCCTCTCACTTATTTAAATTGACAATATTTAATTAGATACAAAATTTTATATAAAAATTTAAATTATATAAAAATAATAAAATAAAATAAAATAAAATAAATTAATTAATATTTTATGTTAAATTTAAATATATAATAATATTATTAATTAATTAATTATATAAAATATATTAAAATTTTTATAAAAAATATTAATTATATTAAAAAGTTTCAATATAATAAAAACATGTTAAATAAAATAGGATAGAAATAATATTTATTTATTCTGCAAATTTTGTAGCTGTTCCTCTCCCCCGGGACCCCAAGAAAAAAATTTTTCTTTTTTTTTTCATTTAGTAGGATAGTCGATCAAAAACAGAATACTAGTTTTCATTTGTATATAATATCCCGCTTAGTTGTATAAAGATCTTCTTCTAATCACTCCTTGTGGGTTGCTGGATAGGTGGACTTTGGGCACATTACCCCAGAAATAACTGCCAGAATGAGTAAATCAAAGGCCCAATTTTGACTGCAAATTTAACTTTAACCTTTGATGGACACTTCCCTTATTCACTTTAAGATCGAACTACAACGTGTCATCTGGTCCAGCTCCAGGACGAAATGTCCTTTTATTTTTTTTTGAAAATGTCAGGTTTTGATCGTCATAAATTTCCACTTTTATTTTTTAAATTTTATCATACATATGAGTGTTATTTTTTATGTTTTAAAATATAAAAATTTATAATTTTTATATAAATTTAAAAAAATTTAGAATATTTTTATTATATTTTATTAATATAATAAAAAATAATACTTTTACAGGCTAGAGATAGGACAACGTTGTTCTTCTTGCTATAATCATAGTTGTAGCGGTAGTCGAAGGGAGTCATTTTTTGAGTACTATGATTTGGAGAAAGATTGAGAATCAACTTATAGTGAAAAATGAAAGGCAGCAGGAGTAGCTGCTCAACCAACTCCGCCAGCAGCAATTACTATGACAGAGATACAGATTTTGGACCCAATACGCAAAGGCAGACATATTTAATGCCATCTCCATTTCTGGTTTATTTATATTTTATTTGATTGAAATTTTTTTTATTTTATATTATGCAAAAATTAATTTTTTTATAAAAAAAATTAAGATTTAATCGTATCTAACTCAATCAAATATTTGTCCAAATAAACTCTCAAACTTTTTCAATGTTGTCCTTTTTTTTACTCTCCCTGCCTCATAATTGTAAATTTTTTTTTATATATTAAGATAATAATGAAATTAATTTATTTATTTTAATTAAATATTATTTCTCATTATAATAAATTATAACAAAAAAATATTACATTCCTTACATTAAATGTCATTATTTTATTTTAACAGTAAATAAAAAATAAAAAATTTAAGCTAATAATATTTATTTTACAACAAAATAAAACTTATACGACGACATTCATAAGTCCATGTTGTACACTCTACCTACGCTGTTTTGGTTAAGAGAATTCTACAAAAGCCAAGTCATTTTGTTGGGAATTCATGTTGAAACAAGCTCTCACAATCCTTTAAAAAAAAAATGAATGTTCTTCTTCAATTAAGAGGAACGCCAAGGAAATGGAGTAAGCACATGTAGTACTAGTAACCAAAGTCAATTTGGATCGCGCTATAGAGCAATATTTGACACACAAAGCATTCCCTTCACGTTTTATTTCAATTATTGACATAATTTTATTTGAATATAAAACTTAAAGATTAGCGTTATGGTGGCATGGAGCCTTCCTTGTTATATTTTTGGAATTGGGAAGTGAAGGTGTGTAGCTGCAATCTTAATTATAATTTATAGTATTCTTTTTATTTATAATTGAATATTTTATTTTAACTTAGTATAAAATTAAAAGGGTAAATTTAATTATAAAAAATTACTATGATATTTTTATTAATTAAAAAGATTAATAGTATGACTCATATATTATTAAAATATAAATTCTTTAAATCAGCATAATAAAAAGAGATTAGTGATGAGGCTTTTGTGTTAGTTGTAAATACTTTATAAGATTATACTAATAATTTTGGTAATAACAATTCGGGAAGTGCAGACGCTACTGGAGGGGGTAAAAGTTTCATAGTAAAAGAAAAGCCGGCGGTTTTAATTCAACTCCATATTTCTTGAAAGTGACCTTACCATCTGAAGTATACATCATATGAATTCAATAATGGCCTAAGTGTGGATATAAATTTTTTGCTCTTGTTTTTTAGTTATTTGTTCTCTAGAATAATTTTAATACAGAATAGAATAAAATGATAATTCAAGAGTTAAACAATTGAAGCATTTACTAATTCGGTTAAGAAGGAAGGTAAAAAGGAGACACATTTGTGGGGTTTCATAGGTGACCATTAGGAGTGTTGATATTCTTTTCATGTCTCACTGATATTATTCAATCTTTGTAGAGGTAATGGTTTTCTCTTGGGAGGCGAGGTCATGATTCCTCTTTCCATCCTGAAAAAAGGCTCTCTAAAGGTCAAGCGATATGCTTTTCCTTTCTTGAAATAATGCTCCAATCCATGTTGCATTACCAAGTTTCGCAAGCAACCAAGACTCACCTTTTTTTTTCTTCTTTTTTCCCTTCACAAAACATTCAAAATAGTTCTCGCAGAGGCCAGAGATTGAAACTCTTGTGAGCCAAAGACAGAGAGAGGGAAAAGCATTGAAATAAAAAAGAGTTGATGTTGGTTGCTGGTGGGAATGATTTTGTTCAACGCATTATAAGTCTTTACTTTTTTAAAGTAGGAATTAGTAACTACTGATATGCAGATAGTGGTCTCTTTTTGGAAGCATGCCCCTTTTGCTTTGGTCTCTCTCTCTCTCTTTATACCTTTTCCTGCATTGCTTTTCCTACATTTCTTGTCAATTTAAATTCGACTTCTTGGTAGACGCAGCAACTGCTGCGTTTCGTTTTTTCTTTTCTTCTGATAATAAGCAGTCAAACCCAGATATTTCGGTCTTAAGCTTTGTTGTTTCCTCAGTTACAAGCAAAGAGATTCTTCGTGTTTCCAGGGTTAGCCAGTCAGGTTCTTGACGTTTTTGAACATAGTGGGCTTGACCCTCCGGACAGGTCACCTTATGGGCTGCTTGACTTTTTTATGAGAATGCATGGGCTAACGCCATAATTTTCTGGGTTTTTATCTGCAATCTAAAAGACCTTGATGCTTTTTCACACGAGGCCGTGGACAACTGAAATTTGTTCATATCTCAAGTGCATTTATCCTCATTGGGTGCATTAGTGAATAACTAAGAAAGAAAGCATTTCCGGTAGAATATATTTTTGCCGTTTAGTAACAAAAGAAGAGTTTGGACAAGCCAAGACTTATAGCGAACCTAAGACTTTAGCCATTTTGTCCCAGAAAACAGTTGTACTAAGTTAGGAAGCTAAAACTGGGATATGTATCCTGCAGTTTATAAAATAAGCTGAATTTTTACATACCATCTTCCAGCAATTCAAGCAAATTCAACAGTCTAACTCCCTAATGATTTTGGCCCCTCCTCATTTGCCTCCTGCCTGTAGACGTCTTTGTCTAAGTCTTCCAGCAATACTATCAGGAGATGGTTCCAAGGCATGAATCTGTTTCCTTTTGGACTTCGAACTTTTTGCTGTTGCAACTGCAAATGCAATATCCATAGCAGTTTCTGCTTTATTTGAAGATGAGAATTTGTTCATCTCCTGCTCCTTGCCTTCAGCAACGGTCTGACTTAATCTTCTGCTATTTTTATCTGTGACTGTTGCTTGACTAGAAGAATTTGAATTACTTACATCAGCTTCTGCACTATGTTGAGGCAAAATACCATTCAAGTGCTGCCTAACACCTGGTCTATGCTCCTCCTGCTCATTGTCCCTGTTACGCCTAGACCTCAGTCTTGCAGCTATATTATCACCAGCTGGCCCAATGGTCCGAACAAGCTTCTTATTGGACTTAGGACTTGATTCTGGGGCAAGAATCAAGTCAATTTCACTGTTACCCAGGTAGGTCTTCTCCTCTTTCTTGCCATTGAATTCGTGACTGTTTTCATTAATTTGACGTTCAATTTGGAATGATCCTTTCAGGTCATGACTTAGAAGCACATTTTCTTCTCCTGGAACATTGCTGCAGTCATACTTTTTATCTGCCAGGATATCAGTTTCTTTATCTCTTGAACCAAGGGACAGCGAATTTTCAGCATTCAGTCCCGCGGGACATACCAGCTTTATCTGCAGGTCCAACTTACAATCACCCTGTTCATTATCCACGAAGTGTGTTTTCTCCTCTTGCTTACAATCATCCTCTTCTTTGCGTAAGAAGTGAGTCTTCTCCTCTTGCTTAAATTCAGCCTCTTCATTATCTGATAAGTGCATTTTACCCTCTTGTTGATCAGAAGGATAATTTTCTGCATTCTTGCTTTCAGATTGTGGATTTTCAGGTACTTGAGGGTCTGTGTTGTAATTCATCGAGATCATTTCTGTTGATGTCCCCTCAACATGTGTAAAAGGTAGTGATCGTTTTGCAGAAACTGGCTTGCTATTTGAGTCTGCCACTGTTTCAGCTTTCAAGCTACGAGTTTGAATGAGATAATGTGCCACTGATTTGTAACCTAAACTCGATATCTGAGAAAAGGTCAAGCAGACCAAGGTCAGATGCAACTATAAATCATAAAGGAAAAATGAGGAAGAACAAATGAAAATCTGTGAACAGTCATACAATGTACAAGCTGTTATTACCTTCCTATAAAGCGGACCAGTAGGAGGCCACCCTTTTGCTTGACGACACAAACTACAGTTGCAGATTCCACGACAAACAGGGCAAATCCAGTCCTGGTTCTGGTTTGCTTCAATCACATTCTCCCCATATCTATGGAGAAGTTACATCAGTGCCAAAGCCATAATATTACAGATTATTTTTGTGATATCTTATAAGAGGGTAGTATTAATATTTAAAGAATATAGGAACAAAGATCTTGGACTGGCAGTTATTCCTGATCACTACGGATCATTGCAGAGAAAAGAATACATTCCTCATCGAATTTGATTTCCATAACCTGCACAGGCTTTCTAGCCATCAAGCTGCTCCTATTGACATGCTTGTAGTGAAAGAAATCTAATAGAGGTAGAAGTTACAAATCAACAGATAAGTGTAAATCATTCAAGTCCCTTCTCTTCTCTTTTATCTTGCATAACTAGTGACCAAAAACTCTGTAATTGCAGTTGTAGACAATCTTGAACAAGCTTAACTTCTTAGCATTAAAAACAGCTGTTGCAACCAGGGCAGAACTACTATAAGTTTCGGAATTACTCTCCGAAGTCTCCCTTTTCCAGGACTTATAAGGGATAATCAAATGCTCAATTTTCCCAAATGACCATGCTTAAATACAAATAAAATCTGACATGCAAATATTATTTCACAGAGCATGTGGATGAGTAATCTTGGAGTATTAGTATTACAAACGATTTACTTTTGATGTCAAACCTAGTGATGGATACATATGAAGGTTTATAAGTTGCACTCGCCAATATGCATTTTGGTTTTCAAGCAGCATATTTTACATTATGGAACAAGGGAAACAACAAAAATTAGCTTCCCTCAGCCATAAAATGCTGAATATTCTGTAACTGAAGGATTTTAAAATCATAAAATGTGCAAATGTGTAGATCTAAAGTGAGTTTCTAAATGAAAATTTCATCAAATCAAGTTATACCTCATATACAAACAATCTCCACAAAATTGTCCCTGCACCATGTTGCATTGGCTGCAATGAGTACGACGACCAAGAGTTTTCTGCCTGTAAACCAGCAAAGCAAATATCTTGAATATACAGAGACAAACAGTGTCGGGCTAAAAATGCAACTCAGGCAACCTAGGGACTACCTACAGGATCTCCTTTCTTGCAATTAAATAGGAAGAGAAGGTAGCAGTCCATTGATCTGACTATGGACACTAATACAGAACAATAAAATATCTCATTTAAATAGCAGGTAAAATAACAAGATAAACTTTCACACATACAGCATGGCAGCTAATACGTTCTAGCTTCTAGTATGAAGTATATCTACTATATTACGCAACTTGCTTTAATGAAGCAATACATTGCACTTTGCATTCCATCTAAGCTTGTTTGCCAACTAAGATTCTCCTCTATGAAAAACTTAAGACATAAACATATGCAAACACTAACTATGAACAAATCGTAAGCTTTTACAGTTAATCAAGATCAATGGTCAAGAACTATACAGAATTTGGCAATCCCAGAATGTCCTCCAGTACGAATAACCTGCTAAAGGTATTGTCCAATATAAGTTACTTGCAGTATAATGCATATATTACAACATTAACTTAACGAGTTTCTGCACAAAAGATAAACACTTTCCTCGTTATATAAACGGGATTGATAGGAAATATGGGGCAGAAAGTAGAATAACAATAGTATTATTCAGGGAGAATGACTAGAAACCTGCACTGGTGGCACGTCTTTCCGTTCACCGGATCGTAAATTCGCTTCCCATCTTTCCCAACACCATCCACGAAAAGAGTCCAATTCATTACAGTGCTACCCAACAATTTTTCGTGCTCCTCAGTGTAAATCTCCGGTTTTGAACCTTCTTCTCTCAACAGATCATCCTCGCTTTCTAAGGGTTTATCTTTCTTAGTCAGATAGGCTTCGGAATAAGTAACTGGAGTTACATTCTGCAACCTGAATTCCCAACAAAAAAATTTTCTAAATAGAACAAAGCTTCCAAAATCAAGGCATATTCAAGCCACTGTAATATATAGAAAAGTCCCAAAAGTTCTATTCCATTTTTTTTATTTTGACATAAAATGATGATCAAAGAAAGAACTTTACCTTGAGGAGCGGCGAACAGGTCCGGGAGGAGGCAGAGGTGAGGAAGATGGTGGGGTGCTCCGAGTAGAAGGTGTTTTTCTAGCCTTAGGAGTGGGCTTCAAAGCCTTGACTCGGAGAGAGAGATCAAAAATCCCCAGTTTTTGCATTCTTTCAAGATTTTCTCTGATTCTTTCTTCTCTAGACTGCTCATACTCGGATATCTTCTTCCTCTGCCCATCCTCATTTCTCTCCCGAGCATTCGGGTTTAATGGGTTTTCAGCGATTTCGCATCTACTTGAACTCACCATGGTTGTTCCTCTACACCACAGCAGCTACAGAGTCTGTCCTCACTCTGAACTCTCAAGCAATCTTGGAGACTGTCAAACGGTCATTTCTAGTGTTGTTTATGGAGGCCAACTATGGCCGCGTTGGGTACTGGGCCGTCTGAAACTGAACGAGGGAAAATTTTGAGTGGACAAGGGGAATGACCATTTCGGCCCCATATCATTAGTGCTTAATTTGATTTCTTTAATCTCTCTGTAACAATTGTTTAATTATAACTAATAGCACGCATAATCTTGATTTTCGTGAAATGTTTTTCCTTTGGACCATTGCCCAACGGCTAACGTGGCCGGTAAACCAGTTATATGCTGACAGGTTTGTCCTGGGTGGGCAGATTTTGTCCCTCTGGCGGCAATGCCCGCAATGCTACTTCTATCCTTTTTTTTTTTTTTTGCTAAATTAATGAGCTCTTCATTTTCCTTTTTACTTCTGCCTCTTTCTTTTTTTCTTGGGAGAAAAAGGATCGTTTTCATATTTCCATTGGAGAATTATCTCTAGATATATATTTTACCTTATTGTATCAGTCCAATAACTAAACAAATTCAATATAGAATCATTATTTTGTAAATTATAAATTTAAAAATATTAATAATTTTTTTCAAAATTTGTAGCTTACAATAATGATACAACTGTATTTTTTTAGATATCTAATATGAGAAATTTCAAAACATTGTACTTGTAATTTGACACACATGTCACCAAACTTTAAATATTATATCACTTAGGACTTTTTTTAATTTTTTAAAATAAATTATTTATAATTTTAAATAATTTTTTAAAATTTAAAAGTTATTTTTAAACTATTCTTAATTGTTTATTTTTTTATTTAAATAAGTAAAAATTTATTTTTAAGAAGCTACTTTAGAAAAAAAATTTAAAACAGTTTTTACTTATTTAAATTGTTAAAAATAAAAAAAATTAATTTTAATTTTAAGTATAATTTTTTAAAATTACTTATTTTTTAACTGTTTTAAAAAAATCTAACAATAGATAATAGACCTAAACCAACTCCTTAATCCCTGTTTGCCTCCTTTTCTTTTTTCTTTTCTTTGCTAAGTCCTCCTTTGCATTCATTTCGTGTAAAGAAAAGTGCAAGACTCAATAATGAAAGTTACATCCATAATCTGATATTGAAAGAAATGGAAACTTTCAGAAACACACATGGACTCTAAATGTAGGTTCTATAGATGGCCCAACCAACAAACTTGAAAAGATTGTAACTCATTAAAGGCCCAACCCAATTTGTACATACAAATCTTTGTATTTTCAAAATCTTCCGGATCGTTAGAAGAAAATTGCCGTCTTTTTCTATTTTTTTTCCCTTTGAAGTACAACAAAGACGGAATCAAATTTGCCAACTTCCTCGGATTCAAACCTGCTTTGGTAGGAAGTGATTGCTAGTCCATCTTCAATAGTCTTCATGGGCTTGATGATGACCTTTCTGAGATTGGCCACACAGTATTAATTCTACTATTAAACTTAAGGTTAATTGTCATTATTCTAACATTTCTTGTATACCCACTTCGTAAGCTGGCTAGATATGCTTTGACGACACGTTCCTCGCATTGTTGGCTAGGAGATATCTCCCCTTTCCTCTTATCTTGTATAGCTAATTGATAGTAATCAATAAGATTTTGCTTGTTTTACTCTTAAAAAATATGTAATAAAGACAAAATATTTTCAATCTAAGATATGAAATTCCAATTAACTATCAGTTGAATTACTATTTTATAAAATTTTCTGAATAATGAAAAGAAGATTGAATAATTGATTCACCAAATGTCCGGAATGGTCAAACCGTATCATATAGCCTTTGTCATTCTTTTATAATCCTCCCGCGCAATAATTCTGATTTGCTCTCAAGTTTTTGTTGGGATGCAAACTAAGTCCCACATGGAAAATTTGATGGAAGAGTTGTCTAAATATAAGATTCAAGATAACTCCATTAGTATGAGGCCTTTTGGGAGATACCAAAAACAAATCCGTGAGGGCTCAGCCCAGAGCGGACAATATCATACTAATGTGGAGTTTAGGCAATGTTAGACAATTCCTAACAAGTGGTATCAGAGCCGATGGTTCGTCCGGGTGACGTGGCACTGTGTGGGAAGCCCCCCTCGTTGGAGATCTGCGGTTGATGCCTTGTGTCGAAAGTCTTCCTGATAATGTGGTGGTCAGGCGGCGTGTCCCGCTGGTTGGTAGCGGCGGTGCAAGATGGTTGGCAGATCAAATGGATTACCTCGAAGGAGAGGTCATAACTCGTAGTGGTCATTAGTTTGAGGGGAGGATTGTTGGGATGCAAACTAAGTCCCACATGGAAAATTTGATGGAAGAGTTGTCTAAATATAAGATTCAAGATAACTACATTAGTATGAGGCCTTTTGGGAGATACCCAAAAACAAATCCGTGAGGGCTTAGCCCAAAGCGGACAATATCATACTAATGTAGAGTTTGTGAGATATCAGAAATTCCCAACAAGTGGTATCAGAGCCGATGGTTCGTCTGGGTGACGTGGCACCGTGGGAAGCCCCCCTCGTTGGAGATCTGCGGTTGATGCCTTGTGTCGAAAGTCTTCCTGATAATGTGGTGGTCAGGCGGCGTGTCCCGCTAGTTGGTAGCGGCGGTGCAAGATGGTTGGCAGATCAAATAGGATTACCTCTGAAGGAGAGGTCATGACCTGTGTGGTCATTAGTTTGAGGGGAGGATTGTTGGGATGCAAACTAAGTCCCACATGGAAAATTTGATGGAAGAATTGTCTAAATATAAGATTCAAGATAACTCCATTAGTATGAGGCCTTTTGGGAGATACTAAAAACAAATCCGTGAGGGCTCAGCCCAGAGCGGACAATATCATATTAATGTGAAGTTTAGGCAATGTTAGACAATTCCTAACAGTTTTCACCTACCAAACGAGGCATTTTCCTTCCATGATTCACACGCTATTATGCCTATTCGTCCTTAGATTTCTCCCCTTCTATAGATCCCAGCTGAAACGAGAACCACACGAGATGCCATGTCATACATAAGACAATAAATACATATTTATATACACTTTCTTTTTTCTATAGAGACATAGTTCTCCCAGATTTCAACCCCTAAACCAAACAACACCTAAGTTCTCCACTAGGATCATTCTCATAATGGCATGAAAATTAATTTTATGACACCCACAATCCTCCCCTTTGACTTCACGTGGACGAGTGGCTTGTAGCAGAAGAAATTTGCAGGAAATTCCATGCAGCTGGTTGAGACAACACACCATGTTGATGACCTACTTCTTGAAAACTCACCGTCACCATTTCCTCCTCTTCACAAAATCAGGTCTCACCAAATGCAACTTCACTATAACAAGCCTTTACAAGTTTCCCAACTAGTAGGTCTTCTCTTTTCAATAGTTGATTCGCAAATGCTTGGACATATATACTTCAAATTGGCTATGGTTTCAGACCGGTATCGGCCGCCTCTTTATCGTCAACAACTCTTGGAGAGAGTTGTTCAAGAGATGGCCATCAATTCTCACGCCTTGGTTGCTCTGTTTCTTTTTGCTATCTTTAATCTGAGTTCTCTTGGGATTTGCCAGGATGACGAATTAGGACACGGGGCCTCATATATTTTTGGAGATTCTTTAGTAGATGCAGGAAACAACAATTATCTGCAGACACTGTCTAAGGCTAATATTCCTCCCAATGGAATTGATTTCAAGGCCAGCGGAGGGAGTCCTACGGGGAGATATACAAATGGAAGAACCATAGGAGACATCGTCGGTAAGAAGCTCTTTAATTCCAACATTCACACATTTCGCCTTTATTTTGATCTTTTGCTAATGAAAGGGAGAACCCAAGCTCGTCAGAAAGCTGCATGTGTTTAATTTCAATTTTCGCGCATTTCATAGGGGAGGAATTGGGACAGCCACACTATGCCTCGCCATTTCTGGCACCAAATTGCACCGGCAGAGCAATATTATTCGGTGTTAATTATGCTTCCGGAGGTGGTGGGGTTATGAACGCCACTGGCCGAATATTCGTGAGTTATAATCAACCTTGATCTTGATGCCGGAGAAAGAAAAATCTTAGTTAGTTAAACATGTTACTCGTCACGATCAGCTCTTCTATTCATTTTTTGTGCTAACAATTGGAGGGACTTATCAACTTGTGATCACTGTAAACTCAACAGGTGAACAGGCTTTCGATGGACGTCCAGATCGATTACTTCAACATTACCAGGAAACAGATCGATAAATTGTTAGGTCCATCAAAGGCAAAAGAATGGGTTTCAAGAAAATCAATATTTTCCATCACCATTGGATCCAATGATTTCCTGAACAATTATTTACTTCCTGTGATCTCAATGGGAGCAAGAATATCACAAAGCCCAGATGCCTTCATAGACGATCTTCTCAGCCATTTAAGAGGTCAGCTCACGGTAAGTAACATAAATAACCATCGTCAATTTCTCACTATGGCAATGGTTTGAAGATTATCAATAAAAGCATAGTTAAGGAACTTTCGGATACTATGTTTTTGCCTACAGAGACTCTACCAACTCGATGCAAGAAAATTTATCATTGGAAATGTCGGGCCAATTGGTTGTATCCCTTACCAGAAGACGATTAATCAGTTGAGCGAGGATCAGTGTGTGGAATTACCAAATAAGCTTGCGCTTCGATATAATGACAGGTTGAAGGGTCTCCTAGCCGAACTCCACGATAATCTCCCCGGAGCCACATTCGTACACGCAAATGTTTACGCCCTTGTCATGGAACTCATCACGAACTACAAACAATATGGTATTCTATTAATTTTCTTCGTTTTTTCCAATCTTAACCCTCTAAATTTTATGAACGAAGACTTAATTCATAGTTATAAAGATATGTGTTTTTTGCAATGATTAATGTAATTGTGCGGGGGGTTGCAGGATTTACTTCGTCCAGCAGAGCATGCTGTGGAAACGGAGGTCAGTTTGCAGGGATCATACCCTGCGGGCCGACATCTAGTATGTGTTCGGACCGGGACAAGCATGTATTCTGGGATCCTTACCACCCAAGTGAGGCTGCCAACGTTATAATTGCCAAACAATTACTTGATGGGGACACGAAATACGTGTCTCCTATTAATCTTCGACAACTTCGCGATCTCTGAAGTTCCAACTTCTTGCGTTCTGTCTTCATATGAGATCCTTCTCTTCAAGATTTCTCATTTTTCTTTTCTTTTTTCATTTAATTTGTAATCTGATTAAATCTATCCAAACAAAAAAAAAAATCCTTCATCATGAGTCCCCTAATCAATTGTATGAAATTAGGAGTTCCTCTGTTTTCTGTCCATGTCTACTCCATCAAGGGTGTCATATTTAGTTTGCAAATTGAATGTGTGTATTGAACTTGACGCGTAAGAATAAAAAAGTATTTTCATTATATATATAGGGTGAAATTTGATAGTATTTGATTTTAAAATTAAAATTAAAATTTTAAGTGTGAAATTTATATCTACTCTCACAAACAATTTAACTTTTATGAAACTCAATACAAAAATTTCAAAATCAAACTATATCCAATCATACCCTTACAATACCATCTTCATAATAATTAAATAAGTTATATTACAATACTTATATTCTTTTAATTAAAAAAGTTAGTAATGAGATAAAAAAATATATTTATTTTTGGGGTTAAATGCGTTTTGCCTTCTTAAATTTTACTGCATAGGCACATTAACCGTTTCAATTGTTTAACTAATTTAAATTATTGAAACAAAAAATGCGAATTTATTAACCCCGCTGCATATTTCTTCCTGTCCTTTTTCTTTTCCATCGCTTTTCTTTGCATTATTGTTCCCTTTAGTTTTCAGAAAAAAATACCTAAATAAAAGCACTTTTCTTTATTATTTTTCGTTTTCTGCCTCCGTTTTTCTCCTTCTGCCTACATTTCCCTCTTCGACCCAGCCAACCACCATAACTAGTCCACCCACCATTGCCATCACCCCCACATCTGCAACTCCACAGCCTCAAGCTCTGCCACGTTTGAAAATCCCAATACCAGCAGTGCGCCAATATTCCCAATACAAGGCACCCTGAATTTAGCCTAAATGCCGAAGCCTTTGATTTAGGGAGTCTTATAATCTTGCTATCCTGAAACTTGCACCTTGAATAAAGATCCATTTCTTGCGCCCAAAACCTCAAAAGTTTTACCTTTAACGAATTTCATTAATGGCAGAATAATTACCATCACGAATCCCTTGAGAGCACGAACAAAAATCAGAACAACGGCTTTAATTCTAAGAGGGGGAAGGTTAAATCAGTGAAACCTTGTTCGGAAGAGGAAGTAAATTTTCAGGTAGCAATGAAGGAGAAAATCCACTTTTCTTCCCCTGCTCAACTCTCCTTTTTGTTGTCAGGAACAAGCTCCGTGCAAAAGCAATCAAAACCCAAATTTCCGTATTCCATTCTTATCCTATGGGTTCGAAGAAATCAAGCAAATCGCATCGTTTTCACCACTATCGTTCTCTACTTGTTCCCTCCCATAAATTTCGATTGAACTCGTTCACTAGCCGAAGGAAGTTTGCTTGTTGGGCATATTTCATTAATTTGCCATTAAGAGCTATATAAAGGTTGAAGCTATGGTTAGGTCACCTGCCAGCAACCTACTGTGGTAAAGCTGGTTGGTTTATGGTATGGAGGAGGACGGAGAGGAGGGAAAGGGAGAAAAGGGAAAACAGGAAGATACGTGACATTTTTTTTATAGGGGTTCAAATTATATTTTATCACTTAAATTGAGGCTAAATTTGTCTTTTACATAGCGGGTCAAATCGGGTTGTCATTAATTGAAACAAATCAGAAAGTTTAAGGGGATTATTAGAGCAATTTAAAAGATTAAAGGAGTAATGTACAAACAGAGTAAAGTTTGAAGGGGGAAATGCATTTTGCCATTATTTTTATAAAATAATCACCTTATCCTAAAATAATTTAAAATAATACATCAATTAAAAATTGAAAGAAAGCATACCAGCATCAGATTGGGATTCCAGTAGTCCATTTGCTGAACAACTCATAGTCATAGCCGTCGAGGCACAAAGTCTATTTCTTAGATAAAGCGGCATGCATGCCCCAAATCATTATTACTTTATCAATACAAGTAATAAATTTGCATTACATTTTCTCCTATCGAGTAGTCATGTTTAAATTACTCATTCTCATGAAAGAGAAGACCGGGAATCCTATTAGGTAAATATTATTGGCTTTCAAATATATTTAATTAGATTTTATATTTAAATTTTAATATAAAAATTTTACTTTTCATTTATAAATGATTATTTTTATAAATTTTAATAACAAAATTTTTAAATTTAAATTCTATCAGGAGTAGGCGCTTTCAGGTCTACGAGGGTATTAGGTCCTCACAAATATACTTTTATAAGAAAGTTTTTCATTGCATAAAAAAATGAAGGAAAAGACAAGTTCGGGGCACGCCACCCTGACCCGTCTAAAAAAAGGAATCGTAATGGGATGAAAAGAGATAAAGATAGTTTCTATATATAAAACCACCAAAGAATTCGAAAATATTGAAAGATGAAATAAAGTGTCTCCGAAATTAATTTTTAATTCGAACTTGACTGCTTTTAGTAATAAAAAAGGTAAGATATAGATTTGTCTCTTATCCTAAATGGGATAAGAATATAGATACATTTCAATTCAATTGTGCACAAACGCAAAATACAATTACAAAAAATGTGTCTTACCTTTTCCTTATCTATCTTTGATAATTTCTTTTTCCTATGGGTATGGTATACGTCAATATCTAATTAATATATTTGGATACACTCTTAACATTAAAAAATTAATACAAAAATTTTTATTTAGATAGGATTAATTTTATTTTAGTACTCTAAAGTAGGAGGTATTGTCAATTGAGTACCACATCATTTTATATTGCCAGGATTAAATTTCATCGGTCGGCCAATTTAAATATTCTGAAAGCGGGAGGAGAAAGGGAAAAGAGATGAACATGAAATTTAAGAGAAAAAGTTAATAAATTATTGTTTAAAAAATTTAAATTGAATCTTTCTTTTTTATTGATTAGTTGAGTAAAATGATAAAATTAAAATTTTAATTTATATTTAAAGGGTAAATCGATCATTTAAAATTTTTATCAAATTATTTGGATATCAGTTAAAGTTTATCTCTTAATTAATAATTTTAATGTGGTACTCAATTAACATGATTCTTAACTTTAAGGCACTGAAGTGATATCAATTCAAAAAAATAAAATATACAAAAGATCTTTCGCACTTTTTAGCGATTTGAATTGGCCTTCGATGAATTTTGACCCTTGATTGACTATGTAAAAAGATGTGGTATTCAATTGGTAATATTTCTTACTTTATGATATTAAAATAAAATTAAATCTATTATTTAATAAATAATTTATTTTTAAAATAAACAAAAATCCAATACAAGTAAAACTGAAACAAAAGTTACTGTGCGATTCTCTCGACTCCAAGAAGTGATGAGAAAAATGAGATGTACGACGGTCAAAAGCTTGCCTTCTACTTGTTTCCCGTCAAAGAAGCTAGACGGAGAGAGGCAGGGAACAATACTCCCATAACAAGAAGACAAAAGCATAGGCAAATCCTATTGCAGAGACTGAAGAAGAATAGAGGCCAAGGTACACATCGTATTGTCCACTTACAAAGGAACAGTCAAAATGCATACGAACAATTCTCTTTTCGTGTCTAGACCCGATTCATACGACAACATATACTGCATCGAAAACGACATTAGACACCGTAGTAAAGACCGTGTATACCCCCAATCCCGGCACTGGCTTGGCTTTGGCTCCCACGTACTCTCGCATACACGCTGCCGCGGCACAGCGCAGTAGCAGCGCGCGTGCCGGTCAGAATCGCCTCATATCACTGATCCACTGACACCTGCTGTTGCTTCCTTGGGCTACACTCATGGAATAAGATCACTTTTTTTTCTTCATTTTTTAAAAAAATTGAACCACATCCCCAAACCTCATTTTATTTCTTTTTTTTTAAACGACCTAAATGATATATTTAGGTATTCGTATTACCATATACAATTTATTTACATTATGTGATTGGATAGAGTTTGATTTTGAGATTTTTTATCTTAGGTTTCGGGAAAGAGAATTTTTTGTGAGAGAAAAAAGTGAGATTTGAGATGAAAAACTGTATTGAGTTTCGTGCGGAACCTTGTCCAAGCACACCTATATATAATTAAAAAAATTTTTATTTTTTATTATTCATTCTTTGAATTTCTATAAATTCTTTTAATCATTTCCAACACTAAATCTTATATCTGCATAATATTATTTCAAATTTGTAAAAAATTAGGTTAATTTCTTAAAAATATATCAATTTTTATATATTTTTACATATAAATTTAATCTAAATCGGCCATAAAAGGGCGTTCTTATGCCCGTGTGACTTTTGCTGCCAGTTGCAAAAATCACCAGCAAGTATCGTGGTCGACGATGAAACTTGTTGGTGACCTTTTTCATTGTTAGCAGAAGTTCAAATTTTTCGCGGGCATCGTCCCATGTGGTTGCTGAAGTTTAAGGTGATTTCCGCTGTCGATGGCAAAAATTTCCAGTGACTCTCACTGTCAGTGGCAGAAGTCACCATTTTTATTTTTAATTTTTTATGATATATTATAATTTTTTATAAGTAATACATTTATTTATTGAACTTTATTTCTTATATAAGCACTATAGTTAATTGAAATCAGTTTATTTAGAATGCCTACAATTATGTCATTAAGAATTTTATCAAATAGTTATATTATTTTTTGAGTATATGTTAATTTGTAATAACGTGCTTAATTAACTTCTTATACTTATTATTTTACATCATATTATCTCAAAGAAGTTTAGTTATTCTAATGACTCTAAACCAGATGCAGAGCTCTCGGAGGACGATGGTGATGATCCCGTAGAGGAGATGCACAAAGAGGATCCAGCTCAGCTTGTAGACGAGCACTTTATAGAGGTTGAGCCGAGTAGAGTCAATACCCTCCCATCTCATTCTAGTAGATCTTGATAAGGATTGTTGAGACATGTTGTTACAAGTATGGTGAGTTTAGCTCGTTCAATCTCTGATGTTTGTGGTTTTTCTAGGTCAGCAATAACATCCAGTGCTCTTCCCCAAGGAGTTGGTGAGTTTGGTCACTCCTTGGGTGCTGTGATTTAATAAGGTGCCATGTGGGGGCGAAACTACAAAGATTGTTCCGCCACTTTACAACGGAACTCATCGTGGAGTTTCCGTAGCACAATGTGGAACTCCACCATGAGTTTCATCATTGGTGGCGGAACTCAGTGATGAGTTCCTTGTAGGTGGATGAATTAACCCTAGATTAAAAAAAAAGCTCTAACGTTGATGTTTATAGGTATTCTTACCTTAAAAATGAGAGAGAAGAAAGGAAAAATGTTAAAAAATTATGAATTTTTTATTGTATATAGTAAAAAAATTAGATACAATAAAAGTGTATATTTAAAGTAAGATTAGACAAAATTTAGATTTAAAATTTTTTGTTTTAAATTTTATAAAAAAACTATTTGTAATAGAAATATAACGGAACTTAAAATTGTAAATCAAGACAAACTTATGCCTACTAACTTGTCCTAATCGAGAAGACATTTGATTTAAGAATTTTATTCCGTAAATTAAGGCAAAATTTCACTTTAACTCGTTTGAGTCGAACAAATAGCAATTCAAAGAGATTAACCTAAAAAAAAAAAAATCAACCCTGTAACCAACAAGTTCCTATGTGATGCGGGTTTGGAGAGCACTAATAACAGGGTTGGAACTAGGGAAGTGGGGTGGTGGCTGTCCCTAATATGTTTTACAAGTATCTTTTATAGGTATATATTTTTTATTTTATAGTTTTTTTAAAATTCATTATTTTAATATGTAAATTAATATAAATTTTTATTTTTAAAATGAAAATTCTTATTCCATTTATGATTAATAATCCGATAAATTGAGGGGACATGGTCCATGGAGCGTGGGTTTTTTTTTTTTTTTCAATTTGGATAGATGGATTGTGGTTGCAGTCCGGGAGAAAACATGGGCAGGAGGAAGGGAGACAAGGAAGCGGGAAATCCGGCAAGAATTGGAGTACGGAGGATGGGAATCTGAAGAGAGAAGGAAAACGACGGGCCAGGATCAAGGGGTGCGATCCAATAATTGCTCTCCCACGCTAATCCGACATTCATGATATTGTCTGTACTAATTCAACACAATCCGTCTATCAGTCCACGTCCGTCCTCTCGATCTTTTTCTTCTTCTCACACCCTCCCAGCGGACTGCGGCCAGTACTACTATACACTGCAACCAAGCGAAGCTTGTCTTTTGTATAGTGCGGATGGCATTCTCTGTGCATCCCGCTTTGCAGTCTTCAATTTTTGGTCTTACCCGTTTGTTCCCCCTGCATTACCCGTTTTGGCAAATTTTCAGATCTCTTTCGTTTAAGTTTAACGGCGTTCTTAGCATTCAGCTTGTTCGTCCATTGTTTGTTAAGATAAAATGACATATCATTAGTCACTGCTACTGTCCATGCCGATGGTTTTTTAGTCCATTATTTGTTCGTGTTTTGCATTAAATATTACACGCATTATGAGATGATTTTAGAATATATTTGGATTAAATTTTATAACAAAATTTAATATATATTTTTATTTTAAATTTTATTTAATTTTCTATATAATTTATTTTTATAAATTTAAATAAAAAATTTTAAACTTAAATTCTAATTGTATTTAATTTAATTCTTAATAACTTATTTGAAATTAGAGTCTCAACAAGTATTCAAAGACAAAAAGGAGAAATAGTATCTTGTCCTACTATTTTACCAAATTTTGAGATGGTACTGTGAGAGTTGGTTAGCAAGCTGTTGTTTGTAGAAAATTATTGCATTTGTAGAAGTACAAGATTGACAGTAATCAAATTGAAAGCCAAGCAGGACATGTGAACAAATTATTTTGATTGTAAGAGGATATCATAGGACTATATCGGCGTCCACACGCTGTAACTAAACACAAATACAAAGGATAGATAGATGGCTCATTCGCTCATGGGATTAAGGATAAATTCAATGCAAACTCATGGTTTCGCTACTACCTAAAAGAGGAACAGAATTAGGGTGTGCTTGGATTGGGTTCCACACGGAACCCAATTCAATTTCACATCTCACATCTCACTTTTTTTCTCACAAAAAATTCTCTCTCCCGAAACTCAAGACATAAAATCTCAAAACCAAACTCTATCCAATCACACCCTTAGCTTTCCTTAGTATTGTAGAGCGATAAGTGTGGTACGCAGCACAGTGGCGAAGCAATAGCTGTGTCTACGAATGAAATATAGCCCAACCGAAGCCTCCAATTAGGAGCCGACCCCGAACAGAGCCTGTTTTCGAGCCGACTGAAATTATGCATACATTCTGCAACAGTGAATAGTGATGGCCCCCTTGAGAAAATCTGCAAAAGCTGCTCACTGTTCGCACCTAAGTCTCAGAACTTCAGAAGCTGTTTCTGTTAACACTTGACAGAATCTCCTCTCTCTCTCTCTCTCTCACACACACACACACAACCGCCTCCATAAAACCCCCACCTCCTCCATAAAACCCCCACCTCCTCCATCTCCACCCTTAAGCCCCAAGACTGAAACACTTCGTATTCAGTCAAATCTCTCAGCGATAGAAGTTCTCATATATTTACTATTACAAGCTCTCTCTTCTCGGTTCCAAAATCAGCAGAAGAATAAAGCAAAAAGAGAAGATGCCGTCAGATAGCGGTGAACGGCGATCTACGAAGGGGAATCAAATGGGGGCACCACCACCAGAAGCAGAACAGCTCCAGTGTCCTCGCTGTGACTCCACCAACACCAAGTTCTGCTATTACAACAACTACAACTTCTCACAACCCCGACACTTCTGCAAGTCTTGCCGCCGCTACTGGACCCACGGGGGCACTCTCCGAGACATCCCAGTTGGAGGTGGCAGCCGCAAGAATGCTAAGAGATCGCGCACCGTGGCCTCTGGCACTACCACCTCTCTCACTTTCTCCTCCGCCTCCTCTTCTCATGACTACCGCCAAATGCCTGCCACCACCACATCTGCTCTTCTGGCCCCTTTTGCGGGCGATCACGGGGGACCGCTACCGTTCATGAGCGATGTTAAGCCCGGAGTGAATGTTTGCGGTACGTTTACCTCGTTGTTGAATACTCAAGGGCCCGGGTTCTTCGCTCTGGGTGGAATCGGTCTTGGACTGGGGCCTGGGCTTGAGGACATGGGCTTCGGACTTGGAAGAGCAGTTTGGCCCTTTCCAGGAGTCGGAGTTGGCGAGGGCGGCACAACCGGTGCAGGTACGAGCCTGCTTGGGAATTCATGGCCGCTGCAGAGTGGAGACGCTGGAATTGTGGGAGGAGATTGCTTTACTTTGTCGGACGTTGCCATTTCGACACCAGGGATTGGGAACGGCATGAAATGAAGGACTTTGCTAGTGTCTTCCCCGTGAAATGGAGGAGTAGTAGTAGTTTTCTCTGTGAATTGTGATACTATAGTAGTGTTTTGGTAGATTCAAAGGCCTGTTCTTTGAATCCCCAAATCCAATAGGGAAAAAGAAAGAAGATGAAAAAGAAGAAGATGAGATGTGAAAATGCATATGCATGGTAGAGATTAGATCATGCTATGCTGGGTCAAGGTTTCTAGAACTGTAGAAAATTGGTGTTGTTTGAAGGTTCACTAATTGAAGAAAGCTTCAGAACTTTGTCAGTCCAGAGTTTGCACCCTATTTTCTTGATCTGCAGAATACTCGGCCATGCAGTTTTCAACTCACTATTGCCATCAAAACTCACTTTTACCTCTTTTTCTACTTACTGTCTAAACTCAATTTTGATGTTATTGAAATACAATTATAGAACGCATAAAGATCAATAGGTTAAAATCATACTTAAAAGGAAAATGAAAACAGACCCATAAGATCATAGCGAGGAAATGGAAAAAGGAAAATCTTTGAGTTGAATCAGTTGATGGTTAAATTTACTTAAAATCATTTTTTACGCACTCATGCTCTTCTCTCCAAATTCAACTATTATTCTTTCCCTCTACTAGTTTTAAATTGTTACGATTTTTATATTATTCAATTTCTTCTACGATTATGATTTTTTAAAATTTTTATATATTTTAATTTTTTATAATTATGTGACAATGAGGATGAGGATGAGAGAAAGAACGGGGGAGATGACTCGAGCCGTTATTTGCGGCATCCAAAGCTCTATCTTTAATTTTTTCCTTATGGGTTTTTGGGATATATGAAAAGGTATAATATTTGAACATTTTCTTTTTGGCATAATGTGTCAGAGTGAGTATTGACTACAGAAATTTTAAATGACTTAAAAAAAATTCTTCAAAAGGAATAAAACAAAATGAATTTCTCTTTTTGGGCTTGAAAATTGCAATGGGCCTCAGTCCGTCCAGTAGACGTTTGGACAGTTTTGCCGTTCTACTTCGCACAGTTTTGTCGTAGGCAAATAGGCTGTATTTCGTCGAACGACGACGTCGGAGATTTTTCTGCTTTGTGCCCCCACAAGTTTCTCCCTTTCAGTTCTCCCAACGTTTATGAATTAAGATGGCGCCTTTCTGAAGTCTAGGGTTTTTTCAAAGTTCAATCAATTCTTCGATTCTCAAGATTTCTCATTCAATTAATTCAGTCTTCTTCGTCATGTACCCTAAATTCAACAACGAATTATCAGTAAGAACACAGAAGTAAAAGAGCCAATGGCTTTCTCCTTCACTCCGCAGCAGCAACCATTTCCCTTGTTCCAAACTCAGCAGCAGCGATCTTCCCCATTCTCAATATTCTCTCAAACTCCCCCACAGCAACCGCAGCAATCCCCTTTCCAGTTGCAACCGCAACAGCAACAGCTGCAACAACCACCACAACAGCCCCAGCCGCAGCAGCAGCTTTATCTATTTACAACTGATAAAACTCCCGCTACTTATAGCACCAAATGGGCCGACCTGCATCCTGATTCGCAGAAAGTCCTTCTCCAGATCGAGTGCGTAGACAGACTCACTTGAAATTATTATAGTCATTATTGTTTTCTTGTCTTTTCTTTATTTCTGGGCTGTGGATGGTTACAGGGAAAGAATACTACAGTATAAGGACGAAAGCCTCCGGTTGGACCAGTGCAGCCGATTGTATGATTCTTCCGTTTATAGTGGTGGATTTGAGCTCGATGCCAGTCGAATTTTTCAGGTTCCTTCAAATCTTGCAGTAGACTTATTTTCAGCTGCGTTTACTGCTTAACTCTAGCAGTGGTTATTATTTATTCCCTTGCGGTTGCCTAGCAACCTTGATTTTGTCAAAGAGCATGAAAAGTTTTCTCTATTAAAAAGAAGAAAATTTGTTTCATCATGCATATCGGAATCGTCAATATACTCTCTTGGTTTAAGCTGCAGCCCTTTGGAAAATTCATACAGTATTTTCAGTCAAATGTGTGTTTTTGAAAGGGCTTCTAGAAAGGCATGTGGTTTAATTGCGTGCTTTTGTTAACCATGATCCAGGCAATTGCAATTAGGAAATTTACAACTTCTTTTTTAGTGGTTCTGTGGCCCGCCTTTGCAATTAAGAGTGTTTGATCTGATATAAGTATTGTCCTTTCTTTGAGGTCCTAGACCCACGAAGAATCAGATGTATGCATAATTCCAAAGAAGGAAGGCGACCATCACTACCTTGATCTCTTTGATTGTATGATTTTAGATCTGAAATCAGTAACACTAGTTTTGGGCTTTAGTTGATTTGTTGCACATAAAATTGTTGGAAATTTAATGTTCTAATCAGTATTGTCATTTTCCAATTCTAGTCTGTTTTTTGGGAAGCCAGCATTTTATGATGTTTTATTTGCTTCACAATTTTCCTTTTAAAAAAAATATTTTCAGGAGCTTGGTGGAATAAGTACAGCAATGGAACGACAGAGGGCTATATGCCAAGAACTAATGTCTGTAGCTAAAGATATGCTACGTAATACAGAGATTGCTGTGCGTTCTTTCATGATGTTACGCTGGAGATTTCTCCATTCTAGTGCTATTGCTCCAGCTGGTGCCACTGCACCATCTCAAGGCTCAGGAGCAACAATTACTCAAACTGCAGCTAGCTCTGTCGTTCCAGTCTTTGATTTCTACAGTGGAGTACCAAGGAAACCGTCTCCTTTCTTACAGGAAACTGTTGCCAGATTTGAGAAGTATATTGGTGAATGTCGCCAATGGATTGAAGAGTTGGAGCAGTTGATCCTTTTAGATTCTGACAGGAACTCTTTGAATTCCAGTTTATCTTTGTTGCAGTCTCTTCCTAAAGTCATGGCCAATGTGCATGATTTTTTCGTTCATGTTGCAGCAAAGGTAAAACAAAAAATTTGTGCAAAAAATATTTTACTACATTGTCACTAGGATCATGCCAAATTTTTATCTTCCAGTATTATTTAGTGAAAAATGTTTTGTGGCTTCAGAATTGCTTAATTATGCTATGATTTTCAAATTAACTGAAGACTGACTTGCCTACCCCGGTTCCTCTTCCACATTCTTTTACTTACACAACAGGCATGCCATATGCCTTTAATTGAAGTTCTTTGGAAGTGATGTTTTGAGATTCACATCTATGCAAGATATTGATTCATTGCTTTGAATTTTGCGTTCTACTAGAGATTGAGATTCATAGCTGTACTTAAAAGTTCAGGTTTTCATTTTGGTGGGGGTTCTTCAGAGGTTTCTGAAGCTTGAGAACTTGGGAACAACAGAGACTTTGCTATGTTCTGTCCAATTCCTGCATCATTCCCTTGGGGTTCAATAATAGAGAGCCGACTAATGGAGAAAGTAAGCATTGAAAAAGGCAGAGGAGGTTAAGTAATGACCTTTTGAATGTCTAAACACAAGTGATAAAACTTTATTGCTGGGGGGCAATAAATTTGGTCTTCTGTTGGTATAGTCTTTGGCTTTTAAATCTGTGTTAAGGTACCTGATTCCATTTCATGCAACTGAAAATTCTCTCTCTCTCTCTCTCTCCCCTCCCTCCTTTTTTCTTTTTTCTTTTTAAAATTTGGGCGTGTGCGTGATGGTTTTCAATTGTTAGTTATCAATCCTCAAAGGTAAAGAAAAAAGGACAAAAGAACGTTCATTGGTTTGCATCTCATTTTTCTGATCTTGAATTTAGGTGGACTATGCTAATCTCTTTCTGTTCATTATCGGGAGGCATGTCTAATCCTGTGTCCTGCAGGTGGAAAGCATTCATCAATATATTGAATCCATGAAAGTTGCATATCTTGCTGATCAACGTCGTCGAGGTGATGGGAATGATCCATTTCTTGAAGCTGATCGACGGGAAACTGCCAAACAAGAAGCTGCTGCTAAAAGGGTACACCCAACTTTGCATTTGCCTGCACTCCCACGACCAGCAACTCAAGAAGCCGGGCTGTTTTCGAGCTCTGCTATGCCTGGGGCATCAACTGCGTTGCATGCAGCTGCTCCAGTTTCATCAGCTTCATCCGGAAGTGGTTTCTCTCTCTTAGCGACTCCATCTGCTGCTACATCATCTTCTTCTCTGTTTTCTACACCTACCACTTCAGCTCCGATCTCCTTGTTTGGATCAGCAGGTGCTTCACCACAGTCATCACTATTCAGTACCCTGTCTGCTTCCACACCTGCAATTGGTGGTTCTGCCCCTTTATTTGCTTCAACCCCTTCTTCTGGTGTTGCGACTTTTGCAACACCATTTGCTGCAGGTAATCTTTCTCTTTCAACTTTTCCTGCATCCACTTTTCATGTTAAATTTTGTTATTTTGTTATTAGTAGAAATACTTAATTTCGATTTGTCTAACTAACTCAGTAATTGTTTATATGAAAATTTGAAAGTGCTGGGTCAATTTAGGTTTTATCCGACTACGTTGTGAATGTTTGTGCTAAGTTGTACATTAGATATTAACTCTTTTGTCTAGAATATTCATATATACTGTATCAATAGATCAATGTTCTTGGTTGGATTAGATCCAGGAGGAAAATTTAGAACTGTATGTACTTCAGCTTCTGAGTTTATTTGAACTGCCAAAAATATATGGAAGACAAATCTCATTATAATGTTAGTTGATCTCTTGGACCTTGTCAGCTTATTCAATAATGTAGTAAAATTTTAGTGTCTTGATCATAATTTTTTGGTTTTAATTTCTTATGATATTTCGAGATTTTCTAATTTGCTCTGACTCCTGGTTTTTATTGTTGTAGGAGCTGCAACAGGATCTGGGGCAAGCTTTAACACGGCATCTGTAAGTACTTGTTCTCCAGTCAGTTCAATTTATTTTTGTGCAATTCTTCTGTTGACTGTTGAATTGCTTTCCAAACATTTTGTCATGGAGAAAGGAGCTTTGATTCTGATCCTACATTTTCCAGCCTATGGGGAAAGAAGCTTTCATTCTGATCCTACATTTTCCAGCCTATGTTTCTCATTCATTTTCTCACCCGGAATAAAAATTTAGTAATGTTATATTCTGCATAAAAATGTTAATTTAACTGTGTCTTGCATACTTTATGCTGTTTGTCCGGGACACATAGTTGGTCTGCCTGCTTCATTATAGTCTTGAGGAGCGAGAGAGTATTTTAACCTTTTCCGCATGAGGTCTGTGCCCATATGGCTCTTATTTTTACCTGTCTTTATAGTTATGAGCTATATCAAACACACCATTGGCCAATTATAACGTGGAAGGAACGGTATTGCAAGAGCTAGAGCTAGAGCTAGAGCTAGATCCTAAAAGGTGATTTTAGGTTTTGTGAATATTTGATGTTCAAAGTTGTTTGGATCCATCATAGAGTTCGAGCTCCAGTGGAAAGTATTTTATGAGGATAGAATACATGCCTTAGTGTAGTGCACTGTGGTCTGTGTTTGTACTTATTTGCTGCGGCTCATGTGGTGTTGGTTTGTAAGGGACTTTTAGTATAGTGATTAGTGTTGCTCACCTGGGTGATGCTGTGGAAGTTTGACAACTTTATGATATTTTGATGTTTAATGAACTTATTTACCCAAAAAAAGAAGAAGATGTTTTATGAAGTTCAGTGCATTAGAAAACAGAAAGTTGGGTTATGGTATTTGTTGAAAAGGCGGTGACATTTGACATGGGTTAGATTGAGTTACCGTAAAAGAAATCCTCAGAAACATGATTTGGATGCGGAGATATTTGGTTGTTCAGCACCCGTTCTGGTATTCTATGTACTTTATGACCTGAAATATATCAAGTTCACACGGATAGGAATATGTAGTTCTTCGCGTATTTTGCAAGTTTAGATGTTTTTTTCCCCTTGTAGTTTATATCTTGCTCTCTTGCAGAAGATAAGAGCAAAGGGTCGCTCAAGCCGTCGCTAGTCAGTTCTCTCCTGTGCTGGATTGCCTTGAGTGTTGGAATAAACTAAACCGTGGAACATCTTGTAGCATGCTGCTCGTCAGGAAACACGGGGAAGCTTCTTGTTCTCAAAGTTAGAAGACAGCCTATAGTTCTCGACGCAGACAGGGTTGCTATCCGAACTCAAAATTCCAGTGCTGATGCATATCTGCTTTAAGTTGCTGTTCTGGTGGTTAATTGTAGGGCGGAGTGATTTTAACTTCGGCTACTGTGTAACATTGTAGAGCCTTTTGTGGATTCTTTGTTGGTAGAGTATAAGCAATTTTGTAATCTTGTTCTTTAATATATGTCTCACGAGGTCTACATTCATTCATGACTGCTTTCTGGATTGGATTAACATACAATCTACAACATGCTCTCACTTATTACAGACACGTTAAATATCTATTTCTTTCCCTGAAGTAGACAAATTTCACATTAGATACCACCAAGTCGAATGACAGTGAAGACCATTAATACTCACGGACGGATAGGAGGCTGTTATCCAATTTTACTGAAACTCTTAGTATCTACGTTTTCTTGCATATCTGCTAGCAAGCTCCGGGGATCGTTACAAATTCAAAATGTTGAATGTTTTCAAGAAATACAATATTGAATTGAGATGCTGATTTGGATAAGGTTATTTTTTGTTAGCCTTCCAAAGCTGGAACGGTAGGGAGGGCCATCGAGTGGTCTACAGCTGGTATCTATAAAGATTTTTTTAGATATTTTAATTTAAAATTTTTTAAAAAAATTATTTATAATTTAAAATAAAAATTTTATATTAAATTTTAAAATAAGATATTATTTAAATAAACTCGATGAGAAAAGCCTATAATAAGTCAACTTTCATCTGTTTCTAGTTGGCTTAAATGCTCCAGTAGTCTTTGTAATTCAACTTTCAATTCTGTGTGCAGTGGGTGTGATTGATCACCAGAAGAAAAGACGTTTATACTATTCATTATTTCTATCCAACTAAGGAATTTGGATCCGGTCCTGCACGTCCTTTTTGCAGGACGTGCAGGACCAAATTTGGTCCGTTGGATCAGATCTGATCCAACGGACCATAATTTTTAACCCCTGTTTGTATTTTTAAAAATTCGAAAATTTATAAATTTTTACAGCCGTTGGATCAGATTCGAAATCTGATCCAACGGTCCAGATTTGGTCCTGCACGTCCTGCAAAAAGGACGTGCAGGACCGGATCCGGACTGCCAACTAAGGCCAGGATCTTTTTCTGATATTTGCTTCCTGAGCTTTCTCCTTGTTTCAGCTACGCTATCCCATCTTCCCGCTATAGCATAAAGTTTTGCAATCAATACATTGGTTGCGTAGTCTTCTGCATCTATGGCTAAAACATGCTCAGCAGCATGGCTCCCTATTGTCAGATTTCCTTTCAAGACACAGGAATTGAGAAGAGTTCGCCATAGTTCCAAGTAATCATCACTGAAAGGCGATTCTATAATCATTTCCTCAGCTTCCTCTAGTAATCCTGCGCGACACAATAAACTAATCATGCAGGTGTAGTGCTTGGGCCCTGGTTTTAAGCCATTTCCCCTTCATGAAGTTCCAGAAGTACTTCCCTTTGTTGACCAAACCACAGTGGCTACATGCAGCAAGCAGAGATATAAAAGTTACTTGGTCGGGCTTTAGACCATGCCTTAGAATATCATCAAATACTTCAAATGCTGCATCTGCCTTCCCATGATGACTATATCCTCCAAGCATCGAGTTCCAGCATCTTAAATCAGGCCTATCAATGACAGAAAATGCCAGTTCAGCTGCTTGAAGGTCTCCAGTTTTAGCATACATATCTACCAAACTTTCGCAAACAGTCATTTCAGCATCACATCCCAATTTCACTGCCTGGGAATGAATCATCTCTCCTTGCTTACAAGTTACTAGGTCAGCACATGCACTTAAAACACTACTCAGAGCATATGTATCGACCTTGTGGCCTTCTGATAACATTGAGTGGAAATACTTCACAGCACTCTCACCATCACCTGTTTTACAATGACCAACCACCATGTCAGTCCAAAGCACAACATCCTTCTCTAGAGCCACACGGAAAATCTTCTGAGTGGAATCTGCTTCATCATTGTTGAAGTACATAGATATCAGTGTGCTTCCGACATAGGCGCTGCTAGCTAATCCTACTTTCTCAATCTGGGCATGTAGTGGTTTACCATAGTCAGATGCTGGAAATGCTCCTGTAGCAGATACTACTGCAACGTAAGTATATTCATCTGGTCTAGAAATGGCCTCTCGCTTCAGCTTGATAAACATAAGCATCGCCTTTACTCCAAGTTGATTCTCAGAATAACCAGCAATTATTGTATTCCATGAGACCAAATCTGGATTTCTGATTCTCCAGAATAGACTTAGTGCTGTCTGAGTGTCCCCACAACTGCAGTACATGTAAAGCAAGGCATTGTCCAAAGGCAAATCAAAACACGTTCCGGAGACAAGTGACTGCCCATGAACAAGTTTCCCCGCATCATAATCACCCAACATTGCAGAAGCATTCAATACCATTGAATATGTGAACTGGTTTGGCATAGCCCCGTTTCTCGACATTGTGCTGAAAAATTTAAGTGCTTCCACCAGTTTACCGTTCTCCATATACCCAGAAATAATAGAGTTCCAGGCTATGACGTCTTTATGGACCAACATGTGAAAAACAACTTCTGCCAATCCCAAGTCCCCGCAATTTGCATAAAAGCCAAGTAGAGAGGTCTGAACACAGATATTGTTCAAGAACCCAAGTCTAACACATTGGGCATGAAGCATGCATCCAATCATTAAACTCTTGAGGCTAGACGATGCCTGTAAAAGACTGGCAAAAGTCGACCCATTTGGTCTGAGGCTCTCGTTTTGCAATCGCTCGACCAACTGAAAGGCCAAAGCGACCATTTTATGGCTGTGGGAATAGGCAGAAATGAGGGCATTGTAAGAAACAACATTTCGGTGAGGCATTTTGTCGAATACCAGTTGAGAATCCATCAAGGACCCACATCGAGCGTACATTGACAGGATATTGTTGAACGCATATGGGCTTTCTTGACTGGCGGCTGCAGATGTAAGGATGAGAGCGTGCGCTTGTTGAGCTTTTCTGATGGAGGTGATAGAGGTACATCTTTGGAGGAGCAAAGTTGCGATGGAGGAAATGTCGCGTGAGGATCTCATCAAAAAGAAGAATAGAAGCCCAATGCTCAAACCCCCTACAGAACTTTACCCGCCAACAAAACAAAGCCCATTTCTCGGAAATTCTCGTAGTGGGTGCTCCAGTTTAGGTTAATTAGAAACAGATCCCAAAACAGGGCTATTTGCGCTGCGGAGTTATAATAAGAAACATGTAAAAAAACCCCAATAGAAGAAAGACGAAATCCAAAATTTAATAGAAGATTTTTCTTCCCACCTGAGAACTGAGTTGGCTTTCTAGCAAACCTGTTCAAGAACAAAGGGGTGGCATTAATTGAGAATGGGTTCTCAGGCAAAATACCGGCGACTTTACCGACTCATCGACGACTCGCTTCATCCGTACACCGTACGTTCATGTTCATTCAATTCGTCCCTACTATTCGCCTGAACTTTTCGGGAATACTACTATTTAAAATATGCACTCGTCGTTGCAGGAGCTTGTGCGCGGTTCCTTAAGCCAAGAAGTTGTTAAACACGTCTTAGTATCTCTCTCCCAGGCATCTCTCTCTCTCTCTCTCTCTTTCTGTGTTTCAGCATGTGTCTTTTTGTGCTATACACCGTGTTTACTTAGTAATTTTCCTTTTAGGAATTTGAGTAGAAGATTAAATGTTAATTACAGGTTTACAAAACCATCCAGGATTGGACACTTGAATTCTCTTTGGAGTCTGATGATGTTAGAACTTTCTTCTCAAATCTCCCCAGCTAGGCTTTTGCTCCTTTCTCTCTTTGTAACTCACTTGTTTTTTGCCTTACTGTGACGTGCATAAAAAATTTTTGCTGCTTTTGGAATTCTTGATATTTGAAACTAGGAAATGGCGAGGAAACCAGCCGACGGCACTGAACTTTCTCATGTTTCGGACTCGTATCCGAATGAACAACAGCTTATGGCTAAGATCGTTGAAAAACTGGTCAGTCTTCAACTTTCATATAATGCTAGAAATCACATATATCATTCTTTTTTATAATACCTGAGTAGTTGAGTATTCTTTTACGATACGAATATCATGAATGCTGATAGCTGGTCCCTTTGTTTAGTTGAGTAGATTATTAAAAGTTAGAAGTTCCATCCTTCAGTTTCTTTTTTTTTTTTTAAGATTTTTATACGATCCTTTATGACTATTTTTTATCTTTTTTTCTAACTATGTTTATTAAGAAACTTCTTAGTTATTGAAGAATATCTTCTCTAGACTCTCTCTTCTGAGCCAAACTTATATATGTTTGCTGTTGTTTCTATTTACAGATCTCTTTAATTGGCCTTGAGAATCAATATATCCAACATTTAGCGGGCAACACTCTTGTGGCTGTTTCTGAGTTTCTCATTGTGTCTGTATGATAGCAGAGACTTTAGTTTGCTCCGTATATATTGACACATCTTTTTATTTCATCCTTCTGAGACATGTTCATTTTACAGGAAACAGGTTGGCATGAATTCATTCACTTAATGTGCTACTGCTTCAAAGTTTCAATTCAGAGCACTCTTTCATCCTCTGTTGGGCACACACTTCTGGAGGCGAATTCAGATTTTGATTCATTAGATCCTGTTTTTTCCCTGAAGCTGAAACTGGAAACTACTAACTATATATCAGCAGCTGCCATTATTCGAGTTTTGCATAATATATTGAAACTTTTGAAACTGAAGTTGAAGGAAGATCTTTTGGACCCATACTTAGATTACATTACTGATGCAATTTCAACTTTACCGTGGGATCTACTAAATGAGGCATATGAAATCTCAAACAGTAAGGCTTCAGCAGGCTCTGGCAGTGATGTTTTGCTAGATGGAGATCCTCTCCAACTCAAGTCAATTGCTATCTTTAATGGGCATCTTCTTCAGCTCTTCTGTTCCTTGGTTGGTATAAGTGGCTGCAGTGATACTAAAACTGCTTCTTACAACCATCAAGTTATTTATGAAATCAGAAGCTGCATTCCCAAAATTTTAGCTCGCTGCATTGGCAAGTTGAGAAGTTTTGATGATGTCCGCATCTCCAAGTACTTGAGACACAAGATTTTGGTATGAATTTAAATGCTGCTTTTACATGTCAGCGCAACTTCTTGCTTTCTGTTTTCTTGTCTTGCATGGCATGCTTGTTTAGTCGGGAGTCCATGGTGATATTTGTTTGTTCAAGCGATGCTGCTATTGATGATGATGGAAAGTATTCTTTGAGGGAGTCCAGTATGCTGCATCACGTTCATTAAGCAAATATTAACATTGTCCTTTTCACTAAATGAGTTCTTCTTCCTCCACATAACTTTAATTATTATTTTCTGTATAAAAAAACTTCAAGATTTATATGCTGAAGAAGCTGTTTTTCTCACTTAAGTTGTGCGCTGTCAAATGTGTTTTTGAAAAAAATTGTTGAAAGTCACACATTGATTTGTTAAAAGCAATTCAGAATTGACTTTATGTCATATTCATTCTTGCAGGTCATTCCATGGTAGTATTTGTGTTTTTTTTGTGGCACTTGGACTTTTTTGCTTCTGTGGATGCTTTGTATTCTCAAATCTATAGTTATGCTGAGAAGTATTTCCATGCAGATGCTAATGATGAGGCTTAGTTTTGCAATTGACCTGGAGCTAGCCGTTCTTGTTTCATGGATTCATCTTATCAACAAACACTTTGAAGACCTACTGTCACACCCTTTAAAGGTGCTAGAGTCTGATTGTGATGACTGTCTCGAAGGCTCACCTTTCTGGACTGATGTTGTGAATGCAGAGAAACAGAACATTCCATCTTGTCATTTACAAAGACTTGCTATTCTCCTTTTCCTTAGGTATTCCTTTACCTTGGTGAGCATGAAAAGGAAAAGTGATGAACAATTAGCACTGGGAAGCTCAGATTCTTGCTTGACATTTGATCTTAATTTAATAAGTTCTAGTAGTGATGGTTTCGTAGAGCTCCAAAAGTGGCTGCAGAGGCATCTTGCCAGTGATATTTTCATGGATGATGAAACATATTCTGCAAGTTGTATGAAATTTGCATTATCCTTCCTCCAGTTATACATGCATGAGGTTGTAATAGCACCTAGTGATTATTTTAATATTTTGTTGAATGTTCTGACTAAAATATCTATAGACAGTTTTCATATTTTCTTCTGCTTTATACTTAAGCCTTTTATATCTTGTAAGTTGCTTATTGGGCTTGAGGAAATTTATTTGCCATCATAGGTTGGGTAGCAGTTGCAGCCTTGAAAATCAATTTCGTTTCTGTACTGCATTTTTCTTTCATAATAAATTTTTATTAATTCAAAATGTCAAATATAATATTCAAGGAGAAAAGGCAAAGTTACTTCTTAGATATAGATTGTATATTTGGAGCATAATCAGTATTTTAAAAAATAAATAAATAAACTGGCATGGATGACCAATTTCTAGTGCTTCTTTGGTAAGTCAAGTGGGATATTCAGACGTCGATAAGGAAAGATCTATGTAGCACTTAAAGCAGAGGGAGAAATTTCTTGCCTCTAGTCCTTTCTTATTTATGATATTCCTCTTCTTTATTGCCCTTTATACTGACAAGTTAACGATATGGAATTGCTGTGAGTCTATAGTTAGTAAAAATCTTTCAGTGGCTTGATTCTGAAATCTATACTCTGTGAGGTGTTAACAAATGGTTATTGATAAAATCGAGTGGCAAAATCCTTCAAATTAAAAGTGCTTGTGTTTCTAGCTTTATGTAGAATGTTTATGCTTACTGGAATTCCGCATTTCCATTTCTTCGCCTTTTTCTGTTCTTAATTTGTCTACCTGAATTGTTTTCTTCTGATGATTTCTAGGATGATGTCCTATTTGAAATGCTCTTACAAATGCTTTCTGTGCCATTTTGCTCAAGGTAATGGTGAATAAGAAATACCCAAGTTATGTTTTCCTGATCTCTACCGCTCAGATGAAGAAAGCTTAAAGTTTCGATTCTGTCTAGGGCTGCTAGAAGGGGCATTTCAGCAGCAAAGAGTGACATAATTTGCCTTGTTTCAGACCTTTTCAATCCCATACGTTTATTTCATTTATTTCTTGCAGAGGTGAGTTTGGCATGTGGAGATCGAAGGAAAAATACCTGTCTGTTGGATTCGTAATATTCCCATATCTTGACTTTCTTTCTTTATCTTTCTTGCTGAATATTGCAGTTTTCTCTTCCTTGCAGATACACTATGATCATCAAGTTCTTCTTGATTATCTGATCTCCAAAGATACTGGGGACAGATGTGCAGAATATCTGTTGCGGTATGTGTTCCTACTTCCTTCAATTTTCAGTAAGGAATTTTATCTTATCTTGTTGAATCTCATGTCTTGGAAATTGGAGCTTTTGTGATGCTTTCATGGGTATAGCTTCATGTGGATGCTTCTTTTGTATATGTGACCAAGTTGTCATTCTTGTTTAATATCTGGTGGCTCAGGTGTCTCCGTTTGGTGTGTGAGTCACGGACTGTGTTTCTGGAATTTCCTGATTGTGGGAATTCACCAACTCTGATACCTCCAAAGAGAAGAAGAATTTTGGTGGGTGGAAAAGATCTTGAAGCTGGTTTTCCCAACGAACCATTGCAGGGTGATTTAACTCCGTCACTTATTGAGGTGGAATTTAGGAAAGGACTAACCAAGAGAGCTTCTTGTGAGGCTGCTAAAGATTGTTTGCTTTCTCTCAAAGCATCTGTTGACAGTCTTCACCAGAAAAATCTATTTCCCTATAATCCAAAAGTCCTGCTGCGACGGTATGTTTATTTTATGCAATCTAACAGTATTTGTTGGTCCTCTTCTCTTGAAATCTTTTTTCTACAAGGACTGCTAAATGTAGCTGTTCATTTCTATACCTCTTTAATTGGTGTAATCTTTGTGATTCACTAGCTAATAGTCTTTTATCTGTTCATTATTGCATGAATTCTCCTCAGGTGGTCATCTGAAGTTAATAATTAAAACCTGCAAGAAACAATTTTACTTGGAGAATCTTTTAGGCCAGAACTGAGCCATGCATTGAGTGAATTGGAAGTACTCTCAGCATAATATATTTCATGTCCTTTAGATCCCTTAAACACTGTTTGCTTAGTTTGAATATATTTATTTGTTGTGATCCTTCAGATGGTAGCAGCTGGTATCTTAACCTCTGAACCAGACATATTAATACGGTGGTAAAAATGCTCATGTTAAGAATTTTAGAGTTTATGAACCTGAAACTGGAGGACATTGCGTCTTTGTGATGCGACAAGTTTGTTGCAAGCTTTTCCTTCTTTCCTTTGGATCAATGGAGACAAAAGTGGCTAATATTAACTCATATTTTGTTGAAGTGATATATGCATAACTATTATTTTGCCCCATAACATTCTTGTTGTTTTAACATTTTCCTTGATATTGTATTTATGACAATTACCGCTGCCTTTCAGTTGGAGTCTAGACAATAAGGGAATCTTCTTGTAGTGTGTAAGGCTCGTTACGTTGGTTTGGAATGGCTGTGCATGTCCAACCCTGTAAGAATGGAGGAGGGCAAATGGAAGCTTCGGTTTTGAATTGAAGTGGCTCATTTTAGTGCTTTATCTCGTAATGTCATTAAGCATCAGTCTGATCCATGGGCCTGCAATCTTCGATCCATTGAAGCAATTTTCAAATGAATTTGATGGAATTCTTGGGTTCTTTATGTGATAGATGTTGTGCTTTGTCTTTATTAACAAAGTTTTCAAGAATGGATTTTTTATCTTTCCTAGTTTTCCTAGCGGAAATTTCAGTTATATATTTTGCAATGAGGTTAGTTCACTGTATCTCATGATTCTTGCAGTTTGACAAGATTTCAGGAGCTCTATCTAAAGCGAGAGGATAAACATTCTATTATTTAACTCGAAGGTCAGAATCCCTTTCTAAAGCAAGTGGATAAACAGGATTTTCAAGCACTTCCTTTGTGTTTCTTCCTATTTTCTTGACATTGAACTAGTGTGACTAGAGGCTATTGAAGTAGGTCAACTCAGATATTTTGATGGTTGTTGATCATTAATGCATGTATGTCCGACTGAGCAGAAGTCTCTTTTACTTCCCTCCCCCCCCACACACACACACCTTCTCTTTTTTCTCTGTCCCACTTCTCAAAGATATAGTTGTTTCACTGCTCAATCTGCAGAATTTCTGCCCGTCTAACATTGACAATAGATTTTATCACATTCCATAACTTCAATTTCTTCCAACTCTTTTTGGATTGTTGGGGGCCTTAAGTACATAAAATTGTTAGGAGACAATCCTACAGTTGTCTTGAATATAATTTCGAGTTGCCACAGAGAAAGGTCATTGTGTTGTTTTGTTTAGGATGCCTTCTTATCTTCTATCAGTCTTTTTCTTGCTTTTCCTGAGGATTAATGGAACTGGATTTGTATTGTCATGGGGCATGGCACCTTGTTTCCGTTTAATATAGGATTTTCTCTTTGTTCCTATGTTCTTATTCTTGTGTTCATGCGGACTAGTGGAACTGAACTGTTTTCAACTCAGCTTTAGCTTTGAGCTTTATGTACGAGGAAAACTTTGTTACATGCATCATCAGACACATGCAAGTGGTTACACAAATTACAAATGGCAAATTTGTTAACATCAGAGCAACTAAGTTTCTCAATTGTACAGGTACTGAAAGCTTCTGTAGAATCTATTGGCATGTATTCTGCTTACTGTAAATTATTAATATATGGTCCTGCATTAATCTGTATTTATGGACTGCTTATAACACTGATCATAACTGCATTTTTGGCATTTAAACTGTAAAATGGAATGCATCCATTGCAGTAATACTTTTGAGATACTTGAATAGGTTATTTATACACAGCCTCCAAAGTTTCTTTAGAAACTTGACAGTATGCACAGCCTCTGGCTTTTCATCTTCTCCCTACTGTTAAGCATGCCAGCTCTACCTTTTCTTTTGCCCTATAATATGGTAGTGCACAAGTATCTTCATCAAATTTAACCCAACTTGGGCTTGTTTTTTGTCCTTTAATTTTGATTCATGGCGATTCATGCTCAATTCATTTGAGGACTATTCAGTGATTTTGACCCAAATGAGTTGAATTCTAAAATATAATTATTTCAACGTAGTTATTAATATAAGTTTCCTCGTACAGATTCTTTAAGGATAAAAATCTCCGGGCTCGAAAACAAGGATAGCAGAACAGGAGAATGGATAAGAAAGAGAAATACTTTGTTCTCATTCATGGTGCTTATCAAGGGGCATGGTGTTGGTATAAGTTGGTGACACTGTTGAGATCCAAAGGGAGTTGCAAAGTCAGCGCGCTTGACATGGCAGCCTGTGGTGTTAATCGTGTGCATTTGGAAGAGGTAAACTCTTTTGCTAACCATTCAGAGCCCTTGATGCAATTCATGGCGAGTTTATCACCAGATGATGAAATTAGCATTGTAGTCCACAGTTTGCTCAAGCAATGGAAAATCTCCTAGTAAAATTGCTGTTGCTGTTTCCAGGACTGCCTTAATGCCCGGTCCTCCTGTCAGCATCTGCACCCTCAGTCAAGAGGTCTGATCACTCTTCTGCTTACTCCAAAGCCTTTCTATCTTGTAATTTCAATTTTCCTTTTGGAGAGATCGTGTGGGAGAGGGAAGATATGGGGATAGTTCAAGTTTACTGCTTGAGGATTTCTATAAAACAAGGAGCAGATCGTGTGGGAGAGGGAAGATATGGGGATAGTTCAAGTTTACTGCTTGAGGATTTCTATAAAACAAGGAGCATTTCTACAAGATGTAAGCTGACAGGTTCGGACCATGGAATATATAGTTGCAACTCGATGGATCATTCCCATCATGCTCTCAAATGATTTTTTATCTTCGCAAAAGTCATCAGAGAACCTTTTGCAATTATACGTAGCTAAAGAGCAGATGTCGGCAAGGTGCTCTTATAGATACCCGTATGCTTTCGACAATGGAGCGGGCAAACCTCCAGCCTTTTTCCCTTTTGGCCTCAAGTTCCTAGCTACAATGTTGTATCGACTCTGCCCTGCCAAATGTTGTATACTACTTTCATTTCAAACTTGGCATAGGATTTCCTAATTCATTCATCCAATTCCATCCAAAGTCTGGTGATGCCTTCTTGGCCCTTCATAATCCGAATGCTATTCTTTCTCATCTCTGCTTACGACGAGGCATTGATGTGCTTGAGACAGGATTTCATGCTGGCAACTCTAATGGCAAGATCCAAAGCTGTCATCAATGAGGAAGCCGCCTTAAAAGACACTGCAGTCACAAAAGAGAACCATGGGTCGGGTTGTTGTATCCTGTACATGATAAAGACAATGCGCTACCAGAGCAGTTCTAAAGATGGATGATTGAGGAGAATTCAGCTAACGAAGTGAAGGTACTCGCTGGTTCAGATCAGAGTGCCATGTTTCGGAAGCCCCTGGAGCTGTGCTCTCGTATCCTAGAGATATCCAGAAAATATCATCAACAGTACAATAATTAAATCAAAGGTTGGTGTCAATTATCCATATGCTGCTTAAGTCGTTTTTCTCACCCAAAATGCGAATAATTCAACCATCTTTTTGTGTCGCAAGTCAAAATCGGCGCGCAGACTAGTAATATCAACTCTTTTCCAGCAGAAGGTGGGAGCGGTAAAGAAATACGCAACAAACTCATCGATGTCTCTACATGTATGTAGTATAATCTAGAATCGGAGGTTGGAACCACAAAAATGAAATCCCTCCATTTTTATGCTTAATATTATTCTTTTCTGTTCAAAATATAAAATTTTTTAAATTTTAACATATATATGAATAATTTTAAAAAATAATTTAATTTTTTAATCAAACTACTAAAAAAATCGTTAATTAAATTATTTAAAAAATTAATGTAAGAAATATTAGTAGAGATAACATTAGAATATAAGTGATAAGTACTTATCAAATTTTATGAATATAAAACACTTCTCTAATTTTAAAACAGAAGGAAGGGCCATATAACAAAAGTCTTTGTAGTTTGTTTAGCAAATGGAAAACATTTTCGTTGATATTTTCGCTCCGGCATATTCCTTGTGTTCAACCATAAAAGCCCTTGAAGCCAGTGTGAATCAAGGCAAAATGGATAAGAAACAGAAACACTTTGTGCTCATTCACGGTGCTGCTCACGGCGCCTGGTGTTGGTACAAATTGGTGGCCCTGCTGAAATCCCACGGTCAGAGAGTGACTGCACTGGACATGGCGGCTTCTGGGGTTAATCTGAAACGCTATCAAGAGCTTAATTCTTTCTCGGACTACGCCGAACCACTGATGCAATTCATGGAAGATTTACCTCCAGATGATAGAGTTGTCTTGGTAGGACACAGCATGGGAGGAATCACCATATCTCTAGCGATGGAAAAATTCCCCAATAAAATTGCTGTTGCTGTTTATGTCACCGCCTTCATGCCTGGCCCTCGGCTCAGCGTTCCCAGCCTGGTTCAAGAGGTACCTACCACTCTCTTCTAGAAGCACTGATAGGGATACTGATAGTAAGATTGTTAATTGGGTCGGTTTGATTTTAACTTGGCTCATTTGACTTATTTAATTGTGATTTTAGATCGATATTTTTAGTCGAATAATATTTTTTCATTTGACTTAATTGTGATTTTAGATCGATATTTTCAGTCAAATAATATTTTGATTATTTTGAGTCGAGCTCGCACAAGTTCATTTCAGTATGATTTGTAAAAAAAATATAAATATATTTATATGTATATATATATATAATTTATATAATAATAATAATATTATATTATTAAAAATATTATTATTATATAAAAAATTTTAAAAATCAAGGATCGGCTGAGTTCAGGTTCCTATTTTCTTAGTTCGATGTTAATTGAGTTGAGCTTAGATTTTCATTTAACCCGATTAACAGTTATTAGGGATACAAATGGTGTTGTAAATATTTTTCTGCCAAATAGATTGTGAACATTCCTCCTGAGCAAAGTGTGGGCCTAAACTTGAATTTCTGCTCTCATGTTAGTTGACCATTTCTTTTACAACATTATTTACAGTACCGTCTTCAACTTCAATTGGATTCTCAAGTAGACAACTACCAAGAATTCAGTAAAGGAGAGGACAAGCCCCCGACATCCTTATTCTTTGGGCCAAATTACTTATCAACTATGTTGTATCAACTTTGCCCTCCTGAGGTTAGTTAAGATGTCCAGATTGATGTTTTTCGTTTGTCCTTTTAATTGTTATATTTCACGTGTTTTTCCTGCTCTCTACTCGAGACAGGACTTGGCCCTGGCAACAATGTTGGTGAGACCCATAGCTCTTTTTGACGAGGGAGGGTGGGCGATGGAAACTACACTTTTTGAGGAGAATTATGGATCTGTTCGACGTGTTTATATCATAGGTGACAAAGACAAAGCGGTAACGGAGAAGTTCCAGCGATGGATCATTGAGAAGAATCCACCAAACGAAGTGAAGCTCATCTCTAATTCGGATCACATGGTCATGGTTTCCAAGCCCAGAGAGCTATGCTCTTGTTTGCTACAGATTTCTCAAGAATACCACTGACTGAATATAGCCATTGGCCCCTCCTTTATTTTCTTTCTTTTTTTTTTTTGCTTGCCGGGGGGGGGGAATAATGTTTGCACTTGTACGAACAGTAACGTAATGTACGACAAAGAAGAGTTATACGCACAAGGATAAAGTGGTCGATTACAGTCAATAAGGCTTTGATTTGGTACGTATTGCTGGTGATGATCCCCTTCATTTTTATTATTTCTTAAGATTTTTTTTTGGGAATATTTCATAAGATTTGAATGGAAACCATGCCTTAGCTTGCAGGGATATTTCCTCATAAGAGAAAGAAAACCATAGGACATTTCCTTGTGAGTCAAAAGCATAAACATACCTTGAAGTCACACATAACTATATTAAATTCTTCCAATCAAAGATAGAAGAAATGCATCGGTGCTTTTCCCATTTGGTAAGTGAAAGATCCTTGGTTACCTGAGATTGAAGTTTTCAAACTAAACACAGAAAACAACACTTGAGGATATTCAACTTGTACGTGATCTTATGACTGTGAATGGTAGAAATTAGAATCATTGGTTGATCTTTGATGTCTTTCCGGTTGAGATTGCACGTGAGATCATCAAAATTCATATTCCTCTTAACAAGGAATAAGATTCTCTTGTACGACATCCCTCCAAGTTAGGAACATTCTCTGTGAAGTCAGCACATAGTTTAATTTATCAAGAGAGGATTCTACCTGAGTCCAACCAACTTACTAGAACTTGAAAACGACATTGGCAAGCAAACCTTCACAACAGAGATAGGCATTTTCTCTAGAAAGTTACTTTGAATACCCTAGTTACTTGCAACAGGTTATCCATGGTTACGACTATTGAAGAGGATTGCTGTTACGTATGTAATGAGGTAAGGGAGACATCTGATCACATTTCCTTGGACTGTCCCATAAGTGCAGCGATACGTTGGAACTCCAAATGGCAATTGAACACTCATGTAATTTCAACAACTAGAATTATGAAGTGGCTAAATGATTTGCTAAATCCACAAAGCCAAATCCTAGTCCCAACTAAACTAAGAGACGAACTCTTGACATTTGCTACCATCTCTATGGAAACAATTCGGTGGTAGAGAATCAGAATACGACGAGAAGAGAATTTGATATCATGGAGGGAAAGACTTCAATGCTACAAGACCAATCAATATATGAATGCTCAAATTAACAAGAAGCTTACAAAATCTCATGCATGTGCATTTGTTTGGATCAAACTACCCCAGGATGGAAGAAGGTCAACTTTGATGTCTCGTATACAACGGAACAATCTTCAACAGCACATTGGTGAGAGATTATTTAGGCAATTGTATGAAAGCTACAATGGAACCCAATTACTCAACTGACTCCTACTCAGCAAAGGCTTTTGCAGCTTGGAGTGCCTAGAAGTATGTAGATAGGAAACAGATTCATAAATGTATTTTTAAAAATGATTCACTAAACGTGGTCAAGGCCATTTGTGGTTTCAAGGAAGCGGAGGAATGGAGAGGAAAGAGCATCATTCAAGATTGCAAACTCCTGATGCCCAAATGGAAGGATTGAAAAATAAAACATGTCTGTAGATTATGTAATTGAAGTGCCCATAACTTGTATAAATTGGCTGAGCAGACCTTTGAAAATGATTCCATTCCTTTAACCCATCTACCCTCTTGAAGTTCTTTTTGATAAAGATGAAACTAGTGGTTCCATTTGTAGTTGTACTTGTGCTTTTGATAATAATAAAGACTAATCACTTATTCAACCCAACAAGAAAAAAAAAAGGTGAAACAAATCTGTGTTTAAGTGAAGGAAGAGTGCGCCAGTGGTGCTTGAGTGAAGCAAGGCAGCTACTTGCAATGATGGGCTATCTCCAAAAGACGATCACAAAGTTGTTGAGGCCTCGAAAGCATAGGCATATGATCACCATCCTTAATCTCTTTCACCTCTGCGACGCCGACAGTCTCAATCAGCCATTGCTGAAAACCTTTGGGTATAGCTTTGTCTTCGTGGCACCAAACATAAGCTCGCTTAACCGACCCATAGCCTTCGTTTGAGAAGTTTGCGGCCTTGGACAAATCTTCAAGAAATAACGAGCTTGGTCTGACTAACATTTTAGCCAATTCAAGATCCTAACAAGAGAAAAGATTGACGTCAAAGATTCAATCGTCTTGTATTGTAAAACAATTAGGTTTGGCCATGGGGTAACAGCGTGGGCCTGGGCCTACCTCCGCTGAGCAAAGTTGATAAAGCTTCAAAGACAAAAACTTGTGCCCGAAAAACATCGACGTTCGTGGGTCTTCTGGGCTGCCATAAGGCAAGAATTGAGTGTCCAACCACGCTTCCGCCGGAGTCCACTCATTGTACTTTGGACATTCGTCAAGTAGTATAAGTTATTTGGAGAGTAAATATAAATCGTCGGCAACAAAACTAAAAATCACACTAAAATGCCCTGGACTAGGTTACCTTTTCCAGAACGTAGGACGGGGAATGTGCAGTGTCCGGCATGAAGGCGGCCATGAAAACTGCAACGAGAATCTTCTCCGGATACTTCTCCATGGCGAGGGCCAAGTTCAAACCGCCAAGGCTGTGACCGACCAGAACGACCTTCTCGTCTGCGGGAATCGAGGCCATGAACTCCAGCAAAGGTTCAGTGTAGTCGGAAAGTGTACGAAGCTCGTGTACATGTTTGGTGTTTATGCCGGAGGCCGCAAGGTCGAGTGCGGTGACTCTGTGGCCGGCGGACTCGAGCAGCGGCTTGAGCTTGTACCAACTCCAAGCCCCATGGCATGCGCCGTGAACTAGAACGAAATGCTTCTGCGCGACTCCCATTTTTCCTTTGCGTAATTTGACTCAAACTGGCTTCAATATTGCTGTTAAAATAGGAATATCTAGAAAGAGAGTCGCACTGTAGCTCTGCTGACTGTGAACTGTTGTGTTTTGATTATTGAAAAGTAATGAGTCAATTGATTTTAAGCAATTCCTCTCTAACTCTCGCGGAATAATGCAAAGAAAGCAGCTCTCTTCTTTTTACGCGTGGAAAGTGAGCACTTTCACTTGGACTCGTCTTCTCGAATTATACCAAGCTTATAAAATTCACAAAAAATTAAATATTTTTAATATATTTAAATTAAATTTTATTTAAAATGAATGTAATTTAACCTATTTTTTATTAAACTTTTATTTTAATAAAATTTAAAATATTTAAATCTAAATATACCTTTCGGTACAAAAGAAATATTTTGAATGGAAGAGTATATTTTTCATTTTGGTTTGAAGGAGAACGCAAGCTCCATCACCGGAACCAAAAGGCACGGTGGCTGGGATTAAAGCGCATTTACTGTGAGCAACAGGTGTTGGCAGCTAAAAGAATTTGAAGATATGACCTCAGAGATCCGTAGTTGTGAGGTTTCGTACTAAATTCGTTCTCCGGGGCTCCACCGTCATCATCTCTGAACAATTGTACAATTGTGGGCGCAAATAAATTTATAACTAACTTTTGAATTTAAAGAAAATAAATTTTATTTCACATGAAAAAGTAGTTAGCGTGAGGCGCTTCAACTGCTAGACGGAATCTAACTTCGCAGCCTTATTGGACCCAAATACTGATGATGGACTTTCTTTACCGATTTCGTCTTTTTTTCAATTGTAGGATTACAAGATTTTTGGACATTGAAGAGGCCCAAGTGAAAGGATTGCCCAAGAGTGTGGTTGTTATCTTGAATTTTTCATCTTTAGATTTAGAATTTTTTATTCCCATAATTTTAATGGTAAGAACCGCATTCAGTCCTTGTCCTCATACCTTTTACAGATTTATGATTGGACAAAGATGTAGCTAGTTATAGACGCAAAGAAAAATCTTGAATACGGAGTCTTCTAAAACAAAATATAATAGCCATTCAAATACCACCACATAGCACCATATGTAGTGCCTCAAGCTCAAGCATGGGTTTATTGCACGCTTGACGATACACCATTGCTAGCCATATTTCTATGTCCAGAAACCGATACACTGCATAGACGAAGAGGGCAAAAGAAGACATCCCAGGGTTTTTTTCCTCTCTTTTTTTTTTTTTGTCCCAAAGGATTAATTTGAAGAGATTTAATAAGGATAGCCAATTAGCATCATTATTAGGATCTCAGAAAATTTGTGGTCTAAGCTCTTAAGCGTGCTGCTTGGCAATCTCCAACAGGCATTGGCACAATTCATCAGGCTTAGAGAACATGGGCATATGGTCAGAACCTTTGATCTCTTTCACCTCCTTCACCGGGTTGTTTTCGATCATCCATCGCTGGAACTCCGGCGGTATGGTTTTATCTTCCGCAGCGACTACATAAACCCTTGGTACCGATCCAAATCCCTTCTCTGTAAATTTATCTGCCTTCAGTAAATCCTCTATGAACAATGACCCTGGCCGTACCAAGAGTTTGCCCAGTGCATGATCCTGTAAAGAAAATACCCAAAAGAAGTTATGTACGTACAGATATAATAGTCCCTTTAAGGGGTTGGAGAAATCAGAAATACCTCAACAGGGGAAAGGTGATAGAGGGTCGATGATATGAACTCGGGCCCACAGACCAATGATGTAATGGGAGGATCACCGTAAGCTGAGAACTGACAATCCTTCCATGCTTCTGGTGGAGTCCTAGCAGTGTACTTTTCGAAGACAACAAAAATAGAAAGTATAAAGGATTAATTATAACCAATAGTGACCAAGAGTGATGAAAATATTTAAAATAAATCTTAAACTCATGAGTGTCTGTCTAATTATCAGAATTTGGATATGCACATTTTTAGAATTTTTCACGTGAAATCATTTGAGCTGGATTTCTAGGGTATACCAAAAGAACTAAAAAATAATACTATATACCTCTTCCAAAACATAGGATGGTCTGTTTTTGGTGTCGGGCATTATGGCATTCAAGAAGACTGCCAGGCAGATCTTATTAGGAAATTTCTCCATGCCGACGGCTGCCGTCATGCCACCGCCGCTGTGGCCTATGAGTATCACCTTCTCATTTTCAGGAACGGAAGCCAAAACCTCCAACAACGGCTCGGCGTATTCAACTGACGAGCGAACCTCTTGGAGTTTCTTTTCATTGATTCCAGCAGCAGCTAAGTGAACCGGCGTGAAGCAGTGGCCGGCGGCCTCAATACGCGGTTTCAGCTTGTAGTAAACCCATGCTCCGTGGCCTACGCCGTGCACAGCCACAAAATGCTTCTGTAGCTTTGCTACTTCCATTCTTTCAGAACTGCTGCTTTGAGTGTCTGAGTGTGTATGTGCTAATGGGATTGCCCGTCCTTCATGTCATGCAGCGACTATATATAGCCATGGGAATTCTTGCTATTTTCTTTTCCCACGTCAAATATCCATACTCTTTTTTGTTTTAAGTATAATTACAGTAGTTTTACTTTTCCACATCCCCTGAGTCAATTATTGTGGTCGGGATTTTCTTGTAATTTTGCATGAACAGAAAGTAGTGTGAGCACGAGGCCCTCGAGGGAACTGGGAATTGCAATATAAATTTAATTCCAAGAATTGTGAGAATATAATTTTGTGAGTACACACCTCCTCTTTCAGTCAACAATTGCGGTGTGAGAGTATGGGTCCCTCTTAATCTTGACTCTCTTTCTCCTCTGTGCTCCGCTGCGTCCGGCTGTCCATGTGGTCTGTCTCTTCCATTTCCTATGTAATTATCTATAAAAAAAAGAAATTGGATTAATTGTAAGAATATAATTTTGTTATTTACTAAGATTGTGAAATTGGATTGAAATGTTTCCTAAACTTTATTAATTCTTTTTTTAGAAGACCAAAAGATTTGCGGATTAGAACCTTTCAACACCCACCAATCCACGCCCCCCACCCAAAAAAAAAAAAAAAAAAAAACTATGCCGATGGCGATGGGTGGGTTGTTCTAATAATTTTTGCATGAACTTATCAAAAAATAAGTAAATAATTTGCATGAGTAGTTTGATAAGATAATATAATTTATTATTACCGGGAGCCCTCGACTGAATCCAATTGTTCTCTCCAATGCCGCCATTCAGTTGTTTGTTTGTTTTCTCTTTTCTAAGTGATACTACTGCCGCGCAAAATTTTCTCTTTTCAGATCAACTTTTAAAAGTAAAATTGTTTTAATAATAATTATTTTAAAATTACGATAAAATTAATAAATAATTATTTTAATTTTAAAAATATGTATACATACAAATAAATTAAAAAAATATATAATAAATATTTTGAAATAAGTATTATTATGACAACACATTTAATTTTTTCTAACATATGTTAAATATATTACATAGTACAAGAATTTTTTTGATTTTGTGTAACCTTGATTTCAAAATATATAATCTATTTTTTACATGTGTGTCAACATTTTAGTATATACTTTTAAAAGTATTCAATTTATATGTAACTCTACAATAATTGTTGAAGATTTTTTTCCAGTATAATACATTGCGAGAATTATATTGTTTTGATTGTTTTGGCTTTTCCAGCGTATTACTTTAAAATATATGATCTATTTTTTATGTGTGTCAATATTTTATTATATATATTTTTAAAAATTAATTTACATATAATTATACAATTATTGTGTATATAAAATTAATAGCTGTGCTCTATGCATATCATAATTTTGATAAATTTTATAAAAAAATTTATTTATGTGTGGTGTGTAAAAATAATATGTTATTGTATCAAATTTAAATTTAACATTAAATATTTGTATTACAAATAGTTTGTTAAAATTTTTGATTAATTTTTAAAAATAAAATCATTTTAATATTAATTACTTTGATACCATGATAAAATTAAAAATAAAATAAAAAATAAATATTTATTTTTAAAATATATATATGTACAAATAAATTAAAATGAAAAGTAATAAATATTTTATTTTTAAAAATAACTATATGTACAAATAAATTAAACTAAAAGGTATAACACATATTTTGAAATGAGTATTATTATAATTACTTATGTAACTCTTTTCTAACATATGTTAAGTATACAATGCTTTGTAAGATTTCTTTTGTGACAATTATTTTAATTTTTCGTGTCCTTGATTTCAAAATATATGATCTATTTTTTTACTTACGTGTCAATATTTTAGTATATATTTTAAAAAATATTTAATTTATATGTAACTTTACAATAGTTATTGAAAATTTTTTCCCGATATAACGTATTGCAAGAATTATATTGTTGTGATTATTTTAACTCTTTATACGTTTCACTTTAAAATATATGATCTTTTTTATACGTATGCCAAAATTTTACTATATATTTTAAAAACAATTAAATTTACATATAATTATGCAATTGTTCTATATATAAAATTAATTGCTATGCGCTATGTGTATTATGATTTTGATAAATTTTATAAAAATTTTATTTATGTATATTATGTAAAAATAATATTTTGCTATATAAAATTTAAATTTAACATTAAATAATTGTGTTAGAAATAATTTTTAAAAAATTGAAGAATTTTTAAAAATAAATAGTTTCAATAATAATTACTTTGAGACTATGTTAAATTTTAAAATAAAATAAGAAATAGTGATTTTATTTTTAAAAATATGTATATGTATAAATAAATTAGAATGAAAAGTATAACACATCTTTTGAAATGAATATTATTATAACAATACATTTGACTACTTTCTAACCTATTTTAAGTATATAATGCATTGTAAGAATTATTTTCAATATATTGTAAGAATTCTTTTATCACAATTATTTTGACTTTTCGTGCCTTTAATTTTAAAGTATGTGATCTATTTTTTTACATGTATATTAATATTTTAGTATATATTTTAAAAGTTATTTAATTTATATAAAATTCTACAATAGTTGCTGAAGATTTTTTTCAAGTATAATACATTTCAAGAATTAAATTGTTTTAATTTTTTTAAAATTTTTGTGCTCCTTACTTCAAAATTTATTATTTTTTTATATATGAGTTAATATTTTATTATATATTTTAACAAATTTTAATTTACATGTAATTCTGTAATAATTCTATGCATAAAATTAATTGCTATGTACTATGCATATTATTATTTTGATAAAATGTTATGTATTTTGCTTAAAAATAATAAGCTACTATAGCAAATAATTGTTGAAGATTTTTTATAATATAATATATTGCAAGAATTGCATTATTAAAAAATATGAAATTATCATAAAATAGCAACTTCATACATTAAAATCTAAAAATATGTCATGAACAAAATTCATACCGCAAAATTTTCAGATATCACGCGGGTGACCTTACTAGTAGATACTACTAAGCTACAAAACTTTTCGTCATCATCGCAATATCCGATTGCAATGTCAATTTTTTTAAAAAACTTTTCAATCCATGTGCGCATGATTATTATACGTCAGTAATATTATTAAAATTTTTTGGCCCCATCGCAATATCTGATTGCAATGTCAATTTTTTTTCTTGACTTTCCAATATGCATCAATAATAAAAATAGCAAAAATAATGCATTAGTTTAATGCGTTGATGGGTTTCTTGTGTAAATTTTTTCGCTATCATCGCAGTACCTCTTTGCAATGTTAATTTTTTAAGTTTTCACTATATGGACACATATATTTATGCGTCCTTAGAAAAAAATAGTAAACTGTAATGTGTTGATCTAAATGATACTACTACCACCGCAAAATTTTTCAAAGTCATATAACTAATTGTGAAAAGGGATGACAACGAAAAACATCCCAACTGTAACCCTTTTTTGTTTTTTTCTACTTTATTTATGGTTGAAATTTAACTTTATAAGAAAAATACATTATTGTAATGCATTGATGGCATTAAAAGAAAGCTTTTCAAATCTTAATATGCTGCTTGCATGCTCTAGAAAATGCTACTTGTCCCTAGCATGTTCTAGAAAATGGTAAAGACATGTAGCAAGAGATTTTTTTAACATTGAGAACAACACTTTAACTGCTCGAGTATGCTCCTCAAGCTAAAGGGTTTACGGTACAAGCTCCAAGCAGCAAAGGTAAAGGTAATGTTTTTTCTCCTGCATCCGAGAAGATGATTGGATGAGAAAATCTAACTCTAAGTGAAGTGCAACTATTGTTTTTGTGTTTCAGAATCTTTGTTTTTTTTTTTTTAAGAACGGCCTTGGTTTTCAGTTAGAGTTAGAACATATAATCATTTTTTATTATTAATCTTGAATTATTTTTTTATAGTTTCAACAATGTCAGTTAGGGTATCTTTAGTATTGATAGGATGGGAATGTGTTGCTTTGTACTAAAATAAGTATTTTTAAATTATTATTTTTTTGTAAATTTATACATGTCACGTAATAAATTTCTATTTATTGTGATAGATACATTATATAGTATACATTTTTAATTTGAATATTCAAATATTATGCTTATTGTTACTGCATCTTCATATTCTACAATTAAACTCTATAGTATATCTATAGATTTTATTATTAAGGATTGACAAATGGGAATTGTTGCTGTTTTCTTTTCCCACGTCAAATATCCATGCTCTTTTTGGCTTTAAGTATAATTATAGTAGTTTTACTTTTCCACATTCCCTTAGTCAATTATTGTGGTAGGGATCTTCTTGTAATTTTGCATGAACAAATAGTAGTCTGACCACGAGGCACTCGAGGGAATTGCAATATAAATTCAATTACAAGAATTGTGATAATGTAATTTGGTATTTACTAAGATTGTGAAATTGGATTGAAATGTTTCCCAAATTTTATTAATTCTTTTATTTCAGAATTAGAACCTTTCAAGAACCCCTTCCCCACCCCCGTCCCACCCAAAAAAAAATTACCTATGCCGATGGCGATGGGTGGGTTTTTCTAATAATTTTTGCATGAACTTACCAAAAACAAATAAATAATTTGCATGATTATTTTTTTTCTTGATATTAATTGCATGAGTAGTTTGATATGATAATATAATTTATTATTCCTCCGAGGCCCTCGAGTGAATCCAATTGTTCGCTCCAGCCGCCATTCAGTTGCTTGTTTGTTTGTTTGTTTTCTCTTTTCCTTCTTCTAAAGGCCGTTGACTTCTTTGTTGGACGTGTAGAAAATGGACTCCAACCCTTGTTTAATATATTGTCTAATATAGTAATATCATTGGATTAAAAAAGTTTAGAGGATAAAATTAATATTATTATTTTTAAATTGAGTAATTTATTTAATATATTAAACAATGTATGAAAAGATTTATGTTAAGAAAATATAATTAATGATCACCATTAGTGTTTAACTAATTAACTAATCTAATAAGTGAAATTGATAATAAAATGCATTTAATACTATCAAGTATACACTTTTTTTTTGGCAAATATATAAGAACTGGATTCAGGTCGAACGGGTCTGGAATGAGTAATCCAGGCAAGGTCCGACTAGGAAGTCCGAAATCCATATAACAATTACTGTTTGATTTTCTTGTTGGGGGCGATGCCATATGTAAAACTAGTTGTCCATTGATGTATAATACCGCTTGGGAAGAAGAGGGAGCTTAGAAATATGGATGAGTGTTAAAAGGTATCAAAAAAAGGTCTAAAACTGATCCAAATGAGAGTTTAATCTCTTCTATGCATTTCAAACCCCAAAAAGAAAAAAAACCATTTAAAAATATTCTCCAGTAATCATTAAGGTCTATCGTCATCAAGAAGATTGTTTTGCATGGCAGCTGGTTGAGGAGAAAACCCAGAATTTATTTTTCCACAATATGTATTGAAACTATATAATAATATATTATATTCCCAGTCTGTTTGCATATAATGTTACACAAGCACGAGCATCACGAGGCCGCTTGGCTTTGTTAGGGTTAAAAATGGAAAGAAAAGTAGAAAAATAGTTCCCAGAAGGAGCAAATGATATCTGCAGCGGTTGGGAAGGGTAAAATGTAACCCCCATTAGATCTTTGTTTTGTTCGTGTTGTATTTTCTATTTCATTCATAAAGTGTAATTATGTGTATCATTTTTTCCAGTTCTTTCTTTTTGTAAAGGTTATTTACTTTTTAAAAATAACACATGACAATTTAATTATAATAGAACATAAAATGAGACATAAAATTAGATAGAGGATCTGGAATTAATGTAACCCTCTTTAAAATTTTGAATTGTTTTGAAAAGTGAAAGGTCTAAAAAATATATTGACTAGAAATTTAAAGATGGTAAGATTTGAAAACTAAACAATAAAGACAATCTAATCTTTCAAGACTCTCTCAAGTTATTATTCGACCAATATCTAAACTATGAATACATACCACACATAACTCTAACTCATATGTATATAGAGAGCTCCCAAGTCAAGATTACTAAACATATCTACATTAGAAATTTTATTCCAAACAACAATAAGAATTTACTAAACCAAAACTTAATAGAATAAACCAAACTAATAAATCTTTAATCCTACTTGGTTTAATATTGTCAACATTGCCCCCCTTAAACCAAGCTTGGTAAGAAATTAGGTTCAATTCCATCACGAACCAAAATTTTCATTTTGTAATATTTAACAGTGAGCACCCTACGTAATAATAAATTTTGAATAACTTTCATCTTTACACGAGAAGGTGAATGAACTCAATATTTTGTAAATAATTTTGTTGCTAACTCATCTTGATGAATATACTCTTCCAAGTTGAAGTACGTTGGAACCTTACAAGCTGAAGTCCTTCTAGACAAATGAATTAAAACGGAATTGGGAGTATTGATGATAGCAAACCAGTCCAAACCATAAGGATCAGCAAACTTTGAAACAACATAAATCCTTGGAACAATGAAGAGATTGTTTCCCTTCACTGTTGTTTTCAGAATGCGCTTGCCATCAGCGCCAACAAGATTTGTGCTACCATTTAGTCTAACAAGATTTGTTACGAGTCCAATCTCATCAACCAATGACAAGTTCTTTCCTTCTGCATTTATAGCACCCAACAAACTAGCTATTACAACTCCTGCTATTCCCTAAATTTTCTTTAGTCCTTGACAGTCAGCTTCACCTAACTCTTCTACTTCTTCTAGCTTAAGACAAATATAACCTTCGTACATCTTATTTGTGGCTCGAATATGCAACAATTCATCAACGTGATTTCCTTGTTTCTCAACAACATCCTTGAATTCTATTTTTTTCAAATAATTTATCAACTTCAAAGCTATCACAACAATCCATCTAATGAAAATTTTCAACTTTTGGATAATCTTTAATCACCGACACATCATCAGTAGTAGGACTCAATAAAGAGATTTGATTGTCACAAAAAGGAAAATCTGTAGAGGTGGTATTTGCGTCATCTCTCAATTCAATATTTTCTGCTGACTCCACGGGAGAACTATCAATGAAATCAATATTCTCTAAATTGGACGATTCAACTTCGTCTTGAATCATTTCTACCAAATATTTTCTTTTATCTGGAGAAGGTAAAGTTTTTTTCTTCTCATCATCAAGAATAATATTCTCATCAATATTTTTTAAATCAAAAACATTTTCTTTTCCCAATATTCCTTTTCTACTAGAATTCAAAACAAAAATCTTACCTCCAAAAGATTGCATCAAAGTAGTCCAACTTTCCTTTGCTGATCTTGCATACAAAAACTTCTCTGCTACATCTAACGCATTTGTAGTTTGAAGATAAAACTACACAAGGGTATTCTGATTATTTTTCTTCTTTTCTTCTTCTGTTAATTCAGTGTTGGGAAGAGGTTGTTCAAAACGTTCTTCAATAATATGCCAAACTCCAAGTTCTTCAAGAATATCTTGCGTATATTGACACCACAAATCAAAATTATTTTTTCCATCAAAGATAAACCTTCCATGTCTGTTGGCATTCCAACTCTGATATCAATTTGAAGGATCTAAAAAATATATATTGACTAGAAATTTCAAGGTAGTAAGATCTAAAAACTAAACAATAAAGACAATATAATCTTTCAAGACTTTCTTGCTTGGTTTAATATTACCAACAAAAGTTAAAATTCTTAATTTTAATATTAGAAATAAACAAAAGTAGACTACTTTAATTTCCCTGTTCTAACCTTGCTCCATTCGCCTCATGGACAAATATTCCTTTGTCTGGAAATTAAATATTAGATTTTAACTTAGCAAAAATATTTTTAAAAATTAATTTAATTATAAGTAAATTAATATTATTATTTTTATTAATTAAGAAGGTTAATGGTGGACTTACATAATAATAGATGTTAAATATCTTAAATTTAAAAAAATTAAAGAACTTGGTGATAGAACTACATAGGATTTGTTCTCAATTGCTAAAGTTTTTTAAGTAGCTAAAAATTAAGTATTTTTTAAAAATTTATACTTAAAATTAAAATAAAATTTTTATTTTTAACAATTCTAATAAATAAAATTTATTTTAAAAAGAATTCCCAATGTAACTTCTCAAAAATAAAATTTTTAATTTATTTAAATTAAAATTAGAAGTGAATAAGCATTTAAGAACCATTCAAAAATAATTTTTAACTTTAAAAAAATTATAAGTAGTTTATTTGAAGCAATTAAAAATAGACCCATTAGTGTTAATGTAGCTTAATTCTCCAAATCTAAAGCTACCAGATTAGACAAAATATATGATTATATTAAAAAATAAATATTTAATTTTGGAATTTTTTTTAAAAGAAAGTAAATATTGAATTTTCGAATGGAATGAACGAGACGTAAATATAAGATTGATACTTCTTTGTCTCAGAATCTCTCCATCACGCTCCACATGGACAAACCCATAAAATGAGATATGCGGTAGTCAACAGGATGGAAAGTTGTCCGAAATAAAACAAGAAGTCATTGTTGTGAAAAATGATGGGAAGAGTATTTAGCTAGAAACAGATAAAATAAAGTGTAAAAAAATTAAAATGAAAGCAGTTAGTATTTTGAAGAAATTCCCTAAGAATTAAAGGAGTTCTCCTCTTGAAAAGGGAGCAATAACAGCAAAATATAAACAAAATAATAACAGAGAATTAAAGAGAATTAATGTATTAATCACCAGGGAGCAAAAAAAATTTTAAAAAATCATATATTCAAGGCCAGAACACCTATAGCTTTTATACTCGAAATTAAAGAGGGTTTCAAGTGTTGCTCCACTAGCAGAATAAATCATGGAAGAGTCTCTATTTTTATATAGGAAAAAATACATGTAATAAAAATATCTTTGAGAATAGCCAATTGACAAAATACGGAAAAAGTTGGAACAGGTTGAGATATTAGTTCCAATTTAACAAAAGGATGCCAAGTTATTCTTTTCCTTTGCATATTCACAGAAATATAATTAAGTTTTATTTTTTTCTTACAAAAAAATTACTTTTATAAAAATCAAAACAAAAAATCTCAAATTCAAGCGCAATCTATATAAACCTTAGACAAAGGTCAGAGATTTTTTTTTTTACACTAAACTAATGGCCAATTCATCAAAGCTAATTACAAATAAGTTTTTTTTCCAAATACACTTGCTACATATAATTTTTTCAATTATATATGGTAAAAAATTAATTATTTTTTAATATGTGACTTTTGTCACCATTTTTTCCATTTATTGGCGAAAGTACACATGAGAGAGAGAGAGAAATAGAGAGGGGAAAGAATTATTAAGGAAATAATTAATTTTTTACTATATATAGTTCCAAAAAATTATATATAAAAGTTTCCTTTCCAAAAGGCCTCTCCAATAAATGAGTTTCCCGTTCACATAAAAACATAAGTTTAGATTCTTTTACCTTATTCTCCCCAGTTTGACTACGGTCCTTCATATCACTTTTTGCAAAATGTGTAAGACTCATTTGTGACTGTTTGATCAAATTTTTTGATTTAACGGCTGGAAAAACTTAGGATTATCTTGAAGAATAATTGTTTAATTTTGTATAATAATTGTTTCATACTTTGCAGAATAATTATTCAAACTTTACGAAATAACTGTTCATACTCTGCAGAATAATTATTCACACTCAAATAAATAATTATTCAGTTAAATAATTATTCATACTCAACTGAACAATTATTTTACATAGTATAAACAACTATTCTAAAAAGTTAATTAATTATTCTGTAAAATTAAATAATTATTTCTCAAGATATTCTTAATATCTTCAACCGTTAAATAAAAAAAATAATCTAACGATTATAAATAGATTATGCATATAAAAATTGATCTAACGATTATAAATGAATCTTATATATAGTGTAAAAGTGATGTGTAAAAACATAATCGGACACTATTCTCCCACGCTCACGCACTATGGCCTGGATTCTAGGCAAAGTGGTAGCTATCTTTCTAACTGAAGAGAACTCACCAACATTTAACTTACAATCTTTCACATGGTCTGCTGTGGGACTCCCTGAAAGGGGACTGGTGAAGAGGGTTTCAATTAGTTATTTCATTAATTTCTTTTAAAAGAATAGAGGCAGCAAAATCAATATGAAATAATCAAAATATTTATGGCGTACATTCCATTTGCCCAATCTCATCTCTTTCTTCAGGGCAACAGGACATGGCCCCAAGTACCCGCTTGTCATTTGGAGTATCTGTCTAGGCAAGGGTGTAAGGGCATTTGAGGTGACAGGAAAAAATGAAAAAAAACAAAGAAAATGAACGGCAAATATTTACTTTTTTTTTAAAAAAAGAAAAGAAATGGCAAATATTTTAAGCAACCCGCGCTCCTCGCGCGCGGTCTAATTTTTCATCGACATCCGTATATTAAACGAAGATAAGCACCACCCAAATATCCATAGCCAGAGTCCACAGGGGGAGTAAGGAAGACCATGGATTACCTTACCATAGCGTTAGGGCTGCTATTCGCCTTGACTTTCTATCAGGGCCTCAGTTATCTATCGAGGAGGAGCAAGAAGCTTCCTCCAGGTCCGGCTCCATTGCCGATCATCGGGAACCTCCATTTGCTAGGTGACCAACCCCACAAGTCCTTAGCCAATCTTTCCAAGAAGCATGGTCCAATTATGAGCCTGAAGCTAGGCCAGATTACCACAGTGGTCGTTTCTTCGTCAGGCATGGCCAAAGAAGTTCTACAAAAGCACGATTTAGCTTTCTCCAGCAGATCAATTCCGGATGCACTCCATGCGCACAACCAATACCAGTTCTCAGTCGTGTGGTTACCGGTGGCCTCCAGATGGAGAAGCCTCCGCAAAACCTTGAACTCTAACATCTTTTCTGGCAGCAGGCTCGATGCTAACCAGCATCTGAGGTCCAGAAAGGTTGAGGAGCTCATTGCCTATTGCCGAAAGAATTGCCAGACTGGGGACGCAGTGGACGTCGGCCGAGCTGCTTTCAGGACTTCCTTGAATTTGTTGTCCAACCTAATTTTTTCCAAGGATTTGACTGATCCTTATTCAGATTCTGCCAAAGAATTCAAGGATTTGGTGTGGAACGTCATGGTGGAGGCTGGGAAACCCAACTTGGTTGACTACTTCCCCGTGCTTGAAAAGGTGGACCCTCAAGGTATAAGGCGGCGAATGACAGTTCACTTTGGCAAGATGCTTGAGCTTTTTGATGGTCTCGTGAACGAAAGATTGGAGCAGAGGAGATCACGAGGCGGAAAAAATGATGTCTTAGACGCCCTTCTCACAAACAGCGAAGCGAATCCGGAGGAGATCGATAGAACTCACATTGAGCGCATGTTCGTGGTTTGTATATTTTTCTCCTCTTTTATTGGAGTAGCATCCACTAATTTAGTTCTTTGGCTCTTCCAGAACTTCCGGGACCAATGCTAGTAGTGAGATTCTTCACTTTTTCTGCATAAACAAATGCTGCTTTTTTGAAATATAAATCATCGCTTGTAAAACGAGGAAATTAGAACTGGTCTCAGCTGATGATTTGGTAAGCTTTTGTAGCTAATGTTCTGCTACTTTCTCTCACACGCGAATTCTGCCACAGGACCTGTTCTTAGCGGGGACAGATACAACCTCGAACACATTGGAGTGGGCAATGGCAGAGATGCTTCAAAACCCGGACAAAATGAAAAAAACCCAAGCCGAGCTTGCAGAAGTGATCGGCAGAGGAAAGGCGATAGAGGAATCTGACCTTCCCAGGCTGTCTTACTTGAGGTGCGTTGTGAAAGAAACCCTAAGGATACACCCGCCAGTTCCGTTCTTGATTCCTCGCAGAGTGGAGCAAGATGTTGAGGTCTGCGGCTACAAGGTCCCCAAGGGATCACAGGTGCTGGTGAATGCATGGACAATTGGCCGCGATGAAGCAGTTTGGGAGGACGCTTTGGCATTCAAGCCCGAGAGGTTCTTGGAGTCGGAATTAGATATCCGGGGCCGAGATTTCGAGCTGATTCCTTTCGGCGCCGGCAGAAGAATCTGCCCGGGCTTGCCATTGGCACTTAGGACGGTACCCCTGATGCTTGGTTCTCTGCTAAACTCTTTTAACTGGAAGCTTGAAGGGGGTATTGCCCCAAAAGACCTGAACATGGAGGAGAAGTTTGGCATTACTCTACAGAAGGCACACCCACTGCGGGCCGTCCCAATCCCGCTTTAAATTTCTTGCATCTTTAAGTTACGTCAGAAAATAAGGCCACTGCCAAACTGTCTTATTTCCACTCTGTACTATAGTGGCTGGACTTGTCAAAGCGATCTGTATCACGTCTTTCCTTTGCTAGATCAATGATAAACGAATCAACAGCTAATTCAGTTCTGTTAACCATTCATGTCAGAATCTTGATTACAACAGGGGTCTAAGACGATCCACCATCACGGTTCCGTTACTAATTGGTACACAAAGGAATGGACATTTGAATGCACTGAATGCAGACGCAGAAAGCTTATCACTGTAAGGGACACACTTGGCCCTTTGCTCCAAACTAATGCACCGCCCTTTCTGTTGCAATTTATGTGATAGTGTTTTGCAGCGAATGGGTTTGGAAAGCCAGGTGAAAATCCAAAGCACGGTGGCACCAGTGTGAGAGCTGAAACGGAGGATGGGTAATAAAATAGGTTAGACGAGTAGAGGACTTTTTAATGGACTTCGCATTTGGTTACCCACTCAATTTAAAAAATCAATACAAAAATTTTAATTTTAACTCTACTTTCTTTTCTTATAAATAATTTAATTTTATAAAAATTACGAAGAAATTTTTCAAAATAAAATTTAATATAAATATGAAAATAAATTTTAAAAACCAGTCTGAATTTGACTTAAAGATTTTCAGTTTCCATAGCTAGCCAAGCACCCTACAAATTTTTAAATTTCTAAGGATTTTGTTTTCTTTTTCTCATTTTCATTTTCCTCATTAAAATTCTTGAACCAAACTCACCCTTAGATTTCTAGAATTTTTATTTCAAAAAAAAAGTGAATTTCATTTTATTTATAGTCCACTGTGCTCTCTCAACTTTTAATCTAATCTTAATTTGCCATTTTATCCCAAATTAATATTCAAACCTTAAAATCAACTCACATAACCATCCCCATCCAACATTCTGTCATGAAAGTAACCGAGATCAGTCGATGGCCGGCTTTCTGAGACAAAATGGCTTTTCCACCCTTCTGCAGCGCCAAAACCATGGGATATGTAGATCTCTAACCAAAATAAAAAGAAGAAAATCTCTTAAGCTCCATTTAAATTGTGTTTCTTCTAACCAAACATACAATTAGATCACGCTTCTCCTTTCACAAAAAATTCACTTTCACATAACTCAAGACAAAATTTTTTCTAACCAAACACATTTTAAATACACTCTTAATTTTCCAGCACGTGGAACAAGACGGATGAACTTGGAAAATCCAATACCCAACCCAAGAGATAAAAGGAGTTTCAACGTGCATAGTCCATGCTTGTGCTATGGATGAAAATCTTGCCCCTCCAAGAGAATCTTGTTAGTTACTTCCTTGTTTGCGTCCGATATGCAGGGTGAATCAGCCTCTTCTAGCGTCAACAAACGAAAGACATAACAGTGGAAAATCCAGAAACCCCGCACTGCTGCTATTTCTTGGAGGATTTTGGCAGGAAAAAGATCAGTGATTGTGCATCAGATGTGGGAAACCATTTTATTTATATTAGTACCCCTAGTGTCTCAGTTGAAGGACGTAATGTTGCATGGAACTGGTTAAATGAGTTAATTTTTAAAGTTTGACATTAATTTGGAACAAAGTGAAGATAGAATGACAAATTAATATTAGCTTTAAAAAATTAAGATGGCAAAATTAACTTTCCCTTTCCCTTTTAGAGCAAAAGCAAAAAAGACAAAAGTATTTATATTCAATCTGAATATTCTTTGAGTGCAGTTGCGTTGGTATTTTGTCTAAAAACATTTAACATTTTTTTAAAAATTTTTTTATAAAAAAACTAGATCGCAGTTTTTAACAGATTGTGAATCGTATCACTTAACAAACTTTCTACACAGTAACGGTGCGAAATTGCACTGAGATATCTTCCGTAACAGCCAATTTATAATTCTTCAGTTGGAGGAAGATCAATTCCACAAAGGCCCAACCAAATACAATTGGAATAACAAGGAAATAGATAGTCTGGCACGCTCGAAGGAAAACATATCAACTTAGATCGAAACTCAAGCAGAACAAGGTATATTTTAACAAGACCATTGGATGAAAAGATCCTGCCGATGCGTGACAAATTATAATGGTAAGAAATTGCATGATCCGGACAGGATAGCTGATATTTACGAAGCAATCATTTCATTTCTTTTCCCCATGCCCAAATTCGGAGACCATTAGCCACCTCTATGTGCCTAACCAAACAGATTATATTCACATTATAACACATTAATCATTTACCTCAAAAATAAATATTACATGGTCCCAGCGAGGGGCCACTGAAAGTCAGCTGAGCATAGTTGGATGTCCAGACTGGAGCATCCTCTTCAACATGTCCATCCCAAACGCAGAATCTGATGAACTAAACAAGGCAGCACATAACTTAGCAGCTTTTTACTTCCCTTCAGATACATCTAAAGAAAATGTAAAATGAAAACATTAAAAGAGTTATTAAACCGTCATTTTATCAGAAAAGATTAAAATGTTTCCCAATGTTTAATGGACAAGGTCTGGGGGGCCACCAGTATTACTGACCCCAGAAGGAATCGGAAACGAGTTAGTTTTGATTCGTCGCGAAGCACAAATAGATCTTCCCCTTACTTTCTTAGAGGAAGATTTAAAGGGCATTTTAGATCGCCAAACAGCTCTAGGAACATGCTTTCCCATGCCAAATTCCAAAACATATGTCCATCACAAATACATGCTCCCTCTAAAAATGAAAGCACAGCAGAAACAAGTTAAAACACTTGAACCACAACTGCCAAATGATGTGTTATCAGTATCCATGAGACAGTAGATTAAACTGTGCACACAAAAATGGAAAACAAGAATGGGGGATAGAAACAAACGAACAAACAACAATGGCGCAGAAAGAAAATTAGGATAACATGTAGGTCATCTTCAGCGAGATATTTACCTTGAGATGGTGATTTCATAAGGAAAGGAGACACCCTCAAAATTTGGTACCGGAGGAACATGTTCCTTCTTCTCATTTACAAATTTAATAATTTGAAATAGGACTTCAAGAAGGGATGACTCCAATGCTGCTCTACGAGCATTCCTCTCTTCTGAGGTACTATCTGTTGTTTTAAATAGAGGTAGGGAGGAGGAGAAACTCATTAAAACCTTAATCTAGAAAAGTTATGTCGGAACTAATTAGAATATATTGCATATACATAAATAATACTACCTCCTGGGTCAACTACCACTTTAGAATGATGAGGCTTCCCAAAATGTGCCTTAGGATGCTGTACTAAATTCAAATTTATATACCACTGCTCCCAATAATGGCGCTCAACTTTGTTCGTGAACCATGTTGCCTGTTTGTTTTTTACCTCATAAAATGACAGACATATCTGCATTGGGTTTAATGTTCATAAATATATTGCGTGGAACAAAACTCAAAATTATAAATAGTCAAAAAAGAAGGAAAACAATGTGATAATAGTTGCCTTAAAATAGGTCCCCGAACATTGATGCACAAGAATGCTTCTAAAGAAATCCATGTTAAAATATGAAAAGCGCAGCACAAATCTTTTATAAGAATCAAATAGAGTCAATAGGCAAGTTATGTATGCCAAGATCACCTGGCATACAACAAGAAGGGCAAGGTATTAAGAGTTAGATAAAAGAACAAAAATTGCTTGAAACCCCAGCTTGTGTCCAAAAATGATTCTACTAATATTCCCAATCAAGCCAACCCTAGCAAACCTGTTCTTCAGAAGGAAGTGTTTTAGAAATGGAAGGCTTTAAACCACATCACCTTTAGGAAATTGGGTGTCTTGGCCCCCAACAGAGAAAACATAAAAGTTGCATCTGCATCATTTGTAAAATGCAGTTTTACCCTATTATATATTGCAGTAACAAGCCTGAAATGTGTGCTTGCTACAATTCTGAATAGGAATTAAAATTAGAAGGCTGGACCTTTTCCAACTATTGTAAATTCTCAAAGTATAGAAAACAATTGAATATAGCTAATGCGAAGTGCAGTACCATCACTTGTATATTAGCTTACTTACTCAACAGACATAAGCAAGAAAATAAATAAATCTTGCACGCACACACACCCTAGTTATTGTGGCCCAAAAAATCACAAATCATCTATCATCCTAGACACATACTTTCTAAGAGTCAATAACACATGAACCTGATTTTTCTTGTTTGGGTGCTTTTCCACCCGATCAATGAATTGGTCAATCTTGTCATCAATTTTCTTTTCAAGCTCTGCATCGCCACATTGAACCTGAGTCCAAATGAAGATGAAGAACCACAGTCATAAAGCAATCATATTCACAGAGAGACAAGCTTGCACACACTTTTCAAACATTATCAATGATTGAAACACTTTTTAAGCATTATCAATTGGCGGAAGCCACAAATAAATTAACTCATCAGCCATGCACCAAAAAAAGCTTCAAAACTGATCTTAGGTATATATGCAAGGCAACTTAGATAAGAAATTATATTGCAAGGAACAGCTTTTAGGATCAAATAATATCAACGCACCAGCAAGCACAGTTCTTCTTAGAGCATGAATTAAGCCAAAAACAAGGAACGCTATAGTCACATTCTTCAATACTAAATCAGACCACGTGGATAATTGTATTACCATATTACTACCAAATGCCACAAGACAGAGACCAACAACAACAACAAGACATGGTTACTCTGTTCTTCTTTTCCCTTTTCTCTTTCTTGAATATCATCCATTATTTTCAAGACAAAGTACATTCAATTCAAGAGAAAGGACAAAAAGGGGAGGGGTATTCCACGTACATGCTGCAAAAACCCATCAATATTAAATATCAACAATAGAAAGATGCAATATATTAGAGAGTGACATTTACCAATCCCTAAATAGACCTGCAATACTTACATAAGTTATGTCAAAGAGTTCCAAATCAATGTCCTTTGGCCGTACCAGTCCCAAAGCTCGGTGAAATATGATAGTGTGCAGAATGCCTGCAAAATTTCCAAACTAGAGGCATTATAGCACTCAAGTGAGAATTTACACGAGGAATAAAACTACCTATCAATATATGAAGAAAGCCATGGGAGGACTTACAAGCAAAAGAAAGATAAACGAATGCAGAAACTCAACATAACAAGTATAATCAGTTTAACAATAAACTTAATCAGTACTATATATCCAAATATATAAACGTGAGAAACATTACAACTAAGTACAAACATGAAAGAAAAAATTACAGTGAACAGAGTAGGGAAAGAACAGGGAAGAAATGGAGGGGACATTCGGATGACACATGAATGGATGCCAAATTGATTCACAGCATGTTTCAATCAGATGAACAAAGAGCCCGCTTCTGTGTCCCAAACAATCTAAAACAAGGTGGTGATAAACTTCAGCTTTAATTACAAGGGGTGCAGGAAAATAGAAACACATAATTTAGAAGTGAGACACGAGAGAACTTCCCAATCTTTTTAGCCCTCAGCCATTTAGCCAAGCTAACAAACTGAAAATCTGAAAATAAAACAAATACTAAAGATGCCCAGCTCAGAAAAGCAATCAGGCGCCAGAATCAATAAAGGTATCATACATAAAAGCTTGCTTAACAACCCCATATAAAACTAGACGGAGGTAATAATTCTGATTACATATCGTCCTGACTAAATCGGCAGGGAAAAAAAGGAAATATTCAGAAATTAACTCACATCTCAAAACTTCCCGTATCTCGAAGTGCTCAACTTCCTACGAAGTATAAACAAATTTGTTATTTGTACCACATTTTCTCGTTCACAACAGTAGCAATAAACTGCAAGTGAAAAAACGAAGTATGAAAGATTTGTATGGTTGCCTCACACTTACGAGTTCTTTTAATTGGCAAACCTCACAGTTCATGACACCGTATTCGAGTATAAATGGAAATTCTTAGTAGTTCCAGGTAAAACAAATACCGGTGACTGGACTGGATTACGGTGTTCTTCTAGGTAAAACTAGGACGATCCGATAGCTTAACTAACGTGTGAGGTTTAACTGTAGGAAATCTAGACGTAGCGGGCGATCACCGAATAATACTCTAGCAGTTTTGCCGGCCGGCGATGAGGGGCAGACGATTTTCCTCGAGGGTTAAAAGGTTGGGCTTTTGACCTCTCTTCCCTGTTTTTATGCCAAGTTTAGGAAATAGGGTGGTCGGAAATAACGAACGCTATCAAGCTTTTAACCCGCAAGGACGATGAGCGTTGAGATTAACAGGATCGCAATCAGAATGCGTTCAGGCCATTAACGGATCCTATCCACTCAATAACCGAAGAGGTTTCGTAGGGCATTAGGCAACTCTATCTTCTTCATGAAAGGAGTTTGAGTTCTTTCCTTATCTACCCCCCAAAAAAAAAATTTACTTCCTTTAAATTTTTACAAAAATGAGTCATTGCGTTGCACTTTAGTCTTACATGACTGTGAATAAACTCTTAAATTGATACATTTGCCTTCACATATTAGTTGTTTTAACTGAAATCCCAATCAAATAAATATAAAGAAAAGAAAAGAATAGAAAAAGGGATGAACACAAAGATATTTTTTATGGTCACCCTCTTTACAATTAGCTATATCACTTAAAATAATCTAAACAATAGAAATACGTAAAATTTTGCAACGAAGATATCAATAAGATGTAGAAAATATTTGATCTTTATTTTTTAAATTCGAAACTTGGATTTTTTTATATTTTGCATATATTTTTGGAATTATAAATCGTGAAGTTAGCTCAAAAGACATGTAAAATGGGGAACAAATTTTCAATATATAATTGAGTTATACCTTGGCAGTAGTTTGTTATTTCAATAGAAAGAATTAACAACAAGAATTTTGTTTTTTGCAAAGGATGACTAAAATTAGATCTTTTCAAAAAAAGCTTGTGTTTCATTGAACATGTTGTCTAGAGAAAAGAAAGACAAACAACTTAAACCAAGAAAAAATTTTGTGGGGTATTTGAATTGAGATTTAACTTGAAATCCATTCATTTTTTTTTATCGTGGTAGACTTTTAACAGAAAAAAAATTCTATCCATCTTATAATATTAGTTTCATTTACACTTTTTATTTTTCTCATAATATTTGCTCTATTTATAATATTAATGGAGATTTTATCTTTGTTTAATTATTACTATTCCAAATTTCTAAAGATGTCTTTAATGTATTATATGCATTAAAACATCTTCTGATTTTGAATTGTAGAGATTTTAGGAAATTCTTAATACACAAATAAAGCTTATATTATAGGATAAAAGGGGTATAAAAGAAAGTCAATTTAATTCAAACTCAAAGCATTAATAAATGGATAATGTTGCCACTCATAGAAAAATAAGAAAAGGAAAATTGAATTCCGAAATAAAATATCTCATACAAAATCCATAATCAACAAATTATGCTGGCACGGGTGATTTTCTTTAGATTTTCCAGGTTAGTCCGATATTTTGAATTTTCCCGCGTCTGGAATAAATCCCGCCATCGAGTCTCCGCCCTTAGCCTCATAGCTACGCTGGTTCATTTCCAATTTCATATTCATTCCATTTTTCATTTTCTCCACTCTTCCAATCATCTCTCACACGCATATTAACAAACAGATATGAACTCCACCTCTCCTCGATCTGATCAGGTTTCAGTAGCAGTTCTATTCGTTGACAATTTTGGCTTCAAAGGTAATCTAGATGTATTAACGGATGTATTTATCGAAGCACTATCTTTTGTTTTTCCTTTTTGGGTAAATTAGTGACAAGAGATTGTGGTTGGTACCGTGCATTTGACGTGCAACTCCAACTTCAGGGTTTAAGTATTCACAGTTGAATTGAGCCACCAAACGGGACTGTCGCCCCTCATTCTTCAACACTACAAATTTTCCGCTCTGTTTCTGTAAATGGGTGTTCTTTAAATTCACACGCACAGACACACGAATTCTTGTAGTATTTTATGCAAATTTGAAGGCACATGACGCTTTGGTATTGATGCCAGTTAAAATGGGTCCTAGGTATTGAGTTCAATGAAATTACTCGAGTATTTTCACACTAGATGGCGAAGACACAAAGGATTTAACAAATTAGTTAGCTGTTTTTTTTTTTTTGGTCTATTAGCATATCTGGCTTTTCCTATTTGTATACTGAAAGTACGACCAGAAGTTTTTCTTTTGAGATGAGTACCTTCATACATAGGTCGGGAGACATGAAAGTTCAGGGGTTGTTTAGTCAACATTTTCTCTGTTGAAAATCCTCCTTCGGTTTGTTCATTATATTCAGATATACTCAACTTCTTGGTCACGTTCTTTCGTGATCTGCAGCAGTAACTTGATTACTAGAAATATTTAACCTTCTGGAACCTCTAGAAATGGATGATTCTGTTTCAGATTGATTAATTAAATGACCTTGCTGTTGCATATATTGCTCAATGGGTACCTCTTTGCAAATGAACCTTGCAAATTATGTCATTTAGCTGCGCTAGCCAGAATTAAATATGATATTCCGCTCCCAACTTGTAGACCCAGTTAGGAACTTAAAGCTTTTTCAGGAAAGAAGAATCAAACTCCAAGAAAAGGACACCCCTTTATGTGTCTTCTTTATCAAATAAAATAAGAATGAAAATTGAAAATTATCAATCTAAAGAAACAATACTTGCATTTCAACTTCCTATACTATTTTCCATTTCTATAACATCCAGCCAATAAGTAAAAGACTTATACTTTATTAATCTTCTAGCAAGAGAAAAATAAATGAAAAACATTTCTCTGTCATTATCTTTTCCTTTCCTTTTCCATCATAGACACATAGGTTTTGGTGCTGTAAACTTCGAATTTCAAACTAGTGGATTATAAACCTGCAGCTATAGTCTTTGCAGTATAGTTCTGAGTGTGCAACTTAAGTACTTAATATTGGTAGTTGGGAAGGAAGTATGAAGTGTGGAAAGGTGCACGCATTCACAAACGTATAGTACTTTTATATCTCCTCTTCTCCATATCCACAGGGATGTTCCATTAATTTGCTTACTGTAGCCTGTTTTGAAATACACCTTATACATGTATGCTACTGAGTTGTCATGAACATTCTCCGAGTCTTTTGCAGGGGAGAGAAATATGATCAATCAGATTTACTCATTTTCTTCAAGAAGTTGATTTATTTAGGCTAAACATTCAGAATAACTCAGTTGGAAATTCAACCTAATGGAGTGTGTCAGGAATCAGCCATGGTAGATTCCTCTGACTATGATATCTAGTCATACTATTTAAGAAATTGACTTCCCCTTTCATACATATAGGGGATATTACATCAGTTCTACATTTGCAGTAGCAGCTGCTATTTGGGCTTGACATCTTAAAAATATAATGCATAGCAAAAAAATATCTGGAGAATCAAGTGTATGATCAGGGTCGATAGGAGAAACACATCAAGTATGAGTGTTTAATATATTCCTTTAGGTGTAATTTCGTTGAAAAGCACTATTTCCTGTTATTTGTCAAAGAATGTTCAGTATGTTATATCATATGTACAGTTGCAACTTTAAAATAAGCAATGATAATTTAAAGTTGATTGTTAGGTTATTGTTTAGGAGAAGAGAAGGGCAACTTTTGAGGGTGTGATCTTTACCGTTATCCATCTGTATGTGAAGTCATTCTGAAATAATATATACAAGTTCTATATTTGTACATGAAATAACTTTTAGAATTGGATACTCATAGGTAACTCATAATCAAATAAAGACACGAGTACTATAGTGACTGTTGATGCGTATATACTTTCTTTGTCTTGAATACTTGGGTCATAATCATTGCAGGGTTAGGTTTTACTGCAAGAAGAATGAGTTATATTTATTTCTTGTTAATCTAGATAGTCAGGTTTGGTCTTTTACAATGCTCATTGAGATCTCCTAATGCTCTGATCAGATGGCATGACTTCGCATCTACTAGTTTCTGCGTAATTCAGAACAGTTCTTTACTTGGGAGGTTGGAATCGAATTTGATGCTGGACTGGCATGTTTTCTTGATATTTACCTGATTGTTGATCTAAATCAGTCACTAAAGAGAGCATTTAAGGATACATCGAGCCTCTTGGATTTCACGTCATAGCCTATATTGAACTTTGTCTTGGGATCTTTTCAACCAATGGGAAGAGAACCACAGCCGTCTACTTATCCTAAGTACGGGTGTTCATTCGGTTTTTTGGTTCGGTTTCGGTGTGATAATTCAATTTTCGGTTTGATTTTTCTGAAATTTTACAAAACCGAACCGAACCGAAATGAACTAAATTTCAGTGTGATAATTTGGTTCGGTTCGGTTAAAAACCGAAATTGAAGAAAGGAGAAAAGAACGCATTTCGATAATGAGTTCTTGAGGTAATTTTATTTAAAAAAATTAAAATTTATTAAAGAACGCATTACCAAAATGCGTTCATATATAATTTTTTTAAAAATTCAGTTTTTCGGTTTGGTTTTCGGTTTGTGAATAAAAATTGAAAACCAAACCGAATTTTATTATAATCTAAAAAATCGAACCAAATCGAACCGAAAATCCGAAAAACCGAACCGAAATGTATATTTCCGTTCTATTCGGTTCGGATTTTCGAATTGCATCAAATAATGAACACCCCTACTCCTAAGGGAAGTGGGAAGAGGAAGAAGAGCATTTCTAAACAATTTTTTAAACAAAACCAACATGTGGAATTCTGCAAAGTAGCAACTGAAGGATAAGTTTTCTTCCATAGACTTTCTTGTGGTTCCTGCGAGTGATAAGATGGTAAGGATAATTTTAAATTTCTGGAGGGGTGCAGGCATAATAACCGAAGAGCTCATTACACTTTGACTTCAGAAGTCAGTTAATCAGGCATGAGTTAAGTATTTCTGTGTTCGGTAAAGCCTGTGCAAAGGTAGAGCTCAAATCAAATTTTCTTGCTTGCTTTTCTTGTTCGTTTGAGTTTGTTTCTATGCAGTACCCATTTGCTGATGAATCGCTACATGCTTAATCTTATTAACTCCAGTTTTTTCATTTTTGTTCTTTTTTTGGTAAATCATTTTTTGTTCTTTGCTATTAATCAGTTTGATTTGAACATTTGGGTTTCAGTATTAGATTTCTTTCTGAAAGTGAAAGCTGGTAGACAAGTTTCATCATTTCCATGCATGACAAAGCGATATTTCTTCTTTGACTGGTAATTAAACCTTTCACCATATTTGGGCCACTAAGTGGTTGTGTTCCCAGCACACACTATTTGTCATCATTGCTCACTGTCACAATCTGGTGATGCATTTCAAGTCAATATGGCCGTGAAGTTTGTCCATTTGTGGCTTGATAGATTGGTTTGAGCAAGGTTGATCATGCAATTTAACGTTGTTTTTTCTTATATTGCTGTGTGTCTAGGGGTGGGTAATGTTGTCTCATGCTATCATAAATTGATATGGGTCTCTTTTGTCCTTCTCTGGAAAGGAATGAAATAGCTTACCGGTTACCACCACTAAGGCTTGTCCATAGAAATTTGATGGATGACCATATCGGCTTATGACACTTGTCCATTCTTCTAGTAGTAGACAGTATTATTCATCATTATTATGATTACTGACGTAGATATTGCAGACACATGTTTTGCAGTGACAACCCATTATTCTACTCTCTTTTATTCTCAGGTTCTCTGAAGTCCAATTAAGAACAATATATTCAATGTTGTTTTATATTTAATTTTCTTTTGCTTCACACTGCCTTATGCTTACCTCTTACAAGTTAAAACATGTTTCGCCCAACCGAACTCAATTGTTCAAAAGCGAGTATGGGCATAAAGAAATTAGTGTTATGCAGAAATTTAGAACATGTAAGACATTCTTACCCACATGATAGACATATAAATAATACTTACTTCTGAATAGCCTTTCAGTTTTCAATTTTTGTTTTGTGATGTTCACTGATATCTAGCTCGCCTTAGTTTTTTTGTGCGTTTTTTACTTGGTTATTGCACATCCAACACCTTCCGAAGTTTATTTTTTTATTATTTTACAAGGATATTGCTTTAAAAATTCCAATTTCCTTTCTTGATGAGTCCCAGAAAACATCAAAAGTTCTGCATCGTCCAGTAATTGATGGATGTTGAGTTAATGTACTGCGTCAGGTTGAGATGCCCAGGATATGCATCTGTTTCTTCAACATTTGCGTAAATTGTTGTTTCGTGCGGAAGATCACTTGTTTTGTTAGCGTCCACAGTTCTTTCCTTGGCATTGCAGGGTTATTCTGGGATTTTGTAGGGTATATGTATTTCTGAAAGACATTCTTCATTCAACTTAATTCATACCATTGATGATCACATCTGTTTCAACTTTAATGGCATCTAATCTGCTCACTTGACGTGGTTTTTGTTGGGATGCAAACTAAGTCTCACATGGAAAATTTGATGGAAGAGTTGTCTAAATATAAGATTCAAGATAACTCCATTAGTATGAGTCCTTTTGGAAGGTTTTCAAAAACAAATCCGTGAGGGGTTAGCCTAAAGCGGACAATATCATACTAATGTGGAGTTTGTGAGACATCAGAAATTCCCAACAAGTGGTATCAGAGCCGATGGTTCGTCTGGGTGACGTGGCACTGTGTGGGAAGCCCCCCTCGTTGGAGATATGCGGTTGATGCCTTGTGTCGAAATTCTTCCTGATAATATGGTGGTCAGGCGGAGTGTTCCGCTGGTTGGTAGCGGCGGTGTAAGATGGTTGGCAGATTAAATGGATTACCTCTGAAGGAGAGGTCATGACCTGTGTGGTCATTAGTTTGAGGGGAGGATTGTTGGGATGCAAACTAAGTCCCACATGGAAAATTTGATGGAAGAGTTATCTAAATATAAGATTCAAGATAACTCCATTAGTATGAGGCCTTTTGGAAGGTTTTCAAAAACAAATCCGTGAGGAGTTAGCCTAAAGCGGATAATATCATACTAATGTGGAGTTTGTGAGACATCAGAAATTCTCAACAGTTTCATGCTGTTAATTTCCTTATATATATTGCAATCACTATTTTGACCATGTTGGGTTTAAAACCGGTGGTCGCAACCTTTGCTAAATACTTTAGTTTGGTCACTTTTATTTTTCGAAATGAAAGGATTCATGCGGTTCACATTTCTTATTGTTGCCAGAGATTGAACATGCCAGTGCTTAGAGCGGCTTTCTGTTAGTAAAGGGTGGTCTGGTGTTCAGCGAGAATTTAAACTCTTATCATTTCTACCATTTTATTGGTTTAAGCATTTAGCGCAAACTTGCCGAAGTACCAGTTCTTGTTAAACAGCCTTTGAACTGTAGCAGATTTCAATTTTCAGCGACCTGTAGCCCTTTTTTCTCAGTCATAAACCACTGTTAGCTTGGAAGGGGGTAACATGCGTCAATAAGAATGTGAGTGTTTCTTGCATTGCTGTTAATGCTTGTGTTGATCACTAGAATATCATTTGGGATTGGAAGTATAATTATATGGAATCTGAACCTCGGTAGACTAAATCTTTGCCTAGAGGGCAGAAATTAAGAGTAGTACTGTAGGAGAAGCAAATATAATCTTGGTAAAAGGGAATTGGATTAGGCATTGCGCATCGGAATTAGGATGGTCTTAAGTTGACAGAGAGAATATTCACTTGACTACGAGAAAGTGGCAACCTGATCATCAATTGTGACCTTTTGTAATATGTATTGTCCAATAAATATCATCCCACATGCCACGTTTCTCAAGAGACAAGATCTATGATATTCCTGTAGCGTGGATTTTGTTCATTTTAGCTTTTGTCAGGTTTGAACCTCCGTCGGAGTTCTCATCACACATGACCCCTCTGACCACGTATTGTGTAACTGGTGGGGAGGGCAATATGAGAATAGAGAACACTTGGATTACAATTTAGAAACGTCTATTTCGTCATCTTGAACTTAGCTTCTTCGCATTCCTTCTTTCTTTAATCGGATGATTGATAGTTGCATGCTCTTCTTTCACTTGCTAATTGAATGTTGTAATTGTTGTACTCACAGAATGTCATCTGGTTTAGATCGCTAGAGAAGCAGGAGGGTGGCTTCATTATGCAACATTCTCGTGGTAGACCATGCCACTGATGATTAGTCAGGCAAGGACTGCACTGATGAAGCTTTATTAACCACAATGATATAGGTATGCACTATATTTTCTGAGGCACATTTTAATTTTCACAAATGAATTGATTGGTCAGTATCTAATACTTTTAAGTAGAAGATTAATGAAGAAAAAGGGTCGTAGAAGCCAGCGATTATGATCTTTTTCAGAGAGCCATTTATATACAATGAGAAAGAATACTTGGAAAGAGGAGAGAGCGTGAATCATTGTCAACAGTATTATTAAAACGCACATTAAACTGTACCTCTTCATCCGCCGAGAGATGAAAGTTAGGCGAGACTCGAGAGGTCCGGGACCCGAGAAAAGCCGAGTTGCCCGCCTAAAGGGAGACACCAGTCGCCCGTCGGGACCCATAAGGAATGTGGAATTGAATAGAATTATTTCCATGCATAGGCCTTTAGTTCCGGATGTCTTATCAATCAACCAAATATTCCCACCACCGTTTTCCTTGCATATCTTGCCGCCATACCGTTCTTTAGTCATCAACGCTTGCCCTTTCTTCTAATTATGATTAACAAATGTTTTTTTAAGATGCCTGTGATACTGAGAATTACTTGGCTTTGTCGAAGGAAGCACCAACTTTTGTAATTCCGGTCATGTGCTGAAAGAGCTTGGTTTTGAAAAAGAAGTTGTTTTCCTAGGGTTGGACTTTGGAGGCTAGCGGTACCAAGATTTTCTTCTTCTATCGGTTAAACTGAACGTGGAGTAAATTCTACTAATAGGTTTAAATTAAATTAGGGAGTGGAGTTAATAAAGCTTAGTAGACAGGTAATTCGGAGAGTACGATAGTTTGATGGTTTTGTATAATGTTTTATTGAAAAACCTAGTCATGGTAACTTGTAGACAAATCAAAATTAGTCATCAGATTAGTTGAAGAGAAAAGAAGCGCCCGGATGATGGTGACAGGGCAGAGGAAGACGAGGACGAGGGTCGAGGGGACGGAGGGTCCATCGACGGCGACCATATAATCTGACCGGACTGGCCATCCACGATCGATCTGAGGTCATTTTCAGGTGGACCCTGGCTCCACCACCATAATGATGATTGATCAAAAGCCACTGACCTGAATCGAGGAAGCGGGGAGGGGAGATGGTGTTGGAGCTGGAACCGCTGCTAGTTTATCAGAGAAATCTCTGAATCGGCCTCGCGTTCCGGACGGCACGCGCGGTCAGGTGAAGGTCAGGTCAGGTCACGTACGGTGCGGATATATCTGGTCCTCGTTGTTTAATAATAAAGGCCAAAGATGAATCTGATTGCTGGAGGAAGTGCGGCTGGGAGAGCAGGACATGTATATGCATATGCCTCTAACCTACAAATATTGTACTACTGCCTACTGCAACATTCAGAATTATGGAACGCAAGAACAAATGCTGCTTTGCTCCTTTAAAGCAGTTCTCACAAATGGACCCAACCCTAGAATTGAACTGTCACTGCCATAGAGAGGAGGAAAAAAAAGATAACAGAAAAGGAGGGTTTTCCAAAATTTTCTCTCTTTTTTTTAAAGATAACAGAAAAGGAGCGTTTTCCAAAATTTTCTCTTTTTTTTTTTAAAAAAAAATTTGAAGAGGAAACATTAGGTCTTGTTATGGGGACTTTGCGTTTGTTTTGATCTTTCGTTTTCTAGTTTCACGATCCAGGCCTTCTCATTTCTGACACCACGATGCGTGAAGCCGTGTTTTTTATTTTTTTTTTTGCGGAAATAAATTGCAGATTCCAGCTTGTACTGGAAGGCAAAATGATGTTAAGAATGAAATTAAATAAAATTTGAATTAAAAAATTTTATTTTAAATAAAAAATAAAATTTAAAGTGAATTTTTTTTATTAAATTAATTATAAAAGCTGAATAAAGAATATTAGGTTTCCGGTCTATGAAGTAAAGACGACTTACCTTAAGAATATCACTTTCATGATTTGCAATGTGAACTTGCATTTTGATTAGTAATACACTCCTAATGTGAACTGAAATGATGCAAACCTACTAATCTATAGAGAACATATATTATTAAAAAAAGGGCAAACGTGAAACGATTAGCATGGAGACGGGATAATGCGTGAAACGGTAACATTACGAGTCTATGAAAGGGATTGCCTAATTACCTTATCGAGGAGACTGCTTTACATGAATCACAGCACTCATTATACTATAATTTTTAAGTAGAAATGATTTTTATAGTATCCTCAAAAAAGAAAAGGCAAAAAGAAACGTCCCATCTGTTTCATGCTAAAAGGAAACTTGCATTCAACGTTGCTAGACCCAAAATCTTGAGAGGAAAATAAATGATGGATTTTGGGTGTGATATGACGGATTAGACCAAGGAAATTGACCTATATACTCAATCTGGCTATTCTTTCTTAAAAGCCATAATTTTGTCGACTTCAATTATAAATTAGGAGTATTAAGGCTGTAAGTTCACTCCCAACTTCGATTGAGGACAAAAATTCTCACCAAGTAGAACTCACTTGGTGAAAAGAAACAATAAAAGTCGAGCCGAAGCATTTGGATTAATGCAATTTTTTTAGACCAATTTACTTTTTTGATTATCTAGACAAAAATTCTTAAAAGAAAATCAATTATGCACAGCTGCACGGGTCGGGCAATCATCTTTCATCTGGGATCAATCTAATTAGGAAGAACCAACAATGGTGACAGGCAAATTGGAAGGCAGAAGTTTCGGGCAGTGTCTTTGTGGTTGGGGGTGGGGACATTGGCTTTACGCGGCTTTCCACGTGCTGAGCTCCTCCCCTTGAACTAGTAGTAATCATTGTGTATCAACCAGCATCTTTAGGTCCAAAGCACAATGCCCAAAACCAAGAATCAAACATCGTTCTTTATCTAACTTGATTGCCATGATCATTATATAGATTCTTCGACCAAAGAGGCCTTCCTCTCATTTCCAATTAGATAATTACTACGCCATTTTTTTTGAAAAATTTAATAACATTTTGAACGATATTACTTTTTCTTTGACATAAGAACTAAAATTTATATTATATAAGATATATATTTTTAGTACGTGATTAAAATAAAATTACTTATTATAATATATTTAACTATTAATATTCATTATTTATTTTTAATTAAATCATAAGAAGCATCTTTAGTTTCATAAATAATGAATGTGTAAATTACTACTTCATATGAGTTAGAGGTAAAGTTAGAAAAACAAAGATTAGGAAAAAAAAAAAACAAACGTGTATCGGGTTATTCAACGGAGGATTGTTGAGAATATAGAAAAAGATGATTCGATCATAGGGAAAAAATTAAAGGGAAATTACAGAGAAATGATTCTGTAGATAAAGTGAAAAGGGCAATCTACGACCACCTTCACCTTCCGATGACCACTAAGCAGTAACCACTAAATGCCAAATCTAACAGCATCAGTTTTTCCACAGATAAGATGACAAAGTGTCGCCTTGTTTATTCTTGGGCAACTATATTAATAAAGCTCTGCCTAGTATTCCTTCCCTCTCTGTTCTTTCTTTTTATTCCGACATAAACTTGGGCAGCCAAAGCCAATCATCTGAACTCACAAAGGCAAGCCATGTTTCCTTCTCTCTTTCATCTTCACATGATATTATGATGATGATGCAACAAATCCTTCTCTTTAGCTTTTTAACTAAAAAGAACTAACCTTCTTGTCGATTCTTCTTCTTTTGGTTCTTGGATTCGTGTAGGTTCTCAAAGAAGGAAAAAGATGATTCAAGAGCTGTTGGGGGAATCTTCTCCTGGGCTGATTGGGGGAGAAAGATCAAAGTTTTCTGTTCCTGCTGGAGTTCTGGGGGCTGGCTCACCTTCTCCTTCTCCCTCTCCCTCACCTTCTCCTTCGCAGTCAGCGCCTTCTTCTTCCACAGCCACAACCACCACCACTACAGGCTCCTCCACCTCGGAAAACCTTAGATGTCCTCGATGTGATTCTACAAACACAAAGTTCTGTTACTACAACAACTACAACCTCACTCAGCCTCGTCATTTCTGCAAGGCATGTCGCCGCTATTGGACCAAAGGAGGTGCGCTGCGCAATGTTCCTATTGGCGGGGGATGCAGGAAGAACAAGACCGTCAGTATAACATCAACTGTTGCCAAGTCTAATGCTGTAAAGTTGAAGACAGCGTCAGCTGATATAGGAAAGTCAAGTTTCATTAGCAGCTTGGAACACGAGCTCTCTTCGAACCCTATTTTGTGGGCTTCAGCTCAGAATTCTCATCTGCTTTCTCTACTGAGAGCGAACCCAAACCCTAACCCTAACTCTTGTCCTACAGTCAATTCTGCTGCAGTAAAAGACAAGCCTCTCTTGTTTCAACCCCACATGATCAGCTCCGAGTCACCTCTGGCCAGCGGTGCCCTAAGTGGTCGAATACTCGGCTTGGACACACTTGGAGCAGTTCCTTCTGTCTGGAGAAACAATCAAGAGCAGCAGAATGGCGTCATGCTCGGTGAGCCACAAAGCTCAGGACTGCAAGATTTTTATCAGAGGCTTAGATCATCCACGAATTATAATTATCAGGATCATGCATCAGCAGTTGTGGGTAACATGGGAGCTGCTGCTTCATCTTCCTCGGCAATTCTGGAATCAGCTCCAGTGGGTGCCGCTGAATTGAATTACTGGAATCCTGTCCTTTCTTGGTCCGATTTACCTACAACTCACGGTGCATATCCATAACCAGGCAATATATAGATTAATTTCTGTATTTCTTTTTTTCTTCTGAAATCAAGAAGCTAGGGGTTGGGGTGTTTACTTTGAGTTTGTTTAGCTATGCTCTATGGAAATAGTCGTAGCTAGGATCAATATGTGTTCTTGTGACATTACTTGTTTTCCTTTTCTAGAGTGTGTAATCTATGTTTCATGGGGCGCTTGATTCCTGAGGACGAGCGAAAGTATTGTGAAAATGCAAGACTTCTCTCATCCTAGTATCAGTTAAATAGACAAGTCTATTCTTCGACTTTGTTCCGAGTTCTTTTAGCCTAAAGAGAAAAGAAAGGACTTCATTCGGAGTTCTGATGCCAATTGTAACAAGGGAATTTAGTCGAGCTTTCTCTCAGTGCTGCTTATCTAATAATACTTGATAGTATATATTATTTGTTTAATCCAGGGATGGTGAATATTGCAATAGTGGCGGCCCTGTGGGTCTTTGGGGTGTAATGTGATTTGTTCTTTTGGGAAAGCAGCCTTTTAAAAGAGTTCTCTGAGATGATCAGAAGTGTATGATTCTTTCAGTTGGAAGGATTCCTTCTGCAGCTTTTGGTCAAAGAAATCTTATGGTACCCAAATCTTCTGTTTATTATCTAATTAAGGATTTACAAGATCTTCTTATTCCTACTTGCTTCTCTCTCTCTCTTTACTTGTAGGCATTTCCTCAGCAAGAGCCTATAGAACCTTACTCGTTTTCTCTTTTTTTCCCAATTAGGGAAACTCATTTTTACGTTAAGTGTGGTTTGTGCTGATAGCCTGATACGGTGGATTAATCTCTTAGCCTTTTTATCTTGTTTTGGAAATTTGCTTGTCTTGTTAATTTGAATATTTTTGGCAGGAAGTAGAAACCATAGTATGTTCGAACGCCAATATTTTCTAACCAGAATGGCAATGACGAACGCCAATATTTTCTAACCAGAATGGCAATGACCTACGTATACTCTTTTTCATGTTGGAATGTTAACACCGTTTTTGCAATGTTACTGGATACCTCTTACTTTTCTAGAACATATTATTCTATTCGTTTCAAAGACATAATTTCTTTTTATACAAAAATTAAAGTTTTAATAAATTTCATAAAAATTTTGAACAAATATTTAAAATATCCTTATTTAATTAATAATAATTGGTCAACGCATCAAATTTAAATTGAATATTTGAGATTAGTGTTTTAAATGGTTCATCAGAAGATTAATAATTTTGAAAAAAAATAAAAACATTTGGTTATAAATAAGGATAAAGTTAGAATAATAAATAAAGCTGTATTATAGAAATGTGATGTATATTTTGAAACAAGGAAATTAGATTATATATTTTAAAATAGAGTACTCATGTGTAAATTAATTGGCATTTCTAAATGATTAAATTCAGTGGGGCGCAGGATTATTTGAAGAAAGTAGAAGTACTCATTTCATGAAGAAATAGATATTCATTTGTTTATTTAGAAAAATGAACATTAATTTGACTATGAAATATCGGACATTGCCATTTCAATTAATTTGATTCTGAAATTAACCTCAAATTTAATACGAAGCCGGAAATGCCATTCTGATTCGGATCTTGAGACTTCCTTCGCCCAACTTCAAGAAACGTCGACAAATAGCCCATCAGGCCCAGTATCAGTCCGGTAGTCCAATGTTAGTCTGACTAAGAAAATCTGGATTAGGAAAATTAATCAAGTGGGCCTATGTCTATGAGTAAAAGAACTAAACTACATTTGAACTTCCGTCCTTCCGTCTCAATTGGAAACTTTATCTTCGTTCTTTCTTTTTTTAGTATAAATTTTATTTGTAAGCACACTAATGAGAGGGATGGAGATACCATCTTTTTTTTCTTCTTTAGTAATTTTCAACTTTGGATGGCCATTTCTCGAAATGGGTATGCATAGCAGAGTCCTTCCGGAAGTCTATGCAAAGATCACAGCAGATTGCACAAAACAAAGGGAACTACTATTTATTATGATTATGACTAGAAAGATATCTACCCAAGAAGAAGTTCCATTTTCATTCCCATCCTCTTCTTCGTAGCAGTCACACCCTCGTAACTGAATCAGAATGGGCAAAAAAAATTGAAGAGAAAAAAGAATAACATCCAATGATGGCTCTCTAAAGCTACTTCCTGGCCTTGCCACAGAGTAAAGCATTATCCGGAATATCATACTCAGTGTAAAGACTACGTTCATTGTTCCAAACCCTCATGTAAAGTTCCTGTCCCAAATAACGCCTTGGCCAAATTGAAGACCTCAAGTTCCACATTCCTTTGTTGTCCATGGAAACCAATATTGCACTCCAAGAATTGGGATATACCTGCAAGGATGAGCGTACTTCTTACATGAGAAAGGTCCTATTTTTGCAAATCCATACTGTTACATTAATTGTATAGTTTCTTTCATCTGTTACCTGAACTGTGTTTCTTGTAGTTGCATCTTCCAAGTTGTATTTCCTCCTCAGAGTAGAGTTCCATTGTCCAGCACCGTACCTGATATTAATGAACCATATTGTTAGTTGTTCGGACCCAAAACGTAAAACCCCTGAACTAGAGAGAGGTTTTGTCGGGCTTACGCGACGACCCAGAAATCACTGCCGTCAAGATGGAAAGATTGGAGGGTGTTCTCATTGTTCTGGAATACGATTTCCACATAATCATGGAGAGTGATGCCAAAAACAGAGACGCCAAGAGTTGCAGGGCCAGAAGGAGGGGTGTCCTTGATTCCGTTCAGGACGAACACACCGGGAATGTTAAAATAGTCAGCAAGCTTCAATGGCGTGTCTGGATTGACATAAGAGACCTTATTGATGGAGTATCGCGACTTGCTATTGATCTTGTCTTCGGAGTTGGCCAGCACAAGAGTTCTCACTATTGGGATCATTCCATAGTGATATGAGCCTTGAGGATTCGGCCTTGCTGCATTAGCAGTCAAATTCCACCTTCAAGAAAGACAGACTAGAATTTAGAAAATTTTCTACACAAGTTATGGAGACAGAGAGCATAAAATCAAACGCTGAGATGCGGTAGCTAGCCATACCTGATAGTCCTGGCTTGCTTCATGGACCAATGGACGTGGTAAGTAGGGCCAATGGGCAAAGGCTTTGCTGCTGGGGTTTTAGAACCAGCATAGCGAAGGATGGCAGTGGTTGTGAGCACAGGAGAGGTAAAACGAGATGAAGCGACAATGAAATAGTCCTTGATATTCGCATTTAAGGTGACCAGAAGAGACGAAGATTGGCCAGGATGAAGGTCAAGTGAGTCGTAGACTTCTTGCATAGTATGAGATCCTTCAACTTCCACCAATGTCATCACATGGCCTTGGATTCTAAAGTTAATTGAAGTTGTTAATCCCACATTTGACACCCGAAACATGTAGGTTTGCCCTGCAACAAGAAAGGATAAGACGAATAGAAGTTCATATAAAATAGTAATAACGTTTTAGTATATGATAAGCAAGAAAACTCTAATACTATGGGATTACCTTTGGTGCCACTGAAGGTAGCAGAATTAGGTCGACCGTTAATAAGAAGGGCATCAGGGAAAGGAAAAGGTTTCCCGGAGTCTAGTATTTGTTGCAGCACCTGGAAGATTGAAGAATTACTACTTCTGACCAAAACAAATAAACATCATTTGTGCAGAAAGGGATCCAAATTAAGTGGGAAAGAGTATCATAGACTTAAAACCTTGTTATCCGTCTTCCACCAGTCACTGATGAGTAGTGTGAATTCCTCTAGGGGTTTAGGATAAGGAACGGGAATTACAGATCTAGCCAAAATGTTAAATCCTCCAAAAGCTCCGGCTGCTCTGTGCATCAAAGTGGAGGGGTAGTAATGGTAGGTTCCAATCTGGTCCTTTAATTGCATTTTGTACGTCCAATTAGAATTTGGAGGAATAGGGCAGTTCGTCCCGAGTACACCGTCTTCCCATGAGCTTTTTCTCTGCTTGATACCGTGCCTGATTTTGGACTAAATGATCAAGAACTCGAAGCTTGACTAATTCCATTTACACTAGTTCAGAGGAGTTTACACGTATTTGAAAAGTTTAAACATACTACCCAGCACCCCACGCCATGCCACCCCCCCCCCCCCCAAAAAAAAAGAAGAAAAAGACTAAACCTACTCAATTATCATGGCTTATATTGTACATTAGTTTTGTTTGCAAATTCCAGATTCACAAAAAAGCTGAGGAAAAGTGACTGACCATGTGATGAGGAAGGGTTCATTTAGCTTGTTAATGACATTAACAATTATGTTGTCATTAGTCACGGCATTGATGGTAGGGCCAGGAAACTGGCCATTGATGAGAATTCCCTGCAACGTTCAAAAATTAATAATGAATTGGAGGCAAGAGAATTAGAAGTGAACGACAAAAAACTATGGCTATCTCATGCAATGGAATTTACCCTTTGCTTGTAACCAAGGGGAGCAATTTCTCCGTATTGAACAACCCATGTAAAATATCTGTATGGGTCTTCAGCGCTCACTTGGGAGACAACAAAGCAGGCCAAAATTCCAAGTAAAAAGTGGAGGAAAACGGCCCGCCTCATTCTCTCGCTGCAGCGGGGGGAAGTTTCTTCAAACCCCAACCAATGCAACAGTCAGTAAAGTGCGTATCTCCTCAAATCAGAAGAGACCGAAACACAGGAGCTTTCTAATTCTGGTGATAGCTGCGAAGTTGCAGAACCCACTCAACTTTATATAATGAATGATGACTACGTAAAACATGCAGTACCTTGTCTGCATGCTAACATGGCCCAGATTTCGAAGAGAAATCCAAGCTCTCTCACGCCGCACTTCATGCATGGGTCATTAATGCTGAAGCTTTCACAACTCAGATTAAGCTCGAAACTTAGATCTGTTTGACTATGTGTTCTTGCAGGATTTGAAGTATTCTTTAATGGAGATAAATACTTGAAACGTAGGGCCTAAGCTTGATCATGTGTATTGGTGCAGGTCTTAGACTCTGGGAGCTGGGTTCGTCGGTGGGGAGAGTAAAAGAAGATCAATGAATGCGAGAAAAACGCAGCCAAGAACGGATCACCTGCTAATTGCTTAGAAAATTGTTAATCAATACTTAAAAGGAAGGGAAATTTAATGGCGATTTCTGGGTTTGAAATAATTTGGTTAATTAAAGATCTTTCATGCACATGGAAGCCGGAGGAGAAGACAAAGGGAGGCTTCTTTGGATCGAGAGCAGAGGCAGAGTCCAACTCTGCTTTCAGGGTTTTCGAGATGTAGGCGGAAACCATACCAACAGCTGCAGCATCTTCACCATTTTTCAGCTCAATGGCTATGAAAACCCGCCATTCTCCTTGACTTCTTTCCCGCCCCACCAGGCCTTAGTTTGACTTCCAGGTTAAATACCAAATTATCACTAAAATAATTCTCTGTTCCTCCGTTTCTAATTAAATATTCATTATTTATTTATTTTATTATTATCTTATTCAATTCTAAATTATACCAAGAAATCGATCATTATAAAAAAAAGAGTTCATATAATAATTCATAATTTTTCTGGGATTTTGAGATTTTAATTTAACATTTTGCATTATGAAAGAGATTTACTTAATTGTTAAATTGATATGTCAAGCATATCGACCTATATCAAGAAATTATAATACTAAGAATTTGCATGTTTTGACATCAATGGGAATCCGAATTGGGCAAATGAGAAGGCTTGGGCTTATGAAGTGAAGTCCGTGATATTTTCCATCTTTTGTGGGAACGAATCTCAAGTTCACTTTCGACTATGAAGATCTGGGAAATGAAAAAAACCGACTCCTCAGTAATTCATAATGATGTTGCAGGCCGCCCATGCCGTATCAATTAAACACAAGTTGAAGTCACGTGACATATGCCAACCAAGGAGGTGGAGAAAAAGGTCAATGCTTTTATTTCTGACCACTTGGGTTACTTCTTATTTTTTTTATTAAAAAAAGGAAGAAAATCTGAATTCTACAACCATTAACTCTGAAGTTTATACAAGTAGAAAAATTTCAGAAGATATTAGAGAACCAAACCAAGTAGCCTTTCCTTCTGGAAAATTGAGTATTTTGTTTCATTTTTTCAACTTTAATTTTATTTCTATAAAATTCTTTATTTTATCTTCTAAGTATTGCTGTTTTCGGAACTCCATCCTCCTAACAAAATGGTCTCATTATTGCCCTCCATATGTTGGAAATCTTTCTATTCCTACCTTTCTTTTACTGAAACAGAACGGTAATAAGGAGACTACATTGCATTGGAAGAACAAGGGCACATACTACCAAAATTGAAGCATTTGAGAAGGATAAGACTGTAATCCCCTATAATAGCAGGCAAAGATAAGCCGCATTAAGCTTCCAAATGAAAGCCGAATTAGTCAAGCCCTGTTCATAAGAAAGGCTTGATCCCTGGTGGAAGGTAAGGGAATTTCATCCATCCTCCACTAAGTCAACTCCATTTGACAATCTAATTACTGTTTAATGATGAAACTTCCTCGTTGGAAAAGTGTAGTTGGAGAAACCCCTACCACCGGGAAAAAGCATGAAAGTTCCATTATCATCTTTGTTTTAGCGTTTCTATCTCTTATCTCACGAGAATTGGGTTTTCAATTTCTTGTTTTCTCCAAGTTTACATGTTAAATTTCTTCTAGTTTCGAACTCAAGTTATCAGTTTCTTCTGATAAACATTGAATTACTCTTCTTTTTTTTTTTTTTTGGGGGGAGGGGGGTGTGGGGAGATGAAAGACGAAGCAAACAACATTAAAGTTTTTTGTACTATTGTCCACTATCTCTTGAGGAATGAGATTCATAAAGAATCAATTAACCTTTCTGCATATTTTCCCTTATAGATGAAATAGCAAGTATAAAGAAGCTAATAATTCCAAGGCTACAAGAAGAAAATGAATAAACTCACTTCACAAGATTTATCACTATGGCTAGTCGATTCGAGTAAAATCATGCGATGCAAACAAATTTTTCTAATACAGTGAGGTATACACTTGATGAAGCCAAGAACTTGTTTCCTTCGCCTTCTCCAACAGTCAAACTCTTATGACTGGGATGCATCAATCCAGGTAGGTAATCATAAATTAGTAAATTATGGATGTCGTCCAACAGCTTTGCCACAAAGAAGAACATTTGTAGGCATATTGTATTCGTTAGCAAGACTTTTTACTGGGTCGTAGACTCTGAGATAGAGTTGCTGTCCCAAGTATTGCCTCTCCCATATAGCAGATCTTAAATTCCATATTCCTTGGTTATCCAGGGAAACCAAGATGGCAGTCCAGGAGTAAGGATAAACCTGCAAGAATAATACAAAATTCTTGATTACTCGACTTTGCCAGAACTTTTATACTATAGGCAATAGAAGAGGAAATTGTCAGATTCAAGTTTCTTATGCCTGTAACGGAAATGATCTGGAATTTTGGTTACCTGTGCAGTATGTCTAGTAAGGGCATCAACAAGATTGTACTTTCCTCTACTGGCCCCAGTCCACTGCCCTGATCCGTAGCTGTATATATTAGCAGGAAAGGTTAGAAGCTTTTTTACCACATCTGGAACAGAGATGAGATGATAAGCGTAATTACTTACCCAACTACCCAGAAATCATATCCGTCAAGGTGCCAGCTCTGCATAGTATTCTCATTGTTTTGGAAAACAACTTCAATAAAATCGTGCAGATTTGTTGGGATCACAGATGCAGCAAAGGAAGCAGGACCATCAGAGGGAACACTCTGAATGGAGTTCAAATCAAAAATTCCAGGGATTTCAAAGTGATCAGCAAGCTTTAGAGGAGTGTCAGGGTTAACATAGGAAACACGGTTAATTGCATAGCGTAGCTTCCCATTGATAATAGGAGCTGAGTTAGCCAACACAATTGTCTTTGTCGGTTTAATTTTGCCATAATGGAAAGACCCCTGCGGATTTGGCCTGGCTGCGTTTGCTGTCAAATTCCACCTTCAATAGAAACAGTTGACTATAAGCCACTGCAGAACCTAAACTCCTTACAAGTGTGACGTTATGTAGACAGACATATATTATCATGAATGAAGAATGTGAAGCCATCAATGCTCATAATATATCCAAAAATTTATAGAAAAAATCAATTCCTTTTCTAAATTTGGAGCAGCACTTTGGAAATTTCAAAAAGATTGATCCTTGTCTTCTCGCTTTTCATTTTTGCACACATCAAAAGGAATCTTATGCTTCTATATCGATAGAAATAATGTGCAAAATCGATGGAAACTTCAGCAGTTCCAGTGACATATAGTTGAAAATGCAGTTATAATTCAAAGAAAATGCAGTTCCTAGAATGCACGCAGTTAGAGAAAGGGAGAGTTTTGGCACGCTGATGTATGACATACCTGAAGGTTCTGGCTTGCCGCATAGACCCATGCAATCCATAAGCTGGACCAGCCGGTACAGGTCCTGAAACAGGAGCATGAGAATTTGTGTAGTGTAACACCGCAGTGGCAGTAAGAACTTCCCGTGCGAAGCGAGTAGATGCAACAATGTAGTAGTCTTTAGCAGGCTGATCCAGAGTCACAAGGATGGAGACAGATTGGCCCACATGCACATCAAGGTTATCATACAGGTTCTGAAGGACATGAGATCCTTCAACCTCAACTAGCTTCATTTTGTGGCCTTGAATTCTGAAGTTAAGAGATGTTTTCAAGCCCACATTTGAAATCCTGAACAAGTAAGTTTTTCCTGAAAATTTGAAACCAGACTGTTGGTATTCAAAACGAATAATAAATTGAATGATATTTAAGACATGTTATATATCAAAGATGAAAAATGTGTTAAAATCATTCCAGGAAGAAATCGAATGTTGAGGATGACCTTGATCACCAGTGATGGTTGACTGAGTCTGGCCATTTATAAGGACTCCGTCTGGGAAGGGCAGAGCTTTGCCAGCATCCAAGGTTTGCTTCAGGACCTGCAAAAAATAAACAGAAATATTGATGGATGTCTTCCAGGACATAAAGCTTTGAGATGCCAGGGAAATACAGGGTTCTTAAGGAGATTTCATTCAAGTACCATATTCATTCTCGCCTTTTTAGAATGGAAGAAATTGTCACCTTGTTGAGCATCTGGTATTAGCATAACATTGGGGTCCAGATCTTTCCAGTTTCTCTTTTTACAACATGCTTTCAAATTAGCTATCAGTGCAAAGTTACACAAAATTTTACATAGAAAATAAATACAATAAGTTAGTTTAAATTATGAAAACTTCACATTTTAAAGAATAATCAATGAATAGGAACACGTTGCCTTTTGACTGAAATGTGGGGTCTAACCACTCCAACATACTTAAATTCAAAATGTTTACTTCCTATAGTAGAAAAGTAGCAGAATGCTATAACTACTCACAGCAACATGGTCAGATACAAAAATAATTACCTTGTGACTTTTCTTGAACCAATCACCAATTAGCAAACTGAAATCTCCATCAGGCTTAGGATATGGAATAGCAATGACTGATCTTTGCCAAACATTGAGCGTTCCAAAGCCTCCAGCAGCTCTGTGCATTAGTGTTGATGGGAAATATGTATAGCCTCCAATCTGATCTTTCGTTTGGAACTTATATGTGAAATTTTTGTTTGGAGGGATAGGGCAATTAGTTCCCAGAACACCATCTTGCCAAGAATTTTTCCTTTGCTTGATTCCATTCCTAAAAGTGAAAGATAAACGCAATGTATGTCATTTTATCTGCTTTTTCAGCGGTCAACAAACATTGTGCTTTTATTCTGCAGAAAGTTTTAGTATAGATTCTAAACGAAGCAGATAGACTTGAAAACCGTATTACTCTTAAGATTTCAGATACATTTGGGACATCCACTTGCATTAAGTCCAAATTCGGCTAAAGGGAATACCATATTGAAGCAAAAATGGATCTCTTTTATTTAACAACCTATTCCTTGTGACTCGCTAACAATTTGAAGCACAGAGAGATCCTCCGATAGGCAAAGGTAGAGACAGTACAAACAAATAATCAGAAAGGCAGGGAATGAATGGGACTCACCATGTAATGAGAAATGGTTGGTCCAACTTATTTATAACATTGACAATTACGTTGTCATTGGTCACAAAATCAAGTCTTGGACCCGGAAATTGACCATTAATGAGAATGACCTGCAATTTATCAAAAAAAAAAATCTCCCAGATCAATTTTAATTAACCAAGAGCTAATATCGCATTTTAGAAGCAACGATAATTGCTACATCGATAGAAATTGAGGATCTAACTAGTAGAGCGAACCTGCTGAGGAGAACCAAGCGGAGAAGCTGTTCCATAAGTGACAGTCCAGGTAAAGTATCTGTAAGCGTCTTCTCCTCTCACCAAAGAAACATTCCAGAAGGCCAAAAGTGCACAAACAAGATGCAGCGAGACTACTTTCTCCATTGCTTAGCAGATAAAAGAATGAGGCACCCAAGCCTCCAAATCTGCAAAGTCCCAGTCTCTATACATTAGAAAACTTCAACCATATCATTACTTCTTCAAATGCCCCTGTTGATAAAGGGATCCGAAACTAAATGAGGAATAGATTTCACGCAATGTGCATCAAATGCAGAAGAAAATGCCCATAGCAGATTCAAGGAAACAGGCAAAAGGAACTCCTGCAACAAATAGAAGGAGAAACATACCAGGTTTGAGAGGATTATGCTACAAAAATAAAAGAATCTAAGAATGAGAAAGAAAAGAGTCCCCAAATCTCGCTGGTAAACTCTGCTCTAAAACAGAGCTGAAACCGTGGTGCTCCATAAATAGTACTACACTAGTAGTGCAACTGGATAGACAGAGCAGGGCCAGCTGAGGTCCTAATCATCACCGCGTGGGCCCTATCAAATGCTATCTCTCCGGCCCCTCTCTTCGCTTCTCGAATTTCGGCGCATTCGGCGCGTTTCCGCGTAATCATAGAACCTGAAATGAGAACCTTGGACAAAGAGAGAACGTAAAATTTTTTCGTTATGAATAAATAATTATAGATTAATAATACAATTCTTAAGGTATTACAACTATATTAATAATAAGAGAATAAATAGACGCGCTTTAATTTTTAACTTCATCGCCATCAATGGCAAAGATAATTTAATTTAAACCACTTGCATCATACCAAATTGCACCAGATAGATACGCTTTCTCCTCTTTATTTCGATTTTTCGAGGAAAAAGAAGACAGCGGTGACAGACTGTGAAAGAAGAACCATGAATGCCGCCGATGATTATTGATTTCAAACCATTTCCTGGTTGAAGTACCTGGGGGCGCTGGGCCACCTTTTTCTTTATTGCATTGTTTTTGTGGAAGTTTTGCATTTCTTTTGCAATCATTACTGCTGCGAACAAAGTTGAATTGGATCTGACTTTTAGTGGCAGAGGAAATCCATTATGGTAACATGGGGGCTGCAAGCAAAGCCGAAATAATTATACTGTTATATATAATTTTTTTATTATTCAAACAAGTCTTTAAATTTTAAATTTTAAAATCTTATTTTTAAAAACATTATTAATATATTTTATAAATTTTATATAATCTATAAACAAAAATAAAGTGACTTAGGGGCAGTTTCTGACCCAAGTACAACTTGCGCAATTTGCATGCCCCTGCAACTGGCATAAGTTCCCTGCCAATTGCACAGTACTACTGAACTAGTTATAATTTTTTTTTTTGCAAAAAATTGGTCATTTTAATATTAATTTTTGTAATATATATATATAAATATATAAAAATAGATATAATTTTAAAAAATAATATTTTTTGCACAAACTGAAGCAATTTTTATAGATCTTTGATGTTTTAAATACTTAAAAAAATTCTAAATATAAAAATTAAATAAAAATAATAAAAATTAATTGTATATAATTTTTTTAAAAAAGGGTATATAGTTACCCCCAAAATTATGTGCTATGAAGCGAGGAATATTTACCTCATATTGAATCATTTCGAAAAAAGAAAAAAGAAAAAATAGTTGTATGATTGGATAGGGTTTGGTTTTGAGATTTTATCTTGAATTTTATAAAAGTTAAATTATTTATAAGATGAGATATGATTCATATACTTAAAATTTTAGATTTAATTTTAAAATCAAATCATGTATAAGTCTAAAAAAGTAAAAGACAATAACACAGTATCTTTTTTTTTTTAAGGACAATATATCCTTCCAAACAATAACAATGTATACAGAAAAAAAAACACTATATACATTAACTTGTTAAGAACAAAAGTAAAAAGAAGTGAAGTTATGTATGGATTTAATTTTGGCGAATTGATTCAGAAAAAAAATGGTTTTGGTGAATTGAATTTTTCTTTCTTTTCTTTTCTTTTCTTTTTTTTTTTTTGAGATATGGTAAACTTGGTCGTTTAGACACTTGTTTTTAAATATTATATATATAAATCTCATTGGACTTGAAAATCCAATGTATGGATCTCCATTAATTGAAAGCTATGGTGCTTTCATCTTTACCCTTTCATGTATTGTCTTTAAAGTTCCAAAAATACAACGAAACAAAACATGCTGATGACTATCTTTTAAAAAAATAAAATTTAATGACACTTAAAAAAGGCAAAAACTAGTTAATGACTTCGTGGGTACGTCAAACTCTTTCATTAATATCAGATAAAAGTCTTTTAGATTGAAACCATAGTTTAATTAGTAAAGTGTTAATCGTCGGAATATAATGTTTTAGGTTGGAATTTAATTTACATCTACCCAAACCCAACATGCAAGAAGAACAAAAAATAGAGTTTACAATTGAAAATATAAAATGGAAAAGGGGAGAGGAAAAGGCGGGAAATTCTCCACTGCTGCCCTCCGTAAGGGTCTGGGGCCATGTCTTTAGTCTCAATGTGGTTAATAATTCTCTCACAGACCAGCTATTGATCATCACCATGGAAAGGTATTGCTTCACCAACTACCTAATTAGACACGACCCCATTTTCAAGCAGATTTCTCCTTTTGCTTCTCAACGTATGTGGGCGGGGGTACTAGCTGCCATTTTCAGCTGTTATTCCCCAATGGTAAGTTTTTACGCCTTAATCATCTAGCTATAACTTACTATCTAACTTATAGTTGCAGGATTAAACTCTATGAGATTCATAGTTGCATTATTTGCGACTTTCTTGTTCATAGGCAAAACAGATTTCAAATTATCTTTCATTTCAAGAAATAACTCCAAAAAAAACACACACACACACACACCAGTAGGGGCCTAGCTTTGGATCCACCGCCCTTTGCATGCAATAGTTTTTCATTTTTTTTACTGAATAATAATTGTGGTTGTGGACTAGTATTACATCTCGTGTGAGGGAAATTAGAATGGGAATGGTAAATAAGCCATGATTGGAAGAGACTTTGGATTACTTTACGCAAAGATTAGTTAGCAAACCCAAATGATTAGTAATAATTGTGTAACCCACCGCCCAACTATTGGAATATTCACTATACTACTGTGGCTGAAGATTTGGAGTCCAAAAGGCTGAAGCTTTTGTTCTATGATGGGCATCCATGTGAGCTGTTGGTGGTTGTTTCAAGCTTTTCCTCCGCTTTCAAGTGGGTACCACACGCTTCACCACTCCGCGTGACCGCCCTTTTCTCCTCCTTTCTTTTTCCCCTTTTTCCCTCTGTTTTTGCACAATGATGAATTGTCTTATCTCGTTATTACTACTAAGAAAAAATTGGTTGCATTAGTATAACATAATCAAAATTTAAGAGTGGCAAATAGATAGTCTCTAGATTTGAATTTTTTTTATTTTAAAATTTATAAAAATAAGTGTTTTTTTGGGGGAAATATTATAAAGCTATTGAGAAGTGTAATTATTTATGTTCCAAAACTTTTCTAAAATCGAAAAAGAGAAAGAGGTGTAGTTATGTTGTAGCGGCAGTGGCCTTAAAAAATGATGAGTTATTCCTCAAATTTCCCTCGTCAGTCAAAGGAAGAAGATACTCTGTGCACACTGCACAATTAAAAGTCAAATAGCAGTGCATATGGATATGCTAGCTTGCATTTATATTACACCCTTATTATATATACTTTTTTATTATATATAAAAAATAAAATTTTTAAAAAATTATCTCTCTCTTATCCTTGTAAACTGTAAATTCAATAAATAACACATTAAATCGATCAACACAATGCAATGAATAATTATTCTACAATGCATTCTTTTAATTTTGAGGTACAAACTCATCAAATTTTTTAATTTCTATGATTGCCATGGATAGCAAAACTCATCCCAACTCCAAAAATTTTTGAAAATCAATTTTTTAACGATATTTATATGCACAAATATAAAAAAATTTATATAATTTGAAGAAGTAATCTTATTTTTCTCAAATTCTAAGTAGTTTTTCGCATATTTAAATTTTAGTATTTGAAGTGTTTGAGAAAATATAAATAAATTTAAAGAATAAATACTACAAACTTGATTTTTTATGATATATAATAAAATATTTTGTATGTATTAGTGCCTTTTTATTAAACTAAACGTAAGCCCAAAGTCTTTGGGACCGGGCTGTTCCCAGCGCATCATGAGCTGCCGGACCCGCCCAACCCAAAAATAGAGAGCAGAGAAACTCAGAAAACGCGGATAAGCCATCTTACAAAACTAAGGCGTGTCTTTTTTTTAAAAAAAAATTAAAGTGATCATCGTAGTCTTTCTTCTTTTTGAGGAATCAATGGTTGTCTTTCTAATAGACTACTCTGGTCAAAATATCAAACTTTATTTAAATTTTAATATTCATATTTATTCTTAGAATTACGTAAAAATAAAATTTAAATTTAAAATAAACATATTTTTTTTATCTAAACTTCTCACATCCAACCTTATTAACTTAGGGGACAGATATAAGGTATACGGTATACAAAAGCATGACTTATACTAGAATATTTCATAATCAAATGTGTATTTATATAGTATTTAAAATTAAGATTTTCTGTTATGAATTTAATAAAAGTAAATTATTTGTAAAAAAATGAGTGAGACATAAAGTGAAAATTTTATATTAGTTTCGTAACGAAATTCAATTCAAATATACCCTATACTATACTAAATACTTATCTCAAACAAACTAAAATCCAAATTTAGATTGAAAAAGTATTTATTTACATGATACTTAAAGTAGTAGTGCTTTATATTATAATCTGTTTCGTCTTTGCCCATACATTCGAACAACATTAGGATTGCTGGCATTATTTTCCTAAAGAAAAAATTTAGGCGTATGATTATCCTTTCCCAAAATAAAAAACAGTGATGGAGTCAGTACCTATGCGACTTCCATGCCGGTGTAACGTTCAATGTCATTTTTATATATAATTTTTTTGAATTATATATAATATAAAAAATTTTTATTATTCACCTTTCATTTGTAAAACTTCACAAGTTTTTTTAAAGCATTCGAAGTAGAAAAATTCAAATCTATCAACAATGATTAGTTTAACAAACTATATATAATTTATGTCGATTTACATAAAAAAAGTATAAAGAAAATTGGATTCATGTAACGGGAGAAAGATTTCCCATTCCTTAGCCGGAAAGAGATGTGGCCATGAAAGAGGGATTAAGTGGATGGGTGGTAGAGTCGTGGAAACACTTGTTTCTTCCATATTTTGGACCTTAGCTCCATGGAACAATATGTTACTGCTGAAACACGGAAGAATTGAAATCGTAGATCAAAACACTATAGTATGGATGGTATGAACTGCCTAAACAAGAATTCGTGAACAGCGAACAACCAGTTCAGATATTCACGACCAAGAAGTACTGGATTCTCTTCTCTTTCGGATAGAGGCCCTGAAAGGAGAAGGAAGGCTGGAATGCCAACAGGCGTCTATTATTGAATTCACCCGACCCGATAGTACCCATTTTGGGAACGTCCAGTGCCAAAGTCACTGAATGGGTAAGTCGCCAATCCCTGGACTATGTAATGTACTTTATCTGCTGGGTTACGGGCGGGCATTTTACCAGAGGTTTCTAATCTATGATTCCTGTTGAAACATATACTCGGGGGGTGAGTGCGGGGCGGACGATTTTAAAGCAGACTCCCCATTCATTAGATAGAGAAGATCGCCAAGATTTCGTGATCTGCTGCCGAACTTATTCCAATTCCAAGAGCTCGGATCGAATCGGTATATCAATACCGATTCGATCCAAGCTCGCTTATTGAATTGCTCATTTGGCAGAATTTGTGTCCAAATTCTGTCACAAATGAGTACAATTTGTACCCAAATTATGTCAACTATTGGAGAAATTTAGGCACAAATTCTTTCAATTACTGGCCAGTAATTAGCAAAAATTGCACTGTCATTTTTTTAAAAAATTTCACTGTTATGTAAAAAAATTCTATGCAAATTTTGTCAATTATTGGCGAAAATTGCACACAAGTTCTGCCAGTTTGTGGCAAATTTTGGGCCAACTTCAAAATCGGCTATTTCGAGACCCATTTTAAAGCTTTATATATGTAAATCGACGTAAAATTAGATATAATTTGATAAACTAATTTTTGTTTACGAAAAAACGTAATTGTTGTTGACATATCTAAATTTTTCTACTTCGAATATTTTAGATAAACTTATGAAGTCTTACAAATGAAAAGTGAATAATAAAATTTTTTCACATTATATATAATTCAAAAAATACTATATATAATATGCCCCATGTTCAAAAGAAGCACTTTTGACTGAAAATATATGAACTCGGCCAATATTTTTTTGAGTAATTTTATTCTAGTAATTTTATAACTTGTATTTACCGCACAATTTATACAATTATCACTAAAAAAAACTTATGTGGATGAAAAATATAAACTCATTAAAAAATTAACTATTTATGTAATATTTTTTATGCATATAAATTTTTTTTATTGATAATTGTATAATTTATATGATGCAAATTTACCAAGATAAAACTTTCCATTTTCTTCAGCTACACAAACTTGTGTCTACCTTTATCCGGCGGAAAGTTGTTAGTCGCAAGCTAGGGGCTAAGGATGGACCAGATAATAAGACGGTTCATCAGCAGTTACTAAACATGGAAACGCCGATATAGACGCAGTTTAAGGAAAATTGTTTGTTTGTCCAGGCGCTTTCTTGTGAACTTGAGGAACTTTTTGAGTGATGTTTTAGAGTATTTTTCTATAATGTCCCATAAAAGAAAAAGGGGGAAATACCTTTGGTTGGGCAAAGAAAGACCTTTCTCAGTTGGATCTAGTGGCAGCTACTCCTGAAGCCCAGGTCATCAATAAATGGTCTCGAGCAAGCACCACTTCATTAATATATGGTTGGCCCATATACGCCAACGGGCTATTTCTCATACTACTAGAATTTTCCTGAAACCTAAAGCCAGACTCGGCATGGCTTCCACGTGTCCTTCAAACACAGAAAGTGTGGTGCTCATATTTCATTTCAAGTTTCCTCCTCGGGCTTCCACGTTTCCTTCAAAACCAGCACGTGTGGTGCTCATATTTCATTTCTAGTTTCCTCCTCAATCCTCATTTATTTGCTTAGCTAATGATGACAAAACTTTTCAAAGCAATTCAATTTTATGCTTCGCGTGCCTGCTACCTCCCTCATTTCTTGAATTGATCAAATCTGCATGCTTCGATCCTGTACTTGATACAGACTGAGAAAAAAAGAAAAGGATATTGTACTTGATACAATGGATTCTGCACCAGCTCCGACCGCCGAGCACCGTCCTTCAGGCCGTAAATCGGCAGGTGTCTTTCTAGACCTTTTCTCAGTTCCCATACGTTGAGTAAGCAGTCTAACTAGACAGGCCAATGACGAGTAATTATTATATGACCTTTAATTAAATGAATTGCAGATACAGTAAAGGACATAGTCTTGTGGAGGAGGAAAAATCACAGCGTTATGGTTCTTTTGGTGGCGACCGCAATGTATGTGGCGCTGGAAGTGTACCAGTTTAATTTCGTCACAGTGGCTTCATGGGTGGCCATGTTTGTCGTCACAGTTCTGTTTCTTTGGGGCAATATTCATAGACTTCTAGCAAGGTACGTAACGTAAGCGATAGAGATAAGCATGTTACTTATAAAAAATTTAATGAATCGTATTTCCTTAGAATCAGTTTGTGGATTATTGTGTCAATTTCGCTACCAGAGAGGCACCGGACCTGTCGGGGACGGAGATGAGCGAGAAGACGGTCATGGAGATGGCGTATACAGTTCGAGAAGGGATTGAAGAAGGCGTCGGATGGTTGTTTCGGATTGGAGCCGAAGGAGACTTGTTTGCCTTCGGCATGACCGTGGGTTCTCTGTGGTTACTTTCGTTCATCGCTAGCCGCTTTGATTCCCTTACATTTCTTTTCACTGGTAATTTTTCGAGCCCGCTAAAGCTGAGGAGATGCTGGATGTCAATAGCTGCTTCAACTCATACTTAAATATTCACTGATACTAGTTGATCAGAAATATTTGCCTTGTCTTCACAAATTACTATACTTTTGCTGTATCTTTTAGAAGCGTATGAACTTAGTTAACGAAATTGATTGGTGATGTAGGGGTGGTGGTAGGGATGAGTGTGCCCGTGATATATGTGAAGTACGAACACAAGATTAAGGAGTATGGATGGAGAGTGAAGATGCAGTGCCAGAGATGTTTAGGGATGGTTGAAGAGAAGCTGAAGCAATTGAAGAGCAGAGTGGTAGGGCAGAAAGCGAAGGAGATAAAGACCGACTAGTGTAGTGTTTCCAATGTGCAGGTCTCCTTGTTCGTGTCAGAAAATAGATACATACTTGCTGTATGTGCTTAGTACAACTACATGCGTAAGTAATCCACTTTATAATAGTCAAGCAAGTAGCCTTTGGAAATTGATCTATGGCCACAGTTTAGCGTCTTCTTCAAAATTGTAAGTTTCAATTTTAAAGCGTAGTGTAGTGCCACGATCCTCGTCTATAGGATGGAAATGGATTTGGTAACATGTGAGTGAAGCAAGGATGGTAAATTAACTGAGAAGATAAAGATGATTAAGTATTTAGAATAGTAAAAAAAATTGTAAGAGTGAATTGATTGTGAGAGGAGAGTTGTGGTTAAAGTGAAAAAATAAAAGAAAGTAATTTTTTTAATTGAGATTTAATTTAAATACACTATAAATCAACATGAATTATGGGGGTTTCTTGTGTTTGTTCTAAACGAACGCAGTCTCTCTAATGTACGCCATACGAAGCAAATGGCAAAACATAGAGCCAAGAAGTACGCACTTGGAATCTTACTTGGGAATTGAATTTGAGGAATTTGTAAATAATAAAGAAAAGTTGACGTTAAAATAATAATACTATAAAGTATTTTAGGACAACTAATAATGGATCCGTGGCGCAATGGTAGCGCGTCTGACTCCAGATCAGAAGGCTGCGTGTTCGATTCACGTCGGGTTCAATCCCCGCTTGTCATTTTCCTCCTTTTCTGCTCCTTCAACCAACCCAGCTCGTTCCTTTTTGTTTCCTTTTCTTGCAAACAACCCAAAGCAAAGTCGATCCCTTTTACTTCAAACAACCCAAGCCCATTCCTTTCTATTTTCCCTATTTCTTCAAGAATTTTCCTTGCTGTTTCCCATTCTTTCCTTTCCAACAACCCAAGCCCCGTAAATTTTCATTTATTTCCCCTATTCTTTCAAATAAAGTTAATAAACTAAAGCAAAGTTGTGTAGTTCTTTGTTTTATTCGTTTCCATCATTTTCTATTTTCCCAATCCTTTCGAACAAATCTTGCAATATTTTTCTTCTTCTTTTTTCCGTTTTCTTGTCCAAATATTTTCCTCTTCCTTTTTCTTCCCTTCTTTTCAAAGGCAAGTAGAAATCAAAGCAAACTGATCCAATTCTTTCATTTTTCCTTTTTTTTCCTATTCTTTCTTTTGCACTTCTCTCCCGTCCTTTTCAAAGACACCAAAGCAAACTTGTCCATTTTCCCTTTTCAACCCCTTCTTCTATAGAAGGAAAATTGTCCATTTCTTTTCTTCTTTCTTTTTTTTAACCAGTTTCCCCTTTTCTAACTAGCCGTTGTTTTTAAACTTTTCTTCCCCTCTTTTAGATAATGGATGTGGTCACTGATACGCATGTTTCCTTGTATCAAAAAAACCTCCCAAGCACCTCCTTCTCAATAGCTACGATCATTTTCATCTCTCTGCTTTTTCATAATAGTTAATAGAAAAAAAGGGTAATAGATATGCTAGCTTGGTTTTGAGGATCCACGAAGTGTTTTGTTCACCAACTTTGTTTATCAATTCAAAACTTGCTATTCTGCTTCATATGTGAGTGTGACAATGCAAAGCCTCTTCTAGCAACATAATCGCCACTCCTACTCTTTGAGGTTAGTTTTAGAGAAAGCAATATGCCAGAGTTACCAGTAATCCTTGCACGAGCAGTTTCCACCATCAAAATAATGAAACCTAGCCGAGTCTCGAACGATTATTGTTCTCCCTGAGATCTTTGAAATAAATTTAATGGCTGTATGACAGTCTACACAAGTTCTTAAGTTTTTGAAAACTTTTATTGGTGTACCTAGTGGAGTAGCAATGATGCCAAAGGCCACTGCAAGCTTCTCACTGTGGTAGAAGAGGTTTTGCTCCTTCTGTTCCTCTTCCACATCATGCAGCACATAATCTATATCAGGAACATACCCCTCTGCCTTCATTCTCTTTGAGAGCTCACCAAGGAATGCATGTATTTCCTCTGACCTGGGATGGGATTTATCTCCCACCAAGAAAACATGAATTCTCCTTTTCAAGTGAACCCAACTCATACCTGGTTTCTTCACCAGTCCTTTCTCATCCATAATTTTTCTTATTTTTGCCACGTCACTCCACATGCCAGCAGTGGCATAAATGTTTGCAAGAGTGACATAGGTGGCAGCATTTTCAGGCTCAATTTCAAACAATGCTTCTGCCGCTTGCCGTGCAAGTTCAACGTGTCCGTGTATTCTACAGCCACCAAGTAAGGAAGCCCATAGGAACCTATCAGGTTTCATGGGCATCTTTCTTATTAAATCTTCAGCTTCTCCAAATCTGCCAGCTCGGCTCAGGAGATCAACCACACAAGCATAGTGATCTTGTACGTAGGTTAATCCTTGTTTCTCCTTTATTGAATTGAAATATTCAAGCCCTTTGTCAACTAAGCCAGCATGCGCGCAAGCAGAAAGAACCCCAACAAAAGTGATTTCATCAGGCTTAATGTCAGATTCCAGCAACAACTCAAATAATCTAAGAGCTTCATGGGGTTGACCATTTTGAGCATAACCACTTATTAATGAAGTCCATGAAAATAAATCAGGTCTTTTAAGCAATCTAAAGACCTTATATGCACCATCCATATTCCCACACTTGGAGTACATATGAACAAGAGCACTTGCCGCAAATGAAAAAGGATCAAACCCCAACCTGGTCATGCACCCATGGACCTGCTTACCTAGGCCCTCCACCGTCTGGCGTGCACAAGCATTCAAGATCCCAGCAAAAGTGAATTCATTAGGCCTAATCCCAGAGTTCAACATATCGGAGAACAGCAAGAAACCCTCTTCCCATCTTACACCCTCAAAATACCTATCAATCATTGCTGTCCAAGATACAACATCCTTCTCAAATGTCCTATCAAAAATATATCTTGCCTGATCTACACTACCACATTTTCCATACATATCGGATAGAGCACTCCACACCACTGCATCTGAATCCAATCCGGTCCGAACAATATGACCATGAATCTCCTTCCCCAAGCGCAAAGACTGAATAGAAGCAGTAGCTGTGAGAGCACTGGAAACCGTAAACTTGCTAGGCAGGAAAGTGTCCTGCTTTTGCATCAGTCTGTACAACTCTAATGCATCTTTAGGCGCGTCGTGCTTAACATAACCTGACATCATAGCAGTCCATGAGAAATTATCTCTTTCAGGTATCTCATCGAACAATCTCCTGGCAAGATCAATTTGACCCATTTTTGCATACCCAGAAATCAACATATTCCACGAACACAAGTCCTTTTCGCCCATTTCGTTGAACACTTTATGAGCATCTTCAAGGCGGTCGCATTTGCAATAAAGATGGAGAATCTGATTTGAAATAAAAATCCCAGATCTGAAACCCGATAGTGTTATGTGGTTATGGACTCTTTTACCTTCCTGCAGAGCTCGCTGTTGAATGCAGAACTGCAAAAGGACCGAGTATATATCTGCAGAGGGGCGATCAACACGGTCTTCAAGTAATTGGACGGCGTCTTTCAATCTATTTCGTTGACATAGAATTCCAATTGTTTCTTTGAATTTGTGGTCTCTACACAAGCGGTTAATCAGTTGTGGGTCACCATCAGAGTCCCGTTTAAAGAAAGTTCTTTTAGGGAACGGCTTCTGAGTAAATGTGGGATGTAATGGGAACGGAGAAGAGAATGAAGAGGCGGCCCGACGAAGATGGTAGCTAAAGAGGCAACAAGGACGAGGTATTAAGGACCTGATCAATAACTGAAGTTGCTGTGACCTCTGTTCCATGGTATACTATATTTGATCTATGGACGCAACGGAGGGAAAGGCCTTTAAAATTCGGTTCTTATCAACCTTTGGCGCGAGCAGCAGCGTGGTCTTGCCATTAAATAAAGCGGGCTTAGGTACGTGCTTTTGGTTTTCCTACGGAATGAAGCAAACGCCTTTTATGGCTAGCGTGTTTTCTCCCGCATTCCTATTGTAATCCCAAAATATCCGGTTACTACAGTTTTACGATTCTGATCTAAAATCGAAAAACTAAAAAAATTATCTACCAATATACTAAATGTCTTGTGAAGATTATGCAATTTCTAATTGATTTGGTTTTGTTCTCATTTTGAGACGAAATTCAGTCATTGGATAGTGGCATGAACGGCTGAAATTTTTTACTTATATACTAATTGTCTTGTGAGAATTGTGTGGTGTTCAATTATTTTAATTGTGTCTTTCGGAAGTGATTTGATAAGGTTTATTTTTAAAATTTTTATTTTGAGTTTCGTAAAAATTAAATTGTTTATGAAAGTAAATATGAGTTTTTTACTTAAAATTTTGAGTTTCATTTTAAAACTAAGATTTGTCTAAGTATAACTTTCATTTTGGGATGAAATTCAATCGTTGGATAATGGCATGGACCATTGAGATTTCAATACTATGTTGCAATTGATTTGGCTTTGTCCTAAAATTCATCAGGATTGAAATTTGACAATTGAATACATGGTTGTCACCATGATAATGAAGTTTGAAGATTTTGATTGATTGATGACGATGATTGACGAAGAAGAATTGGTATGTGGGGAAAGTTTGCCTGCAATATGGAGCAGTACACAAAGTTTGGAAGAACGGATCTTTGAGAGCAAAAAACATGCAAAAACGGTAGAGCTCTATTTATCTCAGCCGTGGATGGGTATGTGTTGACAATCGTGTCACTGCATCCGTAGGGAATAAGACTGAGAAGAAAATAGGAATAAAGAAGATGGACAAAGAGAAGGAAGACAAGAGAGAGAGAGAGAGAGACGCAAGGAAGAGAGAAAGTAGTGAAGAATGTGTTTCTTACAAGTCTTTGTAAATTTATTTGACAATGAATAGCTTTTGAATGACAAGATAGAAATTGACGAGTTTTTTTGAAATTTTATTTTAAAAGAAAAATGTGACGATGATTAGTTGTTTAATTTGAGATTCAGCAGTAAAAAAATGAAAAAAGGGAAAAAAAGACCGGCATTAATTTTAAGTTGGTGGATATTTCTTAAAAATCTCTAAAACATTATATAGTTACGATTTTTTTATGATAAAAAAATAAAATTTCCTTATGATGGTGGGTCCAACTTGACTTGATTTCTCCCATATCATCTTATGTGCCTGGTGTTCCTGGTCTTTGGTTGGTGAATATTTTTTTCAATCTCTAGAATATTAGATGGCTAAGATCTCTGTTGCTTGTTCGTCAAAAGTTGTCAAAATTTTTCCAAATTCCTATGATTGTCAACTATTGGGATTAATAAAAGAATACACATGGTTGGCTCCTTGAATCATCCAAAATGTAGGGAAATTTTTACAAATTTGTTTTGATGTTTTTGCCTCAATTTGTTTCCCTTTTTATTATTATTTTTTTTTTTTGGTGCTTAATTTTTTGCATAAATGTTTCAAATGTTTGTAAAAAGAAGACAATGCAGATATTCTGTTGCCGATCTTTATATCATCAAAAGTTATTGCTTTTGTCTAAAAAAATTCTATATCTAAAGTTTCATAAACTTCTAATCTCTATTAATATTTCATTAATCTATCTAAATTTGATATAAATATATTATAATATATATTTTTCAACAAACAATACGAGCACCAGCTTCTCCTAAAAGCAAACACTTAGGTTGCGTCGATACCCGTAATAGTAATATACAATCGAAACTATATAGAATCGAGAAACTTGAACCGTGATCTCCCCGATCCATGTCACATCATTAACATTGGAACTTAGGTTGTTCCCCAAAATGAAACTCTTTTTCTTCCTATTTAAGAAATCAATTTTGAACCTCATTTTTCCTTTTAACGAAGTCAAATAACTAAAAAAAATTAATTTATAAATATAGAGAAAATTTAGAATAAAAAATTAAAAAAATTAATACAACACAATCTTAAATAGTTGCAAAATGTGAAAAAAAATTCTAAATATAAAAGAATAATTTGTAAAGAAAGTTCAATAACAATTTCATTTTTCTTAAGGATATCTCTTAATTTTAATTTATATAATTTTAGTCCTGAATTTATTTAAAAAAATATAGTTCATACTGTCAGTCATACAACAGAGTTCAGTTAAAATTTATATGTGTGGCACACATGAATTCGATTTGAAATGCAAATATGTCATATCTTGCTAAATATCATCTAAATAGATTAAAAATAAATATATCAAATCAAATAATTTACGATTGTATTTAGATCTAACTTATTATTATAAATTGTAAGTAGTACTTATATGAAAATATTTTTTATGAAAATAAATAATATTTAATAAATTTGTCACTCAAATTAAACTTATATGCACGATATATATGAATTTGTATCTAACTCAAGACTAATGATAAATTACTATATTTTTTAAAAAAAATAAATTCAGACTAAAATTACTAAAATTAAAATTTAAAAATATTTTTAAAATAGATAAAATAATTATAAAGACTTTTTTACAAACTACTCTAAAAAAAATTAAACCGAACGCACCAGGAAGGTTCAGTTCCCAGCATATTCGCCAATGCCTCGCTGCAGAAATTGGGCTTCATAGGAAAGCCGAAAGCATGTGGTTGAGGAAAAAGCGTGTGGTTCTGCAACCTAATTCATTAGTATTCACACTGTTAAATATGTCAACTGCAATACTACTTTCCTTTGACACAAAATCCAGCTCTTTGGATCTTGAGAAATATCTCAAATACCTGCGTAAAATTTACGAAGAGAGCTAGCCTCAGTCCCCTCTGAGATTCCGATTATCCCCCAAGTGTTTTAAGTAAAAGGGGTTTACCGGACTTGCCAAATTAGAAATGGCTACCAACCTCTTTGGAGGAGCTGTTCTTGGGTCGGCATTTGATCAACTGATGGCAGCAGTTCTGGATGTAACCCGGAAATTAGCCACTTACAGTAGCAGTCTAAACCGACTAAAATCAACAATGTTATCAATAAAGCCCTTTCTTGATGACATAGAGAAGCTAAACAGGTTGTTGGATCGTCCACCAGAAGAAACAAACATGTTTCTTGATCAGTTGAGAAACGGGGAAAAGCTCGTCCGCAAGTGTTCGACAATCAATTATTGGAATATATACAAAAGGTACACTTATTCAAAGAAATTGAATGACTTGGACAAATCACTGTTGAGGTTCTTTCAGTTGGATGCACAAGCCCATTTGGTCAGAGATAGCAAAAGAATTTTGGTGGGAGTAAACGACATGAAAGAGAGCATGGAAGAAGTACTCTCGATTCTACATAATGGGTATCGGGTCTGCCCCGATGTTCCTGGAGCTCCGGACTTCGTTATCGGATTGGAGGAGCCGCTCCGAGAACTGAAGTTGATGCTTCCCAGAGATGATATGCCGGTGGTGGTGCTCTCAGCTCCTGGTGGTTCTGGCAAGACAACGCTGGCAAAGATGCTTTGCAATGATGCAGAAGTCCAAGGTAGTTTTAGTAAACAATTAATGGTGGACTCTTTTGGAAACGTGCTAGAATAATTTTCTCCCAGATTTGGAGTAGAAAATCTGTGTGTGTCAATTCTACGGTAACAAAATTCGTACAAGAAAACTTGCCCAAGATTGGCCTTTTTTCCTGATCTCTGGTTCCCGCTTGCGTGGAGAGAAAATACTTAAACATACTTGGATAATAAAGTTTGGTTCAAAATCAAACTAAAAAAATTTTAAGTGTAGTACTTATATATATATTTTTAAATAATTTAATTTTTATAAAATTAAAAATAAAAATTTTAAAATCAAATCCTATACCACTACACCCTTAATTTTTTTTCTGAGGTTTATTGCTATGTGTGTGGGGTGGGTGGGCGGGGGGTTCTGAGGTAAAACTGAAAACTATAACAATTTTGCTATTATTTTAATTATAGGCTATTGCTGATCCTGCTTTTGCCTTCTCTTCTCCTAGTTTAGTCGGATAAAATTGAAAGTTCCAAACTATTAACAAAAGTTTACGCAGTAGAGAACAGAGGCTTATTTTTCTACTGTCCAGTATCCTATACTGTCTGAAACTTGTATGCTTGGCTTAATAGAATTTCCATTTTGAATATAGGTACAGACTCTTTTGAAGAAACTATTATATTTAGGTGCAGTTCTTGCAAATTAATTTAGCTGTGGCAATGAATTAAATCTTGGCATTGTCTTGGCACAGGTGCATACAAGGGCAATATCTTCTTCGTAACAATTTCTAGAACACCAAACTTGAAGTTCATTGTTCAGAATGTAGTTGAAAGTAAGAGAAAGCATCACGAACCTTATTTTCAAAGCGATGAAGATGCAATAAACCATTTTGAGTTACTGCTGCGGCATTTAAGGCCAAATCCAGTATTACTAGTCCTGGATGATGTATGGCCTGAGTCAGAATTCATCATTGAGAAATTCAGAATTTCACAACCAGGGTACAAAATTTTGGTTACATCAAGATCCGTATTTCCAAGATATGATGCAACATATAAATTGAGACTATTGAATGATCAGGATGCAAAGGCTCTATTATGCTATTCAGCCTTTAAGGATGGGATCTGCAATGTGCAAAATAATCTTGTTGACAAGGTAGGCAGAGCCTGCAGGTGGAGGTAAATTATATACTATTAGTTTGTAGTCACAGAATCCAAAATGTAAAAACTGCGCATTTTTTAACTTTTAGTAATGGAAACTTGAACCGTAGTGGTTCTTTGCTAGAAAATCCCTATTTTGTACAAATGTCGGTGCCTAAGACCTTGATAAATACTAGAAAGTACTTGCTGTGCTTGTACAGGATTTTTAGCTAATCTCAGGAAGTGGCAGGTGGTTGCCAGCTGTGGCGGATTTCCTTTGGCTCTCAAAGTAGTTGGCCAATCACTCTGTGGGGAGCCCGAACCAAGATGGAGACATAGAATTCAGAGTTGGTCCAGTGGCGGATCCATTTTCTGTACCAACAGTCATTTACTTGGCATTCTCCAGTCCAGCATAGAAGCCTTGGATGATCCAGTGCTCAAGGAATGTTACCTGGATATGGGATTGTTTCCTGAAGATCAGAAGATACCTGCCACAGCTCTTCAGGATATTTGGGTGGAACTTTACAACCTAGATGACGAGGGTTTGGATACGCTCGTGCACCTAGTTGAACTTTCCAACAGAAATCTGATTAATCTACTGTTTGCGAGGTATTATTATCTGCCTAACTGATATTTACATTGTATGTCTGGTTACTAATAGAAGAATGCCTATACAATTCTGGAAGGTTGAGCAAGGAAAATGTTGTGGAGAATTGATAAGGCTGGAGAACTAGAGGTGGATAAGCAGGACTTGTTAGCAAAACTGCTTAAGAACAAGATTGTCAAGAAAGATATAGGTGAACTGAAATGTAACTTTAGCTGAGCTAATCTACATATTAACTGAATAACTGGTCCTCCTATAATTGGAAAAGGAGAAGAGAATTTTCTGAAGAAAAACACTATTAGTTCATCATTTGGGCATTCATTTCAGCTTTCAGTTTCACTTTTGACAGGACAAAATCCAATCCAAATTACAAAATTTCAGCTTTTCAGAATACTTCAGCTGCTAATTATCAGAAATTTCCATGCCTTATTAAATGCATAAGCTCAACTTCATATTCTCCAATGGGATATTTTCTGCTACCATTCTTGAGATGAAGTACTACCTGGTAATCGATCTTGTGCTCACTTACAGAAATGGGGAACCTGATGTCACAGAGTACTGTAGAGGGCACTATGTAATGCAGCATGATTTGCTAAGAGAGTTGTGTCTCCATCTGAGCACGTCAAATCCCATAGAACAAAGGAAGAGATTAATCCTGGAGATAAAAGATAATGAACTTCCTAAATGGTGGAACAAAAGAAACCAGCAACATGTCCATGCCTGCTGCATCTTGTCAATCTCAACAGGTTTTGCTTAATTATCTTTATCCTTCTGCTTTTCCTCTATCCAAATAAAGACCAATAGCTTTGATGTCATGCACTTTTCCTGACAAGTTTGTTGGATTATTGCTGTAGACGAGACATTCTCTTCAAACTGGCATGATATGCAGCTACCTGAAGTTGAAGCATTGGTCCTTAACTTTGAATCACGAACATATGCCATACCCCCTTTTGTGGAGAGCATGTACCAACTCAAGGTTCTAGTTATTACCAATTATGGTTTCCACCAAGCTGAACTCAAGGATTTTCAGTTGCTTGGTAATTTGCCCAATCTCAAAAGAATCAGGTTAGAGCATGTTTCTGTTCCCTTGATCGGTACATCAATGTTGAAGTTGCAGAATTTGCAAAAGCTATCCTTAGTCGTGTGTGACATGAAGAAGGCATTCGAGACTTGTACCCTGAGCACACGCAATATCTGGCCAAACCTTGTGGAGATCAACATTGACTATTGCAGTAACTTGGTTAAGTTACCTGTTGTTTTCTATGATCTTATACATCTTAAGAAGCTCAGTATTACTTACTGTCAAGAACTAGTTGAACTTGAGGAAGATCTCGGAAAACTGACAAATTTGGAAGTGTTGAGGCTTTACTCTTGCACAAAGCTGTCTGGTCTACCGCGTTCAGTTGGATGCCTCCAGAGACTAAAGTTCCTTGATCTGTCTGATTGCATAGCGATGGCTTGTCTGCCAGAGGAGATAGGTGAATTGCGAGAGCTAAGGACAATTCACATGGCACGTTGCAGGGAACTTTCTGAATTACCCCATTCAGTAAGCAGTCTGGTACAATTGGAACTTGTAATATGTGATGAAGAAACTGCATGCTCGTGGAGGCTCTATAAAGGATACCTGAAAATTTTGGAGATTAAAGTGGTAAAGAGAGATGCCAACCTCAACTGGCTTCCTGGTCCAAACATTTGAGGAGCCTCGTTTGTCATTCCTTCTACATGCTAGAGATCTAAGAAATGACTATATAGAAACATTGTTTCTAGTCCTTCAGATGCCAGTAACTATTTTGTAAAATTGCAAAACCAGGGTTGGTCCGCCAAGTCTGCTCCCTCATATGAAACGGAAATGTCCACCACCTAGAGAAATTTACAATACTTGCCAAACTAATTCTTGAGGGATCAAAGCCCCTCAACGCTGAAGTAGTGCAAAATCACTGCATTAATCTTCTATCAATTGGGACGATCCATCTGCAGTAACTTACTAAGAGAGGGAAGAACTGCAATATCAATGCAAGGTTTGCAACAGACCTCATTGCAAATAGATCTATTAGTGAAAACTCAATCGCATTAGAAAAAGTCAAAGGCAAATCGAAAGAACCTAGACAATGGCAGTCTCCTTTTCCTGCCCCAGGGTAGCCGCAGAACAGGTCACGGGTTCAGAAAAAGAAATTTCCTTTCGTCCTGAGCTCCATTGGCAGGCCAAACTCAATTTGCAAAATCAAAATTGGAGAAAAATAGAAAAGAGTTCCTCCTTGTGTAAATATTAGTAGTTACACCAAGCAGCTGCCTAGAAAGAGAAGGAAAAATTATATATATAATAACTAATAAATGTTGTGGTACAAAGTACAGCTTACAGTATTTCGCAAGTACAACATGTATGTGATTGTAAAACAAACAGATTGTACAAGATCGACATGAAAACAGCAAATAGCGAACAAACGGGGGGGGGGGGGGTTCATTGACATAACGACACAGACAACTTAAACAAGTTGCAAGAAATGGCAACCATTTACACTCTTGCCACGACTCTCCTCTCATGCCGAATTCGAATTTCTTCCCAAATGAAAGACACAAAGCTGCATATGAAAGCCTCATGACAAAAGGATGATTGACTTGAACCATGCTATTATCTCTTACAGGAGTGACTTTGCTATACCAATTCCCAAAGCTCAATCCTCATGCAGCCGCAAGTAAGAGGCCATGTCCTGATCTGGCAGTTGAATTACATTGCACATATCACCTCTCCACTGCTATCAATGTCTATATCAGGATCAACATCAAGATCGTCAGAATCCAAGTCATCCATGTCATCATCTAATAGGTCGAGGTTATATAAACCAACAGGTGGTATTGTGGCCTCAGATATTATCTGCATAATGACATTTAAACTTTGCATGGGCTGGTCAGGCTCTTCAAACTGGTTGCTCATGGTATTTTCATCCATCAGATCCGCAGGAAGGTTTTTTAAAAACCAAACATGGTTCTTGATTTCAGGAATAGTGATTCTCTGTTTCACAAGTTCACAATATGATGTAAGGCTCTAATTGTATCTAAAATAGTATTCAAATGCTGAAATTTGAAACTAGTACGATTCATGCCGTGAGAAACTTGCTAAAATAGTACCCCCTTTGTTTCAAAATACTAAATTTGATGAGTATTTATTACTTATATTCCAATGTTAGGGGCTAGTATTTCTTATTTTAATTTCCAAGATGATTTGACTGTGGGATTTTTTGGTAGTTTGATCTAAAAATACATTTTTTTGAATCCTTAATATGTGTGCCAAAATCTGAAAAGACCTTTTAATTTGAAGCAGATGGAGTACTCAATATCTTCTTGTTTACAAGACACAAGAAGCACGCCACAACAGAATTTGTGCAAGTTCTTAGAAAACCCCATCGAAACCTTTCTAGAAGTATATCAAAGAAAATAAGTAGAGCCAACCATAGAAACTAAGACTCCAAAGCAGAATGGGCTTTCAAAGTGCTCTCAGAACTGAAACTATTCAACAACAGGATTACCTCTTTTGTTATTATCTTTAAAAACTGGTAATGACCTCTTAATCAAAATAGAAAACCAGATAGAAGGGCTAAGTAGGAAGGTAACTAGAAGTTTCTCAAAAAGTTCTGAAAAAACTAACCTGTGCAGGGTCTCCAACAAAGATTCTCGAGATTAGATGACGACAGTCGTCAGATACTTGCACATGATCTGGAATTGTATATTGAACACTTAGGATTCTCTGAAAACCAATAAAACAGCGGAATTACCATTAGCATTTTTTAAAAGGCAAAAATGCACAGAAAAATGACAATTAGATTGATTGAATACATTTATCGTCCTCCGAAAGTCCCTTGGTTCATCTGGATCCTCAAAGGGATAGGCACCAACTAACATGACATATAATGTCACCCCACACGACCAAACATCTGCAATCTGGAAAAAAGAAAACATGTAAGATACACTTAATCATAAGTTCAATTTAAAAGATCATGAACAAAATATAGAAATGCAAGAATGTAGCATGCCATCATAGTATAATTTCTGCCAAGAAGCCGAAGTCAATCAGAAAGAGTAACATGTTAATCACGGGAGATGGAGAACATGTCATCATCATTGTAAGCCAACAGTTGACCTACAGAAGAACTAAGGAAGGAAGCATGGAAACAAAATAGTCTCAAACCTCTTAGCATCTTAATGCAACATGAAAGCAAATGTCAAGCATAACAGGGATGCAAGGTAGGCCCGGCAAGTAGTCTAGGACAATAATCTAGCTCGATAAATCTGAAAACAACTAGCAGAAAAGGACATAAACTTTGGCAGGCTAACAAAATGCAGTATGTGAACTATAAATTGGAAAGCATCCAGCATAGAATGTTAAATTCTTTGGGATATAAAATGTTTTCTAAGCTCTTTCCGATCAGTTGCAGTGCCTGCTGTGAGACATATTCTAATAAGTTTGCATCAAGTAATGCAAAACCGCATTATTTCAATACCATCCTTCCATTCTTCAATCATTCTATTTCTCTTGATCCTCGAGCATGTGAAATTTTTAAGGTAGTAATTCATTTTAAAGATAGTCTTCAGTGGGCTTCCCCAAGTGACTGACTACTCTCAGTATTAAATGGTACAAAGAACAGGAGAGTTTAGTCTATTGCATAAATGAGAATACGAACAATGAAACATCTTATTTATTTGAATTTGTTGTACCCATTCACCATATCCAGCAAGCATGGCAGATTTGAAACATAAGAATTTTCATGCAGCTACCCTTATGGTCAATCAGAAATAACAGTTCTGATGTGTTTCCAGTGTGCCTAAACAGAGTATGGTCAATCAATTAGCAAAATATTGATACAAAAGTTGGTTTCACCTTGCCATCATATTCTTGCCTTAGTAACACCTCTGGAGCAATATAAGCAGGAGTTCCCACGGTTGATTTTGGTTGCGAGTGCAGCAGAGAAGACTGAAAAGCATCAATTAGGTAACAATAGTAAACATAGGGAAAAGAATATGGATGACAAGTGTTCATGAGAAAACATATGACGGATTCAGAATAAACATCACCAGGAAAGTCTCTTGTACCTTGGAATATCCAAAATCACATATCTTCAACCGTGGAGCTGGACTTCCATCCAACAATGTATTTTCCAACTTCAAGTCACGATGACATACTTGCTTCACCAAGAAAAAAGAATACAGTCAGGTCAACTGAAGTATTGAAGAAGCCAGTCAAGCTTCTTACATTTTGCGTCTTTTTCTTCCTTTCATTCTTTCAATTTTATTCTTTCCCTGCTGGGGAGGCAGGGGCAGGAGGAGAGGGGGAGGTGGTGTTGTTACAATAGGATATAGTAGTTCAAGAGAAATTTTTCATAAACCAAGTGTGATACCATTGAATGGCAGTAGCTGACTCCAGATATAAGTTGCTGAAAAAAGAAGCGAGCCTGCAGGATAAGCCAAAGGTTTTAAAGCAATCTTAGAATGCGGAAATATTAAACCAAAATTAGAAGCCAAGAACAAGATGGAAAATCAAGAACCTCATCCTCACTAAAGCGCCCAGCATTGCAGATTCGTTCAAAAAGTTCACCTCCAGAAGCATATTCCATCACAATGGCCAGATGAGTTGGTGTCAAAATAATCTGAAATACAATTTTCGGTAAAATTCATTGTGAATAACCAATCCTGTTTGAACATGAATAGAAGGCAGAAGGGGAAACATTAAGCAGACCTCTTTGAATCTAACAATGTTGGGATGCCTCAAGGATCTATGGTTAATAATCTCCCTCTTGACATTTTCATCTATCTACAATCAACAATTTCAGAAAGGTTAGGAATCACACAGTAGAAACTACTTAGTATTCATAGTGCTGTGTGAAGCATACACAAGAAGTTCTGAAGGAAATGCACAATCCAGACTTCAATAACAACATAGAGAGTAGGCAGCACCAATAAAGTAACTAGTACGACAGACCTGATGGAAAATATTTATTTCTTGACTTATCCATTACTTATCCACGCTTCTTCTTTAGATGATGAAAAAATTCATTAACTCTCTACACTCTATGTAATTTTCTGCATTGCAAGAGATGGCCGTGCAGAGAAATAGGAGCCCCCAAAATATATGTAACCAGAAAAGCTCGTTCTGTAATATCAACATTACATGCAAAATTCACATGTCAGGGCTCGAGAATATATGAAAGCTCTCAGTAATAGCAGCCTTTGGGATGCCAGTGGAGATGAGCATATAATACGTTTGAAGAATTCATACTGTTACTGTGCTGATCTAGGAAATGGAATTTGTTTCACATTTGAATGGACGCAACTGTGAGACACTCAGTTCACTTCTACGGTAATAATAAGAGGGATGGAAGGCTCAAGTATACCAATTCAGAAGTCTAGTCAGTTTGGGGCCAAAAAGAAAGAATAGTATAAAAACATACAACATAGCATAAGCAAATAAGACATGACAGCATGGAGAATTCTTCAGTAGAGTACAGATGAAATGTTTAAGGAATTGGTAAAAATCTACTTAAAAATATACACCAGAGACATGACAAGAAGCAAAGTTAAATCCAAATGGACATTTCTTCAGATGAATGTATAATTTCTGAAGGGAAAAACGTTTCTTCTGTCTTTAGACATGGCTCAAAAGCTCTCCATTCCAACGGTCTATACTACCATGACCAATGCAAATTTTGGGACATTTCACCAATATGAGCTTCCAACAACAGAGGAGACGCCCAATGGGAACTAAAAAAGGAAAGGACCTCCACAAGAAGTGCGGAGAGCCGCTCCTCGTGTACTGTAGTTTTCGGCAATCAAGCTCAGACAAGTGCCAAATCTAATTTCGTTAACGAATTCTGTCGTAAGATTATTGCTTATTAAGAAATTTTAGAACAAACGAGAAATATCCGTACTTGAATCCTAATAGGACCCAGAATATTTCCACTAATAACCACAACAAAGTTACCCAAATAAAAAAGGTAACCTCCGAAGTTAATCAGATAAGGCAAGCTCCTTTTAAAAAACCCTTCCACATTTGTGCCAACAGCAATCAATAACTACGCAATCAAATTTAAACACAGCATAAAACTCAGTCAGTAAATTGCCACTTCAACCAACGTAGCAGAATCGCGAAACTAACCTTGTCACCTCGCTCGATGTACTTAACGGCAACCAGCTCCTTAGTCTGCTTATCCCTCATAAGCCTAGCTACTCCAAAATTACCCGAGCCGATATCTCTGACGAAATCGTACCGGTCACTGTCGTGCATGATCGGCATATCCAATCCCGGACCCATTGTTATCGGCGCCCGATCCATCTTCCGTCCAGCTACTGAAGAACAGTTCGCCACTTTAAATAAACAAATATATTCACATTAGAAGTTCTCAGGAGACGTTCTGCGTCGACCGCAGACGTAAAACCGGGTGGCGATCGAAGGCGAATAACAGTGGCTGCTGGAGTTGACTCAAATCCAATTGGGAGATCGGCAACAGTTGTGAATGACAGTTTTGCCCTCAGATGACTAGACCTCTTCCGAACGGATAAGGAAGCCTCAGAGGCGGTTACTTTAATGCTTCTGCTGTTCTTTTTTTTAAAAAAAAAAATTCTTCTGGGTTGGTTCAACTCCGTGTTTAGAGAAAAAGAAGAAGAGAAGATATTTTCGCGGGGGAAGGACGTCGGCAATGGGCGGTCTTAAGACCTGTGTCTGGTGGAGGGACGAGGGAGATGATGGGTGGGGGTGATGTTGACAATGCAACATTGAGAGTGGGGGCGAGTGGGTAGGACAGAAGCTGCGCAGGATAGGAACGACAATGGATGATGTCGTTTGGCTGGTGCAGAAAATGACGGCGCTTTCACGTATTATTATCTTTGATTAACAAAAATAGGGGATGCTGATGGGGTGTATTTGAACTGGTTTAGGGAGAATTTTTGTTTTGAAAATAAAAAAAGTGAATTTGGTTATTAGAATATAGGCGGGACTGAGGTGAAAATTTGAGAAAAAGTACATAAGTTTTTGTAATATAACAAATTTCGCCAATTCTTTTTTTTTTAAGTAATATTCGCACTTTGTATCGATTTCAATACTAAAAAAATCTTAAAATTTCAATTTAAACTTTGTACTTTCAAAAACTAGTTATGAGTATTAAAATATTTTATTAAATAAAAAAGGAAAATATAAGAGGCTAAAAGATAGTGCAAATATCAGCACCCCTTCTTTTAGCTTTCTTTTTGCTTCTTGTGTGATTAGGACTGTTATATGTAAAACTAAATTTAAATTTTATTATATCTTGTGTTTTATGTTGGAGAATACAACATTTTGAATTTATTTTTATTTTTTAAAGGACCATTTGAAGTTGTTTAATACTTAGCAATGTATTTTCTTCCTCCCACCCTAAAAAAAGAAGAGCAAACTCAAATGTAAATGATTGATAAATTGGGGAAATTCCGGCATTCTTCGACAACTTTAGTCATATTTTTAATTATGAGGCAATCTGGATGGTATAGCCACATAATTCAGGGTTTAGGTTTGCATGAGATATGATAGGTAGATTAAAAACTATAATTGTTTAGTATTAAAATTGCTTTTAATTTACGAAGACAAGAAAAATAAAAAAAAAAAGAAAGATAATGCATTACAATAATGTATTATATGATAAAAAAATATTGACGCTTAATGATATTACTTAAATAATTAACAAGAAAATTAAGCTATTGAAAATTATATGAATTAATTATAAGAATAGGATAATAAAATACTTATTCTTCTCTTCCTTTCTTACAGGTTTTCCCTTTGCCGAAGCAAAAACCAGATGAGGTATTCAGTGTCACGTATTTGGGTTGGTATCTGCCGAAGCAAGCTACCATGTTCTTTGAACCCAGAAATACAAGACAAAGGAAAGCATCATAGAAAGTCGAGTCCAAACAATTTGCAAACGGAGATTTTGCGCTTTTTGGACGATCAAAACAATGAGTAAGACAAAGTGCGCCTTCTGTCCTCTCTCCAAAAAGAAAAAGAAATCACGGCCTCTCAGGATACACCATGATAAAGGGATTCCATTCCATGATGGATGAGCTTTACTTGCAAGGGATTTTTTCTGTGCTCTGCCCCGATGGAGATTTTTTTTCCTTTTCCTTCGACCCGTCTTTCGGATCTACAGAAAACGCAGTTATTAAATTATTTTATTTTATTTATAATATTATATTTTAAATTTAATTTCTATAATTTTTTAATATTTACTTTCTAAATCGTCATTTATATAAAAAAATATGGATTGAGAAGTCACGTGCAATAAAATAAAGACCTACATTTCAAAATGAGGAATGAGGTATAAATTCATCCTTTTAAGAACTTTTCTCAAAGAATCCAATTTAAGTACTATTATCCAAAGAAAGAGATGAGAAAAAATAAAATATTCTTTCAATTCCTAATTCCTCTTCGTTTTTTTTTTAATGGGTAATTCCTAATTTCTCTTCTTGATGGAAAGAGAGGATTCCATTCCCTGTTGAATGTAAGGGGCTTTTCCTGCTCTGCCCAGGATAGAGATTTTTGTCCTTTTCCTTTGGCCCTCTATGGAAAACGGAGTTCCTTTTCTATTGCCTTTGCGGATTGTTTTGTTATAATTCAAACTCCTAATTGCTTTGATTTGTGGTAGCGCTTTTCGTAACATCATGGTTATTTTACCTCGGTATAAATGGAAACAGGTCTGTTTTGAGAAAAAAAATAGTATAATATAAATGAATTTCTTTTATATTATATCCTATGCAAAAAATCGATATTATAATATTTTTCTATTATGAGGAAAATATCAGTCATCCTTGTCACGCTCTTCCTTTTCGGCTCTATCGATATATATAAAAGTTTGAGTCAGAAGTTGTGATACGTGAACAATTAAAAACTAAATTAAAATTTAAATATGCCGAATATCATAAGTAACATTTAATAATTTATTGATTTTTGTTGAAATTAAATGGTTGTCTAAGCATTTAAAAATAATTCATGAGATAAATACAACGACTATCTCAAATTTCAATACCAAAATATTAAACAACTAAAAGATGAATCTTGAAACTCAACTCTTCATTAATGTATTCTCGGAGTCTATAGATCTATAGATTTTTACATATCTCTATTATTTTACAGAAGAAAAACCATACCATAATATATAAAGCTTATAACCATAGTTAAAGAACTCAACTAAAAAGGCCTTTGTAGTTGTAGAATTCATGTGAAAGACCAAGAATCAAACATAAGAAGATTGATAATTTATTTATTAAGTTGTATTGATATTTTAAAAGATTCTTGACATACTTTCATTCAAACTTATCATATCATTTTAAGAGACAAACAAATTACAATTTGATACCTAAATTCAAGTTCAAATGTGATAACATTGCTAACAAAAATAGTAATCTTGGCATAAAAATAATAAAATAAGTATAAATAATGAATTTAACAACAGCACATTGAAAATTCAGTAATAAATTTGCATTTACAAACTCAAATTTGAGTTAAACATCAACGGTTTGATGTTGGAAACTTTAAAGGTTTACTTAATTACAAAAATATCAAATATTTACTTAATTTCTCATGTTTTGGGGAACTCCAAAGATTTTTTGAATTAATTTACTTAATTTTTGCATCATTATAGAACCTTATCTTTATGGAAACTTCAAAAGTTTACTTGGATTATAATTTATAATCCTCCAAAAGTATTGACAATATTTAAATAATTAGATGGTCACAAGAAAAAAAAAACACTTAAAGCATGACAAGAAATGACAACGGGCAATGACTCGACGAAGGTTTTGGCAATGAATCTAAGATTTTCTTCTATAGTCGACAAAGTTGTTATACATATCTACAAGTATGTTTTTTTTTATTACATGGTCGATTTGATATATTTTATATTTTTTATACTTCAATTTCTACTTTTGAGTTTCTTTTCTTTTTACTTTTTTCTCTATTTGATAATTAATTTTAGTTGTTTAAAATCTTCTTTGTATTCTTCTTCATTAAATGAAGCTATTTACGAAAATGAAAGGCATGGACTACTCTAAGTTGTATTTTAATGTAAAATTTTGACTTCTTGATATAGAAATGTGAATGTTTTAGTGGCCAAAATAATTGAATGTTCTACTAGATGTAATTAGAGTTTGAGAAAGTAAGATAATAGAATGGGAAGTTAAGAAATCATAAAATATTACAATAAAAATATATTTTTACATTGTAAAATAATATTATTTATATAAATTTATGATATGTTTACATAAGTTTAAAATATATATCCGTGTGTAGCACGGGTAGAGAACTAATACTTGTCATAAGGTGGGTAACTGTTAACCAAAAAAAAAAGTTATCCCTTTTCTTTGAGTTTTTTTTTTTAAAAAAAAGGTTATACTTATAGTCGATTCAGCGGGAGCCCCATGTGAACCGCTTGAATTCAAAACAAATTGAGCCTACGGCCCTGCTTCGTACAAAATATTAATCCAAAATTGGGCTTCCTACGCTAATATTAGAACGGGCTCCTTTTTTTATTTTTTGTCGATGGGCGGCCCGTTCATATTTCCCTAGCAGCACGCGAGGAACGTCGTGACTCACTGACTCGTGATCACCCATCTTTTCAATATGAAGAAGGGCAAAACGGTCAACATAGCATAAGCCTCAAAAGCCACGTTACACGCAAAGGGTGTATAATAACTTAGAAATAATAATAATAAAAAAGCAAATGATGGATTAGATTGATTTGTATTAAAAATTATAAAAATAAATTATTTATGATAAGAGAAGTAAGTTTTTAAAAGACATAAGGGTTTTTTGAATTAGAAAGCCAATAAAAGCTAATCCCTAAACTTGATCGATAAAAATTAAATTTAAGATTTTTAAAGTTTGAAAATAAGTTATAAATTATAGTTCGAAAACTTAACCTGACGTCTAAGATTTGAATAATGAATAGAAATATGTAATTATTATTTATTATTGAATTATAAAATTTTAAAAATTTTATATTACATTTTTTCTAAAAAAATGTTGAAAAGAGAGTTTTTATTTAACTATTATACCTTTTTGTCTAAAATTGAATATTCAATTTTAACTTGATATAAAATTAAAAAAAATTTAATTATAAATAAATTACTACATCATCTTTATTAATTAAATAAGTTAGTGTTGGAACTTTTGTGTTAAAATATATGACTATCTACTTGTATAAAATAAATATTATCTTTAATTTATACTAACACAATAATCTCACTACTAATTTATTTAACTCTCTTGATTTAAAAAAATATTAAATTTTATTAACACATTAGTCCGATTACTAATATTTTTAATTAATAAAGATACTATAATAATTTATTTATAATTTTTTATTTTTATTAATTTTTATGTTAAGTTAAAATAAAATATTTAATTTTTAACAAAAAAATTATACTTTTATAATATATATATATATATATATATATTAAATTAGTATGATGTAATATTTTGAATTATACTTTTTTGACATTTTAAGAAATAGAAATATTAATCAAGTGTAAGACTTGTTACGTTATTATTACTTCAAACCAATTAAATTATTACTTTATGACTAAAAACACCAATTAAAAACTTTTTTCAACGATCCATTTAAAAAAAATTGTCTTTTCAGAACAAAGTTCGCTTTCTCAAAAAAAGGAGAAAAAAAAAACCACGAACAACCTTGACTTTAGAGGGGAAAAAAAGAAGAAGAAAAGAAAAACACAAAGAAACCTTGCAGTTTGCAGCTCAATTGGACAGAAGGTGAACTTCCGAAATTGTCCAACCCGTGCCACGCCCACGAGGCGTTCGCTTAAGAATCCGGGTCACTTTCCTCTTTGTCCTGCTGCAGCATAAAATAGTCATTTCGTCAGCTCTTTTCGTCTTATGGATTAGTCGTTGGTAATCTGATTCTGATTTCTAATTCTAACCTAACAAAGAAATAACCGCCCGAACCGGATGAAATGGTATCGGAGACGGAGCTAGTGGGGCGGCTGAGGGAGTTTCTGAGCACGTCGGACCTCAACACTACGACGACAGCTTCTGTTCGCCGGAAGTTAGAAGAAGATTTTCGAATTGATTTGTCGGATAAAAAAGCGTTTATCAGAGAGCAAATTGATCTTTACCTTCAGAGTCAGTTGCAAGAAGCCCAAGAAAATGAGGAAAACGACGGAGAAGATGAAGAACAAGAAAATGGAGAGGCGGCCAAAGAGAGTGATGGAACTGATGAAGAAGAAGAAGTCGAACCGAGTAATGGAACAGGCTCCGCTAAAAGAAGGTTAGTTAATATTTATACACGTGCATGTAAATCTCAGTTTCTATGTGCTCTGTTTAGAGTTGTAATTGGAGTACTAAATTTTATGAGTTTGAGAATGCAACTTATTTTCCTAAGCGCGTAAATTTTAGATTTTTAATCCGAAAAACAAATGCATATGTGAAGGTTAGGTGTGTCATGTCCGCATTTGTTTATAATGTGTGCCTTTCTGGCACGGAGACTAATGAATGTCGAGCCTTGGCATAACGTTGGGACGGGGATTTTTCTATTGTGATTAGCTTGTTAGAGGTTTAAAGTTGTGAACTTCGTTGATTGTTTGGTTATAAAGTGGAGAAGTTGTTTGGCTGATTTTATATGGCTACTCCTTGCTGTTAAAAGTTGCTGGGAACTCTTAACGGGGAAATTTGGTGAACTGAAAATTATTTCAATAACACTGTGTGTGACTATGTTTTGAACTTACAGATGGGCTTGGCGTGCCGAGCGCTTGCTATTAGCATCTAGTGATTTTTTTTACTTGGTCTAACTGATGGACGGGTGATATATGAGTTCCTTTCCTTCTGACTTTAGCTCTATTTGATTCACTTTAGTTCGTACTTAGCTGGCTAAAATTTTTATATTCTTTAAGACGATACTTGTTTGATTAGTTTTTATCTTTTGCCTCTATGGCCACCAGCTTCTCCCAACCTAACCTCCCTGTCCCTGGTCTTTCCCTTTGTCACAAGAGGAAAATGAAAAGAAAAAAAGGAATAAAATTATCCTTACGATTTTTCTGTACATATTACTATATTGCTTTAGTCCTTTGGTAATTTCTGTTGTCAAGGCTGCAAATTCTGAAACACAAAGATATCGACATGGATACTTTTGTCTTTTCTCAGATCAAAAAAGAAGAATAAAGAGGTCAAGAAAAAAAGAGGGGGTGGTGGATTTGCCAAATTATGTAGACTCTCTCCAGAACTTCAAAAATTCACTGGTGTACCTGAATTAGCCAGGACTGAGGTATAACAATTTTTACAGGTGGTTTTCTCGATTATACTTCAGTTTAAATTTTTATGATTGCTTAAGAGATTTTTGCTAATGATCGTTTATCCTATTTCTGAATTATAGGTCGTAAAGCAGCTCTGGAGCTATATCCGAGAAAATAATTTGCAAGACCCGACAAATAGACGGAACATAATCTGTGATGAAACATTGCGGGATCTTTTTCGTGTTGATTCAATAAATATGTTCCAAATGAACAAGGCCTTAGCAAAGCATATATGGCCCTTGGATGACAGTGGTAATTGATTCTGTGTCCCTTTTTGTTGGTTTATAAGTTTATTGGATAATTTCTTTCTGTGCTCAAATAGTTTCCTGCATATTAATACTGTTTCAGTATGGAAAAGAAGGCTCTTCTTGGTGCTTCAATACATCAGATTCATGGCTTGCAAATGAAGTTTTTAACATTTTGCCTAAGCATTTTCCTGGTACTTGTACAGGAATATTGTTAGCTGCCAAGTGCAGACCTGAATTGTAACTGAAGCAATTACCATAGCAGCTGAAACGTAATATTGAGTACATTCTGGTCTGAAATTGGCTGTTGCCTATTAAGGGTGCATGCTGCTCAATATTTGTGGATGTTTTGGAAGATGCATGTTAACATTTAGGATTTTGAAAATCAAGACTAGTGCATGAACAAAGAAACATAGATGTAGCTACGGGGACCTTTTTTTATGTCATATAGATGCACCACAGTTGGACAAGCTGGAGGCTAAGGAAATTGGCTTAAAAGGAAATTGGACTTCAGATGGGACATAGCTTGGAAAACTACTATATGTGATACCTGTGTTATTGCGATGCCCGTTTGAGAAGAATGATCAATGGGCTCCAGATGGTGTTGATCTAGAATGAAGCATGTGGAATTCATGTGGCAATTTGCTGTTGCAGTTCATTTAGCACAGTATGGAGGATTTTTTTAATTAAAAAGCTTTATAAGTTGGTGAATCCTAGTTTTGACTGAACTTAGTCCATTGGAAAACATGTATCAGTATTTTCTAAAAGGAGGTCTTAAATTTTCTGGTCACCATATTGATTTAAAAGCTGTGGCCTACAAGTTTAGAAGGCAATCCTAATCTAGTTGGCTTCAAAAGAAGAAAGACAGATACTGATTTCTTAGGCCTGTAAGTGTGCAGAGGAGGATCAATCAATCTTCTTACTAGGTGGCTGGTGAGATGAGATGCATGTCTCTTTTGGGGGGAGGGGGTTTTGCAGGGACCATAAGAAGGAGAGCAAAAATATATCACTGAAGTTAAGGGATTACTTGAGCAAAGACGGGTTACAGGTTGAGGTGGAAATTAGAACTTTAATGTAACATGGATCTTCTGTGGAGAAGGAAATAGGAGATTGTCCAGTGGAGTCAAAAAACCTGTGTGCAGTGCTAGGTTTTGCTTTCTTAACAGCATTTTCTTGTGGATCACTGTTTGGCTTTCTGGACTTCTCTATTCCTATAAAGTCTTTCTTGTCTGTGTAAAGCTTGTTAATATATTGTCTTGTTCCCTATTTGAATTGTATCATTATTTTGTCACACCAGAAAATAAAATGAAATAGTGCTTAGTGAGTGGATTTTGAAACCTAATCCTTGTTGAGAAATTTTTCGGTTTCTTATTAACTGTATATTAATTAAAGACAACTTGACTTTAAAGAATGAAATTGGAGGATTTGTCAACTGGAAATGCCTTCTTATCTTAGTTTAAGATTCTAAACTAGTTGATATGATTTTTAATAGAAAATTATTCATAATTTAGTGAAATTGCCACCTGTAATATGGGCTTGTCATTTTCTCAAACGGATAAATTTTCATCTGGACTGTCAGCAGTATAGGAATTTTCTCAAACTAACTGTTCTTTGTAACTTGTTTTAAGTTTGCCTCTTCAGTTGCAGGATGCCTCTATGGGTCCTGACTAATTATTGTGCCAAATTTCATTAGAATTCTTTCTATTATACTACTTTTGCGTACGTGCTGTTATATTCTCTCGAAAAATTGGAACTTTTTCCTGGTTCAAGGATCTTCAGCTGCTGCTGGCTCTACACCAAAGGAGAAGAAGCGCAGAGAAGAGAGAGAAGAAGGTATAATTTATTTTATCTGATAGTTCTCTCTCATTGGAGCAAATATTTTTGTTCCAGAACCATTTTTGGCAACTAGCTGCTGCAGTGGTTGTGGTCATTTTTGAGCTTTATTAGGCTTGTATCAGATATTTTCAAGTTTCTTTTTTACCGCTTCATGTTAAAACTTGTTCAGAAACGTGCTTTGTGCCTTTCTATACCAATATCTATCACTAAATAAAATATACAAAATCTTACTCGAGCAATTTAGTTACTTCTGATCTTTTTTTACATTGAGTACTTTTGACACAATTTCTCTATCTTGTTTCTTTCGCCGTAGAAGTAGATGAGCCAAAGAGAAAGGAAAAGAGGCACAAGGGTGGGAGTTCAGGTTTTCTTGCTTCCCTTCCTCTTTCTGATGCTTTGGTGAAGTTTCTTGGTACCGGAGAGAGTGCTTTGCCACGATCTGATGTCGTGAAAAGGATATGGGATTATATTAAGCAATACAACCTGCAGGTATTTTCAGAGAATCAATTTAAAAGTCAATACTCTCTATGTTTGCTTTAAGCACACCATATCTCTCTCTCCCCCTCTCTCATTTTTCATTCTGTTTATCTGAATTGCAGGATCCATCTGATAAGAGGAGGATACTGTGTGATGAAAAGCTGAAAGAGCTCTTTGATGTTGACACCTTTCAAGGGTTTACAGTTTCAAAACTCCTTACTGTTCATTTTTTGAAGACGGAAAAGTGAGTTGCTTCGACATTGTCCCTTCTCAGCTTCATGAATTGGTGAATTTTGTTTGGAGTTCAATTGAATATACTGACGTTTCTCTTCCCTCTTCTTCCTTTTTCTTTCTCAATGTAATCTTTGTTTGTATCAAAAGAAAGACAATAAGGAAAAAACAAGGGAAATCCAATTTTGTTTTCATTTTCTTGCTGGAGTCCTGACACCTTCCCGATCCCCTTTTCACTTCCTCTTCAGTCTCGCCCGCTGAATTTTACAAGCCGATTCATTTTCGGGAGGTAAAAGCGTGTTTCCAAAATTATTTATCTTCCTATAAAAACTGGGGGTATTGTAGTTCAGTTCCATGCAGATTACTCGAGTTCCATGTAGGTTACCCTGAAAATGAGAATAAGTGGTTGTCGACATCAGTGTAGTAATTGCATCTCTGTCGAACAGCACGAGTGAGTGTGCTTGGAAATATCTCCACGATGACATTTAAAGCAAACACAGCAGAAAGTGGTCGGTCCTGTGCTTGTTTGATCTGGTAAATGTGGTTCTTTTGAGGCCATGAGAGGGCCTGGGGTGGTGGAAACTTGAGAACAGAGAAAATGGAACTGTATTTGTTGCTGTAGATTGTGTCGACTTTGTCAAACTGAGAAAAAGATTGAACAAACCGCCGAGTGGCAATAACGTGGCTTGTGGCAAAAAAATAGGTCGACATAGGAGAGAATCAGAAGGCTGAATACTCCCAGTTTCCTATCGTGGGACTGGGAGAGCGCCTTCACTTTGTATGTGGCGAACGGGTGCTGTTTACACACATTTTTAGTGGAATCTTTCTCTGTCTTTCCTTTACAGAGAATCACTTTCCACAAAACTTTGCACAGATTTTCTAGTGGTTTATGAATCATCATCAGGAAAGACTGTCTTGGCAAGAAATTCATCCAAAAGGTCAACAAATGAATTTGCACCACTGTTAGTTGTCTTGAGAAAATGTTCAATTTAGACAAACTTGTATTGAACCTATCTCATCTTTGTGTTGCTTGAGGTTATTATTCTTGAAATGTCTGTTTGCGTATATTTGGTGATTCCTGAGACCCCACTTATACACAGCTGGGTAGACCAAATCATATTGTATAAAAAAGTCCATGGTCTGAGAAGTACAACAGCCGTAGCTTGGTCTTGAAAATGATCCAATTGAGTGACTTGTACGACTACAACCATGGCTGCCAAAAGAATTTTAAATGTGATGAAGAGCAGATGGGTTTTGTTCTAAGATGCTGATTGTCCCGACAGTTTCTATGATCGCATATAGGAAAAAGAAGAGCATCTTGCAAAATTATCCACCAGTTTTCTGCTCGTTTTGTTCTGCACATTTTGCTGGATTCCATCATAATTCTTATCTAATCCGAAGCATAATTCTCAGAACATTGTACCTTTGGGCTTAGTTTGGTTCGCCAAGGGGAGGGGGAAGGGTAAGGGTAAGGGTAAGGGTAAGGGTATGGGAAGGGGAAAAGGCACATTATACTTCCCTTAAGGGAAAGTATTTGTATTTATTTTAATTTTGCTTGGTACGAGAGAAATGAAAGTAAACTAGAAATATTTTTTCTAATTTGATTGTACGAAAAGTAAAAGGATAAGTAATGGTATTTTGTTGTATTTATAAATTTATACTCATTTTAAACTTTCTAATTATAATAAAAGTGAAAGTTGAGGACATAATAGTTTTTAATATTAAATACCTCCTAATTTACCTACTTAAAAGATTAAATATTTTCCAAATTATCTATTTTTGGAAGGATTAAGATTGCTGATGTAGAGAGAGACAATCTCTCTATAACCAAACGAAATAAAATATTTATTTACTTTCTTTTTTTACTTCTTCTATTTTCTTCTCTCTTATCCTCCCAATCAAACCAGGCCTTGCATCGGCGTGTCAGGTTTTTGTGAACATTACCATTTACCGCAACCCCCTCCTTGACAGCATCTCAAACGCAATCTGCGGCCAGTGGGTTAATTTCCAAAAGAAAATTCAGCACGAGAATTTTGCGACTCCCTTGCTGGTTGATGCTATAGATGATCAGCATGCAAGATTTGTTAAAAAAGATTGCAAACTTCCTAGAGCTTTTGAATTACAAATGACAAATTCGACTATTTTGTTTTCAGCTCTAATCTTTACATATATTTATTTATTCATGCACTCCCCCTCTTTTTCAATAGAGTTTTTTTAAAATGTTTATCTTTTATTAATTTTAAAAATTACTTTATTTTTATATATAATTCTCTAAAGTTTTTTATGTCGGTAAAAAATAATTTAAATTAGTTTAAAATATAAAATAAAAATTTAATTTATATAAACAGTATAAAAAGAAGGGAGTATATAATAGTCATCAAATTTAAAGGGTTCTGTCTAGGAAGAAGGCAAGTGTTCTGGGCAACAGATATTTTATGGATGTGGATGGCTTGACCTTTGACGAGGTTCCGAGTTCCAGCCCTCAAAAATGGTAGGGTCCATTAGGGTTAGAACCGCTAATGCAACAAAGCAAAAGCATAATGTCGAAGAAAAAGGATTGGTGAAAAAACTTTGCAGACATGGAAGAGGATGGCTGCTGCAAAGACTTGAGGCGGTCATTGGTCTATAAAAATCTTGATTCTTCCGCAATCATCCAATTGAGAGATAAAGAGACTCTTGTTGACTGTGCAGTACACATATCCACAGGTCCTTTTAATGTAAAATTCCATATTAAGGAATTTTCTCCCTCCTTCCTAAGAACCTTGCTAATCTACCTGAAAATGACCAAAAGTTTTATGCAGCAGAGTTCTAAGATTTCAAGCACTGCCTTCTGGAGAATCATTAATTTTTAATTCTATCTTCTAACACGTTAAACCTAAATTAGAATCATTAATTTTTAAGAATACAGAGATATAAGTATGATTTATTTTTAAAAAAAATATTAGCACATTTAAACATACTATTTGACATTTTTTTAAGAACAAAAATGAAATTGAGACAAATACTAAGTGGAAAAATAAAAATGATTCTCTCTCGCATGAGATTACGAGACGGCATCTTCTTTCACAATGACATGTCCAAAATTGAAGATAAACGATGTCTTGGGCCCAACTGATTCATCAGAAAGGAATCCTTATCTCAATTTCAGCAGTTGCGGATTAGACCCCAAATATTTTATTTCACATGTGTAAACGATTGATGCGGATTCGGCACGTGTCAGAGGATGAGATCCTCTGGATCTCTTCTATTCTTTTCCGTGGATTCCAGAAGAAAACCCAGCAGTATAATAACGGATGGATGGATGGATGGAAAACGAGCGAGCACAAGAAAACTATGAAGAATCCAAACATCTCCGAGCCACGAGTCCGAATCTTAGTGGAATTGATGGGCGTTGGTTTCTTAAGGATTCTCGTGTTTTGGTGATCCAAATTGGACAGGGTAACATAGAGGTACGGAGAAGCGTGTTACTCCTGTTTTGCTTTAGAGGAATCTTTCACGTGGCCACTGACCAAGATACCCCTGTACGTTTTAGGATGTATTTGATTCGTGGGTTGCTAATTTTTTATTTTAAAATTTTATTAATTTTTTATAAATAATTATTTTATAAAATTTAAAATAAAATAAATATTATTTAATCTCATTTGATGCTTTTACATGTATGAGTATCTATTTTTTTTTTGTTTTTCTTGGTTGTTCAAAGCAATAACAATATTCGTTCAAAATTCTATTTATGTACAATTTAAAATTTAAAATATTATTTAAAACAAAAAAATTAAATTGACAATAGAGGGATAATTTAAAATTTATGTGTATAAAGTTGATTTTTTGACTGAAATGTGCACAAAGTTGATTAATAATGTATGTTTGTTTCCAAAATGGATTCCATGCTAATTTAGGAAGCTTTTTGTCTATTGTGTTTGTTTTTTTGTTTACATAACTATTGATAGTATTGTAGTACGTTTTTAAATAGTTTCTTAACTCCTTTCAAAGTGTTAAGGGTAAAATAGGTGCCAATAGAGGAGATGTTTGATGAAACTTTATTTCGCTTTTTGCTTATATATATATATATGGATGAACATATTGATATTTCTCTCAATTTTGCATTTACTTTTGAATAAGAACTTAAATCCAAATACTATCTAATTTTGATACTTTTCCTTTATATTTTTCCAATTTTGATTTCTTACATGGAAGTTTGATTTATTATTAAATGGTTCATTATCTTATTTAATAAAACATTGGTCCAAAAAAAAGGTAAATAACACTGTTCAAATTATTGAACTAGTAAAGAAATGATAAAAAGAGGAAAAGTATAAATGCATATGATAACTATCCAATTAAGTAGACCATGTACCCTAATAAATTATCTCTTAAAAGATAATAATTAGGTCGGCTCCAATCTTTTTATTAGGTTTATTTTTCCTTTTGATATAGTTCGTTTTTTCCCTTTGATAAGGCTTATAACTTTGTGATAGTTGTATTTGATATGTGTAATTTTCATCAATAGTATGACACGGCTTGTATTATAAAGAAAAAGTTGGCTCCAACAATATTCCACATTCATAATCTCAAAGGAGTTATTTGGAAATAACAAATTATACAAAATTCATTATGTTAAATTTGAAATAGACTTTTTAACTCTGCGTAGCGTACAACCATGCACATTATATGTGTGTGTGTTTAAATAATAAATTTAACATAAATACCTATGAATCTCTATAATTATTAATATGTTGACCAATATACTAACCGAATCATGGTAAGGGAATATATATAAAATTAAGCAAATAAGAAAAGATTATTATATTTATTTTTGGATGGGAGGCTAACCCAATAAAAGGAAAAGGAAGCCTTAAATTAAATTCAAATGTTAAAAATCGAATGATAGTCCATTATATTGTGCCATTTTTTAGACAGTCCAAAGAGATAATAAAAAATGCATATGCAAAGAAAATTAAAAATAAAATAAAAAACACTTCAGATCCCAATCTGAATATTTTTTTTAAAAAATAAAACTCAAAGACAAAAAAAAAATCCTTTATAACCTCTCCCTCTGTGTGAATGTGTGTGTGTGTTTGTGGCTTCTGAAACTGACTTGCATTTAAAGCAGTAGTTAAATCTCAAAGAGGATCTTTGATCACATTAATCTCATTACAAAAATTCACATCCATGAGGGCGCTATTGGTATAAAAGTTAGTACAATATTTAATCTTGAAAATGTATCAAAAAATATTTTTCTAGAAATCCATTTTTGATGGCCACAGATTCACAAATAGTTTATTTTCCTTAAAAAGATCTCACAAGAAAACTTTGGAAAATGTTTTTTTTTCTCTTTCTTTTTTTCCAACAGTAAAATTTTGCCAAAGGAGAAAAAAGAAAAAAAGGTGAAATTTGACAAGACTAACGGTCGTTACCATTTTAGCAAAACACAAGTTATGCGACGACGCGAATGTGTGAAAACAAGGAATCTTTCATGTCCTGAAGGCAGAATTTTCCTACTCTTTTGATACTTATTTGACATATTTGCCCTATCCAAACATACATCGATATCCGCTGTGTTATATAAGTTAATCACCATCGCATTTCTCTTTAACCATCCAATCTTTCATCTGGGCAATCAGAGGTTTGTAGAGAGAGACAAAAAAGTTCATCAGTTAATAGAAGGACAGTGGGAAAAATGGGGTTGGCTTCAAAGGAACCGAATTCAGACTCTGGGAATGGTTTTGTTCCGAAAACCATTGCGGAATTTCTAGAAGAAGTATCGATAATTGAAGATGGCAAGAAATTAGCGAAGATCAACGGCTATGTTTTTGAGTTGGAACAAGAAATGAAGAAAATCCATGTGTTCAGACGTGAACTCCCCGTCTGCATGCTCCTCTTGGGAGATGGTAAACTCTTATCACTTTCCTTTTTCCCCAAAATTTCTTTGGTTTTTTTTTTGTTCATACGTTTATCTTTTCTGATTTTTTTGGCTGCTGATTTTGATTTTTTGTTCTGGATGATAAAGCTATTGACAAATTGAAGGAGGAGGCGGCGAAAATGGAGGAATTCCTCCCCTCCGGAGGCAATTCAGATGAAGGGGCAAAAGAGTCAGGCGATCCCAATGATAAGAAGAATTGGATGAGTTCTGCTCAGCTCTGGACCACCCCCGTGGAGTACGATAACAATTTTGACCGTATCAAAATTCAGGATTCCTTCGGTTTGTACCAAGCATCAGTAAGATTTTGCTACTCTCAAGTCTGCATAAACTGGACCTGCCTTCATTTACTTGAGGACCTCTTAATACTTTTGCTTTTCCCCCTGAAAACGCTAGTGGTTGTTAATTTTCTCTTTGAATTGACTTTTGATGACAGAGGAATCAAGAATTCGATCATGGAACGGGCAAAACAACCCAATTTGAGTCATGGAATGTCAAAAACTGGGGAGGGGCATTTGTGCCATTTAAGAAGCGATATGGAGGTGCAGCAATCCCAGAGGATGATGTAGCGGGGGGTGGGCTATCCCTATCCCCGCCGGTGGCTCGAGTCCGATATGGGGATGGCGGCAGTTTTAGTGACACATTGCAGGCCAATCTGCGGGAGCAGCTACAACAGCAGCAGCAGCAGCAACAGCAACAACAACAACAGGAGCAGAAGCCCCCCAAGAAACAGAGGCGAAGCTGGTCGCCGGACTTGCATAGAAGATTCATCAATGCCCTTCAACAACTTGGAGGACCGCGAGGTATCCAAGAATCCAGTGCTTTCCGGGATTCTCTTTCTCGTCCATCTGTATTTATTGAACCGGTTATTTTGCAATAATTACAATTGTATTGAAATAGGAATCTCTATAATTTTCGGACAGAAAAAAGGAACTTCTTGGGGTGAATTGGGTTTTGGGTAAATAGTTTTCTCCTCTGTGCCTTTGGATAGTATAACGTCAAAACTAGGCAACTCTTTAAGTTTTCTTTTCTTTGGTCCGAATAAGAATTTGCGTGTAAGGGAAGAATTTCATGAGAAATTATTTTCCAGCTCGAAAAATGATTTGGGTTTTTATACTCTCCTCGTATAAAGTAAAGTTTGCTAACAAAATTAAGGGTGTATTACTAATTTCATGGCCACGGACCTCTTCAAATTCTGTGTCTCCCAACTTTGCAGAAGCCACCCCGAAACAGATTAGAGAAGTCATGCAAGTAGCAGATTTAACCAACGACGAAGTCAAAAGTCATTTGCAGGTACCTTTTGAACTATAATCCCCTTTATTCCTTGCAAAACCATTGTATTCTGCGCCATCTGGCTAATGATGCTACTGTAAAATGCAGAAATATCGGCTCCATGTCCGAAGGATGGCTAATACGTCTGCAGGGGAGTCGCTTGATCTTAACCTTGATGGCTTAGGAAGGGAAGGTGGCAGTTCGCAGAAGTTCAAAATGGCGCAGTCTGGTTCTCCCGAAGGTCCCCTACACTTGGGTGGCTCTTCAAAAGGGGCATCCGCGTCACTGACCCTTGGTGAAAGCTTGGAAGATGAAGAGGACGCAAAATCAGAAGGCCATAGCTGGAAAGGTCTTGCCAGAAGCGGATAGAGCGGGATGTATAGGCGAATAAACCGGGAATTTTTGCAGATAGAAAACATAGGAGAATCAATTCAAAGTGAAAGAGAATGGTGTCATAGACAGCAAGAGGCTGATAATTGTTAGAGATATATCATAGGACTTAGCATTATGTTGGTTTTCTGTTTCTGTTACCGAGTAACCGATTGAAACTAGGGAGAGACCATTATTTTGGCCATGTTTAACATTTTATGAACTCCTCTTTCTTGAGTTTAACATTTTCTTGCTTCTTCACCAACAGCATGCCATTCGTTTATATTGTTATACTTCATCTATCTCACTTACTAGGTTGTTGTATGCTGTTGTCTCATTGACGATAGTGCTTGGTGTGTTAAGATTGAGTTTCGAATGTATAATTTTTGCATGGAGTGTTATTTTTATTTTATAAATAATTTAATTTTATAAAAATAAAGATAAAAATTGTAGATTGCTACCCTATCCTTGTTAATTGTTGTTTGACATTTGATTTTCATTGTTTCTTCAGCAATCTTTGGCATTTTGTTTTCTTGTGATATGTCTCATTTATGCCTTCTTAGAAGTCTGGCCTTTATGAATTAGTATTATATTGGATTGTAAGCCGTGCTTTGCTCTTGGAAGGAGATGAAGATGAAGTGAAAAGGTCAAACAAGCTTCTAAATTGTACAGTAAAAATACATCACGAATTTGACATTATCCCTAATGTTTTCTGCCCGAAACTATGCTAGACAATCATTGAGACAAGGAACGTTATCGAAGCATATCAATTGATTTTCTCTAAGGCCAATCATAGATTTTATACAAGTAATAAGAATAAACTTGGAGTTTTTAAAAATATTTATTATAAACTTGGGGCTCTTTAGATTAAAAGAAACTGTGGGAGAGGAAAGGAAATGAAAAGATTCAATTTTGAGTATTTGGATTGACTTTTTATGAAGGAAAGAAAAGGAGTAATAAGAGGAGAATAAAAAATTAATTGTAATATTAAAATATCAATCTCAGTTTTATAAAAATATCCAAAAATAGACGAAGAACATAAGAAAATAATAATAATTTTAATGAATCTTTACGTACGAACTAACTAAGTCGCCCTTATTTTAACATATTTATATTTATGCAAAATACAAATAAAGTTATAAGTCATTAAATTATCTTTTATTTCTCTCTTATTAATTATCGAAGTACATTAATGAGTCAATTATTTCCTTTCCTTTCTACCTAACTACTCTCCTTTCCTCTCCTCCGTTTCTCTCACTCCAAACGTAGGGTTAGTGCAGAATTACTAAGTTCTTTCTTTCTCCAAGGACGAGGTACAAAGGTTAACAGCCAGAAATGAGTGAGAAGCTCGTAGAACAGTAGAGAATCTTCTCTTCCCAATTACTCAAACTACAAGAAGACCCAATCACAAAGCGACATGGGCCCAATTATTTCACCAGGCCGACATACTTACTGGATTGGACCGCTTCCGAGAGAGTGAGACCAGAATCTATGGATCCTGGGAAGTATTCCCATTTTAGGGGAACATTTTCACTCAACAATTATTTTTTCCCCCTTTTTTGAAGAATCCCAACACTATTCCTTGAAAAATCCTTTAGTATTTTTTGAAAAAAAAATTGTGATTCAGAGTTGATTTTTTAAAAAAGTTACTCTCTCTGTCAAAAATGAATTTGAAATTTCTATTTTAATTTGTTCATTTTTTCAATCATAAAAAACACATATTTTATATCTAAACTTTTATAACTAACATTTCCAATTTAAAGAATTCAAACTCTATTAACGCAAGAATTCTATCATCAAATTTTTAATCCTTAGAAAATTAATATAACTTAATTATTCTATCGTTGTCTCTGTGATTTTTGTACTAAGTCAAAAGTGAATATTTAGTTTTGAACAAAATGAGAAATCAAGTAGATTCATGGGCCTTTTTTTTTAATTTTCTTTTAGTTCGAGGGGAATAGTGAAACCTCTTTTCTCTGCAATGCCAAATCGTGGGTCCTCACTTGTGCAAATTATCTCAACCAGTGGTGAAGAAAATAAGCAGAGTCTACGTACACTCTACAGAAGACTTTACTTGCAAATATATTAAAGTGCTCTCAGAAGATCATCTCATTGTCATATCCTAAAGTATTGCAGACTACATAACCACATCCATTTGATAATAAAAAAAAAGTTTTTATGTAGTATATTTGGAACCCTTAGTAACCAAGTAAAGACCTTATCCTGAATTGATTTCAAGGGACATTGGATCGGAGGGTATCCTATTTTTAACTGTTCGGTTAGTGACTTCACGGGATTACTGCTCCCTCTTCTTCAAAATATAAATTTTTTCAAACTTTAACGCATATATCAAGGATTCAAAACATAATATATATTTTAAATTAAACTATCAAAAAAATACTTAGTCAAATTATTGAGAAAATTAAAGTAAGAAATACTGGTAAGGTAGCATTAGAATATAAATAATATTTTGAAACATTTTCTTAGTTCTGAAAAAAAAGTTATATTTTGAAATAGGGAAGCATATTGTAAGGAATTTTGAAAAAGATTTGGCTGAGCCCAACGAAGGCAAGAGTACTTTAGAGGGACAACTTCGAGATTACTTCCTCATTATGGGGAGGAAGCATTAGGGTTCCGCTAGCCAGTAAAAGGTTAGCAAACCTAATATCCGACAGGCTCTTCTATATGACAACTTCACGTGCAGGCGGGCTTGGAAAGTCTAACCAACTTCATAGATTTCGGTTCTCAGTAGTAGTTGAGAATCTTCACAAAGAATTGAGGCGCCAGGATTTATATTCAACTATATAAAAAAATTTCAAAAATGTTAGGACGGTAAAGTAGAAAAAATACAATTAATAAATTTATACATATGAGAATTTTTAAAATACTGAGGGGCAGCCCCCCTGAACCGTCCATGATTTAAGTAGAAATTACTAATTAAATGTAACATCATTCACTTATCGAATTACATATATTTAGTTATGAAGTAATATAAAAAGAGATATAAAATTTATTTAATAATATAAATAATTAAAAATAAGATTTAGTAGTTTGACAATAATAGAGTTTTTAAAATAATATTTAGAATTAATTTTCATTAATAGCACATGGCTTCCCATAAAATCTAAGAGGTTTACGATGCCGTAAGATATAAAACTTCCGAAATGACGTTACGGATTCCTGTATCTCCAACCATCTAAAATGGTGAAGTGTCATTCTTCCTACGCCCATTCAATTGTTGGAGTATCATTATTTGATATTGGAATAAAGTTACCACGCTCCATCCTTCCTTATACTAGTAGCCGTAGCAATAAGTGCTCCATTCAATTTAAAATATAAGTCTTTTTTAATTTATATATAAGAATTAATACTTTTAAAAATTGAATAAATTTTTTAGATAAAGATCTTTTATACTTCTAATAAATGAGGGCAGAGAAAGAGAGAATAATAAATAACATAAACATATTAATAAAATTAAAAAAATCTAATAAATACCTTTTTAAATAAATAAAATAACTTATTTTTTGAAAACATATTTTTCTGATCGCACATTTCCTCCCTAAAAGGACTTACATTTAAAATTGGAGGGAGTATTTGCTTTGTTGATTTGCATATCGGGATTAACAGGAAACCGAGACAGCATCCGGGATAAACACAAGTATGAAATTGATATGCCATTGCTCTTTTGGCGAGAAGACTACAAGTAAAATCTCAATTGTATTGGGACGACCAAAGCTAAAGAAGCAATGGCACGGCTTGATTATTCTATACTCTTGCCATCAAAAGGTGAGTTTCTATCTGAAAAAAGAAAAGAAAAAAGAATACTATCAATGCAAACAAAAGAGCCCTACATCTTGAAAATATATCTTCGATAAAGGTCCTCCTCAAAACCCTAACCAAAAAAACAAAAAAGAAAAAAGACAAAAAAAAAGTGTAAAAATGAAATGAAAATCGATTACTTACGACTTTGACTCTCACTGTGAACATTCCGGTAGGAGATTTCTCTCTTCGTCCTTCCTATCAGACCCTCTCTTCTCTCATCTCTCCCTCTCATTTGTCTTTGTACGCTGTTATACCGTATACGGCAGGAATTAGCTGAAACCCAAAAGAAAGCAAAAAAAGCAGTTGTTAAAACACGAGAAGTTCATAATATGCTAACGATGCTTCAGTTCTAGGAATTTGTGAGTGGAATAAGCAGATGGATCATTTCATGATATCCTTTCTTCAACAGAAGACAAGAGCATGCCCGAGACGAAGTTCCAATTAGAAGTTTCCTCAAAGTTTCAGTTAATATGCTACAATAATAATACTGGTACTAATACTGAGATTGGACAACCTAAAAAAATTGTTATCACAATTACATGCAAGCGGTCTTATTGGAAGATCCAAGCCGTCTCATTGGAAGATCGGGAACTGGCATCAGGCCATCTGAGCCTTAGACTACCTTTTGTCCATCTCATTATTAATTCCGAAAGCTCTCAGGAGTCAATACCAGCTACCTAGGCCTTTGATGAACAGACACTCACAAGAGTCAAGATGTACAGTACTAGTAGCAATGCTGGTTGGTTCATAGTACTATTTTACAGCAACCCAGGTTACTCATTGCATTAATAGTTCTAATTTTCTAACATTATCCTCTTCCAGAAAAGCTTTGGAAACATAAATACAACTATTAAAGCAAAAAAGTCCAACACACCGTTATTACCATAAACAGTTCCTTCAGATTTTCCTTTTTTTTTTGGGTGAGGAAAACCGTATTAAAAAGTCAAAATTAGATATTGCCAAATCTGAACTACTTCGAAGAAGTTTATTCAATGTTTGAAAGTTAAAAGCAGTTTTCTTTTCAAGTCCAACGTTCAATTATTCTCAAATAACTCAAATCTTATTAGCACCCACAAATACTTCATTAAAACCCCGAATTTCTTCTTCTTTTTTAATTTTAAATGAATAATTACATAGCCATCTCGATTCACACAGTCATTATTAAATTAAAAAAGATTAAAAAAAGGGAACTACGACTTCTGGCCTACAAATACAGTAATTGAGTAATGGACGCCACATATATGTGCTTGCAACCTGAAGTGCCATTCATCAGTCAACCAGATCGGGAGTTCAAGAAGCCAAGGTTTGCCCAAGAAAACAAAAAGGAGAAAGATGAACGACATGAAAAGAAGGTGGGATGAATGGGAAGGGGTATGGTTACTGAATATGACGTATAGAGGCAGCGAAAAGACAATAATTATCTTAACCATCCCTGCTGCCCTATGAATCTGCAAGTAATTTTTGCTTTTCACTGCCCTCAAGGAGAATACTATCCTTTTCATGCAAAACAAATAGGCAAGATCCCCAGATATAAATGCCAGCAACCATTAACAGAGAATGAAAGAAACAAACAGGCCCTATGAATTCCGGACCCACAAAGAAGAGAATGAAAGAGATGGAAAGATGGAGAGAGGCAAAGAGTTACCTAGCTGGAATTTGTCGAAAGAATAAAAGATCAGAGGGCATGTGAGCCTCTGATAACAGAGGTACTAACATGAAGGACCAAGGCTCCTGCCCTCCTCACTTTTGGCTCTCTGCGGCTGGTGTGGCGTAGTCTGCAGTTGTTGTGGCTGTACCGGCTGATGATTCTGCTGCTGTTGCTGCTGAAGCATTATCTGTGATTGGAACTGAAGTTGATGGGGTTGAGGATGAGAATGGGAATGCTCAGAAGGTTGTTGCTGCATTTGATGATAAGCAACATTTTCGTAGGAACCTAAAGCCAAGGAGGGAGACATCCCAGCAGCAGGAGGCATTTGATTAAAAGCGGAAGCAGTTGCTGCACCGGATGTGTCAAATCCACTGTTAAACCTCAGAAGCTCTGGCTGTGGTGGTGGTTGCTGCTGCTGCTGCTGCTGCTCATAACTTCTAAGCATCTCTTGTTGCTCTCTAGCAGCTGCTGCCGCTGCTGCAGCCATTTGCTGAGCCTCAAGTATTTGCTGGTGCTGGTGCTGGTGCTGCTGAGGGTCACGGATAATCAATTGAGCACCGTGGGCACCGGCCAGCCCCGTCGGAAGGCCCATTGCTGGCTGCATATTGTACGGCAACAACGCTGATGATGAAGGATTATTCGGATGTTGTTGCATGAAACTTGGCTGAAGGATGGGCAACATTGCAGAGGGGCCAATGTAGGTAGCCAACTCCTTCTTAGCATTATACAAATCATGCTGGACTTGTTTAAGCTTGTGTTGGAGAATGGAGATTAGGCCTACACAGCCATAAACGGGGTCACGTAAACGGTATTCAGCTTCATAGGCAAGGGAATTCACTGCATCTTCACGTTGAGAGGCATTGAGATCGTTGAGCAGCTTGGCAACATTACTAGCACCAAATACCTTATGGACATTGATAAATTTTTGTGGCTGGTCCGGCGGAAAATAAGGAGCAAACACACACTCTTGCGTGCATTTTCGCCTGAGGCACTTGCAAGCAGCGCACGGAGAGTTGGACGATGACATGCTTTTCCTTTTCTTGCTCAACACCACCGTACTATTACTATCGAACATCAATTCCACTAACATCAATGAACATCCCTTGCCATGGCATATATGCTATTACAAAGTTCTTCAATTAAGTTAGGGAATTAGAAAGGAAGAAAAGAATAAGAAAATAAACTTGCTTCAGAGTATTTTTAGAATTAATTTTAACACACACAAACACAAGCACATGCAATTAATTCAGTATGACGCAGATGTCTTCCACAGTTCAACAAAAGCGTAGGAAATCGAATCGTAAGGTCATACTAATAAGACGTTCAAAAACAGGAAAAAATGATTAGATACAACTATTCCAGTTCATAAAAATAGAAAATAAAGTCGAAAACAAATCTTTTGATTTGAAAACTCTACTTAAAGAAGTCTTCATTGAATTTGTTTCTGTAGGCAAATCTTCCCCTATCAACCTGGAAGGCAAGAAACTCAATGGTCACTGATCATTCTAGATCCATGTGTCATATTCCACAAAACTGAGAATCAATCTCAAAACTTTCCTTAGCAAAGAATCCAAACGTCCAGATCTTTCCTTATCAAACCAAACCTCCTCTCCCATTCATCGCAAGACAATTCAAAGAAACCAAAAGAAAAGAAACAAAAATCAATCACGGCAAAAAAATTTCGAACAAACGCACTAAAAGTTCACCTCTAATATTATCTGTAAACTTCCTCCAAATCACGCGTTCAACCTTTCTCTCTCTCCCTACAACTCATATCATCTGCGGGAAACAGTAAAGCAACCAAAAAAGATCAAAAAAACGAAAGAAATGAAAAACGAAAACAAAGAGAGACAAAGTTAAAAGCAAAGTGAACGACGCTTTCCAGAGTTGAGAAACGAAAATGGAGAACTGAACCTGCGTTCATCGGAGAGAGTGGAGGTCTTAGGGTTCGAGAGCAAAAGCGCTCGATCCGATCTTCAACTTCCACGATCCCAATACGAACACGAAAAGAAGGTAAATGGATGTCAAATAAAATAAGTAGTATTTTTTCTTTTTTCTGTTTATCGTATATTCTTTAGAATTTTCCAAGCAAAGAAGAGACAGAAAGGCTTCGAAATCTGCAATGAAGACAAAACGAATATAGGAAAAAAGATTACTAATGGAAAGGGAAGAGATCATTACCCTGGATTCAACGTCTTATTTATATATGTGGGGTGTAGTGAATATGCCAAAAGAGAGCGTGCGCTGTGATCTGTGCCGTTGGTATGATTTGACGGTTAGATTTTATTGATTTGGGGGTTGGGAAATGGTAAGCATAGGGTAGAAGTTGTTATAACGAGTTGGAGAGAGAGAGAGAGAGAGAGAAAGAGAGAGGGGTAGAGTGGGAGGTTATACATTCTGACTTGTTGGATTAAATGCGTCTCTGAGTTACCTATTTGTCCCTGTACTGCTCCTTTAAAACATTACCCTTCTCTGTCACACCGCCTTTATTATTCAAGGGAAGGTTATCCACAAAAACGGTATCGTTAAGCAATTATATTTGCAAGTAATCTCTTTTATGTTCATAGTCTCATATTATTTATAAAATTTAGGATAGAATTGAATAAAGTTTGCGATTGAAATTTTTTGTTCTTAAGTCTTATACAAGTGAATTGTTCATGAGAGAATAAATGAGATTCAATTTCTAGTAACAAAAATTAAATCTCGTGACAAAACTCAGTCCTAATACACTAATTCTTTTTCTAGTATTTATTAATGAGAAAAAAATATTTTGAGAAAGTGTAAAACAATTTGTTTCCAAGTTAATCTCAACTACTATTTCCTTTTTTTAAAAGAAAATCCTATACTATTTATTGTAAAGGTGTATAAAAAGGGAAATAAATCAATATTCACTTAATAAATATGGAACCCAGAATCTTTTGATCTAGAAAGAAATGTTGCCTTGACTACAGATAAACTAATCTCAATCACTATTTCAAACTTAAATTTTTGTTCTTAAGGGATAAAAATATATACAAGTATATGGGATAAAATAGAATGACAAAAAGAACGATTAAATCACAGTTGATTAATTTCCCTCACAACACAAGCTGTTAGCCAGAAGCAGTAAAAAATTAAAAATTACTGTAGTAACACAGAGAAGTGAATGCGATGTGGAACAATTTGTCATCAGATGTGTTGAAAAGATAGCACCATTTCCACTAAGAAATTCATTTGAAAGTCAAATTCATGAAAATCCAAAATAAAAAAAAAAATGGACAAAGTGCAAATCCGAATTCATAGCGTGATATCATATACTTTGACGTGCAAAATGTTGCTCTCCAATGATTGCTCACATGGTGATAAACTTCAACTTCAATGGAGATTCCACCCAAGAAAAAAGAGAAAAATTCAATGGACACAACAAAATTATAAATAAAAAAAATTGGCTCGATTTTCTTTCTTTCTGTTTGTCTCACTATGGCTGACAACATATCTTTTGGATACCAATTTTGATGATCACAACCACAGAGAGATTACAGGATTAAGAAAATGAAAAATTCTTCCCTTTTGTCTTTTATTGAAGACCAATCTATATCAGGTTCTTTTCCGCTGAAGTCTCTAGTTCTACAAAAGGGGCATTGAACCTTTCTCTTTTTCCTTTGGCTAAATAAGGGATTAACCGTCACGTTCCAAAAGGGACGTTGAACCTACTCCATGAATTTGGTGGAGTTCATGACCGATTACTGTAAGTTAAAAATCTAAATTTTAAACTCATCAACTATTTGAAATAGTTAGTCTAAATAGTTAGTACACGTACTGTTAATATTAATATAAAATTTTGAGTTTAATTTTTTTGAATAAGATTTAGACTCTACGAGCACAATTTAGATTGAATTCGAATTAATTTTAATAAGAATATCAAATATTTTTAAAAAATAATTTAAAATTTAGAGTTAATTTTTATAAAATAATACTTATATTTTTTTCTTTAAAAGAAACAAATCATTATGCCCTTAAATTGCCACTTGGTGTTATTTTGTTATTATTGATATTGTGGTGACGGGGAAAGGAGTTTAGAAGTCTGCAATTTCTCATAGGTTTCAGTGATTTATGATGGTAGGGAACTTTGTTCTTTTAAAGGATAGTAATTGAAGTGGGAGTAGTAGTAAATGTCTACTTAATCAAGTGCACATGGCCACCAAAGCCATTGGTAAAATCTATGAACCTGACTACCATTGTAAGCTTCGTCAAATTTCCACGATGTTTTTCTGGTTTAGAAAAAGGGGAAAATGAATGATTCTCAGGAGATTCGAGGAAGTCATAGTCAACTTACAGAAATTTATGAATGACACTATCAGGGTGCAGGGGTGCTGGATTTGGTAGAATATTAGAACTAATATTTTGATTGGTTGACAAAAAAATTAGAAATTTGAATAAGACGCCTACATATGTTACGAACCATAATAACATTATCAGACAAATGATATATTTATGTTATTTACGTTTCCGGTATTTTATTTTGATTAGTTGAGATTAGATTTTTTAAATTTTATAGAAATAAATTATTTATAAAAAATATTATAACGTAAAGCAAAATTTTAAAATTGTTATGAAATTAATATTGTAGATGCTTATTATCTGATATCAAAGAGGTGATTCAATATCAGAGTTATAGAGATACTTCAACTATCCAGAAGATAGATGGTATAGTTCTATCACATCTTTAATTAGTGATAGGATTTGTCTTTTATTTATTCTCTACCTCTTCTTATTGATATGTATCCTTGAACCTTATAAATAGGGTTTAAACTTTAGACTGATGTATTGAATACACTCATTCATTGATTGATTTACTGTCAAATAATCAATGAAGCTCTTATGTTCTTTCTCTCTATAATTTTTTATTCTCTATATTATAGTTTTTTCATTAAGTTCTCTATACGATTTTGTTGTGCCGACAGTTACTATACGTCAACAAATTCATAACAAAAATTATTTTTAAAAATAAAATCCAGACCATACTTTCATATGATTATAGTTGCATGTTAGAAATTTCCCATGCTTAGGTGGGAGAACTCCATTACTTATAAAAAAAAAAGAAAAAGAAAGAAAAGGGTGGGAGAACTCCATTTAGATTGGTTTGAAGCGTGCCAAAGTAGAAGCCGAGAATAATGCAGTAGAAAACTAGATGAGGAAGGAAAGGTTAATTAAACGTTTGACTTTTGTGTGTGAACACGGAAGATGACTTCCTCTGTGTCTGTGGGCATGCTCTTGTGCAGAAGAAACTAGCTGGAAAAAGGGGAAGGATGTCTCGAAATGGTTACTTGTGGACTGAGCCATTGGGATTTGCTTCTTCAAGATAACCCCCTAAAGTCGTCACTTCATCCCTATTGTAATTCATCTCTTACTGCCACTCTCATCCATTCTCATCACTAAATACAAAAGCATAAGCGCTACTCATTTAATTCCCCGTGAAAATTTGCTGAATCTAATTATTTCTCATTTAAATATAAAATCCTTCACTCTCCAAAATGAAACGGTCATTCTTTTTCTGAAAAATTCGAAGTCTGAATTAGTGAATGTGACCCATCATCAAGGCTGGGAGATGACAATAATACTCTTCCAAACTCTTCTACTGCACCATCAAACAACAGCAGACAAACTTCTTTTTGACAATATCTTTTGGAGCAGACAAGTCAAATCCCCGGAAATAAATGCAAATTTGACCATTCCTCAGAATTCAGAGGGAGATTAGGAATACTCAGAAAAGAAGAAGAAATCGGGACATGTGACTGTGAATGTCACATCTGACTACTTGACAAGACATATTCTAGCTAACGTGGAAGGACCAGTGCACAAACCTGCCCCCTCACTTTTTGCACTCTGTGCCTATGGTTTCTGGATTGTTAGCTCCATACCTGATATGAAGGAGAAATAGGGCTCATGCGGCTCCTGTTCTGGTATTTGGTACACATCAAAGGCTGAAATCTGCTGCCTGTATCAGTAGATAGGGATCATTGATTGAGTTCAGTTTCGTATCTGCTAGTAAGGAGAACCAATGAAGTCGGTGAAACAAGGGGCATGGAGATGGTATATGCAGTTTTACCCTGCCCTGATCTGGTTGCGGGGCTAGAGATGGTATATGCAGTTTTCACTGAGAAGAAGCAATAAGGTGCTCTGGCTGTTGATGGATTTCGGAGGCAAATGTGGTGGGGTGACCCATATGTATATGGGACGAATATGCAATTTTAGGTCCATTTTCTCCTTGCCCAAATGCTAATCGACTGACTTAGTACAATGTGTTTGAAGATGACATTTCTCTTCTTTCCTTCACCCCACTTGATTAATTTGCTTAAACATCTACCCAAATGTTAAATCCCACTCAGTACAATGTGAGCAAAGCAGTAAAGGGGTACAATTGTAATATTCAAGATTAAAAGGTGAATATGGGTATCCCATAATATTCTTAAAATTAATTCATTTTTGCTGGATTGGGTTATTTTAGCCGGGGGTTACGTTGCCAATTCTAGAGGGCCGATTGGAGAAAATCACGTGCATGGATTTGGCATCGTAATGCCAAGACAATATGCCATTGGAAGACGAGGTTGACAGCAGGAATGAATATTCTAGTACCATCATTTATTTCGACCCGTCACTTGCAATTGATGACCCACTCATTTCTCTTCTTTTTGCCTCTTTTGTCCACTCCAATGGATTAATAGCTGTATTAGCATTGCGACCTGAATTACAATTTAATTTTTTAAAATTTTTTTAATGGTATACTGTATAATTTACTTTTGTAATTTGTTCGATCATAAGGACCGCATGGAATGCCCTAATAAAAATAAAATGCATGTGTTTAAAATTATTGATAATATTTGTCAAAATGCCCTTTTATTTTTCTTCTTTCTCTATTCTCTCTTGTGTTTAATGTTTTGCTTCTAATGTGATATTGCAAGGAAATTTTATTACATAGGAGTGTAATGTAAAGACAGATGTAAGTACGATAATATAAAATTGCACTAAATGAGTATTCAAACACTCTTCATATAAACTATGTTATAATTCCAAAAAATAACCCATTCGCATAAAATCTAAAGCACAAAATTCAATCGAACACTAATATATTTTGAATAAGATGTTTGAGGAAAAACCACTTACATCCAATACCAAGGACGGAATTAGGGGATGGTCACTGCCCCCTGATATTTCTTACAACCCTCTTGTTAGTACTAGTGTTTTCCGACTTTTAAGCATAATTTTATTAAAATTCGTCCCCAACATTTGTGAAAAATTCTTTTATGGTATAGTACAAATTTTCTTCCCCTAAAGTTAAGGTTGTGATTCCGTCTATGTTTAGTACAATACAAGTAAACAATTCAGCTCATAATGTTCATTGGAATTTATCAATTGTATAATATCCATGAATAATGTTTCTTCTCTTGTAATTTTTTCATCATATGAAGAACGGAGAAGAAAAGAAAAAGGAGCAAAAAAAAAAAAGTTCCATTCGAGCATCGAGGCAAGGCATATACTCTTGTTTGAAAAGCGGGCTTCTTAATTGTCCAACAGCTTTAAAAGGCCTTAAATATTTTATGTTGGACCTTGCCTATTGAATACACTTTAGCCGGAAAGAAACATTCAAAGCCCAAAATCACTGTTTGTTGCAGCCGAACTGCTCTTGTTGTCTCTTGCGTTTTTTTTTTTGGGGGCAGCTCAAACCCTCAAAATTCAAATTTACTAAACCCTACACTTTGCCGACCCAAATTTGTCCAATCCTGCAACCACAAAGCGATGTCGAAGTGGTGGCGCGCGGCCGCCGGAAGCCTCAAACTTGTTACGGAGAGACCCAAAACGAGGTCATACCATACGATCCAAGCAATCCCTAGAGAAGTTAGCGGGAACCGAATCTCATCCAGAGACAGAGCACAGGGCCGCATTCCGGCGGTGATCTTCTCTCAGAGCTATGTTCAAACAAAGCCCGATGATTCCACTTCCATAGCTGCCGTCTCCGCCGTATCGAGGAAACGCCTCGTCACTACCGAAAGGAAGCAGATTAAAGCTATCTTCAAGTCTGTGCAGCTCCCATTCTTTTGTTCAACCACTTTCCCTCTTCAAATTCGTGCTGGCTCCGGTTCGTCCACTTTGCTCGAGTCTGGCAGAGTCCTTCCCCTCAAGGCAAGTGCTCGCTCATGCGCGCATTCATCTCTTTGTTCTTTTGTGTTCTTTTATTCCATATGCACCCAGTCCACAGATGATATATTGCCGTTCCATGAAACTTTATAGGTTGATTTCAGCTATACTATTCTAATTTTTTTTATTATAGATCCATAGGAATGAAGAGACAGGAGAAATATTGAATTTGGTGTTTGCGTGGGCAGAGGACGGGAAGGAATTAAAGGTGGATGTGCCCCTCGTTTTTAAAGGAGAAGATGCTTGCCCTGGTATTCAGAAAGGTTTGACTTTGAGCCTGGTTTATTGTTTCATTATTGGTGATTCCTATTTGCTGCTTATGAAGTGGACAAAGATGATCTTTGGTGATGATTTCTTTGCACATAATTGTAAATAGATAATCTTAAGACGGGTAACTTCACTGTTGATTTTTCAGGACTGCTACATTCTTAAACTCAATGGCAAAACCAAAGGGTAGTATAGTTTTGTTCATTAGGAAAAAACGTAATTATTTCATATGTTTCTCTTTCTCCTTGGCTCCATCAATAGGGAGTGAAGGATATTATATTCTCTACTTCTCTTTTTGCTCTTTTGTTCTCCAAACTCTGTCACTTCTTTATGGATTTCCCTGTTAATTAAATGCTCCAAAATGAAATTTTAGATGATCTCACGGATTAGGATGCTTTTCTTTGTCTCTGGTGGATTGGAAACTTGAGGAGAGTTAAAGAAAATGGTGCTGGAAATGGCAAATGAATTGGAAGTGCACATACTGTCAGACTAATGGAGTTTTTACCTCTACATGTTTGCCGTTGTTCTGGTGCAAATGTGCAATTACTTGGTAGCATTGGAAAAAGGGTCTTGTGAATCTTTCTGAATAATGCGCTCTTGCTTGTTTCTTTTTAATTAATTAATTGAACTTGTAGAACTTTTGCAATGACAGTTGCTCATTGCATCTGTATTCAGATGGTTGGTCATACTTTATTGTGGGAATTTACAAACTTACTTCTGGAGATTCTGAGTTAAAGCCTACCTAGTTCTCCAGCATTTTAGAGAATTGGCTCCAATAAAGAAAAAGTTTAGAAATGCTTTAGGCCGAACCAATCTGTGGGGAATTGCAATATGGTGAGAAGCATTGAACCTGAATCCTTTTTGCGCTAGTTTTTGCTATTTTTACATTTTCTATTGTACTAGCAATTTGCTTAGTTCCTAACCTCTTTCTTGAGATGCATGTGTGCAACACTTGGAATGACAGACTCCAATTCCTTTTCAATTTTTTAAAAGGACAAGATGCGTATTGCGGTATTTCCTTTCTACTTTGTGAAACTATTTGTTTGATGTACTACCAAGTTCTTGAAAAAAAATACATTTAGTACCTTCAACACCACGTGTTCTTCTACTTTTAATTTGTGATGCATGCAAGTTAGTACTAGGAAATAAGATTTTTTATGATACATTGTTAACTGTTCATCAGTTGAAAGTGTATTTATGTACTTCAATTAATTTAATTGCTCTCTCTCTCTCTCTCTCTCTCTCTCTCACACACACACACACACACTCACTCAAAATAGGAGGCTTTCTGCACGTGATAAGGAAGAGTCTAAGGTATCTGTGCCCTGCCGAGCACATTCCTCCAAAGATTGAGGTCGATATAAGTAATCTAGATGTTGGAGATAAATTGTCAATTAAGGATATCGAAGCTCATCCAGCGATGAAGCTTCTTACTAAAAATGAGGCAATGCCTGTGTGTAAGATTATGGCGACAGACATTCAAGATTCTGAGAATGTGCACAAGGTAGGGAAGCGTGATTGTGAATCCAAATTGCAGGAGTAAAATTCGACAAATGTCCGTGATGATATCTCGTGCCTTTTGTATTCACTGTTACTACCATTGCTCCGAATAGAAAAGTAATCTGCAGTCATTGTTCAGACTGATGCTTGTATGGTTTCTGGTTGAGTTCATGGGTGTTTGCTGATGTAATAAAATGTATTTTTATCAATTGTATTTTCTCCATTTCAAAATATGTAATATGTGACTTAATTTTATTTTACAAAAAAATTAAAGTTTTGATAAATTTTATATAAAAAATTTAATAAATGTTTAAATTCCTTTATTAAAAGATTGTTGATAAGTGTTTTAAAATTAAATTTAACAATGGAGATTAATATTTTGAATGGTTGATTAATGAAATTAATAATTTTAGAAAAAATAAAAGTATTTAAATGATTTATTGGAGAGTGATAAATTAAAAAAAATATCATTATATATATATATATATATATATATTTGAAATATGATCAAAATAAAAATTAAGACATATTTTCAAAATGAGTGAGTGTTTGGATTATTATTGAATTATCAAAACGGGGATTGCTGGGGGGGCGGCTAAGATAGTAGTAGTCTTTATTTTATTCTTTTCCTTTTTTGGTAAAGGGGATAAAGTAGTAGTCAAAAGACAGGAAGCATTAAAGCAACAATAGAAATTTGTGGCTATAATAAAGCCGTGTTGGATTGACAATTCATTTCCAGCCTAAGGTTGTACTGCTCTTATCTGACAGGGCTTTTATCTGTCGTTCGAAATCTGGAATTTCTTAAGTTGACCTAATTCTCCTGTCAAAATGAAAGGAAACGGGTCCTATATGTGTAAGCCTTCATGACGGGCTATTCCCTGTGGTCCTGATCTACAGCTGGAAGTAGGGAGTAGAATTGGTCAAAGCTATGCCAACTAGTCCGGTCCTCCTGATTTTGTCTCAAACAATTTTCATAATATCAGAACTTTTAACAACCTTAGCAACATCGTAATCTTGAAAATTTTTCCTATAAAATATAAAACTTGCATTCGAATCAAATTTTTCTATATAAAGAAACTCAAGTAAAATCATAAATGATTTTCAAGAACTTTTAATTAAAGGTGTATTTAGATTAGTTTTTATTAAAAAGTTTTACTTTAAATTCTATTTTTTTAAAATAATTTATTTTTATGATTTTTAATATAAATTAATTAAAAAATTAATCTAAATATATCCGAAAGTCTAAATGACTAACCATATGGAGTATTTATTATTTATTAAAAGAAAATGAGAATCTAAACTTAGTTTTATGATTCACGTCCATAAAAAATTTATACCCTTTGAAGGCATAAGATAGAAATTTCCTTTTTCGAGCAGCAGCAGCCACTGCGTTTTTTTATTGTCCCGGGATGTAAGTGGACTCGGTCACTAAGATCCGGTCAACAGCGAATCACTAAGTTCGGCTTACGTGAATAATGTTTTGCCCGTGATCATATCTAATAAAAGTAAAAATTTAAAATATAAAATTTTTTAATTATTTTTTAAAAAAAATTAATTTTTTATAAATTTTAAAAATTATTTTTTAAAAAAATACAATATTCATAAATATAATTTTTTTATTTTTTATAAAATTAGTTAATAATATAATAAAAAATATAATTTATTTTTTCTTTCTTAATTTTGTATAAAAAAGTTAAAAGATCTCATATTTTTTTTAAAAAGAAGTATTACATTTTCATTAATGTTAATAGATTCATAATTTTTGTGCTCTTACCTAAATTGACAATTGTTAGAAACGAAGAGAGTATGAGTTTAAGGGTATATTTGGATTGGGTTTATAATGAAAATTTCTCACCTTAAATTTTACTTTTTCTCTCACGAAAAATTCTCTCTCTTTAAATTTAACAAAAAAATCTCAAATAAAACACTGGTAAATCTCATCCTAAACCCTTCGTTTGACTTGGAGAAACCATGCGTGGAATTTGTTTTCTTCTGCGTTGGGCATAGGGGCAGGATCTTCTATAATATTGGCAGTGCAAACGTACGTACAGTACTGTGATGGCTGAATTTAAGAAGTGGAATTGGTCGTAAATTGACATGTACAGACTATCATCTTCTTAAACATAAATGGTCAACAGGAATGCTTCAAATGCAAAAAAGAAATGACAACGGAAAAGATAATTTTACCAATTTATTCTTTTATTGCATGCTTTGTTTCATGTATTTTTGGTAGACAACAAATCAATTTTATCAATAATTTTGTATGTATTTTATTATCTAAATACATCTTTATCAAAAAATTATCCTAAAAAATTTATAATGAAAATTTATAAATCCCGATAGATAAATACTTGTATACTATAGATATAGGAGGGTAAAAAATAAAAGAAGATATTTTTCTCTTCAACAAGAAAAAAGGAAAAAAAAAAAAGGCCGGGAAAAGAGAGAGTGAGAGCGAGAGAGAGCGAGAGAGCGAGAGAGCGAGAGAGAGAGAGAGAGAGAGAGAGAGAGAGCGAGAACTTTATTAGGACATAGATGTGGAAAGGCCATTTTGACCCCAGGATGGAGACAGTCTCCATGTCTCCCCTCTTCCTCTTTACCATTTCGGGTGGAGCTACGTTCTTGTCGTAACCGCGTTTCAGAAATTCTGCAAATTTCCCATTGCGCATTTCTGATTATTCTTTTCAGCTCCGTCTCCCTCACCTTTCTCGTCTCTCTTAAAACGACGGCTACCGGAGGAGCCTTCCCTAGTTCCCTCAAACCCGTCACCAAACGGATAAAAGTAATTTATCCCTGGATGCAAATGCAATGCAACCGAAAATTTCCTTTCAATGATTACCTCCACCGCCCTGGAGCCGCCCTACCATGCTCGCCGATCGCATTTCTCTTTTGACCCACAATGAAAAAGCAGACCATGCATTGGTTGCAGAACGCCTTCTCCTTCTCCTCATCTTCCTCTAGCAGATCGCATTCCGATGATACCCTTATTGGCGGTAGGTATCCTTTGAAATCTGCTTTGTTCCCGAGCAGCCGAAGAGCGTCTAGCCGCAGCAGCCGCCAGCTCACTCGATCCAAGAAGCTCCGCCATTTGGCCGATAACGACGTTGAATTTTGGCGCTCCACGACTTCTTACGAGATCTCAACCGCTAGTTCTTCTTCTGCTTCTGTCGGCGCCTCGGCTCCACCGTCCCCTCTGCCTCTGCCCGTGCCAGAACTGCAGGTGTTGCTCCGCCATGATGACAGATTGGCTTCCCAGAAATCGAATCCGAACAATGTCCCCCTGCCGTCGCCGACGGAGGTGCATCATATTCGTAGGCCCAGCATTGTAGAAGATAAAGAAAAGGAAAAAGGCGAGGCTTTGAATCCTGACGCCATTTGTGACGGAGCCACGTCAACCAATGTACTTGGCGGGTAAACCTTATTCCAATACTCCTGCGTCTTTTTCTTTTTCTTTTTTGCGCATTTAATATTAATAGTTCAACGTAAAATTTCCTATGTAGGTGTTGCAGAATAATGTTTAGAATTGTTGAACAAGATTTATACTTCCTTTTTATCCCCACGAGAATTCGTTTTGTGTCTACGTCTCAGTCATTTGTTACAAGGGATATGAATAGAGGAATGATTGGAGTTGGTGAAACTTCTTCCGCTCCTTTTTTGTTTTTTTTTTCTTGGGGGATGGTGTTGGTGATTTAGCAAATACATCCAGTTGGTTGCAGTATCTGCTAATGAATGTGAATTTTTTATTTTTTCCTCTTATACCTTTTCCTTGCTTTATTCTGATAGAATTCTTGCTCTATTTGTTTCTGTTTGGAAGAAAGTGGGGGAACATGGGAAAGAGTGACTGGGAGAAACTTTTGTTTTCTGCATGATAAATTTGTTTCGGTGGGTTGCATTTATACATCCGGAATATTCTTATTTAATGCAGTACAGATTATATGGCCAATTGGTTTGAATATTTCCAAAGATATCTTTTAATCCCTAAACTCCCTGGATAAAAGGTAAAATCATGGTATACAGATTCTGGAATAAAATGCTTTCTGGTGCTTATTGCATAAGATAGCTTGCTGACCTTCTTTGCTCTGATTAATTTTGTCACATGCTGGGGTAATTGGTCTACGAAGACAAGGTCTCTCACCCTGGAATTTAGGAAGAAGTTGACCTTTTTCTGTGTCCATGTCTGTTATTGCTCCCGCAGGTTAAAAATTGAAGATACTAGAAAGACTACAGAGCACCCTGGTACTAGGACATCCAAGAAATCGCGTCAAATACTGAACGTGACAGAGAGAATCCCTGATAACTATGGAATTAATGTTTCTTCTAGTGCTTCCACCAGTACTTATTCAAGCCCTGCTCTTAGCCCACAGAGGAGTACTGGAGATGCTTTTACATCTCATTACACAACTCCACCTAGTGTTTTTCAAGCTTGGTCTGCACCAGAGATGTCTACTTCAGATTTCGCACCAAATCTTGGAATATCCTATCAGATCTCTTCTGAGATAACTGCATGTAGTGTTAATAATTCTCCCCTTCATAGTCCTAGATTAAAACCTCTCCAAAACTCTCGAATTTCTAACGGTCCTCCATCACCATGTAAACTGCAAGTGGAAACCCCAGTGGCACATCGTGATAGTAATGTTCAGGCCAATGTCCATCCTTTACCTCTTCCTCCAGGAGCGGCTATGCCTTCTCCTCATACTCCTATTCCCCAACCAAGTGTAAAAGCAGATTTAATGCCTATCAAAAGTCAGTGGCAGAAAGGAAAACTGATTGGCCGTGGGACTTTTGGAAGTGTGTATGTTGCCTCCAACAAGTAAGAAGATTCTAAACAGACATTTCTAATCTTCTCTTATCTTGCATGAACTTTTAAAAGTTTGTTCCTTTTGCAGAGAAACTGGAGCTTTATGTGCGATGAAAGAAGTTGAAATATTACCAGGTGACCCAAAATCTGCAGAGTGCATCAAACAATTAGAGCAGGTGGTTTTTCACCCTCTTCCCCCATCAACTACCCATTGCCTTGTGTTTCCTTGTTTAAAATGTTCAGTAATGATTCTTGATGCCTGTTTAAGATATACGAATGATAAATGGCCACAGTAATGTGAGGAAGCAAAGTCTCTCACTTACAAGAAAAGATCTTGAAATAAGATTGAAAAGCTCTAACAGTTCTTCACTCACTGTTAGAAGCTCTAACAGTTTCCACCCAAAGTTAAAAGCTATAGCAGATGAACCAAATCACATGCCTTTGGTACACTAGTACTCTGATGAAGTTTGCTGGTTCTTCAATCTTCATATGATTGTGCAAATTTCTCTCAACTGGCCTTAGAAATTTTCTTTTCTTTTCTTTTGTTATTAACACAGAAAATATTCTTATATTTAAGGAATCTAAAATAGACATGTTTAAGATATCAATGTAGATTAATACTTCAAAAAAACTTTAGATATACATTTCTTTTGTTTGGGTTCTGAAGGAAGACATTTGGCCAAGTCATGCATTTAATTTTGCAACCATTCTTGTCACTTTTATAGAATGAATTGTTTTTAACATCATACAAATGTTAGTGTCAAATGCACTTCTATTGCAGATAGTTATCTAATTTTGAAGCCTGAGGTTAGCTACTCTGCTGAAATTTTCTGTTATTTCAGGAAATTAAAGTTCTCAGCCATCTAAAGCATCCAAACATCGTACAGTATTATGGTAGTGAGATAGTGAGTAGCTTCCATACAATCTTTTCTATCCTTTTGCCCTTAGCTTTCCTGGCCACATCTTTTTATATTCTCCAATATGACTTCCTTGCTTTCTGCAGATTGGTGACCGATTTTACATATATTTAGAGTATGTTCATCCTGGTTCAATTAACAAATTCATTCGCGACCATTGTGGAGCAATAACGGAATCTATTGTGCGCAACTTCACTCGCCATATTCTCTGTGGATTAGCTTATTTGCATTGCCAAAAAACCATACACAGGTAAACATCATCTTTTCCTAGGCTCTGGTATCTTGGTAAAGTAGAAGCCAGCAATCGAGCTCTTCAGGATCTGTCATTTGTAACTGCAGATTCAGCTAAGAAAACCTTGCATGTTCTCCATGTTCAATATAGTGTAGTGAATTTCTGATTCTTGGGTAGTTTAAACAGGTTGGATCTTGTGTGAGGATAAGTTAATGATAACTAAATTTTTCAGGGATATCAAAGGCGCAAATCTTCTTGTGGATGCTTATGGGGTTGTAAAGCTTGCTGATTTTGGGATGGCCAAACATGTGAGTTATGATCTTCAGAACTTTCATTTTTCTGAAGAAGAACGGGATTACTGGAGAACAATAGTGAAATGACCATTCTACATGTTGCATGGATATGAGTTTTCATCAGTGTTTCTCACTCATCAACCTTTGCTTCTGATTTTTCTTGTTGTACAAGAGATTTCTCTTAGTAAAGGTTTCCTTGTTCAAATGACCTCAAATTTAGCACTGTGCCATGCCTATGATATACATGCACTCTGCTTTTCAAAATTGAATTCTGTTCTAGAAAATAGATTTCTTTCAACCAAGTTCAAGCCTCTTTTCATGTCATATCTCATATGGTTTTGGCTCTATGGATCATTTTCTTCATTAAACTACAGAGAATAAAAATATTTCCGTTAAATCAACAAGAAGATGAGTAATGAGTTCTTATATTACCTGTTGGAGGATAGTTTATCATCTTTCATTGTTATGTCGCTAGCACTTAGAAATATTGTTTCTATTATTGTGATTATCATCTGTGGCAAGTTATTTTTGTTCTTTGTCAGAGATACATATGAAGGTTTTTTTCTTGTTATATGGCTTACAGAAAAACTCCTTATTCTACAGCTTACAGGGCAAGTAGGCTGTCTTTCTTTGAAAGGAAGTCCATACTGGCTGGCCCCAGAGGTATATTTTCTTTCTGTAGCAATACATACTTAGAAGCACATTTTGTCGTGTTACCTTGACTTGTGCTTTGTTTCCTTCAGGTGTTCCAATCTGCTATGCAGATGGATGCTATTTCAGATCTTGCCTTGGCTGTTGATATATGGAGTTTGGGGTGTACTATAATTGAAATGATGAATGGGAAACCACCTTGGAGTGAGTATGAAGGGGTAAGCTCCAGTTCTACATGATGTTTATTTTCTTCATACCCTTTACTTGGTATTGCTGTGTAGTTTTGGCATGCTTCATGTTGGTAGGATATTTCAGGAAAGAAAGCTCAGCATGTTCTAGTATTGCTTCCAGCTTTATCATGGTGGATTATAGAATTCATATATGTTCTTGTGAAACTAGCATAGAATTCATGTAGGTTCTTGTGAAGCTAACCAGTGTTATCAAGTGAATGCTTTTATGAGGAATACTCTGTTTTCTTCTGTTGGAGAATCTAATTGTTGAACAGGGAATTCACTTTATGATATTGGAGTTTTCTTTCACAATTTTCAGGAAATATCACATGTTAAGAAACGTGTTCTGTTTATTTGTAATTTATGTCCTTTCATTGAACAGGATACAATATCAGAGGTGCCTGAATGTGACATCCTACTATGATATGCTTTTACTTGTCATAAATATTGGGTATGTGGGTGGGTGATAGAGCATGCTCTCTTTATATTTGTCAAGTTGGGTCCATTCATTTATTCCTTCTCTTCAATTTCAACATTACAGCCTGCAGCCATGTTTAAGGTTCTGAAGGAGTCCCCTCCAATACCTGAAAATCTTTCAGCTGAAGGGAAGGATTTTTTGCGTTGCTGCTTCCAGAGAAATCCAGCAGAGAGGCCCTCAGCCTCCACGTTGCTAGAACATCCTTTTGTTAAAAACCCTCATCCACCAGTTGTTTTAAGCCAAGCACTTGCGGAAATGAAATTGACGGTAAATTGCTTTAGAACTGTGCCGTCCCTGAATCTTCAAGTTTCTAGTCTATGGTGATTTATGATATTTTACCTGTAGCAGGAGAATGCCAATTTCCAACGAGAGCGCTTGAGTTACAAGCATGCCCAAGTGCCCATATCTTCAGATATACAGCCCACGATACCGAAAGTGGCTAACAAGTAAGAGATGTTTTTTGTATTTACGTTGCCTGTACAGCAGTCCATTCTGAAATATGCACTAATTTTGCATCTCTCTGTGCTGCAGCTCCATGTATGAGACTTTTACTCCGCTGAGATTGTTTGGCGATGTCAGCACTAAACTTTGAATGTAATGATCGGCCCTTCTTTTATTTCCCTCATTCAGCTCTGGGGAGGCCCTCCATATTTATCCTGAGGGCATGAGGATGGCTGCAAGGATTGTCCTGGCACTAGAAATATTGTGTGTTGTACTAGTAAACAAGGTGCTGATAGGAAGCGTAACTGGACTGAAAGGATCTACCGCTAGTTTTTGGGTGTGGTTTCCACCAAGAGCTCAACTTCAGGAAGCATTGGGATTCAAATTCAATGTGTTCTTCCAGCTCCAGGTAGCTTGCAGCCGTGTGGAGTTTCAGCGAATAGGGTTGCCTCTTTATACGTTGACCAGCAGCATATAGAGGCATATTGGTCCAGGAGAATTCCCTGGTCCTGAGGTTTTAGATGTAGATTTCGCATACCGTTGACAAATATAGGGTGTAAAAATACCGGAGGAGGAAAGTGTTGCAGCAAGGATAGATTTTAGGGATAAAATGAGTCGTCTTAGGTTGGGGCTTATATTTTCACAAGTTTGAGCTAGAATTTACCCGTCAATATAGTCTGTTTAAGTCTGAATCCCGAATTTGAGCTCTAGTCTAGCCTTTGTGTGGGAAGCAGCTCAAACTTGCCTTGGCTCAATTCTAAGTAAGAAACTTGAAATGAGCTCACATCTTGATTGTAAAAACTTCGAGCGGCGTTGTGGTAGAAAGAAAAAGGGAAAAAGAATGCAATCGATGTAAATATTTGTGCAATGGATCTATTTTTCATAAATAATAATGAAAACTGATAAAGGGTCTATGACAATCTTGCCCTTCAGGTGTTTTGATTTTTTCATGCTTAAACTCCTAAATTTTGCACTAATCCTAACCTGTTATCTAAATGTAACAATTTTTGCAATTATACTTTTTGAGGGGCAAAATTATCAATTTCACCCTTCCAAATGTTTACGAAGTCTCAATGTTATTCTTTTGCTTTTGCAATTGCAAGGGAAGGGTAAATATGTATCAAGACTTTTTGCATTTAAAGAGTAGCATTGAGACCATTTGATATTTGGGGTGGAAAATTGATAGTTCTCTAAAATAGAGGTGCAATTGCAAAAAAGGTAAAGAAAAAAATTGGGCAATAAAAGCGGATGATATTGATACCAGTAAGGTAATGATAGTCTAATAATAATTGAATATGAATTCTGGTTAACAATCATTTTTTATCAAATGATACGGTGGTATTTTAATAGGAATGATAAATTTCACATGTCTTCTAATTTATATTAAAAAATAATTTAAAATTATTAATTAACTCATATCAGTGAATTAAATTCAAAATCTGTTAAGGAGCGCAACTTGAGTAATAATTAAGCTATTGATCATCCATAGTTGGAAGATGATATCATAAATTGCAATCTAATTTTTACGTATAAATACTTTCTTCCTAGAAGAAAGTAAAATTGTTTTTTAAAAAATTAAAAATTAAAATCATATGTGGAGCGTTCACGGGGTCAAAGGAAAGTCCAAGCAGTCAAAAGCTATGAAAGCTAAAATTGAGGGGAGAATCCACAAGGAACAAATCAACAAGGACTGTAAGTTGGAAAGCTCTTGATCTACCCTCTGTTATCATCCTGACCGCTGCATTCACGTGAGTCCTCCCCCAATCCCATTGCGCCTCATTATCCTTCTCCAATCTCCCTTGATTCTTCTTGTCTACACAAGAAAGAAAGAGTGGAGAGCCTGAGATGGAACCACCGCAGGTCCAAGCCATAGAGGCCAAAAACCTCCCTCCACAAGAAGATGAACAGGATAAAGTTGTTGATGGATGGTAACACTTCTTTGCTACAGTTTCCTCCCTTTTATCTTCCCTTTTGGTGAATTGTCAATATAATTTGTATATCTGGGATTGGTTTGTTGCAGTTGTTCTTGCTTTTATGACTGCACGGATGGCTGTCTCCAGTACTTCTGCTGCTCCGACATCTTTTAGTTTTGTCTCTGCTTTTAGCTTCTTTCGTTACTTGAGATTCGACTGTGGCTGATGTAATTCTTCCTGGTATTCAATTGAGAAAAGGAGAGTCTAATGTACTTAACTTTTAATGTCTGTCTCGGTTAGGGTAATGAATGATGCCTTCGCATCTTTGGTGACTAGTCTAATCTTTTCTATTGTTCCTAGAGATCTGTTTGCTTCTTCTTGTATGATTCTGCTGTTTTTGCCTTATCTGCAATTGAGTTCTCCACCACTTTGATCCATGTGCTCCCGTTCGTCCTTGTATGTAAAACTTCCTATTCAATACGATTACCATTTTATAATCCATCATGAATTATTAGAACGTTTGCAGTTCTCAAAATACGCCAATTTCTCGCCTGATATGGTACCATCACAATGTTACACATTTTTATTAGTTTGCAACACTACGTCATTAGCAACTCTCTCTCTCTCTCTCTCTCTCTCTCTCTCTCTCTCCATTTTAAAAATCACTTCTACCAAGGATTTCATTTTGGACGGAGTAGTGATCAGTTATGCGCTTCATGTGTTTCTTTTCGGGAAGGTGTACTGCTCACTTTTTGGATAGGAAAGGTAATGTTCAAAGTTGGCTTTTTTCCAGAAGATTGAAAATTTTCTCTTCAGAAATCATCAAAATGCATCCCATTGGCATATATACTTCTATGCATAAACAGAAAAGCGACTCCAAAGTCCGCATGGGCAGTTCAGTTGGTTCTCATGTAGTAAATTGGGAATAAGACTCAGAATCCAATTGAGAGTTATGCTCAATTGGATAACTCTCAATTGGATAGGCTCTTTGTGGGCACACCAAGTACTGATCCTCACATCTTTGAAATTGTTAAGTTATCGTGACAAACTGTTGGATCAGAGTGTCAGGGGCGAGGGAATCACCTTTGGGAACAAAAAAAGCAACTTGAAAAATGAATCTAAAGTCATCCTTGAATTCATATTTGCCGAAGTACATGATGGTGCACACTAATTTTCATAGATCACACTACATTTAAAAAAAATACAAATCTCAATACATGTCAGACGAACTTGTAATACTTACTCAAACAATATCTACCATTGATCCTTCCTATCCTCTTAAATTTTCTGTTAATTTTGAAGATCGTCCCTCAAAACTCTACCTTAGAGTTGCTGCACTCATCTGATCAAATCCCAGCCAAGAATTGTAGGGTAGAAAGAATGGTGGTGGCGGGGTTTCTGAACGAGTAGCATTTGAGTGTCTGCCTCCATTAGGATAAGGATCATTCAATATTCTTTCGGTAGTGACCAAAATTGACTTAGTACAGTTCTGTGACTTCTGTCTGATTCGAAAAAAGTATAGCAACTTTCTCTTTGGCCATTACCCACCTTCCCACTGTGACATGTGATTATTGTTCTTCTTTCCACTGCTTGAAAACTTCACCAGATCGAACGTCCCTACATGGTGCGCCTGCAATTAGATTCAATTTCAATTTTCAACGACTGGGCTTACATAATTTTGCTTCCTTTTTGCTCTTTTTCCTCAATTTTCAGTTGCACTTGTGCATCTCACAAATCAATTCATAAATCGATTTTGAAGTCCTCTTAGTAGCTTTTAAGTCTAGTATTTTGATGTGGGTTGGACAGAGTGGATGCTACTCTGACCCTAATTGATTTATAAATGGCCCAAGTTGACACAAGCAGAACAAAGCATATTGCTAAGTCCCATTGATAGAGAACTACGAAGAGGCCTCTTAATAACGTCAATAATATGAGAATTACTCATGTAATTCTCGAAGCATTCTATGAAGAATTTCCTTATTCTTCTTGTCGACTTGTCTGTCTGATATTCTAATCTAGCCAAGCTACTAGAGAGCCTTTATGATAAAATTAACCCGACCATTCTAACAGCTCCTGCTCGCGCCACAACAAATTATTAGTCCCTTCCCCTTGCAACGTAACAATGTAGATATCCTGAAAAAAAAATCTGCACTAGAACTGTGCATGCTTTGAAATTGAATTGAGTTTTGGTTTCTGTTTGAGCAAAAAGAGGAGAAATATATATTTGGACCAAAAGTTGAACGACGGCATCTCACTGAACCTCACTTCGTCTTCCACTAAGACTGAAACTCAACACTTGCATCCCACTTGAGGTTTTTATAATCATGCAATCCATTATTGACTACCAATTATTCGCTCTGCTAATTTCTAAAGTCATGCACGTTCTACACTAATTCTTGTACTTTCCTAAGGTAGGAGATGGCTAATTTCTTTGCTCGTTGTGGCTTTCCGCCAAACTTGGTTGAAAGCGATATTTGCTTTGCTAGTGGCACTTTGCCACCACCTCTCGGAAGCATGCATGCATAATCTACTGCTGTATTCTCTTATAAATTTGCCATTTTTCCTATTCCTTGCAACAGCACTTCATAAAGTGTATTTGTCCCTCTTCTGTACGAGAAAACATGGATCGTAGTTCCTTTAAACTCTCTCCTTTTTCTTGGTTTTGCACCTTGTTTCTTTGTTCTTCTGTTTGTTGCCAACTCGATTACAGATTCTATGACTACACTTGTCCCGACCTAACAAAGATTGTCCGGTATGGAGTCTGGACTGCTATTGCAAATGATACTAGGATAGCTGCCTCTCTTCTGCGCCTACACTTCCATGATTGTTTCGTAAATGTAATCACACACTCCCTCATATATATTCAGATTCATTTTATATAAAGATAGGGAATCCAAGTAAAATATCGTACTCTTTAAATTTAATAGTGTAAGGTTCTAATACAATGATCTACGACTGTTAATGATTCTAAGGCCTTCATGCAACTGCCATTAAATTTCACTGTTAATGATTCATAAAGGCCAGTTAAATTAGTTCCTCTAAAAGATAATAGTGATTTTGGGTAGTTGATGTTAGGATTGTCATATCTTTTCTGCCGACAAAACTTGAATGCTTAGCAGTTTCTAATCTGTGTTTTGGCTGTTTTGAAGGGTTGTGATGGATCTGTGTTACTCGATGATAGCAGCTCATTCAGCAGTGAGAAGAATGCATCGCCTAACAGGAATTCAGCTAGGGGATTCGAAGTCATAGATGCCATCAAGGCCGGTGTGGAGAAAGCCGGCCCTTCTGTTGTTTCTTGTGCTGATATATTGGCTCTTGCTGCCAGAGAGGCTGTCTTTCTTGTAAGAAATTTCTGGATTCTATTTCTCTATTGTTATACAATTGATTCTTATTTCTGAACGACATGATCATATTCGTAATTCAAATATACAGTTCTCGGTTCGCATTATTTGTTTCAATAATTCTTTTTTTTTCTTTTTTCTGATTCATCTCGTCAGTCAGGAGGGTCATTTTGGCCTTTGCCGTTGGGTCGCCGAGATGGCCTCACGGCAAACGAAAGCGCAGCAAATACAGAGCTTCCTGCACCGTTTCATTCCCTGGTAAACATAACTGCAAGATTCGTATCCAAGGGATTCGACATAAAAGATGTGGTGGCGCTATCCGGTACCAATTTTTACTCATTTTCCAGCTTTGTTTACTTCATATAGCAATCCGACTTTCGGTACATTCTACGAGGCTGAGCAGTTGAAGCTTTGAATGCACAATTTCTTTTCTTCCTCTTTCACGCAGGTGCGCACACCATTGGCTTTGCTCAATGCTTTACCTTCAAGAGAAGGCTCTTTGACTTCGACGGGGCGGGGAATCCCGATCCAACACTTGATACAACCCTTCTAACTAATTTACGTGGTATGTGTCCGAATCAGGGTAATTCCGATACCAACTTGGCTCCTCTGGATGCTGTCTCTGTTAACAAGTTTGACAATATCTACTTCAAGAATCTTCTGAACAATTCGGGGCTTCTTCAGTCGGACCAGGTTCTGATGAGTGACAATAGGACTGCTGCCATGGTGTTGAACTACAGCAAGTTCCCTTACTTTTTCACTAAGGACTTTGGGATATCAATGGTGAAGATGGGGAACATAGGTGTTCTAACAGGCACAGATGGAGAGGTCAGAAAGAACTGTAGAGTGGTGAACTAGAAATTTTCCTCCTGTAGAGAAAATCTTAAGTTCTGTTCTCGGAAAGCATCTTTGTAACATATAAGGTTGGCATGGTCCATAATGAATAATGGTTTGAGTTGAATTTGAACAAATCCTGAAGATTCAACGCTTTAATAATTTACGCAGAAAAAGAAAAAAAAATGCTTTAATCAATTACTCCGGCAGCAGGCTATGCTGAGGCAGTGCAAACATGGACAAGAACTTTGAGAGCCCAAAGCATGGATCTAGTTGGGCTGGACAATCTGCAAAGTATAAGGCCCAAACTGCAGCTACCTCAGTGGAGGACGAGGCTTTTACAATATACTTTAAATTAATGGTCTAAGGAATGAGATACACGGTTATAAGTTGGGCCGCTCATAAAATGGCATTTGAACTCTTCAAAAGCATTACTCCCTCTCTCCCAATTTGTTTATTAAATAAATTATAATTTTTTTGTTCCAAAAAACTTGTTCATTTATTAATTCAAAGAACTATTTATTCAATTTTTTTCATTTATCCTTATATTTTTTAATTCAATAAATATAACATCAATTACATTCAAGGTTTTAAAATGGCCTCTTTGTCCTTTAATTTTAATAAATCAAACTAAGATATTATTTGTTATTGTGTGTAAAACCTCTAAAATTAACAAGTAATCTGTGACGGAGACGGAGCAAGTATTTTTTTCTAAAACACCAAAACACTACGTATCGAGTGTATTTTATTCAAATGGTCTCTTTTTCCTTTTAAAGCAGTAGCAATAAGAGTATTTTGGATCTCAAGTAACATTTTTGTTTATATTTTTTTTATTTTTAAAAATTTATGAATAAAAAATTATATAACAAAAATATTATAAAAACTATTGTAAAAAATGTTACAGCTGGAGTGGTAATAGGAGCGTTAGTGCATTGCCATCTTGGATTGTGGGGTCTCAATAAAATGGCACGAGAGACTTCAAAGATGACCGTACAAACTTTCTCTCTCTAAACTTGTCTTCTCCTCCTTCTCTCTTAACTTGTGTGGCCCTTCCTTATAGACACTTTCTTCGCCCAGATCTGGCCAGAAACTTCGCTGGCGGCGGATCTTGGCCGGTCTGTTGCTCCTTCTGCTTATTTTGGGCTTCCTCACCTCATTTTTTTTTACCACAAATCAACATATATTCTGCATATATTGTTAATATTTAAGATTAAGAGACGATATTTTTTAAAATCTTTTTAAATTAAATTTTTTTCTCTAGACTTGATCTGGACCATCACTTATTTTTAAATCCTGTTTATTTTTTATTTTTTTCGAATTAATTTTTAAGATAGTTGATAGTCTTTTAAGTTATTATTTTTTTAAAAAGTATTAGAGTTGAATTGATGCATTTATAATTTTTTAGATTATTATTTTTTAAAAAATATATTAGAGTTAAATTTTTTACTATTGTATCAAATTTTTTTAACAAAGATACTATAAAAAAGACAATTATATATTTTTTACTTTATTAATAATAGTATTAATATAATTTACTTACTAAAATTTTTGAGATATGATATGTTATATCTTATTTTCTTGTATGTATCTTTATGATATTATCTCAATTTTTTAATTTTTTTAATAAATTAAAAGTTTGAATATTATTTTAATTGTAATAAATTTAATTATTTTAATATTAATAAACAAATTCTTTGTTTGGAAATAGAGAGCCGACAAAGATGACTTGGACAGAACCAGATTTGATTACGTACGGGCTGAGGAATCCATAAAGTTACAGCTACTCCTATCCTACGTATTCATAGTTCCTTACGTCGGGTCTGTGGGATCGTACTTTCCCAAATTCCAATTGGGCCCCCACCTCCTCCCTGTTCAAATCCTGAAAGAATGTTGTAGCCTTCTGTTGATTGCAATTCCCGCAGCGCGGAGGCCAATCTTACGGTGCTGCACGTGACGGAAAAATATCTGATTCTGCCCGTCAAGATATGATTAAACTATTCATATTTAATTATTCTTTAAAAAAATTTAAAAATTTTTCTCAGATTTGGTAGGATATGCAGGATTAGATCTGAACGGCTCGGTGACCGGGAATCGGGTGATGACTGATGAGCTTTCTCTTAAAATTTTTAAAGCAGTCCTAAAATTTTTATATATTTGTAAAAGAACTTTAGATAATTAAAATAAGACCCAAATAAAAACACTTATGCTTCTGTTTCCCAACAGTATACAACATAGTGGTAGTAAACATGTTTGAGTAGTTTGTGTTTTCTTATTTATTTTAAAAAGTGATGCTCAATTCGTTATTATCTTAATAAGGATATTCAACACCCATAGAAAAAAAGGATATTTAGTATATTTACATATCAAAATAGCAAACAATATTAGAGTCCAAGGGGATTTGTGTAAAGAGAAAGAGAATATGTGTGTCATGCCCCGTGCCAGCAAGTCCGAGTGTACGACTCATGGGCCTGACAGTACCCATAGTTAACTACTTGATAACAATATTTGTTATGTCAAAATAGATATCAAAGTTGAATCTTATAGATATCTCATGTAAGATCTTGAAACTTTACATTCACCCCCCCTTTAAGGCCCTAGCGTCGTCTGATAATCGCTCTGATACTATAATATCACGTCTAGTACCCACAGGTTTAAGAGTGCGATTCATGGGCCTGACAACACCCATAGCCAACTACTTGGCAACCGTCATCGCTATGCTAAAATGAATATTTCAAATTGGCTATAAATACTTAGTATGCCCATTCTTATGTAGAGATCACAAATCTTATAGCTATCCCATGTGAGATCTTGGAGCTTCACATAGTGCATTAAAGAAGATATATAAAAAATGTTACTCCATTTGTATTTGATTGAAATAAGTACATGCATACATAGAAATATAACTATTTTATTCTGTAACATTTTAATTTTCTATTATACTTTTTAAAAATTTTTACTTTTTAAAATTGATATTCAAAATTTTGATTTGTTTAAACTTTTCTAATTTATTAAAATATCTCCATCTGTTACAAATTCGTTATCAATTTAGGACAAAGCACACGAATTAAGAATTTGTAAAAAATTTAGATAAAGATAATGTACAATGATTTAAGTAATTCTATCTAATAATTGTAATTCTTTAAAGAAATACAATGACTTGTTGCGACTAATGCAGACTTTAATGGTTAAAGTAATCTTACTTTTATTCCTCTAAAAAATAGATATTTTAAGATAAAGTTTTAATGAAAATAATGTACTAGTTGGAAATTTTTAAAACGCATTATGAAACCGAACATGTAGCTTTTACGGTGGTCTAAGAAAAGGACTCCTAAATTTATGAAAAAGTTTTTAATTAATATAATGTGGGATTTAATAAATTTTGCTTTGTTAAAATTCGAGTATTTTAGGAATAATTTGGATTAATTTTTAATCTATTTTTTTATTTTTTATTTTAAATCTCACTTATTTTATTTTAAATAATTTATTTTAATAATTTTTAATATAATTTAATTTAAAAAATTAATCCAATCTCACCTTTATTCTCTCTCGAAGCCATAAGCCGAGTTACATTTCAACTTTTTCACCACGTTCATTAACGGTTCAGCTGCTGCGAGGTTCGTACACCTCATCTCCACCCAATCACGGCGTGTTTGGCTCAGGTCCTGCACTTGCTTTTTGCAGCACGTGTAGGACCTGCCCTAGGCCGTTGGATCTCTCTACACTTGATCCAACGGCCAGGGAACACCAGGGGCAAAGAAGGAAACAAAAAAAAACTTGAAAATTTGACAAAATTCAAATTTGCCCGCTCCAATTCTTGACCGTACAGTAGCCATCCTATCAAACTGTAAAGCTGCTAAAAAGTCAGCTATCAAACTCAAAAGAAAAGGAGAGGCCAAAGGAAGAAAAAGTAGTTTCCTTATTCTTCATTTTTTAGCTCCACATTCCCTTTCTCCTTCCGGCTTCTTTGTTCTCTTTTCTGTCATTCTTCTTCTCCTTCGTGCTTTCTGCTCAAAATGGGCAGTACAAAAACACCAAGGGCTGAGGTAATGTTGTTGCTATATTTTTTTAATTTTTTTTGCACTGACTGCATTTCTGCTCAAAATGTTTTCCTTTTTTTGCACTGCCTCCTTCGTTGCAAGCCTGCGTCCCTTCTCTGTCGCAGGCCTGAGGCAAAATGAAGTGAGTTTTTCTTCAAAATACTTGATGTTGCATTGAAGGCCTCACACGAAAATGCCAATGTTGAAAGCCTGCAGGCAATGAATAGTTGCGTTGATACTGCATCTACCGGTACTGAGGAGAAAGGTTATAAGAACGCCCCCCTTTTCCATCCCAAAGAAAGAAAGATGTGCTGGAGAATGATTGGTGACATAATGGTGAATAACTGTTAACACTGGACTGAACAAATGTTCACAACCTATGAGTCTATTGTGAACATTTGTTCATTATGGACTGAACGTTTGTTCTACCAGAATATTTAAGATTTTTATGACGGTCAGAAAACTTGAAAGAAATGAAGAAGATGGAATTTATAACCTTAGAGGATGCCCATGAATTCTACAATAGCACAATGCTAGCTCAGAGGAACTCAATGAAGATAAGCATGGCACAATATGGTAAATATGTGAAGGATATAGATGTTGTCGCAAGCTATAACTGGGCGAGGCATGTTCGTGAATTCCTGCTTGAAGGGGTTGCTGCATTTCACCTAAAAGACAAGAAGAACATTGGAAGATAGCCGGAAGGGAACATGCACATGTTGTTGATATGTGAAAAAATTGTTCTCTGAACTTTGAACATTTGTTTGGTTTATTTTTTTTTCTTATTTTGAGCTTCAACAATTGTCCAGTGAAGAATGAAGGCTAAATTGATTTCTGTCTGTTGGTCGCGAACAATTGTTCGTTATTAGTTTTGTACATATATCAAGTATTTATTTATCGTGAACAATTGCAATGGTAAATACTTCAGTATGAGTAATTTAGTATGAACAGTTGTGTTGTTGGGTCTTTGAAGTTATTCAGTTGAATGCTTGAATTGTAACAACTATTGCCCTGAACAATTGTTCTTCTAGGTTGTGTTGGTAGTGAATAATTGTTCTACACTGCGCATGTTCTGTTGTTAGTTTGTGTCACTTGTCAAGGTTATGTTAGTAGCGAACAATTGTTCCGTTATTAGTCTAGTACATTTGTCAAGTATTTGTTTATCGTGAACAATTATTCTGGTAAATGCTTTAGTGTGAGTAATTTAGTGTGAACAGTTGTGCCATTATATCTTTGGAGTTACTTAGTTGAATACTTGAGTTGTGACAAGTGTTGTTTTGAACAATTGCTCTTTTATGTTGTGTTGGTAATGAATAATTGTTCTATTTTTCCTAAAAAATATTATACTGAACAAATACAGGTTCAATATCTAGAGGCCGTAGGTGGAAAAGCGGCTCCGGGTCATTTATCTTCTCTTGAATATTTTCTAATCAATAAAACATTCAGATTCTTTATTCAGAAAAAAGCGATGAGTTGTATGTCTTACAAATTTTAGTCGAACAATTGTTCGGTACTAGATTCTTAGTGTTTGTACAATTATTAGGATGATACCGTGCCAAGTATAAACTAACAATAATTACTTACCAAGTATGAACTTACAAAAGGGACATGGGTGAACAATTGTTCTTTCAACACTGTTCACCCTGAACAATTGTTCGTGTACAAGTGTTCTCCAAAAATAACAATATTCTTGTCTGTCAAATTTCTATATTCTATCCCGTCACAATTGTTCATCACAATGTTAGATGCAAGTCTGTAGTGTTTATGTCTGACAAATTGTTGAGGGCTATAGCGTCACGCTGTCTTCGCAACTGTGCCTTCTATTTATCGTGAACAATTGTACCTTCTCCCTTAGATGTGTATTACTGAACAATTATTCACATGAAAATGAATAACCAGTAACAATTGTTATGAAACATTTGTCCAACTCTTACTCCAGCAGTCAGTGTGGAAGGACAATTATTTCTTGTAAAGACCGTTAAATTGAGAGATAACCCTAATCAGTCGCAGAAGCGGCTGAAGAGCCTTATGGAATAGGTCAGACAACGAAAGAAAACGCAGGTGCGAATGCATCGTGACGCTATAGCCTTTAACAATTTGTCAGACATGAACACTGAAAACTTGCATCTAACATTGTGATGAAGAATTGTACCGGGATAGGATATAGAAATTTGACAGACAAGAATATTGCTATTTTTGGAGAACATTTATGCATGAATAATTGTTCTGGGTGAACAGTGTTCTTTCAACAATATTCACTCATGTCTATTTTGTTAGTTTATACTTGGTAAGTAATTGTTGTCGGTTTATACTTGGCACGGTATCAACCTAATAATTGTACAAACACTAAGAATCTAGTACCGAACAATTGTTCGACAAAAATTTGTAAGACACACAACTCATAGCTTTTTCCTGAATGAAACATCTGAAAGTTTGATTGATTAGAAAATATACAAGAGAAAATAAATACCCTGGAGCCTCTTGTTAATCTTTTTCAACTTTCTCTGATATTTGCTCCTCTTAGCTTCTAACTCTTTCTGCTCCTTCAAATCTTTGGCTTCAATATCCGGCAAGTCTTCAGATTCTCCCTGAACTAAACTGGCAAAAGGATGGGCAGCTCAAACATCCACTACCCTAATATGATCCCACCACGAACAAGGCAACTGGCCGTTGACTCTTTCACCCACGGTCTCTAGATACTGAACCTGTATTTGTTCAGTACAATATTTTTTAGGAAAAACAGAACAATTGTTCACTACCAACACAACATAAAAGAACAATTGTTCAAGACAAGAGTTGTCACAACTCAAGCATTCAACTAAGTAACTCCAAAGATATAATGACACAACTGTTCACACTAAATTACTCACACTAAAGCATTTACCAGAACAATTATTCATGATAAATAAATACTTGACAAATGTACTAGACTAACAATGTAACAATTGTTCGCTACCAACACAACCTTGACAATTGACATAAACTAACAACAGAACACGTGCTGCGCAGAACAATTGTTCACTACCAATACAACCTAGAAGAACAATTGTTCAGGGCAACAGTTGTTACAATATTCACTCACTTCATTTTGTCGGCCTACAACAGAGGAGGAACACAGGCCTGCAACGAAGGAGGTAGTGCAAAATAAAAGTAAACTTTGAGTGGAAATGCTGACGGTGCAAAAAAATAAAAAAAAAATTATAGCAACAACATTACATCAGCCGTTAGTTGAGACAGTGCAAAATAGAGAAAAAATAAGCAGAGAAGTCGACAGTGCAAAAAAACAAAAACAATTATAGCAATAATATTATCTGAGCTGTTGGTGGAGGCAGTGCAAATAAAGAAAAAATTTGAGCAGAAAAGTCAGTAGTGTAAAAAAAATAAAAAAATTTGTAGCAACAACATTACCTCAACCGTTGGTGTTTCTACACTGGCCATTGTAAAAGCTCGTCGCGAGAACGCAAGGAGGAGAAGAAGAACGACATAAAATGAGAAGGAAAAGTGAAGTTAAATGTAAGAAGAATAAAGCTTCTTCTTATTTCTTTAATCGTTCCTTTTATGAATTTGAAAGCTGACATTTTGCAGCTTTAAAGTTTAACAAAATGGATTGAGGCGGTCACTTTTAAATTTTACTAATTTTTTAATTTTTTTTTATTTTTTAAATTGTCTTCTTTGTCCTTAATCTTTTTTGACCGTTGAATCAGAAATAATATGATCCAACGGCTGCAAAAAGCAGGTGCAGGACCTGAGCCAAACGCAATCACGGCTCCACGACAACAACACTCCGCATATATTCTGAGCTGCTGGCTGCTGTCCCTCCGCGCAGCATTTATTTTCTGCTGCTCTTTGGAAACTGTGCGGGACAGACGGACTGCAACAGAGGCGTGGAGAAGAAGCTAAAGCTTCAGCGGGGAGAGATGGCGAGGCCAAGGTGTTTCTTGGACATAAGCATCGGCGGAGAGCTGGAAGGAAGAATGGTTGTGGAGCTTTACAACGACGTTGTGCCGAGTACCGCCGAGAACTTTAGGGCTCTCTGCACCGGAGAGAAAGGCGTTGGTCCTCATACTGGTGTTCAGCTCCATTTCAAGGTCGGTTTTATGCTATGCTCTACATATATATGATATATCTATCGTGTGTATATGTATATGTTCGACGGCGTTTTTCATGTCTGTGTTATGCGTATTGTTATGATATCAATGCGTAGCGGAAGCACAAAAGAATAGATATTGAGAAAGAAAATAAGGAGAGCAAGAAAAAATAAAGGAGACACAGGATTTTTAAGTGGGAAATCCAATACGGGAGAAAACCCACTGCCTACGGCGAGCCAAAAATATCCACTATAATAATTGGGTAAGTACAAGAGAAAAAGTCTTCAACAACAATTATCAACGAAGACTTATAAGAGAGAAATAAATCTCATAAACTCAACCCTATAATTTGATGATATAGTGAATATATGTGGAGGAAAAATTTCAGCCTTTGGGGAGAGAATTTGGAAAGAATTGGTGTGTTGAACTCAATTAGAAGACTTCCTTTTATAGCCACACAAAGAGGTCTTGCAAAATACAATGATGAAGTCCATTTTACTTTCCCTAATTTGTGATAAAAAATGAGGAAATATATTGAGCATTTTATGGAGTAAAAGATGGAAGAATATAAGGCATAAAATGAGGAAACATGTGAAGTATTTTAGGGAGTAAAAGATGGAAGAATATTATGCATAAAAGAGGGAGTTGGTTCCCAAAATTTGGGACACCACTCAACACGTATGGATGTCTGCGCGGTATTCAATTCCGCGATATTTTGTGTATGGGTTTTCTTTCGGTAGTACGTTCTTCTGCGCATTTTATGTATTTGATATTGTGCTTAATGTTGACGTTTCAACTTTTCACTATCCTCATATCATGGATATGGATCTGTATGTAAACGAAAAGGATCGAGTACACCACGAATGCGGCTGCCCCTCTGTTTGCTTTTCTTATGGTGTTTACAATGTACAACTGTTTGTCCTATTCCTTCTTCAAACCATTGAGCATGCCGTAGATGCCATTTGTCATTCTGGGTGGTATTCTATGATTATGGAGTATTTATTGGGAAGGAACGAATTTCTATGTATGATAAAAAAATGAGGAACAAAAAAATAGTATTGGTAATCACTAAAACCACCGTAATAGGAAAAACTCATCCCAGAGGAGTGAGAGCTGCAGGAGGAACAGTTCCAAGGCTTCTGCTGGTCTTTGGATTCGTAACTGTATATTGATATTATTACTTAGTTGAAAATATATGTTGTGTTTACTTCACTAGTAAGTTTGTTAGAAAACATTTTTCCTTCTGTTTGGAGAATTTCTTTTTGTCATTTTCAGTGGACCAATAGGATATTCAGTGGACCAATAGGATATTCAGTGACTTCAACTAAGAAGCTTACGGAGGGAGGCGAAGTTGAGGTTTCATTTTCACTTTATTACTTCCTGTTTGCTGCTGAATGTTGATGCTCCAACAAGCATGGATTTTAGACTCTGATTATTTGATGTGGATTCTCGTATCTGTTACTCTTCTTATACTGCAACATTTTGATTTTATCTAGACAAGTTTGGTAGAACATAAAATATCAGTATATAAATGTCGTAGTAGAAGTAGTTTCTTTCTTGGAGATGTCTACCTTGGGATAGATTGAAGTAGTTTCTTTCTTGGAGATGTCTACCTTGGGATAGATTCTCATCTTTCTGCTGCTGGATTCGTGTCAGAGGAAATCATTTATGATGAAAGGTAGCAGGACGTCCATTTCAAGATGAATGGACTTTGGTGGATAAAACCTTATTTCTAATAAATCAACCATCGTATGCTGTTAGCCTCTTCACTTCTGATTCTGCAACTACTTCTAGCAGTGTAGTTGCCATTTTTAATTCTTCTGCTCCACAAATTTTATTTCCTTTTGGCAAAATTGGGTAAGCTAAGTTCCAGTTATTGCAGTCTAAATATGAATTTATGCAAATCTGCATTATTATTTTGATTTTTTCCCCAGAAAATAAGGAAAAATGGAAGTTGCATTGTTTTGGATGTGCTTATACCTTTATTGCTTTACAAAGGCTATTCCTGCATTAGTTGCTGGGAAACTGAGCCATTATTTCATTACAGTAGCAATGTTTCTCCTGTCGAGGACATTATAATTGCTTGTTTCACTTTCAGTATCATAGCTTAATTTTTTCATTCAGGGGTCACGTTTCCATCGTGTAATGAGAGGTTTCATGATACAAGGTGGTGACATTTCTGCTGGAAATGGAACAGGCGGTGAATCAATTTACGGCTTGACGTTTGAAGATGAAAATTTTGAGCTCAAACATGAAAGGAAGGGAATGCTGTCAATGGCTAATTCCGGTCCTAATACTAATGGATCTCAATTTTTAATTACAATAACACAAACTTCTCATTTAGATGGAAAGCACGTAGTCTTTGGAAGGGTAATCAAAGGATTGGGGGTGATTCGTCTGATTGATCATGTTACAACAACAGATGATTATTATCCAACTCTTGATGTCATAATAGCTGACTGCGGAGAAATCCCTGAAGGCTCGGATGACGGAACATGTAACTTCTTTAAAGATGGTGATAATTTTCCTGATTGGCCGGCTGATCTAAATGTGAAGCCAGATGATGTTCTGTGGTGGATGAATGCCGTAGACTCTATCAAAGCCTTGGGAAATGAACATTATAAGGTTGTTCTCCAACTCATGGTTTTCTCCATTGAATATGTCTCCTATGTTATTTATGAATGAGTGTTGACTCTAGATGCTAATTACTGGAAAATATCTATTCAATTCAGATTTTTATCTTTTGTTCTTTATTGATCAAGTATAGATTCTTTAGACTTTTGACTAAATGATGTCACATTTCGTACAGAAGCAAGACTATAAAATGGCTCTACGAAAGTACTACAAGGCTCTGCGTTACATGGATGTGTACTGGGAAAAAGAAGACATTGATGAAGGTGCAATGCTCAATTCATCAGAAAATGAGAAATTGATATTTTTGTTAAAATAGAGCAAGTAATAAAGGATCCATGAATTGGTTCTACAATGGTATTATCTGTATAATCGTGCAGTGAAAAGTGAGTCCCTGAGGAAGAAAAAGTCTCAGATATTTGCAAATAGTTCTGTAAGTTCTTTTGCTCTGCTGTGCAAAGTACTGCATATCTAATCTCCACTTCAGGAATTATTCAGCACGTTACATCTTGGTGGATGTCCCTGGTGCTGTACTTTAAAAGCTTTAACCAGAGATACAAGTACTAAGGAATCAGGATGCCTTTCAACCGGTGGTCACTTTACTTTTTTGATAATTTGTCAGTTTCCTGAGCCTCTTCTTTTGAAACCTCGATTAAGAGAAAATTATCTATGTTCTTCAACAGAATGAATATGTAAACATTCAGCGCAACATTGTTAGTCGCATCAGGCAATTTTCCTGTCTTCAACATCATTTCTAAATATTTTGATCTGCATACCATGTGCACAGAATTCACCTTCTTATCCCCCTAAAGCTAGTTAAGCTCCAATATTGCTTTTCTGAGGGCACTGATGTCTTGGTAAACATTCCTGAGGATATTCTGAGTGCACTTTCTTGTTTCGTAACTTAGTGTTTGGTGTGCATCCTTTAGGCTGTAAAATTGAAGTTGGGAGATCTCAGAGGAGCATTACTCGATGCAGATTTTGCAATTCATGATGCAAGGGACAATGTAAAGGCCTTCTTCCGCAAAGGCCAGGTTGGTGATTTCAGTTGCTTAATCATTAGGTTCACCACTCACTTCTGGTTTTGGTTTGTTTCGTTATATTTACTGCATTTTCTGATTGTTTCTAATCAGTTTTGCTTGCTTCTGGTTGATTTTTCCTGTCATAATAATTTAGTATGAGGAGGCAGGCTGAATTGCCACACTTCATATTTCTGATTTTGAGTTGGGTTAGTGAAGTTATGGTAGGATTGCTGTAAAAATTTGATCTCCGATATCATAAAGAGCCTGTTATTCAAATAAATACTGCTGATAAATTACTCTTTGTCAGGGAAAAATTAACTTGAAGAAGTCCTCTTTTCTTCATGTGTTGGATATATTATGCCACTTAAGTTACATGCTTATATTATACATGCTGACTTTCTGAGGTTGGTATAGCGTATGCTAGGTAGCTTCTTTTTTGGTGTGTCTAAGCTACCTTCTATAGCTGGATCTACATTATAGAAGTATCATAAATCATCAGTTTATTTGCTGCTTTTCTATTTTATTATGATTGTTTTGTTCAGAGGTCGTGGATTCTGAGTTAGGAAGTCTTGAATTCACTTGCTGCCAGTTAAATAGCAAAAAAGGGATAGAATATCCTGTGCTCATTAGTGCACTGAAAGCTTACCATAAGTTACTAAGCTGGTCATTTGAAAGAAACATTCTTCTAAAAGCTTTTGCTCTTTCCCCGCTAAATTCTCAGGCATGCATGGCACTCAATGACCTAGATGAGGCAACTGAAAATTTCGAGAGGGCTTTTGAATTGGAGCCAAATGATGGTAAATGGAATACTCTTATGTTGTAAATGAGCCAAAACAAAGAGTGAACAAACTCCATTTTGATATATCAATGATAATTGTTTTGCTAATTAATGGGAGTTTTTATCGGCTATAAAAAAGAATTCTGGATGTTCATAGATGAAGGGTTAACAAAACTAGCATGAATATTTACTGGTGTCCTGGTGTCTTGCTAAAATGCTGATGTGATTTTTGGATGAATGAGTTGGAGGACGTGCACTCTTGGGGTCAAGTCTTCCTTTTATTTTGCCCAGAAGGATGGGGGACAAGAAGTGAACACTTTTGAACACAACTTATTTTAGATACTTCAGTTTCAAGTTCTAGTGAAGAAGAATAAATTTGTGCATTTTGATTTTCAGATAGCATAAGGAGGGCGCTTGCAAGTGCTAAGAAGAAGGCCAGTGATTTTTCTACTTATGTGGACATTTTATTGCAATATTGCAGACTCTTGCTCTTGGTGAAATAAACATGTTTAAACAAATAAGAAGTTTAAAAAATGCTGATTACCTGATCGTGTATGATTGTAGATTGCTGAGAGACATAATCAGGAGAAAAAAGCTTACTCAAGAATGTTCGAAATGAGTTAAATGAGTTGATGATGAGTTTGATGATTTCATTTTTCTTTTCTACTCAGAAAATGTTGTTGTGGACTTCGATTTTGAGGTCATATGCAGGTATAAAGTTGCACAGTTTGAAGGTCTCGTGTACATGCAAGATCACATATACAGACTACTATAATCGCCTTTGAATTCAGGTAGTTTTAGACCAATCATACTTTTCTTGATATGATGATTATTGGTAATTTATATTCATCCTTTTTGTTGGCAATTTTCGTAAGAAGCTAGAAAAATAACACGTCTTATGCGTTGCTTCACAAGCCAGTGTCTCACTTTCCGAAGGACAAATTTTACTTATTTGACTTCTGTATAATTTTATTTGTTTTTCTTTTGGTCTATCAACTCTTGCCCTAGAATATACCTGAACAAATTTATTCTCATTCTTTCTTCTTTCAGACATTTTTAGTTTCTGCTGTTTCAGATCATAGGAAAGCATGCATATCAGAAGTTCTATGCCAAAGCAAATACTCCCTGCAGACTTGACTTTAGCAATTTAGTTCTTCAAGTAGTTTGCAACGGCATGAATACATGAAATCATTTGAGACAGCGTTTAATCTTTTGTAGCAGACACAATCTTATTCGAGAAAGAAGGGATCTTTTCTTTTTCTTGGGTAAATAGTTGCTGCTTTTATTTTTGGGTCCTTTGCTCTGTTTTTGTGCTTGCTTCTGGCTTTCCTGGGTGAATACTTTGGCCCGAGATTTCTTGACACCATTCCGTCCATTCTTGGTACTGTCCTCTGCCTTTATATCTGAATGTTGGCCTGCTGCCTCTGGTGCAATAGTTTGATTGCTAATTCCATCTGATTGGGTCCTTTTCCTTGTTCTGCCCTTGGAATATAAGTTCTGCAATCTTCTATGGGAAGAGTTTAGACTTTCCTCTGCTGCATGCTTTTGTTCCATGAAAACTGCAATTCGCCATTCTGCGAGCGATGTTTCTTCCGTTGCCCTTTTTATAAACACCTGGTAGTCTTGTTGCGTGAGATCGACCAAGGACTCATCTGTCTTAGAACAACCGATGTAGCCATGTGCTTCAGCCACGGATGCACCGTATGCTTCTGATTCCAACCGTGTTGCTCTTAGAGTGAGCTGCAGTGCTTGAAGTGACTGCTTCCTGAGTCGCAATAATTGTTTCAATTGCAATCTCGCTCGGTGTTTTTCATCTCGTTCTGCCTTGAGCTCTTCCATCTGCTCCTGCGTCTTATCCAAAGCCTGATTAATCCTGTTGATCGTTGTTCGGGTTTTGAGTTCTTCCTCCTTCTTAGATCTAATAGAGATGGTCATGGTCTCAAGCTGAGACTCGAGCTCGGAAATGGGGGTGCTGGAGCTGGCAGCTTGGCTCTTTATATTTGCAAGTTCTGATTGCAGCTTTTCAAGATGATCAATGAGAGGTTTGGAGTCTAACCATGATTGTACCGCATCATCTTTAGCCTTCTTTAGTTTCTCCTTAAGCTTTTGTAATTCTTCCATCTTGGCACTCAATAGACTTCCAACAGCTTCTCCTGAATTTCGTCCTTCTTCATAACTATCTTCCATTTCAACGTAGTACTCCGGTTTCTTTTGCACAGAAGATGGGGAGGCTACTCTGCAGGCTGAAAGTGAGTATCTTATAATAATATTACAGTCCTTTCTGTGTTTCGGACAAGACTTGGTTACGTTACGTCTTAGAACTTCCAACCTAATTGATTTAATATAGAATTTCTTTCTCTCGTTGGTGGTATGATCTTGGGGTTGATCGAAAGGGCCTGGATTGGCATTGGGTTAGCCTATTAGTTGGCCCTCAGTTTCAACCTGGTACAACTGGAAGAGACACCGTTTATACGGCATTGTCTTTTTGTCCGTCGCATGCTATGATGAGCTGCTTTCCTCACCTACCGAATCTGTTTTCGCCAATGCAAAAAGGGGAAACTGGGGCGTGGTTGGGTCCGGCCCCAGTTTTTCAGGGGAAGAGACGTTTATAAAACTTTAGCAGAAGGCTACGACTTCCTTTTCTTTTTTCGGTGAAGTAACGGACCCTGAGAACCTGCAAAGACGATTTGCTGCATAGGGCGGAGGAGAATCGTGGACTTCAGTTCTCGACGATTTGCTGCTTTGGACCGTACGATATGGACCTCATGGAAAATTTGCTTTTCATCACGTTGGCCTGCCAGTTGTGGGCTCGCAAGTACCGCCGCTAATATTGGCCACGTTCCTTACTGTGAGTTCACCTTCTATAGTCATTACAATTTTGCGGTTAGTTTTTCCTTTTTCATTCTTGGTTGGAGATAAGTACAGATATTAACCAGCTAAAATATCCATACTAGTATTTTAGAGCAGGTTTGGTTTGCTAGGGAAGGCGGATGGGATAGAAAAGAGGCACTTCTATTCAAATCGCTTTTCATTATCAATGTAAAATATTGAATTTTTAAATCGTTCTTCTTTATATAATATACTATTATTTTACTAATACAAATAAAAAGAGTTCTAATTTAAACAATTACTATTTATATACCACTCTGATTTACTTCTTAACTAAACATAAATCTTATTTGATCCTATTCATTGAAATTTCCTAAATATTCCATGAAAATTTTGATACAATTAGGATTTTTACCTCCAAATTTGCTTCTCATTCTTTTTCTCTCTCTTTTCACCTAGCCCTTAACCAAACTACGCGTAAATCCACACATTTACTCATTATAACTACTTTATAAGTTGACCAAGATATGCTTCTTCTCTTAATAATATAATCTGTATCGTCCGTGAGTGTCCTTAAGGGAGAACGTAGGAAATGTGATAGCTTCTTAAGAATGAATGAGATGGATGGTGGCAATCGGAAAAAGATTGATTCTCAGTTGCTTTGCCGGAGGTTCCTTTGCTCAGAAAGGAGCCCTGCGAATCGCGTGAGAGCTTCTTCGTTAGTTCCCATTCCAGCGTCTTCGGAGCTTCCCGTCTCCAAATTCATCCTTGTAACTGGCTTCTTCAGCAGCTGGTTACCAATGCTGGCCAGCGCCTGCAGATTTTTTTGGGTTGCTATATCTACTGATCCCGCTTCCCCAGTCAACGTCTCGTCCTGTTCTTTCATCAACGCTTTTTGTGAGAGTTCGTGCACGCAACGTTGTAAAATATCCATTATCCGAAGGTAACTATTAAGAATTTTGGCACGTACCTGAATTCGGAGATAATTCTCCAGCCGGCGAAGAGATTGAAAGAGAGTCGAGACGTGTATATCCACCATATCGCTGCTTGCATCGCTGAAAATATCTATTATGGGGGATTTGCCGTTATTGTATATCCACATAAGCATGCCCCACTGCTTAGCTTCAGCAGCACTATATTGTCTTTCAGACTTGGCTATTCCAGTGCCCAGAGACAACACTAGCATGTCCGTGCGCTCCACGTTAGCAAATTCGGGTTTGCCCGACAAAACTTGTTCCCAAACGTGAGTAATGGCCATTAGCGTCTGCGTGATTAGTGGAACATAGATATATCAGACATATAATTTCTAGTTAACTTCTTTGGCAGACGACGAGAATTTGAAACCCAACTTAATTAAACTTACTGGATTATTGGCAGTAACACCTCCATCAACGAGATCGAAAGTTCTTACGTTCCCTTTATCATCTTTGGTCTCGAAATAATATGGTGGGAAGTAGGTGGGTGCTGCCGAAGTGCCAATGCAGACATCTGAATACAGAGCATTCTTGGAGGCGTCTTTCTGTGCCTGCCCAAGTTTTTAAAAGCTTCCACCGAGTCAAGTTTATGTGACTGACAAAAGAATGCAATAATACAATCACTTTTTACTTAGCCAAAAAAAAAAAAACATTTTCTTCTTACATCAATTGTAGTGAACATAACAGGTTGAAGGCGCTTGATATCAAAGGTTGCCAGCAGCACATTCGTTAAGGTTTCGTTCATTCTGAGGTCTCCTAGTTGCGACTTTAGCATTGTCCTCAGGTACGTCCCTTCATATTTTGGACCGGCCAGCATGTTTGTAACCGATTTGAGGACATCAGCTCGGCTTCGATTAGGTTAATTAAACACATCCGTCAGTGATTGTTCCGAAGCTAAATTAAAGGCAGAAAAATTTCAGTTTAAATGAAATGAATTCCTGTTTTATGGGAAATTGAAAAGGTTTTACCTTCTCTCAGGAAAGATCTTGGGACTATGTTCCAAGTAGAAGGGGGGAATATCTTTAGCAGCGTGCGATGGGCGGTTGTCTTTATTAGGAGCTGTGAGCATGGAGGTTATTAGTCCACCCGTGCTTGTTCCAGCAATTACATCAAAATAATCTGCAATTCTTGCATCTGGTCCATCGAGTTCCTAAAGTGAACAAGAAAGAAAATTAAGGCGGATGAACCAAACTGAGAAACCAAAGATCTATTGAAAAGCGCTATTAATTAGGAGTTGAAATTGAATACCTGAAGCTTGGCTTCAAGAAAAGCAAGAACGGTAGCAGGAATGATCCCTCTGACGCCCCCTCCATCTATGCTCAACACCGTCGCAATCCTTCCTTGCTTAGCCGGCTCAGGTTGGCAAACGACTGTTGTTGTCATCAGTAAAACGAACGCTATGCCTATGGACAGATTCATCTTCATGATTTCTACAATATGTCTCTGAGACCAACTTTACGTTTGATGGATGGTTATGGAGAAGGAAAATAATTACAGGGTATGGATAATATTGATCCAAACCGGAAAACAAGTTCAAAGATTATTAGGGATAACAGGGAGAAACGGATGCGATGCAGAGTAACTCCAAAGGTGAAGAAGTAATTAAGAAGTAAAACTGATGGGAGTTCCTTAGGTGATGATATAGAGGTTCGCGGGGCAATGAGAAAACCGAGTTTCGGCGATACATACGGATCACCTCTGCGGTCCTATTTGAATTTTTGTGGTGAGGAAGCATGAATCCGAATGCTGATCCCACATAGACGAAATGAGAATTAATTTGAACAAGTTTTAGAAAGTTCCAGACCAAAATATAATTTTCCCACCAGCTGAATCTGATTAAAATGTTGTTTCCATTCCTCACAAAAATCATATTTTTCGTAGTTGTTCAGTTGTTTCTCTATTTGTAACATGAGGCAGACTTTTCCCCATTTTGGCTTAGATTCGTCTCGTGGCTTCCTTTCAGGGAAACAAGACTTTTGTGCAGAAAATTTTAACCCGATACAAATTTTTTATTTTGAGTTCTATTTTTTTTACAAATAATTATTTCTTACGAACTTCAAAATAAAAAATCTCAAACTAAAACGATATCCAATCTTACCCTAAATTTTTTCTTCCGACATTATTTAGTCACAAATTTTACTGTCATAGGCTTTATAACGCCCTTCCTTTAGGCGTCATCAGTCATCACCAGCAGATGAATTTTTTTTACTTGTAAATACTATAATGTTCTTGATATTAACCTCAAACGGGTATCCAACACTTCCTCTGCTACCTTTACCATCTAATCACGTTCTTAATACTGAGCTAAGTCAGGTATTCACACATCTTCTCTACTACCTCAACCATATCTGAAATGAATTGCTTACTGTACAAAAATAAAGCACTTCATGTTTATGATATGAATATTTCTATTTAATTTCAATATTATGTTATATTTTTACTAGCACTTATCAAATAGAATTAAAAAAATAATGTTTTATGAAACACTTGTATTTATTTAGGTTTTCATTGTAAAATAAAATTAAAACCGTCAACCAAAATTTAAAACAATAAATAATGAAGATATTCACAATATACTATAGATAATAACAAATAAAATGAATAGAAAATAACTTTGTGACAAAAAAGGATACAAACTCGACAAATACTTTACAAAATATTTTATTTTGCAAATAACATGAAAGTTGAAGAAGATTCAGCATTTTATTAAACCCTTGCATTTGTTTAACTTTGCAACGTAAAATTTGAGTTAGCAAAACTTGAAAAAAATATGAATTCTATTATTTATTTACCATGTCTAATTAGATAGATGACTACAACATATATCACTTAACATATTAATACCTTTCTCTGGTTTTCATTTTATTTAGTCATAAATTAAACTTTTATTTTATCAAATAGTTGAAATATTTCTTGATTTGAATAAATAGTACAAGAATTGACTTGTGATTTCATTTGCTTTGGTGATTAATTTTTTTTTATATATTTTTTCACTCTCACATATAAAAAGAGAGATTCTTCTGAGTTGTGAAAAATAACTTTTTTCACTTTAGTTGGTTGCTCTTGCTCATGGGAGTAAGAAAGACTCTTTGTTCATTACAATGTCATAAAGAATAAAAAAGAATAAAGAATAAAGAAAAATGTAAAGAATAAAAAAGAAAGACTTTATGTTGCTCCTCGAATCATCCATCAAAATCATAGTTCTATTCAGGAATAAGTGATGAAAGAAAATTTGTAGCAAACACAAAGGCTTTTGAAATTCCTAAAAAGTCTATTTACTAGAAGGACTCATTGCTCCAAGATGTTTTGTGCTTCTGAAATTCCTTAGTTATTGTATTATTAAACCGAAAGAATAGATGTATGTTGAAAGACTCAATCCAATATAGTAGATATATGTTGCGTTTTTGCATTAACAGAAGGAAATCAGAAGTAAAACATTTTGGACGTTATTTTGATTAGTGTGCTTGCCGGAGCTTCCGTTCGTCGGAGAGCAGCTTTGCAAAACGAGTAAGAGTTTGTTCATTGGTTCCCTCTCCGTGAGCTACTTCGGACCTCCCCGTCTCCAAATTCACCCTGGACAATGGCTTCTTCAACAGATTATTACCAATCTCAACCAGTGTCTGCAGATTCTCTGGGGTCGCCAAATCTACTGATGATGTATCCCCTGTCAATGTTTCCTCCTGTCATTTTGAGACGCGTCTTGTTAGCGGACAAGTAGGTTGGCGCAAGTGGTTTAGGTGAATTGAAGTTCAAACAAAATGTGATTGTCTGTACCTGAATTCGGAGATAATTTTTCTCACTATGAAGAGACTGAAAGAGGGTTGAAACATGTATATCCACCATGTCAGAGCTAGCATCGCTGTATGCATCTATAATTGGTGTGGCACCGTTACTGTATATCCATCCAAGCAAGCCCCATCTTGAAGCTTCAGCTGCACTGTATTTTTCTTCATATTTGGCAATACCGGTGCCCAAAGACAGCACCAACATTCTATTGTTGTCCATTGGAGCCACATCCACAAATTGGAAATTCCCCGTCAAGATTTGTTTGGAAGCGTGACTAATAGCCATTAGTGTCTGTGGGAAATTGGCATGTACATATATATTACTCCCTGGGGAAGATCAGGGGAAAGCAGAAACAGAGTTCATTTCAAGTTATCTACTCACGGGGTTGTTAGCAGCAACACCTCCATCAACTAGATCGAAAGTGCGTATCTTGCCTTGGGCGTCCTTCGTCTCAAAATAGTGCGGCGGGAGAAAGGTGGGTGCTGCAGAGGTGCCAAGGCAGACGTCTGATAACAGAGCATTCTTGGAAATATTTGCCTTTGCCTGCCCGAAATAGTAACGAAATTTAATAACAGTGCATGACAGGAGCAAGTGCAAAATGGTCACTTGATTTTGCCTGAAATAATTTCATCATACATCCTGGGTAGAGAATATGATGGGTTGAAGGCGCTTGATATCAAAAGTTGGTATCACCGCATTCGCTAAGGTCCGGTCCATGGTGAGATTGCCCAATAATCTCTTCACCAAGGATCTCAAGTACTTGCCATCATATTTCGGGCCACCGAGCAAATTTGTGAGAGACTTGAAAAAGTTCTTGCGGCTTAGACATTTCAGTCCAGAGTTGAGAAAAAGCATAGTTATGTTTCCAGATGAAAAAAGAATTGAAGCAGCACGATTGTGCAGTAAATTAAGCATGCACAGTTATGTATCCAGATGAAAAAAGAATTGAAGCAGCTCAATTTTGCAGTAAATTAAGCATGCACAGTTATGTTTCCAGATGAAAAAGAATTGAAGCAGCTCAATTTTGCAGTAAATTGAGCAGAGTACTTCTTTTATAGAAAAAGAGGGAAAAGAAAAAGATTACCTGCTCTCGGGAAAGATCTTGGGACTGTGTTCCAAGTAGAAGCTGGTTAAATCTTTGGCAGCAAAAAGTGGGCGGTTGTCCTTATTAGGAGCTGTGAGCATGGTGGTTACAAGTCCACCGGTGCTGGTTCCAGCAATTACGTCAAAATAATCTGCAATTCTTGCATTTGGTCCATCAAGTTCCTAGCGGAAAGTAAAGAAGAAACTCAGAACTAAAATCCACTGGGAATGAAGTAGAAGAACTTGCTTATCAAATAAGAAAAACTGGATTCTCCACCTGAAGCTTGGCTTCAAGGAAAGCAAGAACTGTGCCGGGAATGATGCCTCTGATGCCCCCTCCATCGATACTCAGAACAGTTACCACCCTTCCTTTGGTTGCAGCCGAAGCCGCTTGAGAAGGTTGAAGAAGAAGTGGTATTGTCACCAAAATAAATGTTATGAATGGATTCATTTTCACTGCAATTTCCATAGTAGTAAGTAACAACTTTCTGGATATCAACTATCGAGTGGATAAAAGAAGAAGATGATAGAATGGCCCTATTTATAAGTAGTTCATCTCTGTCTTTACCTGTAGCTTTAGGCAGACTTTTCTTCGTTTTGGTTAAAGTCTCATTACTTCTTTGAAGGGTTGCAAGATTTCTGCAAGGTATTCTACATGGGAATGACTGAATATCGTGTTTTTTTCTAACGCGGCGTACCCAATTCAGAACACTAGTGCCAAGGCAATAATGCAACTCTTTAGTTCATACTAGTCATTTTATATTTCTGTTGTTTATTTGTTCCGAGTGGATATTCATGTATACCTACTACAGGTTACAACAGGGACATTAGCGACAGTTTTCAATAGTCTATCAATATTTAAGATAGAGACAGAACTCTAACCACTTAAAAACCACTGTTCCTCCGATAGTAAACATCTCCTCCTTTCTCTCTGTGAATTGGTTCAATTTTGGACAGTAGATTCAACTGGGCCGGCTTTTTAGACTAAATATTTGCTATGCTCTTATTGTTTCTAACTTTTTCCGGGTACCGAGTAGAGTGAAGAAATGGCTCGAAAGCTTCAAAAAACAAGAAGCACGAGGTCCGGGTGTGGAAAGCGAACCATGTTTACAGCTTCCGTCTCGCACAAGCCATGAACGAAATCCGGGTTTTGCTTCGATTTGGATCATCAAGGATGAATAAATAATACTACTCATGGAACTAATTTTTCTGTTTTGCATGTAGGCTTAAATGCCGCATCTGACTTCTGACTTTCTCCGATATATTAGTACATATTATGAAGAAATTTTCACGTGCTAAAATTTTTGACTAATACTCCTTCCCACCCGCACAAAAAATGAAAAAAAAAATGCGACTTCAATGATATTGAATAATATTTAAATTTAAAATTTTCTATTTTAATTTTAAAAAATAAATTATCGTAAAAATTATATTAATTATGACAAAAGAAATAAAATTTAAAGTGAAAAATTTACATTCCTTTTACAAAACCTAATCCAAATTCACTTGCCTCAATGGCCTGGAAGCAAAATGAGGGATACAGTTGAGTCACCATACTAACCACTGTTAAAGAGGATGAGGCTTGAGTGTATTTGGATTGGGTTCCGTTACGGAATTCAATACAAATTTTTCACTTGGATTTTATTTTTTTTTTCTCACAAAAAATTATCTCTCCCAAAATCCAAGACAAAAAATCTCAAAATAAAACACTATCCAATATATTAATATGGAGTCATGTTTTGGGTGTGATTGCATGAGAAATCTTGTTGAAGTTCAGAGTAACTCTATTCTTCCATTAGTACCTCTATTCTTGCAAGGCAAATAATACTGGCTAAGACGAAATATGGAGTGGCATTGATATATTAGGTCCGACTCCAGTTGAATAATGTTTGGTCGATTATGGTGGTTTGGGCCCTTTTCACCTGTTTCCCCTAAAGAAAGGGATGTGCTAAACCCAACTCAATTATATGAGCGAGAAATTATTTTGTTGTCTTTAGTAATTTGTATCTTTTACTTTTTTAAAAAAAATTCATAAATAAACAACTGGTATTTTGAATAAGAAGAGTGTGAATGTAAATGCTATTCCTAACCAATCATTTCTCTAACTATATGTCTATTTCTATATCAAAGTAAAACTAAAAAAGCTCATTCTTATCATTACAAGATGTTTCCTTCTTTTAAAAATTCATAAATTATTCTTTACTATGACACTTACAATCTATGTTAATATAGTTAAAATGAACTAAAATTTCACCAATTGTATGGCTTAAAAAGACTTATTTATCTTTCACCTAAAACATTGCATGGCTTAAAGCATTATCACCAATTAAAGTGAAAGGGAAAAATGCTTCAAAAATAAAAGGAAAGTGGAAAATGCAATAGTTGTTATACAATTAAAAGTATTTTAAAAATATAATATAAAAATAAAAGATTTTCTAATTTGTATCTTAAGAATACATTTTAATACGGATTAAATAATTATATTTTATATTTTAAAATTTTAATTCTCTTAGCATTATTTAATTTATTATAGGATGATAAATTTTTTAAAATTTATAATAAATTTAATTTATTATATTATATATTTAATTTATATCAATATATGTTCAAAACAAACATTTAAAAAATACAATAATAAAAATATGCAATCAATATAGAAGTGGACTTGCACTCCAAAGTCCACAAGGGTCGCTCTCGCGGCAAATGCACGGCCTTTCACCCATTTGTTCCTTTCAACTTTTCAAAGTCTTCGGGCTTTTTTGTGATTTGACATATAGACTTAGTCCCTAGAAGTTGGCATTCTCTGACTTGGTTGAGTAGGCTACTTTTGGGCTAGCCCTATTGTTAAGCTCAGCTACGTCGCGGCTTGATGTTATCAGATTGGAAAGGAGTCCAGGGGGCCGTAAATCAATTTTGGGCCCAGCCCAAGTAACAGCCTGCCTTCTTTTCTTACAGAGGACGACATCGGGGATTCACTATTCACGGGAAGGAAAAAGGATTAAATGAGCCTCAAATGCTTCTGCAGCTTTGATTACGCGGCACTAAAATTGTTCCCCTGCCAATCCTCTACTTCTCCGTCGTGTTCCTTTTTGAGCTTCAATTTCCGGAGCTTAAGCATTCCCCCTTCGCCGGTCAACGTAGCCAGGGACTTCCTTCGTCTATCCACAATGGCTGATTTCAGATTCAGGTGAACTGATTTTTGTAGGAGTTTTTAGAGGTTTGATCTTCTGCGCAAGCTTTTTCTCATTTTTTTTAGTGATTGTTTTTATTAGGTCTCCAAATGAATTCGACGATATCACGAAAGAAATGGGTGAAGAGATGGAGTCTCTCGATCGATACTCCACTGAAATAGTTGTTATTCGTCACGGTGAAACAGAATGGAATGCCGATGGCAGAATTCAGGTTTTTAACATTTTCATTTTCCATTACAGTCTCCTACTGTTGCAGTTAAACTGTCGCCCGCTTATCTTCAATGACAGTTATTTACTGTTATATTAACTTATATTGTCCTATTTTTCGCTTTGGGAAAGCTTGAAGCATGCAGTTGTAGTTTCCTTTTTTGTCTTCTTTTTTCCATATACTCTTGTGGATGATATAAATGCATAATTTGGCCTGTCTTAGTATAAAATTTCCCGCTAGCTGTTACAAGTAGAAGAATTGTGACTATTGGTAGCTTAATCTTGGAATTAAAATTGACGTCCATTTAGATTTGGTGAATAATCAGTATTGTTATTCCTTCTATGATCATCAGCGGGTTAACCTTTTATGCCATTTTGTCTTAGTAGTGATTGCTTCATCTTCTAACCAGGGACACCTAGATGTGGGATTAAACGATATTGGTAAAAACCAAGCTGCTGCTGTAAGTTATGACTTCCTTAACATTCCCTTTTTTGTGCCATCATTGGTGCTTGTCTTCACTGAATTTTGCTTCTTTTCACTAAAGGTGGCTGAACGACTTTCCAAGGAGCCAACAGTCTCTGCTGTGTACTCATCTGACTTGAAGCGAGCATATGATACTGCAGAAATAATAGCAAGCCGTTGCGGAGGACTACAGGTGTGAATTAGGAATATTGAGCTTTGCATAGAGAGACAATGAACTCCTTCCTGGCCCAATTCGTTCCTCAGATGCAGAAACTATATATACAGCATGTTCTTTTAAAATTTGTGGTGGGATTTCAAATACGAGCAAGATTGCTTCTACATATCAATACCAACATAAAGAAAACCAGAACTCCATTTAGAAGGGTATTTTTGTCAGAGTGCAGTTGGCTTTGCTGCAATCCTGCTGGTGCTAGGTTTGCCAATCTCAATAACCAAGCATTAATGCAACATCCTAATATTTGTAGTCAGACACTTTATCTGTAATATGCTTTTCCATTTATAGCACATTCACTCTGACTGCTTTTAATCATAATGTGATGAAAAAATGAGCCTGCTAATTGAGTAGGTCGGTTAAATCTAATTTTTCTGCTTAAATATCATTATTGAACTATGCTGTCACGGAAAGTTGCAAGTATGTAGCCTTCAATGAGGAGGAGATCACAATGTTTATCAGGGCTCTGCAATCAAGACACAGCATATTGCTGGTTTGGAAGGTCATCTGATCTTGACTGATGACTATGTCAGACATTTTATCCTTAGGCCCAACACAAAAGTCTATGTTAGCATTTTTGTGATACCTCTGAAGATGCCTAGTTTTTTTCTTTCTTTCTTTTTTTCCCCTTGGGGGGTGATTTGTGGCACATGTTTTAGAAGAGAACTCTTTTGAAGGCTTTTATTTTATACCATTCCCTTATTTTTGTATTTGTGATCAGGTCATTAAATATCCTGACCTGCGGGAAAGACACCTGGGAGATCTTCAAGGTCTATCGCTCGCTGAAGCTGCAAAAACCAAATTTGAGGCTTATAGAGCATTCAAGTCTGGCAAAAGAGACACAGAAATTCCAGTGAGTCCTCAATTTTATTCCCTAAGCCATGGCCAGAACTTGTGGTTTTGAGCTTTTTAGTGGTTGTTCAAGCACTGCACTCGTAAAGTACCCCATAGACATGGATGCAGAAGTGATAACTAAATAGTATCATTCAGCCAAAGAGACATTATGCGAGAGAGATGGAGAGAGAGGACAAGTATCTTACAGCTGCTTTCTGTTTCTGAACTTCTATGAAAGACCTAAAAACTGCTGAAAACACTGAATTTGTAGGACAAGCTTCGAATGCAATGATCATACGCAAAATTATTTGTTGCACCTTATCTCCAGGAATGCGCCCTCCCACCACCACAAAAAGAAAAAAATTAAATGCTTTGTTTTTTTCCTTTAAGAAAACAAATTGTTGATAAAGAACATAAGAAATTTGTAAAGTTTTATTACACTGTACTCTCTTATATATTTCTTTGAAGCTTGCCTCCCAACATGAAGTTTCTGGTTCCGCCCTTGTTTCCAGAACCACCATGTTTGCTTCTTTGATTGATGCAGGTCTCTCCATCATTCCGCCCTTGTTTCCAGAACCACCATGTTTGCTTCTTTGATTGATATAGTTCTCTCCATCAGAAGTGAAGGGAGTATACCTAGTGATTCCACTTTTATGGAAATGCTTCCTGCATAACATTTACACAGAGCTACTCTGGTAAATTATTATGTGCAGTAGGGTTGGAATGTTGAAGATGAAACAAAATTACCAATTGGTTAAAAGTATTGCATCCTAAATTAGCCTTCAGGGTAGAGAATCTTGGATCCCTCTTGATTCTGCTTGTTGGAGGAATGTTGGATAACCTCTTTATATTTTGGAGCTTTTTGGATATTTGCAGTTGAGTTTAAGCCAAAAAGACACAAGATTTACTGGCTGCGCATGTGGCTTCCTACATGATATAGAATCATCTAATTTGATATGGAAGCTTGAGCATATGTTTGTCAGCTTGTAAGATTTCCCGAGCGAAAACAGAACTTCCTGTGTTACTGATTGCATGCAACTTGACCGACTTCCATATGTCTTTTAGTTGTGAGGTGTAATGCTGATTCTGCACCCTGCAACTTTAAACTTTCAAATTTCGCATCATCATTAAATAAATGTGTAGTCTGCGTTAATTTTTTTTTAAGTATAGGAAAATCCGTGAAACTCTTTCATACGGTAATGTGTGAAGTTATTAGTCCATTTCCCCCCGCCCTTCTCCCCTGAAGGAACTGTGTAATAATTCATTAGCTCGCAACTTCTGCAGGGTGGTGGTGAAAGTCTTGATCAACTTTTTCAGCGATGCACAATGGCAGTTCGCAACATTGCAAGTGAACACAAAGGTATTCTTGGAATTAAATTACCATTGTAACTGAGAAGAGAAATACTTGATTTTGACATTTTATAATAAATAAATGCAGGAGAGCGTATTGTTGTGGTCACTCATGGTGGTGTTATCAGATCACTTCACGGGCTTGTTTCTTCTTCACATGGGTGGTCTTCCGGGAAGGTTTTGAACACATCTGTCAACATATTTCACTTGTCTCACAAAGGTAAGTGGACTATCAAAAGCTGGGCCGATGTGAGTCATCTTGGGCAGACTGCGGTTTTGGAGTCTGGTTTCGGTGGGGACAAACTATCTGGTTAGTACATTCCCCAGTCACCATACGAAGTAACTGAAACAGTCAATTGATTCAACCACCATGATACATTGAGTTCTCTATTTTATTGTCCCTGAACATAGTATATATGTCAGTAGAGCAGGCAATTGCTATTCCAATGTTTTCAGTATGCAAGTTTTCATTTAATTTCTAGCACAAATAGAGAAGGAGGATTTTTTTTTTTTTTTTGGGTACGTAGAGGAGGAGGATGCTAATTCCACCTGTTTTAACTCTTCGCCAAGCATACGACTTGCGTCCCAACTTCGAAACCATAGTTTTGGTAAATAGAATCCAATTGCTGAGTTTTGTACTAATTGAGTGTTCGGGGCCTCCTTGCACGCTTGAAATTTCAGCCTTTATTGTCTTTCTTTCCTTCGTTGTATTTAAATAGGCTGTTCTTTAGAGGACAGATCCATGAAAAGAATAGTTTTCCTCAATTTTCCCTTCCATTCTTTGTTCTCGAAGTGCGTGATCTAAAGGAGTCTATAGGCCTGTAGATATTGATACGAATCATTTTGCGCACTTTCACGTGCCGTAAAAGAATTGAAAAGAACCGAGGGTCAACGCCGTTGCCAATCTTGGTGCAGATTTCTTGGTGTGGGCTACATGCGACTCCCACAATTTAGAACGGCACGCTAATAGCAGCGGGCCAAAGGATCCATGCAGGCCCACCTCTTTATGTAGTTGTCACTTTTCTTTCTCTTTTGTTTTAAATTTATAGTAGAAATATTATCAGTTTTTGAAGAAGTGGGTGGCTGTTATTGGACTCATTGATAATGATAAATTGTCCAATTCCGTCAGCCTTATTTTTCTGAAGTATCCTTCGCGTGGAATTTTGGATTATTCCCATGTTTGTCCCCGGCCTTAATGCTTTTGACTTGCTTTTGGACTTTCATGCCTCTTTTCTCTTTCCTTCTTTTTTTTTAGTAACTGCAGTGATTTTTTTTCAAAAAAATAAAGGAAAGAAAGAAAAAGCTTTCTATTAAACGACCATGTTTGACAGGACGTCATTAAGAATATGGATCTATGAGATTTAATGACGTTTTCTTTTTTCTGTTTTATTTTGATGCAAAGATAAAATTCATCATCCTTTCTGTAGTTAAAATTTATTTTTCTGTGAAATTGGACATTCGACACAATTATTGAAATAAATGCATACAAATCAAACACGAATTTAAACTTTGATCTCTCTCTTAGGGAAAAGAAAATAAAAGTTCATCTCACACGCGCGTACATAATGATTCACTAATTTAGATGCAAAAATTTTATCTGATTTGAACACATTATCTTATATTAGTATCAAAAGAATAAATAATAAAACACACGCACAAACATAATGATTAGACATTTAGACGGATCGTATGTTAAGGAGTTTTATGATCACCACAAATTTTTAAGGTGTATTTGGATGAGTTTCGTTGTAGAAGTTAATATAAATTTTTGAATTTGAATCTTATTTTATTCTTTATTAATAATTTATTTTTATAAAATTTAAAGATAAAAAATTTTACATCCAAATACTATTTAATAATACTTTTACTAAATTAAATTAACTTGTTGACACGCTTAAATCGTGGACAATATAGAGAATGCATGTGGGTGCATGAGGTAGATATCTAGGATGTATTTAGATTGTATTTAGTTGAGGGGGTTTTGAATTTTGTGAAAGTAAATTTTTTATGAGAGAAAAAGTAAAATTTAATTGTGTATTTAATTAGACCAAACACTATTCAAATAAACTTTAATGTTGTTCGCGTCAAAAAATAAACTTTCATCTTCTTAAGTCAACAAAGAAACAGCCACAGATTGATCCATTTTCAATCTATAAACAGAGACAGAGTCAGTCCTAGGGCTGCAATGGAAGTATTTATTGTCTTGGTCAACGAATGACTTCACCGAACCAACAAAAGTTTGACAAAATATGAGAACGGATAAGCTGTTATTCATGTCTTCTAATTAATGAGGGGTGGACGATGGAGTTCCCGTCGCAGATTTTGGTGCGGTAATGGCGGAGTGGTGGCAGGAACGAATTCATGACCCGACAGGGTGTGGCAAGCAGCTTTTAACATCCCGCCGAATGATAATTGGTGATCCAATACCAAACTCACCACCACCAAACCCCCAAAACTCCAGTCTCCATCCCCACCGAAAACATGTCTATGCACTTCGCACTTCGCACTTCACAGACAACAACGAGAGGCGAGATCACTTTCACAAAAAGCTATGATTGTTACAATTGTATCGGCCATTGTGTGAACTGTAACTTTTATTCTGAGGGAAAATGGCAACATCATTTCCCTAATAAAATGGTTTTCTAGATCCCTATACATGTTCAAACTTAAACTAGTCTTCTAAAAGATGACTTGTTATTGGTGTAAATGTTTGTATACGTGCAAGGTGAGGATCAGAGGTCACATGCAAGATTTGAAGTATATATGTGGGTGCTAGCAGTTTAGCAAACAACAAGGGATTAATTTGTTTCTAAGAGATATCTCAGTAAGATATTGTGGGGGATTTGTTTAATATTAGTGGGGCGGGTTTTGCATGCTGATGAACCTTCGTGTTGTCTGATTCTTTATTTGTCTTTGTGCATTAACCTTTGAATTCTATCATTTACCTAACTCGGGAGTATATTACTGTAATCGTGTTTCTGCATTTTATACACGATTTGTTTTGAAAACCAAGCTGTTTCTGCATTGAATAGCAAGAAAAACCCGCTTTCTCACGGTTTTATTGACTTGAATAATCCTTTTAAGTTGCCCCCTTCCTAACCCCCCCCCCCCCCACACACGAAGGAGTTTTCCAATTTTGTCTAGTACCATCTTCGTGAATTTTGAAAGTTTATTAATGGGTCTAATTTGAAATCCACGACTATTCAAGTCATAAGTAAATAAACATGGCCCTCGAGGCATAACTCAATTGGTCAAAGATCGAGAATATTATAATGACAATATAGCTTGTTGTAATAGTGTAGGAATTCGAATACTGCTAAAAACATAATATTTGACTCTTTACAAAGTAGAGATAAAGAGCAATCCTTGAATCCTGGACAACTGAGTCACATTCTGCGGTTTACATCTTCCACAGGACTTAAGAGACTGAGCCTAGACGAACCCTTACTGGTTGGGGTTCAATCTTTATATATATATATAATAAACATATAAAAAATTTGCAGACTTCAAGAATTCAGAAGCCTCGAATATTGCCTTGAGGTACACACTAAAAAATACAAAATAAAAATTTACATCCCAGTGTTGTAATGGCAATATTTTATGAGTCACATGAATCTCATTTCGCTTTGATGTATTGGCTGATCTCCATATCTTTATCAGAGAATCTTAGATTCGTTGGTACAATCATACTAATTTCTTTTAGGCCTAAATTGGACAGGATTTAGTCTCAAAACTAAATCTAAAATTTTAAATATAGACTCACATCTCCTTTCACAAATAATTTACTTTTTTACGAAATTCAAAACAAAAATCTCAAAATCAAATTCTATCCAATTAGACCCTTAGTTTCAACATTATTATCCATATTAAAGTCTTCGGCGAACATGAAAATTCAATTTGCAGTTCAACAAAGTATTACTGGGTTAAGTACTAAATCACAAACTTATTTATTTAGAATATAATTATCTTAAACATAACGTTTTAAAAAATATTTATATCTTATGAGTTTGAATCAAATATTTAAATATAGCAATACGTGTTGAGATTTTCATTTTTGTGAGACTTCAATTTTATCCACAAACATTTTCAAAGAAAGGCGTGATGGATAGAGGTAGAAATGGAATGTGACTATTTCTTTTTTTCTGTCAAATTACAATATTTTTATCTTGATGGTTTTATTATCACATAAATTATACAACTACTAAATACTAATAAAAATAATTTATGTGGACAAAAAATACCAACTTATTATTTTATAAATAAATAAATTTTAAATAAATTAATATAATTTATTCGCATAAATTATTTTTATTAATAATTATATAATTTATATAATAAATATAAATTATAAAATTATCAAATTAAAATTACTCGTCAAATTAAGAATGAAATTTCAACTTTGATGCTCGTCCCCTCGAGCTTTTAATTATTCCTCAGAAAGGCAGAGTCCAAGAAGAAAGAAATGTCCTAATATTCCTTCCTTATTCGGTTTTGCCCGAAATAAGACAAATTGTTCTGCAAAACTAAGGTTAATTTCGTCTGTTCCCTCGCCCATTTCTGGATTAAACCAAACCGGCAGGCCCCACCCATAGCCAGTACTCATCAGTCACCAAAACCAATCATCGGTTAAACTAAGCAAAGAGAATTTTTAAATCAAATCAGTCTCAATCCCACCATATTCCGCCACTTGGATTCCAACTGTACGCCCTTTCCCACATCCCTGGCCCCACAAACGCTCTTTATTCTTTTCATAGCACTATTGATGAAACGGTGATAGCTAAGCTAGCAGTGGTGGAGTAGTAATTACGTTATTTTCGAGTATCAAATTTAATTTTCCGTAAAAGCGAACGCATCTTTGGTTCCTTTTATCAACGTCTGCTAGCTCGCTCTGTCTCTAGCTCCCTCTCTCTCCTCATTCTTTCTCTCTCTCTCTCTTCAGGACCAGAGAGAGACAGAGTTGAATTGAAAGTAGTAAAAGGCGAAAAATAATGCTAATTCATCCCGTACTTCCAATGCCATGCTTTCTAGTGAGCTGGGTTATATAGACTGTGTTTTGGGAATTGGGAGAGTGGTGGAGCTGAAGAAGTAGACATTTTTAGTAGCAGTGATTATAAATTTTTGTAGGAGAAGCATCTGAGAGGAGAAATGGGTGGTTGCAGTTCCAAGAACTCCGCAAAACCCAGTCGTAACCGTTTCAGAAATGATATTGATCCAATACAAAGTCCCATTTCAATCACAGCCAAAGAGAACCATGAAAACTCTACCAATCAGGAAGACAAGAAGAAAGCCGAAGCTGAAGCAGGAAAGAAATCGCCTTTCTTCCCCTTCTACAGTCCAAGCCCGGCTCATTATTTGTTCTCAAAGAAGTCTCCAGCGAGATCCTCGGCGAATTCCACGCCGAGGAGGTTTTTCAAGAGGCCCTTCCCGCCGCCTTCTCCAGCTAAGCACATTAAGGCTGTATTGGCGAAGAGGCATGGTTCGGTTAAGCCAAACGAAGCAGCTATACCAGAAGGGAATGAATCCGAGAGTGTGGCTGTATTGGATAAGAGCTTTGGGTTTTCCAAGCATTTCGGGAACAAGTATGAGCTCGGAGACGAGGTGGGGAGAGGGCACTTTGGCTATACTTGTAGAGCTAAGTTTAAGAAAGGCGAGCTCAAGGGGCAAGAGGTTGCCGTTAAGGTCATTCCAAAAGCCAAGGTTCGGACTTCTTCATTTTCTTCAAACAAAAAGAAATACTTCTGGTATTTTACTTTTGACCCTTGCAGTTTGTTTTATCAGAAAAATTATTCCTTTTTTTTTCCGGTTTTTCATGATCTCTGTGAAAGGCTAGTTTCTGGGTTTGACTTCTCCTTGAATGTCCACTGGGTTCTGGAGATCAGATATATTGTTAGTTGTAATCGTTTCTGTTTCTTTTGAACTGGTAATTACGAACAGAATCATATTCGTCTAGAAAAGAAATAAAATGGTGTAGAAAAAGATCGTGCGTTGAATTATAATTTTGCTTTTAGGGGGTTTCTTTTGTCTTGTCCAACTCTTAGGTACTCTTGGAATTTTTTGGAGCTTATCTATTTATGGAAAACAGGCTGAAGAAACGAAAATAAACAGTTCTTTTTCTTTGAAAATGATTACTTGCATAATCAACTAGCTTTTGTCGGCCCTGAAATGCTAATTACTAATGGTTAACATTGGAGGTAATCCGTTAATCAATCAAATAGAAATCCATTTTCTATCAGTCCTGACAAGTATGCAGTCTGTAGCTTTTCCATTGCCAGTAATTTTCTTCTTTTATGAAGAAGCGGATTCTTTTGGTATTTCGTTAATCTACATTCACCGTTTATGAACTATTTGACTAATGTACTGCTGGTCATTTCAGTGCAATGATTTCAATATACATTCTCAGAATGCTAAACTGATGCGTGTACTGATGTTTGTCAAGATATTCCTGATTGAGTTGGATCAAGCTCTTAGGAATTTCTTACTACTGTTATAAGGAAAGATTTGGGCCTTGCAAATGAAGCTCAATGGGAGCAAGGTGCCAACACGATATCATATTTTCAATTATTCCATGTTCAAGCAATAATTGTTGCTTTTCAGTAAATGAAGAATTAGACTTTTAGCGCTGGGACGTTTATCCTTTAAAATTACCTCAGCAGTTATTATGTTGCACATCTCATTAGCTGTGCTTATTATGTATGTTCTCCTGATCCAGATGACTACTGCTATAGCCATTGAAGATGTTAGAAGGGAGGTGAAGATATTGAGAGCATTAACAGGACATAGCAATCTTGTGCAATTTTATGATGCATATGAAGATCATGACAATGTTTACATTGTTATGGAGTAAGTTCTCGCAATGCATTTCATCATTGGTTTTGCACATGTTTTTTGAAGTAGGTTTAGAAGCATCACAGAACCTTGTGTCCATTCTGGTCTTCCTAACCTTTTTAGGTTTTCTACCTACATCTAGGCTTGTGCATGGAGTTTAGCTTGAAAATTTGCAACTAGACTTAAACTAGTTACTATGCGTTTTTCAGGCTATGTGAAGGAGGGGAGCTTTTGGATAGAATACTCTCAAGGTACTTGATTTATATATTTTGCACATAAGGGATTTCGCTAATTCTTAACTTGTATGGACTTGAGGAAAGAAGAATAATCTGTGATGTCTAACGATACACTATTATCAGATCATACTCAAGTCTTCTTTCTCATTCTATAGGGGTGGAAAATACTCTGAGGATGATGCAAAGGCTGTGATGGTACAAATTTTAAATGTTGTTGCATTTTGCCATCTCCAGGGTGTGGTGCACCGGGATCTTAAACCAGAGGTGGGAGATAGTTTGAAATTGTAAAATATATATTTGTGCAAATTTGCTCTATCATTCTTTTATTTTATTAGGCTCTCTCTTTCTTCTTCTTCCAGAAGGGAAGATTTTGCTCAGGTTTTGTCTTTAGTTATTTGTTTTTAGGTTAGGTGATAATGATTGTAGGATTAGAGTGGTTGTGTGAAGGTTCATCATGATAAAGTTTTTGGTTGTTCAGTTATAGATGATTATAATTTTAAGATCCTATAACTTGTTCTCATGATGCATATTTCCTTTGTTTCATGTCTGTTATTCTTCTGGCTATTGTTTGCTTTCATACCACACTCTTGTCTAACTGTAGCTTGTTGCTGGACCAGAACTTCTTGTTCACATCTAAGGATGAAAATTCACAACTGAAAGCCATAGACTTTGGATTGTCAGATTTCGTGAGGCCAGGTTTGCTGCTCTTCATTTTCCATGTATTGGTGGATTCATTTACTGCTTTCTTGAAGTAACTTGTGATCTCAATCATCAATTGCTCTACAGATGAAAGACTTAATGATATTGTTGGCAGCGCATACTATGTTGCTCCTGAAGTTTTGCATAGATCATATAGCACAGAGGCTGATGTATGGAGTATTGGTGTTATAGCATATATTCTACTCAGTGGCAGCCGTCCATTTTGGGCTCGAACAGAGTCAGGGATCTTTAGGGCTGTTCTAAAAGCTGACCCAAGTTTTGAAGAACAACCTTGGCCTACTCTTTCTTCCGAGGCAAAAGACTTTGTAAAATGTTTATTGTATAAGGATCCTCGGAAAAGAATGACTGCAGCACAAGCATTGAGTGAGTCTCTCGGAAAATGTTGAGATCGGCAACTTTTCGCCGTTATCTTTTTGAAATCCTCATAAAATCTGCCTTTTCAGGTCATCCATGGATAAAAAACAGCAATGACATAAAAGTACCTCTTGATCTACTAGTACTTAAGCTCATGAAGGCTTACATGCGGTCGTCTGCTCTTCGTAAAGCTGCCTTACGGGTCTGTCTTTGCAAATTGCCAATACATCTTGCTTACAGACGCATGTTCACTTTAGTAACTATATTGAAAGTTATAATAAAAAACCCTTTAAACACTATCTCTTCTATTTGTGCCTGGCTTTGCAAAATTCAGAGTTTCCATTACTCTGGAGCACCTGGATGTTTCTAAAATATGTAGTTTCTATACAAGTGTTTTTTTTTTCTTTCTAAATCTGGTCTTTTTAATTGCAAATACTGTTTTCTGATTAACATTCTGTACTTTGCTTCGTCGTGGGGGCTGGGGCTGATACTAGTGCTATATGATCAACCGTTCTTACGCTTGATGTGGCTTTGTGATACATAGACATTGTCACTGATGATGAGGCTGCAAGTCCGTTCAGCTAACTGTTGATAACTTGGGCCTGTTTTGGATTGTGCAACAAGAAAAAAAGATAACTTTAGATAACGAAGATTTCCCTTTACACTTCTGATCGGTCTCTTATGAGAAGGATGCTGATTTCTTGCAACTTGGGTTGCCATAGGGCAACAATCTGTTTGCTTAAGGGGTATAGAATGTGAAAATGAATGGCTTCAGTCTTCATCTTCTACAAGTGCTAATATAGTATTTCTTCTTCCTGTATTCTACAGCAAAATGTTGAAAACTTTCTGCTGCTTCTGTTGCCTTTATCAGTTAGTTTCAAATATCTGTGAGATAGAAGCATAGGAGGTACTTGATGGGGCAATTTGGAACTATCATTGGTTATTCTTGGGTTGGTGCTAGGTTTGTGTGATGTCATGGTGGTGATATGCAATTGACGGATTATCTTACTTTCTCCTGCATATGTAATGGAGTATTTCTTGTGGTGTTCAAATACCATCCCAAAAGCTCTTTTGGGGCTGCTAATATGCACTGGAGTTTCTCATTATCTGTCTAGAAGTGGCTGTGTATGCACTTGATTATGTTGCCTTGATCACTGACTAGTCAAAGGAAACTGTAGAAAGAGCCCAGCTTCCATGAAATTCCTATAAGAAAATGGAAGTGAAGTAAAAACTTCTCGGTTTAGTTTTCTTTTCCTGCCATAAAACTTGTTCAACCTTGTAATACTTTGTGCTTTGCTTTTTCTACCTCTGCACTAAATGTTCTCTGTTTATGTATTCTTCTTTTCCTTTTTTGTTTCTTAACTCTGTTGCTGGAACTCTTGCAGGCGTTATCTAAGACATTGACCGTAGATGAACTATTGTATTTGAAAGAGCAATTTGCGTTGCTGGAACCAAACAAAAATGGCACCATAAGCTTGGAAAATATTAAAGCAGTTGGTCATCTGATCCAAAACCTTAATCTTCTCATTTCTATTCTTGCTATTCAATTCAGTTAAATTTGTATATTGGTCAGGCCTTGATGAAAAATGCAACAGATGCCATGAAGGACTCGCGCACCCAAGATTTTCTTGCATCTGTATGTCCATTTGGTTATTGTGAAACAAGTTTCTTTGTTATTAATAGTTTCTTCTTCTAAACTGCCTCTACTTTATATCCTCGCAGCTTAATGCACTTCAGTATCGGAGGATGGATTTTGAGGAATTCTGCACGGCTGTATTAAGTGTACATCAGCTTGAGGCTCTTGACCGATGGGAGCAGCATGGTCGTTGTGCGTACGAACTCTTTGAGAAGGATGGAAACAGGGCAATTATGATTGAGGAATTGGCTTCGGTATGTAGGATGTGAAAGTAAAAGTTTTAAGAATGCTTCTTTTGCTCCCGTCCCAGAGACTATTTTGATTGTCAAGAGTTACTGACTTCTATCCCTTTGAAATGTGTTTCAGGAACTAGGGCTTAGTCCGTCAGTTCCGGTTCATGCTGTTCTCCATGATTGGATCAGGCATACTGATGGAAAACTCAGTTTCCTGGGCTTTGTTAAATTATTGCATGGCGGGTCTTGCCGCTCTCTTGCAAAAGCTCAATAACATTTGCAGGAGAGTCTCATGCAGCCAATGGCCTAATGGCTGATGATCTGCTCCCAAGTTATAGAGCAGATAAATGGGGGAATTAGGATCAGTTTCCACTTCATTGCAGCCCTTCCACGATATATTCTTAAAAGCCTCAGAATTGATCCATCATCAATGAGGGGCACAGGGAGTCAGATTTCCCGCTGTAAAAATATAGTTAGTTTCAATATTTATTTACAGGTGACATATGAACACAACCTCATGGCCTGACATATTGGATAACCCCCAAGTCCCCAGCGGCTTTGATTCCTTTTACCTCACCATCTTGCCGTCTATAATCCTTCTATTCAACTATCTTTATTATGTGATATTCCTCTTCTGTGTAGAGATCTGAGTAGAGAATTTTGTATTACATTGCAGATCGTCATTTCTCTGGATTCCAATGCTATAATTCCTTTGAATTGAATATCAAAATATATTTCTCCAAAAAGAAGTAATTTACATACTATTGTGAATTGTAGAAGAAGACAATGCCTTCTAAATACATTTTTAAAAAGTCCAGTCTTTTTGAAAATTAAAGTAATGAGAATGTAATCCGTATAAAAAAATTCATTAAAAATTTCTATCTACTTCTAAAGGAAATGAAGATCCATACGAAATTATATTGACTCATTTCCTTTGTGCTTCAGAATATAAATATAAATACTCCCTCCGCACAAGATTATTATTATTTTTTTTTGAGGAATCCCTCCATACAAGATTGAAAAATCTCCTTCTAAATTGGTATAAAAATTAAGGAGAGTAATTGAATATAATTAAGTTATTATTAAATTAATTAATTAAAAATTACTAATAAATATAAAGTTTATTTTTCTTAAGGGTGTGATTGGATAGAGTTTGGTTTTAAGATTTTTTATCTTGAATTTCTGAAGAAAAAATTTTTTGTGAAAAAAAAAGTAAATTTTGAACTGAAAAATTATATTGGGTTTCGTGCGGAACTTGTCCAGCACACCCTAAATAAAAGAAGTTAGTCGCGCGGGCTTTTTAAAAGAGAGAAGTTATCTTCTTTGTTTTTTTTTTTTCTGAATATTTGTGTTAAAAAGTTGAGATAATAATTCCTCACACTGCTTTTTGGCGATTTCTAATTCCTTTGAACGGATGGATGTTATGCGTTTTAGTCCAAAAAACGCATTGCCTAAAGCTACTTGCGGAGAGCTCAGCATAAAAATGAAAAAGGCCAAACACGTCAAACAACCTGTTTGGGGTCCCAAGTTCAAAAGTCGCCGGTGATCGACGTCGGAATGGCTGACACACACAGGTCGAGGAAGGCATCCAAATGCGCTGTAATAGCAATCTCTTCGTTGTCGTCGTCCTCTTCTTCTGAAGAAAGTTCCCTTGAATCAGAAGACTATAATATTTCATCAGAATCAGAATCAGAAACAGAAGACTGCGATATTTCCTGCGACGACGGCGTTGAGGAAATCACGTCCTCCACTTCGCGGTACTTCTTTCCTGCCTTATTTACTCATGCTTCTATTTTCAAATTGTCGGAATGGTTTGCTCTTTGTAACTTTGTTTATCTGCAAGTATCCATAAGTTGATTGGCCACCTCTCTTTATTCCAACATTTCGTTTTGATTTAAACGCGATATGGAGATCAGTGACTACGAGGACGATGACGATTGTGCTGATGAAGAGAACGAGGGAAAAGATGGGGAGTCAATGTGCAGCCGAGTTGTAAACCTCCTTCAAGGTTATATTTTGTTTTCTTTACCTGAAATTGCGTACCGAACTCATGATTAATGATTAATCTTCACTGCTTTTGCGGGGGGTGCGCTTTTCAGAAGAAATTGTATTTCTTGAGATGATATTAGAACGATTAGAACACGGCAGCATTTCTTTATACCTTTTTTCTTCTTTTATGTGACTGAACTGTTCAAGAAATTGTCTATCTTACTTCATTGTTGAATCACCTGCAGATTTGAATTGCAAGTTTAAGTCTCACTCTCTTATTATGTATCACTCTGCAGCGTTACTATTCTATAATCAATTATTGATTTCCGATAATTAAGTCTGAAAAAGAAAAGGTATGAGCTTTGTCTTTCTTTGATGGATTATAGTAGATGGTCAGCTGATTTTTTCTTCCCCCAAGCGCATGATCTTTTATCTTCTAGATTGGTCTCCAGCATGCTGATTTCAGGATTAGATATTTGTGATGACTATTTTGAGTACGGTGAAGTTTCTTATAAACAAGTATGCGACCTTGGTGTCTCGCAGGAAAAAGTGAGCTTCAAGAACTAACTATAGCGGAGTGTAAAGCTTATCTTAGGACGCATGGATTGAGACTATCTGGAACCAAGGTGGAATGCATAATGAGGATTGAGGAGCACTGGAGGTGAGTACACTGCACACAGAAAAGATTGCTTGATTTTATCAGTAAAGTCATATCTGATGACTGCTGTTACCTTGCATATTTGAATAAGTGATTGTAGAATGTAGTAAATGAGAATCTCAGTGGACGGAAAGAAAGTTCACAAATGATTCAAACGATGATTTTCTCAGTAAAGTCATATCTGATGACTGCTGTTACCTTGCATATTTGAATAAGTGATTGTAGAATGTAGTAAATGAGAATCTCAATGGATGGAAAGAAAGGTAACAAATGATTCAAAAGATGAGACTGAGCCAAAAATTTGTTTCCTCCAGCCATCTGTTCTAATCACTCCTTTAGAGCCTATGATAACTCTTTGGTTTTCTTATTGATGCATGTTCGTAATTTCCTTGAATTTCTATCAAAAAGATATTTGATTTGTGGAAGACTTGGTATATCTACTGCCATTATTATAATATCTACATGCCTTTTGGTGTCCCAGATTGATGCTATTGGTCATTTTAGTCATTTTAACTCAAGCTTCACTCTTAATGCATCATTCTCTGGCTGGACAAATGTGTGACAAGTCAAGTGGTGCTTTGTAACTCTGACGGATAATATTTTGAATTCTGAATAAGTAGACTTTTTCTTTTCATCAACAAGAACTATTAGATTTGTTGTTCATTAGGCATCAGACTTGTTTCCCATGGTACCATTGCTTTGGAGCTCCACAATTCTTTCCTTTTTTTTTCCCCCCTCCCCTTTTTCTCTTGTCTTGCCCTTCTTATTGAAAATCTTTATCTATAATATGTATACCTCAGGTTAAAAGATGGAACAGGTGAAAAACTATATCCCAGATCATCATTCAACATTAACTGCACTGGTTGGTAATGTTCTCATTTTGGTTTAAGATTCTTTGTTTTTGGCTGCATTGTATGCTTTTCTTCTTTTCTTCTCTCTGGAACTCTGGCATTTTAAATGTTTTAGTTGCTTGCAGGTGATGTATGCAGGGGAGATGTTGTTTTGTTCACCCAAAAAGTATACAAAAAGTATGTGCTTAATTCAGCTCTAGCATAAACATTTGATGCACAAGTATTATGACGTCATTGGGTTCTGATTCCGTTCTCTTTATGGATTTATTAATTATCACTAACAGGTTTGACAAAGCAGCCAGGAGTGGAAAACTTTTGGGGAAGAGAATTGTTGCTGGTAGGATATTTAAGGAAAGCTATGGCGCTGTCAAACAACAACATACTTTCACAGTAAGGCAGATCAAGAATTGTACTAATTAAATTTTTGGGAAGGACAGCATGATTGAACATAATTGAACTCTTTTATATTTTTGTTGCTATCCATTTCGAGGAGACTGATTTCCCACCCTCACCACCACAATCTATTAACACTTAATTCTGTTTTCCCGTCTTCTTGCTTCCCTTTTAGTAGTATGAATGTTCCATAATGCTGATTTCTGTTTGATGTGCATATTGGACACGTGATCCTTCTAAAGGTTTGAAGTGCTATGGAGCAAAGGCACAAAGAAATTACCTCCAGTTTTCCCTTTGCTTGTGAAAGGCCGCAACTTATATAGAATGAAAACTTATCGACAGGTGAGTTATTATTTGAATATGTGTCAGAGAAGAGCAGCTTGATTGCTTTATCATCTTAGCAAATGTTTGCTTTATTGTCCTAGCAAATGTTTAGTTATTGATTCTTTTTGTATTTCACTAGCCCTGGAAGAATGAAAAGGAAAGAGAGAAAGTTCTTGCTGAGAAGCACACACGGGGAGAAGCAGCAAGATTAATCAGAGAGATGCGGAGGACAAAAGCGGTAAAGAGAACACGGAAGATATCCTCCAGAAAAGAAGGTAGCCAGAAAAAATGTTTTCCTCAACATGCAGGGGAGAGTTAAGAGTTAACTTGCTTTCCATTTCTCTACTAGTTTATTGGTTCCTGTACCCACAAGTGTTGTTGGATGACTAGGCAGCAAGCGTCAGGAGCGTTTTCATCAGTGTCCAAGCCCACCTCAAGCGAGTAAAGCAGTGAGGAAAGATAAGCATGGGAAGACCCCAGTAGTGAACTAAACGTGCAGCCATTACCATCCGAAAGTCCCTGCATTTGGTCGGTCAAACTTAAAAAGGAAACAGAAAGCTAAGCCCTCGCTCATCTCATCGGCAGCATCAAATTTTTGGGCATCATTATGAAGGTGGAAAATCAATTTTGCAACAATTTGCTCATCCGCAAAATAATACACAAAAGTGCACCTTATGTCTTTTCTTCTTCCATCTCTAGATTTACTAGGAGTTCATCATTGTTTGGCTCTAATTCTTGTACATGTTTCATTCCTGCTTCTTGAACAGATGAAGAGCTTGTTAACCATGACTACCAGCCACATTATGAATGCCCGACCCAAGAACGGAAGAGTTTCAATCACCTCTCTGGGTGGAGAACCAGTAGAGGATCTCAACCTTTCTCCTATAGAACAGACTCATCAAGGCGCACAAAGCAGCCAGGTTCCTAACCGATGATCTGTTATCAGTCAGCAGTGCCATCTGTTATCTGTTTCCAGGTTCCTAACAGAAGCTGGTATTAGTGTAGTGTTCCACCAACAAATTTGTAAAGATCTTCTATGGTGAATTTTACCTGCTTCAATATGTTTCAGAAAAGGTGCGAAGAACAACCTCCAAGGGAGAAATCCTAAAGCATAAAAAGGGAGAGTGAAGTGCGCTTAGTCCTTAAATCATAAGATTTTGTCTTTAAATTATTTTTTAAATTCTATTATTCATAATTTCCTTTGTGCTACTAAATTGGTCATGATTACCAATTTCGCGTCCAGCTCCCAAAAAAAAAAATGTTAACTAAAGGCTCTCCTTGGATTAGTTTTCTTAAAGCAATCCAAGTGCAGTTTTTTTTTAAAAAAAAAGAAGTTAATAAGAACTAAAAACTCAAGGAAAACATTTTGTTCATCTTTTAAAGACTAAATCATGAATTTAGTTAAATTCCTTTTTGTTAAGACAAAAGGAACAAATGAGCTACAATGAACTAGTAAGACGGTCCAAAATCATCTTCAAGAATATAAGGTTGTTCCGTTTGCAAAAGGACACGGGAAGGGACACAAATATTTTACTTTATCCTTATTTGGTTGAAGTGCGGAGAAAAGGAAGAGGGGATGAGAGAAAAGAATTATTTTATGGGTTAATATTAAAAAATTATTTTAACATTTGTGGTCATTTTTACTTCAAATGTTATTTTTGTTTTTTATTACTTTACCTTATGAATCAAATCGTTAGTAAGATGTAACGGTCATTATTGAATATTTGAAATATCATTATTATCTTTCAAAAATAATATCACTTAGTCACTTTAAAGTTTTTTTAATTTATTTTTTTATAATATTATTTTTGTATCTATTTAGCTCATAAATCATTAAATTTGATTATTAATTTTAAAAAATAGATAAAATAAAAAAAATATCTTTTATTTTTTAAGAAAAATGTTTAACATATATTTTTCACACAATCAATTTCGAAATTTATTCTCTTCTTTTATATTGAAGTTTACCAACTTCAACTCCAATCAATGTTTATTCTTCAAGTAATGCCCTACTTCTATATCTGACTTTATCTTTATTAGGTTTATTCATTGATTTTTTTATTAAAAATTTTAATTTTCATTTGATTTTGCAAACTTTTCATAAAAATTAAACTAAATTTAATTTTTATTAAAATCAAACTGAAATAAATTAATTTTGTTCAGTTTTAAAATAATTTTTATTTAATTTTATGAATTATTCAATAAATTTTCTTATTCTAGTTTGATTTTGAACCAAACCAAAATTTTAACAATTTAAAAGATAATTTAGGTTTGGTTCAATTTCAATAAATTAAAACAAAATTTTGAATTTTGAAATTATATTAAATTTGTAAAAATGAACCAAAATTTTCTAAAAAATAGAACTATAATCCGATTTAGTTTCATTTCCATTAAAATCGAATAATGAACACCTATAATCTCCACTCAATCTAATCTTATACTCTCAATCCTATCTTGGATTGATTTAAATTTTTATTAGGCATTGAAAATTTGTCTTATTGAATTTTTTACATAAATAAAATTAGTGAGTTGAATATAATGTGTGATTTTTTATATAAAAATAACATTATATGGTAAAAGTGAGAAATTTTTCAAATATTAAAGGGATTTAATTATACTATCCTTTTTCTGAATCAATCAAATTTAAGAATAAAAAATAAAATTACAAAATATTTAATTAATTTAAATAAGATTACTGACGTAACTTAACAGAAAAAGTAAAATGATATAAAATAACATTATATGGCAAAATATAATTTGCTCCAGATGTAAAGATAGTTTAGTGATATTATCCCTGATTTTATTTACTATTCCACCTATCTTTCTATTTTTTAATTAATATTTAAAATTAAAAGTTGATTCATATTATTATTAATGCACTTTATCTTTTTTATGTATTTTCTCTCCCAACCCTTTCTTCAATTTGGGAGTGGAAGAAATACTAAGGTAGGAGGGAAGCTACCCGTCCCCCTTACTTCCAATCTTCCATAACACATTTACCCCAAATGTCCCATTTAAGTTTGATCTTGTCCTCTGTTTCGTCCTTAGAGCATTGAGCCTAAGTATATTAGCAGGTGGGGGACCCGTTTTAATTACTTTAGAGTGTAGTACAGGAAATGCGAGGCCCATGCCCAACCCATTCAATTCAATCCGAGGCCCTGTTTCGGAGTTTCCAAGGCAACAGTCCCTAACACTTCGAGCTTTTACCCAGTATGGCCCGATTTTTTTGTAAAAATAGATTAAAATAGTTTACTTTTGTGATTAAGTTGTGTACATGGTCATAATGTTATTTGGTATGGCATCATTGAGATAATTATGTCAGATCAAATATTGTCATTGATTGCGTTAGTTTTGTAACAAAAAAATAATAATAACGTTATCTGTATTCTTATTTTTTTAATGATGTTATATGCATAAGCGTCATTATAAATGCAATAACGCCAATGAGCTTCCCCCAACACCTGACAAATCTTCAATTCATTACTTTCTTTTGTTGCTTTTTATTTGCATGAATAAGCATAATAATAATTTTAAAAATTCTTTATAATAAGTTCTCTCAATGGCATCACACAAATCCCTAACTCGTTGCTTTCTTTTGTTGCTTTTTATCCTACATGAATAGGCATAATAAATTTTTTAAAAATATTTTTAATAAGTTTCTTCGAGAGTTTTAAGTTTTAAAAAAATATGCTACAATATCATTTCTATTAATTTTTTTCATTGTTATCCATTACTATGTTACAAATATTTATTATTTATAATTTTAAATTTTCTTTAATGGCTTCACAATGAAAAATTAGTTTTATTCTATTAGACAAGTACTCGTAAAAGTATAAAATAATATAAATAACATTAAGCATAACATAACATTGAAATTAAACAATAATACATACAAGCCCAATAAAACGTAAGAGCTACTTGGGTTTGCAGAGTTAATAAGGTTACAATTTATTCTGTTATGATCATGTAAATAGCAATAATTGCATCTTGGAGGATAATTTAGATTACAGTAACCCATATTAGAACAGTGCCTCTCAAATATTTATGCAAATGTCTATGATACGTTGGAAAATGCTCTAAGACTGAAGAGCGGCCGATATAGATTAACGTAAACCAGACTCTCCTTTAAAATGCAATTATTGCTACTTGCGTAGTTATAACAATAGAAATTGTGGCTTTATTGACTATGCAGACCCAAATAACTCATATGTTTCATTGTTTTTAAATACATTCATGTTTAATTTTAATATTATGTTATAGTTTCACGAGTACTTGTCTAATAGAATAAAACTAACTTTTCATTGTCAAACCATTAAACAAAGTTTGAGAAGATAAATAATAAAAATATTCGTAATATATTAATAGATAAAAATGAAAAAAAGTTAGAAAAATAGCCAATTTAGTCTCAAAAGTTAGGTGACTAATATGTTATGATCCTAAAAGTTTTTCTATGCCATTATAATCTTCAAAGAATTTTCATTCAACCAACAGGATCCAACTAACATGCGCTACCACGTTATAGATGCAAGACGTTTTGGACCTTGTCAGCTGAATAAAAATCCTTTGATGACTATAATGGCTGAAAATTTTTTTTAGGACCATACATGTTAGGCACCTAACTTTTGGAACTATACTGGTCATTTTTTCAAAAAGTTAATAGAAACAACGTTGTAGCACATCTTCTTTTAAACTTAAAACTCTTGAGGAAACTTATTTTAAAAAATTTTAAAATTTTATTATGCATATTCATGCAAGATAAAAAGTAACAAAAGAAAAGAAATGTTGGAGATTTGCGGGGTGCCTTTGAGGAAACTTATTATAAATAATTTTAAAAATTTATTATGTCTATTCATGCAAGATAAAAAGCAACAAAATAAATCAACGGGTTGGGATTTTGCAGGGTATTGGGGAAAGTCAATAATGCCAATGCTATTGTCGTTATTACTTTTTCAACAATGACATTACATATAGCGTCATTAAAAAAGCAAGAATGACAATACGAATGACGTTATTGCCTTCTTTTCTACCACGAAACCAAGGCAGTCAATGATGCCATTTGGTTTAGCGTCATTACCTCAATGATGACAATGACGCCACATCAAATGGCATAATAGCCATATACGTAACTCATATAAAAAATCAAATCATTTTATGCTATTTTTGCAAAAATGTGGCCATACTTGATAAAAGCCCTAACACTTCGTTGAATGATTTACAAGGAAAGCATATTTATTATTCAAAAAAAAAAAAAAAGAGAAGTGCAAAAGTAATGAGAGGAAGAGAAATAAGGAGGAGAAAAAAAGAAAGATTGAGACTAATTAGACTAACTGTTACCATCCTTGAAGCACAACAAACACATACTTTAATTATTTTTGTTGCCATTTCCTTGATCGCACTAACAAATAGTACATCTTTTTGGGTTTCTTAGGGAGTATTTGGATTAATTTTGTTTTAAATTGAATTGTATTTGTAATCATAGTAAATTATTTATGATAGAAAAATAAAATTTAAAGTAAAAAAGAAAAATTTTTTAATTTAAAAACAAATACAAATACACCTGGCTTTTTTCCCCTTTTACCACCTATAAAAAAGTTGATGCATCCATGGATGAAATTGGAACTTGAGGGCTTATTGGATACAGATATTAATCCAGAGGGCTAATTTGAGAACATCGACAAATGAAGCTCATTGAAATATCCCACAATTCTCGTATTGTAATGAAAAAGGTTGAGTCGGAAGGTAGTGGACACGATTCTGGACTGGCAGCGCTCTTCAGGGGACCGCCTTCTGTTCGCAAGGAGTTCTAAAGAATTTGCATGGCGACCCCTTTAATTCTCATAATTTTCTATAGATTCACCTCTTTCTATTGATTGCATTTTCTGAGGACTTTTCAGTAGCTGTTCTTGTCCCAGGTATAGTCACTGGAGGTTTCAATCGACCATTGAAACTCACCTGGATTTGTTCTCAAATCAAAATTCTTGCCCACAGACAATTCTCCAAGTTGTTTTTCGTTTTCCCTCTTTGGATCTCGATCGCTACATATCGATGATCCAGCATTCTTAATTTGAAGGTGAAATTTCAATGAATCTGTTCACAAACGCACAGAATTACATGCACAATTTCTCTATAAAAGCAGTTTATATAATTGTTTTTGTTATTGGAGCAGGAAACCGAGTAGCTGAAATCGGGGAGGATCAATGGAGTGGGCAACGCTGCAGCACGTAGATCTCCGGCACGTAGGCCGGAGCTCGAAACCCTTGCAGCCTCACGCCGCCGCCTTTCATCCCACTCAGGCTATCGTCGCCGCTGCTATAGGAAGTCACATCACGGGTACTTTATTTTTTGAAAAAAATAGTATAATGAACATTTATGTATTCTTTGATCTCCGAAGAATTGGAGCTTATCTCTTTTTATATATTTTGTTTGTATTTTTACTTAATCCAGAATTTGATGCATATACTGGAAGCAAGATAGCGTCTATTGATATTGGCTCTCCAGTCGTTCGAATGGCTTATAGTCCAGCAACCGGTCATACCATCATTGCTATACTCGAGGTTTGTTGCCAATTCACAACTGTTGGACTTAACTAGTGGATGTCAATTCAAGTTGTAGGATCACGTTGTTCATAATTTTGAAGAATTTAACAATCCTCCATTTGCAGAGCTTCATTTGAAATTTGTGGCTTACTCTTGTATTTAAGTCCTCTTTTAGCTCCTCCTAATTGCATCTCCGAGAAAAATTCCTGTTAACGCTTAACATAATTAGGATTATCAATACTGATACTTCAAACCCCAAAAAACTAGAGACCTTCTCTATGCTATTTTATCAAATTGTCCAGAAGCAAAGGAAGATGGTTTTGGGGGTAAAATTTGACTAATGTTGACTGTTATTTCTTACTTTAGTTGAATTTTACATCTCAGCATTCCGTGAATTATTTTCCACTGAATGCATGTTGTTAATATCTATATTTCTTACCTTTTCAGATCCTGCTAATAATTTGCTTTTCCTTTCCACTATCTTTCTTGGAATGTATTTTATATACCTCTGATGTTCTGAAGTTTGGTCTCCTTTTTGTAGGATTGTACAATTCGATCTTGTGACTTCGACTCTGAGCAAACCTGTGTGCTGCATTCACCTGAAAAGAGAATGGAACAAATTTCTCCGGACACTGAAGTCCACCTTGCCCTGACTCCACTTAAGCCTTTAGTGTTTTTTGGTTTCCACCGCAGGATGAGTGTAACAGGTTCATTTTCATTGCACAAGGATTCGTCTTGTCTTCATTTTTAATATTCTCTAAGCACTTGAACAGGGTGCAATTTTCTGCAAATTGAAATAAACTAAAAGATAAATCTTTGGGCTCTGCTGTGCATCTGCAGTAAGTTGAGTTATTGGTTTTGATGGATCGTTCTCAAATGCATAGTTTAGATGCATACATTTGCATATGAGGTTAGTGTGCAAAAGAAAGAACGAAGTTGGGAAAGAGTGCGAATGAGACTGGAGAAACTGGTATGTGTTGGCTTTGCTTGGATGGCAGGCGTGTGGTTGGAATAGTTATAGGTTTCTCTAATTTCAAATTCTTTTCAGAAGGATTCTGACCTAATAGGACAACAGAGGCTTCCCACTATTGGTTATTCGGTAAAGGGTGCTTGAATTACCAAACATGACTGGATAATATAGGAGTAGTCCCTTTATTTCAGTCCATTCTAGCACTGATTGCATGGCCTCAAATATAACAGGCTGGATTCCTTGGCAGTTGTATGGTACTCTATAATCTTGAACTTGCAAGTAGTTTGGGCAGATACAGAAGTCCTTTTCTTGTTTATTTCTTCTGTTGTTTGGAGATATAACAAAAATTATAATAAAGTTATGCTCTAAGAAGCAAAGGTAGATCTTGGTTTCTAAAAACAGTAATGCTCAGCCAAGATTATAGCTTGTGAACTCATGGCATTGGCCACCGAACAGGAGCCAGAGGTTGTTTATTCTCTCTTCATTGTTGTTAGCAGCTGCAAAACAATGACATGGGAGGTGCAAATGAACATAGGCCCATTATTTTGGTGTATATTTGTTATAGTATAAGGTGACTATCAATGCTAAAGGTTCCCCAGCTCTTGGCACTCAGACTTGGTCGCTGTGCTTCTTCCGAGGGATACTGTGGATATTAAGCTGCCTGGTCCCATTTTTTCTTTGTAATGGTTGTTATAGCAATTTTCTTGTTGTGACAATACTTGCTAAACTCGTTATCAAATTTTGGCACTATTTATTGGCCATAGAATAGGTGTTTTTCAGCCATGTTCCTGCTTGTATCATGTCCATTTTTATGGAGAGAGATTCTGTGAGAATTTAATCTCTTTTGTCTCAAATCTATAGGAGTTTTGGCTTTGCTTGTGTATTTTATCCCTAGGACATTCCCAGATTCAATCTGATCTATTTTATCTAAGCTTTGAAGTTCTCTCCCTTGTATTTAATGAATTTTCATAGCTTTTCCATATCTCTCTCGCATTAGATTTCTAGTACAGAAGATAAAACCAAATGGCACAGGTAGCCTTGCATGTAAATTCTTATGGCTGTTTCATTAGCTGCTTTTATTTAGCTATTCAGGAGAGCTGGCTTCTAAATACACGGTATTTGGCTTTGTGAAGTTGTTGGAACGGTGGAAGGTGGGAAAGCGCCAACAAAGATAAAGACAGACTTAAAGAAACCCGTCGTCAATCTTGCTTGCCACCCTCGCCTTCCTGTTTTAGTAAAGTGTTCACTCTACTCTCAGTGGCTTGCACTTCTATGTGTTCATTGCTAGATTCAGGGGCAAATCCTTAATCTTGCTGCAACTCAACTAACTGCGCTTCACTCTTCTTTCCATTTCAGTATGTAGCTTATGCAGAAGGTTTGATTAGAGCCTATAATATCCAGACATATGCTGTTCATTACACCTTACAACGTAAAATTATCATGACTTCATTTTTCTTAAAAAAAATACGCGATGATATTGTTGTTTCATTTATCTTCTTCTATCATAATTTTCTTTCATATTTCTGTAGTTGACAACACCATAAAGTTAATTGGAGCTGGAGCATTTGCCTTTCATTCAACATTAGAGTGGATGTTTGTTGGTGATAGACGAGGAACGCTTCTTGCTTGGGATGTCTCAACTGAAAGGCCTATGATGATTGGAATGTAAGTAGGATATGGTTTTCTTTTCTCCTCATGGGCTGCTCCATTCTGAAAGAATTGTAATCTTTTTTTTAACTCATTGGAGAAATATTACAAGATAAGAATCACAAGAGCAGACTTTTCATATCTCCTTTATCTTGAGAAATGATGTTGATGTTTATAAGGGACTAATGGTAACAGAATTTGTTAAAGCATGGTGTTGCATTTGATTCTTTTGATAGACGAAGAAATAAAACGGTGTATTTGGACTAGCTTTCGGTTTGAAAAATTGGGTGTTTTCTGGTTTTGCGAAGGGTAATTTGTTTGTGAGAAAAGATTTGGGACCCAAAATGATTTTTATTTTTTTTTTTGAGAATGAAAGAGAAAGTTAGTCCAAGTACACCCATTTATGAGAAAATTGAATTATGCGAATGAGGACGAGGAGTCTTCAAGAAAACCAATTCAAAACTTGAGAAGAGCTGCATTCCAATCCCATTGTAAAATTGTTCAAAGCAGTGTCTCCAACAACAGTAGATGCTTCCCCAAAGAAAAGAAAATTGTCTCCCTGTAATCATAATGGTTCTCTTGATGTGACATTTTTGTTGACATGTGATTTTTCCTTTGAACAGAAATTTAGACAAAATGGAACTTTCAAATTTACTGTACAACATAATGAGAAGTAGGATACTTCAATAGGACAGATAAGAGAGTACTTAAGGATATATGCTGCAGGAAATTAGTCTGTGTGCGTGTGTGTTTAGATGTCTCCTCCATGGTTTTTGGCTGTTTCTCCATTCTTGGTTTTAGAATAATGCTGTTGAGTTTTATTTGGTTGTGATGGTTTTTGAAAAATATGTTCTGGGGTGTAACTTTTCAATCTACTATTCTGCATTTTCATATTTTCACTTACTAATGAAGTCTATATTGAGAATTTCATTTGATGTTATGTGAAATGTTCAGTGTCATTGCTTCTGGTTCTTGCTGATCTCAGGAAGTTCTAGCTGCTATATAAATGTCTGCAACTTTTCTGGATTATTTTAAACAACTAATATATTCCATCCTTTTGCTTTACATTTCTGATGTCATCGTTGTTTTTTATGTCGTTATTGTTCTCTTCTTTTCCTCGATTGTCTTGTTTAATAATGATATTTGAGTTTCGCAATGGAATTGCAGTACTCAGGTGGGTTCTCAGCCAATCTCATCAGTTACTTGGCTTCCAATGTTGCGGGTACTTGTTACTTTGTCCAAAGATGGAAGCATCCAAGTATGGAAGACACGAGTGATGCTGAATCCTAATAGACCTCCAATGCAAGCAAATTTTTTTGAGTCTGCTGGTTGGTTTTCCTTTCTTACTTTTTTTGGATTACTCTGAGGTTTGAACTAATGGTTGATAAAATATAGTAATAACAAATCGAAATTGATTGGTCTAGTCTTCTGTTGTGTCTTAACAGTTCTCTTGGTAGATGATGCCTTACACAGTTACACAGCTAGGTTGATCAAGAACCTGTTATCATACTATTCTAATGAAATTGTTGAGAGGCTTCAGTAATTTTCAGTAATTAATATGCCTGTTTGTTGAATTTTATGCGTATTATAATGAAAGTATTGAGAGGCTCCTCTAATTAATATGCCTATTTGTTGAACTTTATTCCAGAATGATGATAATGTCTCGATGAAGCATTTTTGTCTCTTCAGTCATATTGTACTGGGATCAAATGCGGGAATGTGAGGCATTTATTATAATTACATCCAAACATTATGTCCCTTTCTCTTAGTGAAGATCCAAGTGACGTAGTTAAATCTAATTTTAACTTTACAACAAACATTAGGAGGAAAACTGATGTCTGAGAGGTGAAACTACAAAACAAATAGATTTTGTTCTACCAACAAATCATTTCTCTTTCCTACTTGAACCCTATCTGACCTTGTCTTTGTACTGGAAAATGAATAGGGTAAATTAGATATCCTTCACATTGGTGAAGAATTACCTTCTTGTCCCTGCTTTTCTACTCTTCCTTATTGAGCAAATAGTGCACGTATTTGAAGGAAAGTTGTTGACTAAGATTTTGTGTTCTTCTCTTCCTGGCCGGTCTGCCTCCCTCTTTTCTTTATTCAACCTTTCCTCCCTCATTTGGTCTTGGCGTGTCTTCGATGGAGGATAAGCAGTTAGTAATGTATGATTTTTTTTTTGTCCCTCTAAATTAATTTGGAAAGGACTTGTTGACCAAGAGTTTATTGCTCTCTTTTCCACTCGAGCTAAGCACAATATACGTAAAAAAGTATGCCATCTCCAAGTGTAAGATGGCAAGCAGTGTAGATAAATTGTAATTTGGTTGGGAATGGAGTACACTTGTTTCAAGATCAGTCTGGAAGTATGTGGTTTGTCTTTTTTTATAAGTTTGGCTAAGTTTTCTAGTAGTTCTTCCTAAATAACTTCTTTATAAGGTCTGGAGGATATACTTATAAAACATTTTCTTGCTGTTCTGCAGCTGTTGAATCGATTGATATTCCTCGCATTCTGTCTCAGAAAGGAGGAGAAGCAGTTTACCCACTACCACGAATTAAGGCGTTAGAAGTTCATCCAAAATTGAATCTAGCAGCTTTACTTTTTGCAGTAAGTCTCCTTTTAGCATACGAGTATATGAATTTATTTCATGCCTAAAGAACAAGGGTGTGCTTCTTTTAACAGAACATGACAGGCGGAGACAATAGAAAAAATAGAGCGGCATATACAAGAGGGGGACGAAAGCAACTCTTTGCAGTTTTGCAGAGTGCAAGAGGATCCTCAGGTGATATTCTTATTAAAATTTGAAGTCTTATGGAAGAATTAGTTTGGTCTGACTCGTGATAAGTTTTGCTTGTTTTGTTATTGGATTAGATATTCTGCAGCTTCAGTCTCAGACTGACGCTTTTCTCTTTTAGCTCTTTACACAATCTGATCTTTCTTCAGTTGTCTTAATAAAACTAGATGTGATATCCTTGAAGTAACTACAATTTGTGGCAATAATACTGGCAGTCAGCTTTTGGTCTCATAAGTATAATGCAGTTTTCTTTATGCTCCCTTCTTTTTTCTTTTCTTGAGTGTGCTATTTAAATGTGAATGCTGTTGAATATTTCTTAGCTTTTGTGCTGATAATTGTATGTAGCTCGAAAAGGAGAAGATCACTTTCCCTAAGCAGCCAATTTCAATGCTGTGTGTATCAGTACATATATTCCCAGTGTCTCTTAGAGCAGTTGGATGGCTATTTCATATGAAAAGAACATTTAAGCAAGTCAAAAGTGTAATTGTAGTTAATGACTTTTTGTAATTTTCTTTTTTTGGCTAACTGTAAGATGTTTTACAGCATCTGCATTGAAGGAAAAACTCTCATCTCTTGGTTCATCTGGAATATTAGCTGACCATCAGCTTCAAGCACAGCTACAAGAGCATTATTTGAAGGGGTGAGTTAGGCATTTGTTCTCCTTTTTATGCATTTTCTACTGAAGTTTGTCGGCAAGGCTAGATTGATTAATCTTTAGGTCATGAATTAGCTTCCGATTTAAAGAAATTACCCATGTGATTGTTATTGTGATAAGTACACAACTTATTTTGATAAATACACAACTTATTTTCTTTTGTTCTGGAGTACTTTTTCTATATGTTAAACCATTGAGATGGACCAATATCATCCAGTTGCAAGAGGAATGTTACTGAATAGGAATATTCTCGTCAAATGGTGGAGACTGTGTAGGTGTCAAAGCTTACATGGCATGGAAAATGTTATTACTACTTTTTTTTTGTGTCAGAGGATGGAAAATATTATGTCTTGAGGAATCTTATGAACTGAAACTACTACTGGGATCATTAGCACGACCAATTTATGTGTCTATAATTCACTATACTTTGAATTTGTGTTTTTTGTATGGTAATTTTTTCTGTGTGTAACTTTCATCAGGTAGTGTGTTTACATCCGTGTGTACGTACTTAATTCCATGCGATTACTTGTTACCATTGTAAGAGATATGATATAAAATGGTATTTTGTGATTTGACCATTGAATGAACAAAATGGGTTTATTCTAGAAAACCTTAAGGAATATTCTTGAGTAGAAGTGAGTATAATTATCAGAGTGATCCCTAATTTCCGCTGTGGCCTACCTTTGGAAGTTAGAGACATTTCTGGTCAAAGTTCTATGCAGTTGCAAGTTATCCACTGATTGACACTTGATGGTGGTTCTGTTTTTTTCTTATTGCTTTTGTCGAAGTATGAAAAGCAACTACTTTTGCCAGATCTCCATTTTTTGTTGTTTTTTTTATCATGCTGCTAGCTGTTTTTTGTTGCACATGTATGCATCTTGGCTTACAACTTGAAATATTTAGGATCTCTGACTGTCTCCTATAACTCCTAAAGTTAAGAAACCGCTGCATACGCTCTTAGTCTAGCTATTTTAGATAAATGCCTAACTGGTAACTGCCAGACTGAAGAATATTCATGTTTTAAAGTCAGAAACAATTTATTTCTTTATCTCAGTTATATTTATTTGTTGCTTTGATGGGCCAGTTAGTTATTGCACTGTGACTTACAAACCTGTCCCTCTTTTAAATCTAGTGTTTCACTATATAGTATCCTATCCTTCTATAGTTTTTATATATTTACTATAAGGGCTCTTTCAAAGCTGTTCTAGGTTTATTGACTATTAGGGCTCTTTCAATGTTCAGCTTATAATGAGTGGATTGAGAATTTTCAGGTTACAATGACTCTGAAGTTAAAAAGTCTCAGGCATTTTTCTTTCCATTTTCTCAAAAAATGTTGATGATGATAGAACTGATGGATGACCTGTATCTTGCATTCTTCAAAAGTCTTAACACAGATTTTCTTGATGCTTATTTATTGGTGAATTCTGTTGTTTACTTATTTTTGCTGTAATTTTGTCATGTTTATTCTTTTGTCCAGAAGTTCTCATGCTTTTCGTTACTGACAATTGTTGAGTTTCATGTCAGCCAAAGTCAGCTTACAATATCTGATATTGCAAGGAAGGCTTTTCTTTACAGTGTATGCTTCTTTGTCTTCAGCCAGTACTCAGTGTGTACCATTTGCTTCCTATTTCATGTCATTGACCTTGTTTTTAGCTTGAAAATTTTGTTGTTACAAAGATAAGGTCCCAGTAAATTATCTTCTCTGCAGTCACTAACATGTAGAGGCAATTGAATTGGCATGTTCCATGTACCTAGAATATGGAAAAAGTCCTTTCATATTTTTGTACTCAAATCTTATATTTTTTGCAATTTTTCAAAAGATCTATAGCCTTGGTTAGTTCTCTCCTTTGAATTAAGCTCAATAAAATGCATAATTAATCTGGGATCCATTTCCCTCCCCTAAGCTCTCAAACCAAAATCAACTTTCAGAGACGTACATAAAGAGTCAAAAAGAATTTCAGATTTTTTGTTATGAGGTTCTATGATTTAGTTTCGGCTCCAGTTCTAGAAATGTAGATTTGTCTGCAACCAAATATTTTGTTCTATTTTCATCTTGAAATTTACATACCTCTATCATTCATTTGGTGCTTGTCATAACATTTGGACGGAAACCATATCAACTTGGTTCTTGTACATTACTCTTGGTGCTCCTGTTATTTGTTACCCCAAATATTCGTGAGGCCAATAACATGGGAAACTATGCTGGACCAACTACCTGATGCTTCTATGCTTTACCTTTCTGTTGCAGCATTTTATGGAAGGTCATGCAAAAAGTGCGCCAATATCTCGGTTACCTCTCATCACAATTGTGGATACTAAGCATTATTTTAAAGATTTTGCTGTTTGTCAGGTGAATTAAGAATGTAACCCAGTCCTATGAATTCAACCTTTTCATCTTGCATTGGCTAACATAATCTGATGGCAGCCCTTTCATCTGGAGCTAAGCTTTTTCAGCAAGGAGAACCGAGTTCTTCATTATCCTGTTAGAGCTTTCTACATAGAAGGGGCAAATCTTATGGCTTATAATCTCTCTTCTGGAGTGGACAATACCTATAAGAAGCTCTACACCTCGGTATGTTTGTATCTTATTCTGCCAACTTCCCCCTTCGGGGGGAAAAAAAGAGGGGAAAATGTCTATGTGGAGTTTTGGAGCTCACCTTTGCTGTGGCATCAGGTACATGGAAATGTTGAATTTCATGCCAAGCACATTGTTTACAGCAAGAAGAAGCACCTGTTTCTTGTAGTTTATGAGTTTGGTGGTGCTGCGCACGAAGTGTTTCTCTATTGGGAGAATACAGATACTCGGTCAATTAATAGTAAAGCAACCACAATAAAAGGTCTCTTCTTCAGTGGTTTTACTTTATATTGTTTGGCTCATCTTATTATTTTTACCAATGCATATTAATTATTAGTCATCTTTTATTGTTTTTCCAGGTCGAGATGCTGCCTTTGTCGGACCTAGTGAAAATCATTTTGCAATTCTAGACGAGGATAAGACAGGGCTTTCTTTATATATATTGCCCGGAGCAGCTTCACAAGAGGCTAATGATAAGAATGGTGTGGTAGATAGAGACCAGACTACAGACACTGACCCTACTGATGTTACCTCTGTTAAGGGTCCGATGCAGTTTATGTTTGAAAGTGAAGTTGATCGAATCTTTTCTACTCCATTAGGTACTCCATAAAGAATATTTACATTCTGTGCATCACTGCTATTCAGAAGATTTGACAGTAGTATTCTTCTATTGTAGAATCAACCATGCTCTTCACTTCTCATGGAGATCAAATTGGCTTGGCAAAGCTTCTCCAAGGGTACCGCCTTTCAACTGCTGATGGACATTACATATCAACTAAGGCTGAAGGGACAAAATCAATCAAATTGAAAGCAAATGAGGTGGTACTCCAGGTAAATAGTCTATTAAAAAACCTAAATTGCTGTGAAACATATTCTCCTATTTGTCCTTTTCTTTCTCACAACTCTTTAAAACCCAAACAAATGTGGTAGTTCTCTGGCTGCATTGTTTCTTTATTGATGAATAATATAAGGATACGGGCTGTGATCATTATCATTGATCAACAACTAATTTTAGGACTAGCAACTGATTAATCATCTATATGGTTGCAAAGTTCTGGTCATGTCATAATACTTCATAATTGATAATATCTCCCTCTCTCCCTTTCTCTCTCTATGCATCTTTCCTTGGTTATTGATCTTGGGTTCTGCATCTATTTATGCATAAGAGGTGAAATACTGGTACATTCCTTCAGTCGTTGGTCGCAGTTTTATCCATTATTTGCTGTTTTTTGAGTTGAAGTTCTTATGCAAATGGAAACTTATGCTGAATGTTGTGCACGAGTATGATCACTTCGTTCTTTTTCTTTTCTTTCCTCATGTGTAACTTTCACTTGTCACTTCTTTCTCGCACTGACAAATAGTCTTCAATGCCAAATTTGACTTTTCTTCTAACTACGAAGTACTTATATTTCTAAATGGTCCCTTCAGGTACACTGGCAAGAAACTCTCAGGGGATATGTTGCTGGCATATTAACTACATCTAGAGTGTTAATTGCTTCGGCAGATCTAGATATACTGGCTTGTAGTTCGACAAAATTTGACAAGGGAATTCCCTCAATATCCTTGGAATTAATGTGCCTAATTATTTATTCATGTGCTGCTCGGGGTTTTAAGTTTGCAATAATCTTCTTTCTATGAGGAAATTTGTTATTGGACATCTTTAAAGTTGTTGATTTCTTAACAATTGATCACTTTAGATCCATTCTGTGGGTTGGGCCTGCTCTTCTCTTTTCCACAGCTACTTCTGTCAATGTACTCGGCTGGGATGGAAAAGTCAGGACCATCCTTTCTATTTGTATGCCTAATGCAGGTAGGCATTAGAACTTTCTTCAATCTGGGGCTACTTAGTTTTGTTGAGGAGCCTTTGCGCAATGTTTGCCTTTTCAAGATGCAATTTTATTTTTGTGCTGCTCTTCAAGGTTTGTGTTTCCCTCTGCAGTGCTTGTTGGTGCCTTGAATGACCGCTTGTTGCTTGCAAACCCAACAGACATCAATCCTAGACAAAAGAAGGGGATTGAGATTAAGAATTGTCTGGTTGGCCTTCTTGAACCTCTTCTTATCGGGTTTGCAACAATGCAGCAGCATTTTGAACAGAAGCTTGACCTGTCAGAAGTACTTTACCAGATTACATCTAGGTTCTCCTCTTCATATGTCTATGTCATTTTATGAACATATTTTTAGCTGCATTTTTCTGATTTGGACCTCTTCTGCTATACCATTCGTCCAAATATTAGTTGCACTCTTCTGTTTTGGACCTCTTCTGCTATACTTTTTGTCCAAATATTTCAGGTAGTTTGCATTTCTGACATCTGTATTGTATCTTTATAATGAAGGTTTGATAGCTTGCGAATTACTCCCGGATCACTAGATATTCTTGCCACCGGTTCTCCAGTTTGTGGTGATCTTGCTGTTTCACTGTCCCAATCAGGTCCACAGTTTACACAGGTGAACCATAGATGAAACGTGTGCTTCTTTAGTACTTCTGCTTAGTTATTTTTTAATTAATTAATTTTTCTGGTTTTCCTAAGGTGTTGCGAGGAATTTATGCAATCAAAGCACTCCGCTTTTCTACCGCTCTTGCTGCCCTAAAGGATGAGTACTTGCGCTCTAGAGATTATCCACGATGCCCCCCTAACTTCTCATCTTTTCCATCGATTTCGGCAATTGGGATATGCATGCATCAGGTGAAATTACTCTTTTACGTGGTCTAGATCATTTGATTGATTCCTGATGTATCTTTTTCTTTGGTTATCATTTTCTTCTTTTCGTTTGGTTACACCCTTCCATTCTCTCTACCTGAGGTTTTCATCTGTATATCCTTCAGGCGATGAATGTTTCCCTGTAACTATACTTTTGACTTCCAGTACTTGTTTTGACTATTTGTTAGAAGGGGGTGGTTAGGGAGGAGGGCAGCCTAAAAAACAAAATGGAATTCAAATTTTCAAGAAAAAAGAAAGCTTATTCATTACCTTTAACTATTGCAAAATTATTGGCCGGAAAGATCCTCATAGGATGTAGCTCTTTGCCTTCTTAAAACACATCTGGAAATTCTACTGTTGCCATCTTAGTGTGGCTCTGAATCTTCCCTGTACTATTGTCCTCCCTTCCCCCAAAGAGCTGAAATTACAATAACCAAATCCGGCATTCTTGGTTGTTTCACTGTTTTACTGACCCTAAAGAGATGTGATCTGGAATTTTTTTTTAGCATGAAAGTGATATCTTCTTAATCATTTGTGGTTCTTGCTTTATTTTGGTTTGTCCTAATTAAAAGTATTCCGTATAAGGAGTAAATATCACTCATTAGCTATCAATTACCTGTGACAAATCTAGATACCAACAGATCCCGGTGAGTCCTGTTCGGTAATTACTGTCTGCATTTACTTAAAACTTGAAGTCCAGTGTGGTGTGTTCTTGGGTGGCCCTGGGGGGGGGGGAGTAAAAGAGAGAAAAGAAAACCTTAAGTAAAGCATTTTGCTCCATTTTCTTTACAGCTAAATTGTAACTAAGGGAACCAATTAGGCACTGTAAATTCAGTATGCTTGCAAAATGTCTCTAGATAATTCTTTATAGCTTTTCTTGGTCATCTTTCTTCATAGCACTTAATGACATGGCAATGGATTATGAAATTGCAGATATGGCCAGTTTGATAGTGCAAAAGAAACTTTTGAAGTCATATCAGACTTTGAAAGCATGCTTAACCTCTTTATATGCCACCTTAACCCTAGTGCAATGAGGCGTCTTGCCCAGAGATTGGAAGAAGAGGGTGCTGACCCAGAGTTGAGGAGATATTGTGAAAGGATTTTGAGAGTGCGTTCAACTGGGTGGACACAAGGTATTTTTGCAAATTTCGCTGCTGAAAGTATGGTTCCTAAAGGTCCTGAATGGGGAGGTGGGAACTGGGAGATTAAGACACCTATCAGCATTAAGGACATACCTCAGTGGGCACTGGCTGCGGAGGTGATGCCATACATGAGAACTGATGATGGTACAATCCCGTCCATTGTTACAGACCACATTGGTGTTTATCTGGGTCTTATAAGAGGAAGAGGTAATGTGGTTGAAGTAAGAGAAGATAGCTTGGTCAAAGCATTTAAAGCTGAAAGTAGTGACATCAAGATGAATGGTCTTCAACCAACTCTTGCTACATCAATAGCTAATGAGCCTAAAGGGGGAGTTCCTGAGGGTGAATCGAGGAATGATTCCATGATGGGCCTAGAAACCCTCTCCAAGCAATTTGTTGTTTCGAATGCTGTAGATGAACAAACAAAAGCTGAGGAAGAGTTTAAGAAATCACTGTATGGTTCTGCTGCTGATGGTAGCAGCAGTGATGAGGAAGATAATTCAAAAGCCAAAAAGCTACGTATTAGAATTCGAGATAAACCAGTATCATCAACAACAGTGGATGTCAACAAGATTAAAGAAGCCACAAAACAGTTAGGTCTGCCGATTAGTAGAACAAAGTCATTAACTGGTTCATCACCAGATCTCGGCCTGATTTTACCACAACCTGCTGCTGCATCCACTGAAGGGGTTACAGCACCTATAATCTCAGCACCTGCTGATCTTTTTGGAACTGACTCGTTTGTGCAACCTACATCTGTATCACAGCCTACTTCTAAGGTAGCTGGTGCCACAGCAGGGCCAATCCCTCGAGGACTTCTTTCAGAATACAATATCATCTCTGCAGGTTGCAGCATCACTGCGTCCTGCAGGAACTTATCTTTCACAAATGGATCCAAATTCTCAGAGGAGTGAAAATAACAAGGTTATACATAACCAAGAAGCTGCTATTCCTGATATTGGTCTATCTGATGGTGGGGTGCCCCCTCAAGCCACCGAGCAACCTCCTTTACCGGAGTCTATTGGGCTTCCAGATGGTGGTATACCACCACAATCAGTCTCTCAACCTACCACCTCAGTGCAGTCTCTGGCTTCGACAACACAGGCTCCACTCCCTTCTCAGCCCCTTGACCTTAGTTCTCTGGAAGGTCCAGGTTCTGGAACTTCAGGAAAAACACCTGAACGTCCAGCTTCTCCTCCAAAAGCTGTTCGCCCTGGACAGGTAAGCATCTGTTTTCCTGTCATTTTCTATCGAATTAAAGGTATAGTCTATTGCTATGTTTTTCTTATTTGTGAGTAATGTGAATTGTACGTTTAGAAACTAGGAGTAAAACTGGATATAAAACCTTCCTCTCTTGGCCCAATAACTGTGGAGGCAAATCTGCTTTGGTTGCAGTTAGCTACCACCATGTTACTGAAAAGGGGAAGAAAGTGCTAAATGGTGCTATATTGCTGGAATATACGTGTTTTCGAGAATTAGCTGAAATTTATGAGTATCAATAATTTATCCAATGCTGAAAATTGATTGGAGCAACATGGTCTCATTCAATTGTATGTGCTTGTCTGCACTGAGCTATCTCCTTGGTACTGAACAGGAGAGAGGAAAAAGGTTGCATTACATCATGTAGTATTTCTAGAATTAGCTAGAACTTGACTGATCATTAAGGAACCTGTACTTAACTATGCCGGTAAAGAGTTGCATTCACTTTATCTTTCCTCCCTTTCTGAGTCATTGGAAGAGTATAGACACCCGTAGTAAACAAATCTTTTCCTGGTCTATAGAATCGTCAGTTAAGCTGGGACTGGTTACTTTTTAGTGGTTCCCTCCATATTTTGAGCCCTCTTTGTGTCTTGGCACTCTGCTTGGCTTAGCAACCATATTTCAGATTGCCTTTTCATGACATGTTTCAGCTAAGCTATTCACTGTAAGGAGAAGGTTTACCATGTCATTGGCTTGGGCCCTTGGTTTCTTAATGTTAGGTTGCCAATTAAGTTCTGTAGTTTCCACTGTAAAGCAATTTAAACTAAGGTCGGTGATGAGTTTTAAACTCATAGGACAAGAGCAAGAGCTATCTGATCAGGTGGCATGGCACATTTCAGTCAATTGAACATGGTTCATTATCTTTCTTACGTGTGGAGAAATTATCTCTCTTATGATGTTTTTTGCTTGAAAGATGGTGCCTGCTGCTGAAAATGAGCTTGCTGATGTACAAATTTACTTTGGCTGCCTAAATGTTTAGGTTCCGCGTGGGGCTGCTGCTTCAGTTTGCTTTAAGACTGGACTGGCTCATCTTGAGCAGAATCAACTTCCAGATGCATTATCCTGCTTTGATGAATCATTCCTGGCACTTGCCAAGGATCAGTCTCGTGGAGCTGACATTAAGGCTCAGGCCACAATATGTGCCCAATACAAGATAGCCGTCACCCTTCTTCAGGTATCCTTCAATCTACAATGCATTGTTACGGTATTACTAAATGAGCACTGCAATCAACTTTAGTGAAAAAATGCTCTGGATTTCTAGAAGCTGAGCACCACTTCTTATAGCAAATGCCTTTCCATCTGTTTCCGGCTTGCAGTCAATTGGGCTTCTCTGTTTATTCTGCTTAAGCAGTAGGTTGCTAATCTGGTTTCTATATACCTTTTATGTTGGTACAAAGACTTAAAATTTTTGTAAGGCTGAAGCTCCTTTCTTTCTTATTTTCTTATCAATGGCTTTACTGATATCCCTTAACTTATAATGATTTTACCCATTCTTGCTACATGATGACCTCAGTGATTTTAGGATCTTATTAAACCATGCAAAAAGAAATCAATGCCAACAGTTCCACAAATTTGTATTGTTTCTCTTAAGACTACATTTCACAATTCGTTGGGGTATCATAACATTTTGATCAATCTTTTCCCAGTAATTTGGCATTCATCAATAGCATGCTAGTCATAACAAATTAATATTTGCATGACGCATTTCACTGCAGGAAATCAGCCGACTGCTGAAAGTCCAGGGCCCCACTGCAATTAGTGCAAAAGATGAGATGGCCAGGTTGTCACGCCATCTGGGTTCATTGCCTCTTCTTGCTAAGCACAGGATTAACTGCATTCGTACTGCCATCAAAAGGAACATGGACGTGCAAAATTATGCCTATTCCAAGCAGATGCTTGAACTACTGCTGTCTAAAGCGCCTCCTGGTAAACAAGATGAATTGAGGAGCCTTATTGATATATGTGTTCAGAGGGGTCTGTCCAACAAGTCTATCGATCCACTGGAAGATCCTTCTCAATTCTGTGCTGCTACACTCAGCCGATTATCAACAATTGGATATGATGTTTGCGATCTCTGTGGGGCCAAATTCTCTGCATTGTCAACCCCTGGTTGCATTATATGTGGTATGGGAAGCATCAAAAGATCTGATGCAATTGCGGGGCCCGTGCCTTCTCCATTTGGCTGAGGCTGATTAGTAAGTACGGCAAACTAATCAAGGTGGCAAATTTGTTGTATTAAAATGTCCATCCATTTTACCGATGAAGTAATTGGGTTTCCCTTTTTTTTTGTTTTTTGGGCTTGTGAAATTTGGGTCCTCCCTAGGCGAGCTGTATTATTTGTTAGATGTACAGTGCTAGTTGGCCTATTTTGTGTTTGAGCAGGAATATTCATTCTTTACATACTGACATCGCATTGTACTTCCTTGCTTCTTGGTTGGGGTCATTGTATTCTGTGGTAATATATCCCATTCTCATTTTTTATCTTAACCAATTTGGCGGTTTTCCTTTTGTTCAAAACACTGTTCAGAAAGAAAATATATTTGCATTTTTGAGGCGGCTATCTTATTCATGGCAATTCAAAAGGGTGTTTAACTAACCATTTCACATACGTACGTCTTTGTGGATAAGAAAATCGTATCATATCTGTGTTTTATGTTAGATTGATGTATGAAGTATTCAGTACCAACAAAGAAACAGAACACCTTACCTTATTATTATCTATCTATCTATATTTTATTTTGACTATACTAAAAGATTTAACTTTAGTTTTTTTTTAATGGACTAATTTAGCTGTTGTGTCAAAATTAGATAATTAAACTAGAACAATAAAATGGTAAATTTAATATTTCTTTTAATAATTAGTAAATGTGTCCTAATAATTACAAAATAATAAAACAATAATAGTTACATTTTTAAATAAGAAGAGTTAAGATGGTTTATAATTATCAATTATTGAATATTTTAAATCATTAATTATTAACGAATGTAACTAAAAAATAATTTTTATTTTTAATTTTTAATAAAATTTTATTATGCCCGTGAATAGTGTTAGTTATTATGAAAAAAACACTCTCCTCTTTAACTACATTCCATCTCCGAATTAAAAGGAAAAAAAAAAGAATTTAAACAGTGAAATAGGAAGTATCATTTTGGTCAGCGCCTCAGTCAGTCTTGCATTTTCCAAACCAAGGAACTATCTACAGCAGAATTTGGCATTTCTCTGCTCCTACCTCATCTAATAGAATCTAATTATTCCTATCTACTTGTATTTTCTTTTACTATGTGTTCAGTATAAAAGGAGAAAAAAACGTGGATGTACAAACTTTTAAGTTTGAACACTGGACGTTCTTAGAAAAGAAAATGTGAAAAAGGATCACCTATGTATTAGATATCTGAAGCTGAAACTATAGGGGGCTATTTCTGCAATACGTGAAAGAGGCTCTCTTCCTCTTCTCTCTAGACATTTCAGTGCTTCAGTTCTGATTTCATTTGGTAGCTGCAAGCAAATCCAATCAAGCAAGGCATCCAAGTCTTTCGCAAAATCGAGAAGATACCAGTCCAACAATTTGGGGATTGTTAACTTGTTTTCTGTTGAAATGCCAACAGCTGCTTGTAAATATTCTACCTTTGCTGCTTCTAACTCAATCTCCACTTGAGCGGCAGTGTACACTCTCACCTTCAATCAAAAAATATAGACCTCGTCAACAAAATAAAGAAACAAGACTAGAAGCGTTTTTTTTCAGACATTATGGAGGTGGTAAAGGATGAACTTCACGAATTGATGGTACAAGGAAGAATAAACACGCCCCTGTTTTTAAAACACAAAAGAAAAAAGAAAGGTTGAATGGGGGTTCTTCAGCCTCCCTTTGTAGAATGAAACATGAAGAATTTCTACTCCTGTAGCTAATCATATTTCTTTGTTTTAGTACTCATGCACGTCTGTCCTCTCCCCCAATCAACCAATCACTCACCATAACCAATAAAGATTTTCCAGATTACTTAGTAATTTTAAACTAATTTTTGGCGTGAAACGTTTAAATCTTTCAGAACAAGATGAGCATGTCATGCATGTGAGTCAATAAAGCATTCAGATGGTTCAAGCTTTCTATATTTATTTGTTTCAGCAATGATTTGACCTTCAAACAATATAATCAACTTACAGCCGGAGATGACCAACTACCACAGGAGAGTGCAAATGTAACCAATGGTTCAGTCCACTCCAATCCAAATGCACTCCTAGCTTTCATCTCATCCCCCTTTGCAGATTTTGGACAAGTCTGTTGAGACAAGAAACGAAAGCAATGAAGTTAAACTCTGTCCCAAGAGGATTATCAACTTTGACTTGTAGAGAAAATAATTTTAGTGGCTTACAAATTTCAGATGATATGGTAATCTCAAGATAAAATGCTCAATGGTAAGTGCATTTAGCATATGTCCCCCAACAGTTATAGTTGCCTGAAAAAAAAGGTACTTGAAGTTATGAATTTCAACAAGAAGCTAACGATTCCCATATAATAAATTCTGGCAGAAGCAATGCCAAATTTTTATCAGACAGGCAGCGTTAGCCCATGGACATTGATGTCTTCGCAATTACCAAGGGTATGGTCACTACATGTACGTTAGGCAATTGTCCAGAGGCCATTGAAAGAAATCAAAATGGTACATACTATAATTATTTGTAGTGCCTAATATTTTCAATAACTTGATAAAGGAAAAGGTAAAAGAGAAGAACATCTGCAACTTCAAATGAACATCTTGCCTTTTGCATCAGAGCTACAACCATTTCAGGACTGTCAGGCAGGCCATGCTCTAAATATGCCTGAGACATTGACAACATACGTATTGTTAGCCATAGTTTACCCAGCAGTAACAAGTCTTTCAATGCTACAAAGGCCCTTACATTCATCATGCAGGAATTATAAGTGTTTATCCAAAATGCTAGCTTCTGCTGATGGGTGAGCCCCTCTAAATTGACTGAAGCTAACTTGCTAAGGAGAAGCCTGAATATATAAGAGAGAAAGGACAGAGTTATGACGATTAAACTGAAACCTGTTAATTGTTTGACTAGAAGAATAGAAGAATGAAATAAGTAGCACAAAGTTGTACTTGAGTCTACGAATCAGAAACAAAGCATTTGCTTTCCGGTTCAGATTGATGGAGCAAGAGTCAACTGAATGGAACCTTCTGTATGGACCAACATCTCTCTTCCTAGATACTGGAGAGATGAAATAAGGATCTCGAAAGTCTGTTTCCAAATTATTTTCACCGAATTCCATTGCTGTGCTAGAGGAAAAGGATTCAGCATCCGTTGTCTTTCCTTTTAATGTGCTCAACCTCACAAAAATGGTGCACAAGCACCTCAAGGTATCCTGGGAAATCTTGTTCGCTTCACTATCAGCTTCCAAAACTCTATAATCTGAAGAATCTGAAGGACTCTCTTGCGCCTGATCTAGCACTCTGCACTGCAGAAACATATTCTTGGCGATATTAATTAGCTATTTGTACATGATGTTAAACAAATCAACATGCTGTACCTGAATTTTCAAAGGATCAGCACATTTGCCTATTGACTGTGGCTTGACTGGAGAAACTTGCACTAGTGTTTTCGTTGTTGGGGGTTTCTTTGCTAGCGATGGCTTATCTTTGATTGAATTAGGCAATGTCTTGTTTTCTTTTCCCTGCCTATCATCTGATGGGGAATTGAGTTTGTTAAAAAATTGTTCCCCATATACTGCATGTCGATCAGAGTCAGGTGATAGCAATTTTCTGCTGGAAGCACATCTAGCGAGAGATGGTAGGGGCTGCACCATGGGCAGAGATGACTCTGAATTAATTTCACTCTGGGAAAAAGATCTTGTGTGCCTTCTCCTGGAGCCCATACCGGATATATCACTTGGTGAATTAGCTGAATTGCTCCCATTTCTCCTGGAGGAAGTGTAAACAGCCTCCTGGTAGAGACCTTGTCTGAAATTCACAACGAGTTCCTCAAGACGAACAACCTCCTCTTCCAGAACAGCCACTTCAGCCAGAAGTTCTAGCATCTGCAAGATCACGTTCAACGTTAGAGATTAACTTCAAAATTTACAATTTCGATTTTAGATACTTTAAACATCAAGAAGAGTAGTTCAGTTGGTAGCAGAAATTTACTTGTCAACCCAACAACTAAGTAACGAGTCCAAAAAGATGTTAAATTCTACAAACGAAACTTACAGATGGAGGGAGATAAGGAGGAAGCCGTGGCAGAGCCCCCAGTGGTCTACTGAAGGCCCTCTCCAGAGCTCTATGAACATTCTCTTCATGTCTCAGCTTCTTCTTTAGCTTATCTACCTGCCAATTCAACCGAGAACAAAATAAATTGACGCAATGCGATAAATTTAAAAGGTAATCTATGGTGCATTCAGTCTGTTCCATTTCGTGGAGAAATTTAATACATCTTGTAGTAAGGCCAGCTTTCTTTCTCTTGCTGACCGACGCCGATTCGGGGTAGTTTTGTCCGCTGACGGTAATTTGGTCTCTAACAATGGCATCTTCTTCTCCTATCGGAAGATTCAGGATCATCAATACTTCGAATACTATGTACAAGAATAATAAATTGTATTAGAGCCTCCAAAGATGCTTCTGTTTAATTTATAAACTTCCTTTGAGTAAGAATATGAAAGCCCATTTAGATTTGCAGGAAAAGTGCCTTACTTTTCACTTCAAAAGGACAATTAATAGCCTACCATATCCAGAGAGCATCTAAAGTAACGAATATCTGCAATTCTTGCTCACTTTTTTCATGGACGAACCATAAAAGAGAAAAAAGTAACAAAGGACTCACATTTTGAGGACAGGAAGAAGCTTTCCTGGATTGAATATTATTACGGAATCTGTTATTCATCCTCTCTTAATTCCCAGCAAACATTATCACGATCTGCAATAACTTTTCCCCTTAACAGTCAGTCTACTTCATCACCTACACAGACAGGAAAGATCGTACATCTAAATCATTAAGAAGAAAAGCAGAGGGAGGGAAGGAGAGAGTAAGGTAATTAACCAGCTTTCACGAAGATTTACAGTAAGCATTTGGTGGGCATTGATCGAATTACAGAGGATGATTGTAAACAGAAGCAAAAGAAAAGGGAAGAAATTGGAAAGAAGTTGCACTCTAGCAGAAAAGAGATGAGAGCGGGAAAAGTTAAAAATGAAGCAAAACGGGGAGCGGAAAACAGTAATGGTCAATGAGGTGAGCGCATAGTTGCAAGTATCTTTCTCCGTTGTGGATGAAGAATAAGAATATGATAAGAGGTTAACATATCTTTATGTTTATATGCTTCCAACAGATGGATTACAATACTATAAGTCTAAAATTTAGAGAGCACGCAAAACACACACATATAGTATATATTAATCTTGGGAGGCGTGATCTTCAGTTATGTTTGCTACGATTCTACCAGTAAAAAACAAGGATCAAAACCGACTCACTGAGCTCAGAAGGGAGAAAACGACGAGTTTTGGAGAGCTTCAAAATCAGGCGGTCACCGAAAGCGAAGCGCAGACAAGCGTTACGGATGCCGGAGATGAGGAGGAGGGAGGTAGAGGTAATCAGATAAAACAATGCCTCAAGCGTTAGCAGCACCGCTCATGGCATGCTAGCAACTAGTCTGCAGTAGTTCTATATATATTATTCAGACAACTAGAAATGACAAGTTCCTCAATTACGTTTATGAGCCAAACAAAGCGATTTGATCGTTAAAATTGTCCTTATCTAAAGTAAAGGGTCTCAAAACTTTCATGTAAAAGCATGGGAATATATTTTTCATGAGAAAAGAGAGGGGATAATGAGGAGGAGGTGCTCGGAGAGAAGGAAGTTGGAAGTTGTGGTAATAATTCATGTAGTCAAGAAAGAAATGGAGGAAGGTGGAGGAGGTGGCGGGTGAGGGAGAGCTCTGAGAGTGACTTGGCCTGAACTTGTGTGCTAGTGCGACAGCCAGTTCTCATCATGATTGAACGTGCAGTGTTGAATCTCTATCTTTTCTTTCTTTATGCAATTTTTTGCTTTTTTCTCCTCCTTTACTTTATTTCTTCTTTTCCTTTTTTTTATTTTTTTTGGTTGGGTTGTTGATGTTCTTAGCTGGTCACACAACTAAAATCTACTTCTTTTGGCCGTGTTTGATGAAAGGGAAAATTTCAAGAGTTGAAATGATGCTATATATGCTAGTTTGAAAAAGATGGACTTGTCAGTCTAGCTGGCACATGAGGAATCCATAAAACGAATTTTGAACATATTAAACTGAGAAAGAGTTGGGAACTCAGAGGACAACTTCACTTGCAAAGAAAGTCCTCCGGTTGTCTCCGGCCCAAAACTCCTCTTATTAACACTTAAAACCTCCCAATATTTGTTATAGTTTGTAGTAGTAGATTGCATGTGATCAAGTGAAGGCAATTACTTTGAGAAAATAGAATTAATGGAAGTAGTGCGCCAGAAATCAATTCGGATGCCTTATTTGGGAGGAAGATGATGACAGCAGAGTTGGTCCAGCTCTGTCTGTCTCTTGATCTCTGTTGATTTAATACTCGGAGCTACATCTACATATTAAGCAATTTATATTCAGAGCTTGTGAAGATAGAGCTTTGAATCCATGCAATGCAAAAACTCTTCCACATAGTTGAAGCATGCAAAAGTAATAGTAACTTGTCACCGTTACAGGCTCCCCTGTAGAGAGCTTCCCTACTGCTACAACATAAATTATGATCTCTCTGTACTTTTCAGAGCCATTCTACCACAACCAATTCTTCTGTTAAATATACTTCCAATTACCACACATACTCTCCCCTTCAAATCACAGCTCTGTCAGTGCGGTACAGATCGCAAAAATCCCACTAATTTCCCAAGATCCGAACTACCTATATTCTTTTTTATGCACCAGTACAAGATTGATATTTAATATTTTACTTCAATTTTTACATCAATATCAGAATTCTGTTTTTGGTCTAAAATTACAGTTTAAGAAACAGAAAAGATCGGGGACTTTTCTTATGAGTATGGGAAAGAAAGAGAGTATAAAATATTTATGGTTTCTGATCATATACTAATAGGAGGTTGCTTAAAAGTAGAGCCTGGGACATCCCCAAGACATTAGAAAATGGCTTTTGAAGTGAGATGGGAAAGCGGGATTAGGTGCAGGGTCTTAATTATAAGGCCATAATATAATGGAAGCACGTGAGAACATCCCACGGAAGAACTTTTTAGGGTTCCAAAAGTATGGAAAATTAATATTTTGTACTTTGAAATTCGCTCTATAATTTGCAATTGGTCCATCTCCCGGATCATGATGAGTACTGAATCTTGCTCTCAAGAACATAACCTCACACATGCTTCGCCTACTGGTCCCACTCCAACCGCGACCATCATGCTATAAACCTTTTGTCGGCCTTCTTCCTCCACACCCACAGCTACATGCCTATATGCTCGAGAATAAGATATCAAGAAATGCTCACAGTTCCCTCACGGTTGAGGTGTTTGCATTCTCAAATAGCATTCACACATAGTTTCTTGATTTACAACCGATAAGATATTTTACTCTCAGCTACTATCGTGTAGATTGTTGTTTAGATGTTTCGACATTTTAAGAGAAAAGCATCTTATAAGGAATGAGGGAGGTCCCGTCCCAATTAATTGTAATCTCGGGGGATTGGAAGAAGCATTAGTGCATGAGAGGCAATATCCTACGGAGGCAGAATTGCATGGGCTCCATCCCTTGCTGAGTTAATTGGTGGGTTTGCATCGTTGTCAGCCATACGACTTGAAAAGGGATCATTATGAATTCTGATTTGGCCTTCTTGTCTTCGCTTACAAAGGCTTTTCTTCCTGTGTCTCATTTCCGAAAGCATTGTTTGCTCGGTGCGATCCCACCATATATCCAAATTTCTCATTTGTGTCCCACCTCGACACTCACAATGCAATTATGAATCTCAAATGCTCAATTTGCTTGAGTAGAGTTGACAACGGGCATCAAACTTCCAACGCTGGATGATTAAATGATGTTTCCATTTCTATTTCTTGGTTCCCGGAAGTTTCAAGGGAGGGTTGAAAATAATATGAATGCGTCCGTAAACCCCAGAAGAAATGGCTCAAAAAAGATCCCAACATGAGTTGGATTGACAAAAGATGAGGTTTACACTTCAAACATAGGATTCTTGCATTAGTTAAAGGGTAAACAATTTAGTTTGCCCTCAAACTATGCCTAAAGTTTGATTTTTGCCCTTTAACTTCAAAAGGGATGATTCTTGACTTTAAACTATTAAGGCATACTAAATCTTGCTCTTTCATCAACTTTCGCCGTTAGGTGGCTAACAGATAAAATTACGATACAACACATATGAATATTTTGTAGATATTTTAGTAATACAACATCTTTTACTCAAATTTCTTTTTCTTTTTTTTAACTTGGGATGTTAGATCCCCTTCATTTATCCTTAAAGAGAAGGAAAGAGAAGAAAAAAGAAAAAAGAAGGATTGAGAAGAGTCATCACTATTCTTAATTATACCAAGAGACTAGTAGGTTTCTTTCTCTTTTACTCTTTCCCTTCTTCTGCTCAACTCTTCACCATTGTTAGTTGATTGTTGGCAACAGTGAAAATGCTTCTACTCCAATCTCTTACCATTTATAAAATTTATAATTTTTAAACCAAAGAAGTTATAATGATAGGAGGGCAGTAGAGCTTGGAATCAATAATTTCTTACCTATTAGCATATTGGAGCAATGAGAGGTCAATGTTGATTGACAGTGACCAAAGGCGACAAGATTGTTAGGCACTATTGCCTTATCTTTTATTTTTTTATGGTTTAGTAAGATTATTGATTGGCGGTTTGATGTTTGAATTGTTAAAGGTCGATGTTTAGCTATTGATTATAAATTTTAAGAGTTGAGGGCTACTGTCAATCTTTTGTATTTTTGTGATATTAATTTAAAAAATTACACATTGAGTCAAAAGCTCTCTTCCAATTCAAAGTAAAAATTTTAATTCTTGGGAGGGTTATTTTCTTCATGATCTAGGATTTCATTAATCATCCTAGACTAAGGTGGAGAAGGAGAGAATAAAGAGAAAAACAAGGAGGAAAAATGAAAAAAATAAAGATTATTATTATACTTTATAATTAATAATTAAAATTGATATAAAAAATAACTTTCTTGTGATAACAAAATGAAAAATATGAAAAGTGATGCATTTCTAAAATACACTCAAAATACTCAAGTATCTTGAACGAGACTTGTTTCATTAGTCGTGTAACAGTAAAACTTAATGGAAGGGCAAAATTCTATATTTTTTGATAATTTGAGTTCAAGAATTATCTCTTTTAAAGTTGAAGGGCAAAAATCAAACTTCAAGTAAAGTTCAATGACAAATTGAATTGTTTACCCTTAGTTAAATGAGCAAATGACCGAAACTCATACTTTAACATCACCAAAGCCAGCTCCCAACAATATCCCGCCGCCGGCTGCCGTCCTTTCCCGTGGCGCTACATCAATGTTTGCCGATAGCGGTCCCGAATGGCAAACGGACTAGTCCCAGTCATGCGCTGGTAAAATGTGGTCCAACTTAAAAGGTAAACTGGACCGCATGCCCAACCAAGCTAGCACCACAGCCCTCCACGAGCTGCAGCACCAGTGAACAATAGCCCTTTCCCCCCTCCAATCGCAGAATAATGTTAATGTACTACCTCTATGACTAACCAAAAAGCAGTGCGACCTAGAACTTGGCAACTTAGCATGAAACAGGTCACCTTAAGCTTTGCTGATAGAATAGGGCCAACAGAAGACAATGGGGAACTAGTTTGTACTACTGGGATTGTAATGTATTTTACGAGGACGGTGACTGGCGCCAGCTCGGGCATGGACGTGGTCCCTGCAAAAATCCCACTTCGCTAAGGATTCTATACTTGCCTACATTTTTGTACTTGATTGAGGGCTCTTCAGGAAACACCGGCACCCTCCATCTCTCGTCAAGATCACCAGATCACTCTCTTAAAGTGACTGAATTCTGCCTTATCTTCTGCTCCCCTCTCAATTTAACATCTTCCAGTAATGCAACATCAGAATATGTAAGTTAGCAGCATTGTAATGGTTTTTGGGGTATAAGCGCCAGTATATTGTGATCGCGTAACATGTGCCGTCGTTGACAGCTCTTCTCTAGAACACAACACATAAAGCTGGCCCAAAGACAGACCAAAGGTGGCACCAGTTGCGGTTGGTTGGCTGCTAGCATGTATCTACCCAATATCCCAGTATGAAACCTTGCACTCCATACCACATTCTACAGATATATAAAGAAATAAGGAGAGTGATCCAGGGCCTATATCTAGCGAAATTCAGCTACTTGTGAACACTCAAATGCAAAAGGGACCATCTCAGCCAAAAGTTTGTCTATCAGATCTAGACTTCTATACTGTTGACGCCCGACAAGAAACATTTCCATCACTTTCTTAGTGAATACTGAGGTAACAGCAGGCAGAAACCCATAGCATTATGAATATCAATGTAAAAGTTAATGCCAACAACAAACCCCCCACCCCCCACCAAAAGAAAAACAGAAAAGGATGCAAAAAGAGATTCAACTTCGAGGATGCCGACTATTTGCCATCTAGATCTACATAGTAAGAATTAAATTGAGAGCTCCTAGAATTTGGTTACTTTTGGTACCTTAAAGTTCTAAACATACAGTTCTACATATAAAAGCTGCTCACAACCAACATATGTAGAGCAACAGACACCATTCCCAGGTTTTTGTGTTGTAAATAGACACTGGAATCCAGTTATATATGCCATTATATATAACTGAAGAGATGGAAAATAAAAGAAGACCTACTCCCTATCTTAGCTTTCTCCTTTCTAGGTTGGGGGGCAGGTGGTGTTTGCCCCAGGACAAGATACGGGAGATTATATAAGCTCATGGTCTAGCAGAGGCTGACAAGAATACTGGGAGCTATAACCCTTTTAATGGTGATATGGCAATCAATCTTGAAAGAAAACTTTCCAAAATACTCACAAAAGTGTCAGTCCTCAAAATGCAAACTTAATATACTACTACTCTTACAAAAAGGACTAATCATTGCTTCTCTTCATGAAACTTTCTGGTCCACTTGTTCCCAGGATGATGTAGGAGTTATTCTACATATATGGCGATCTATACATCCTAAATGCATAGCTATTGATTTATCTACTAAAACTCAACCCAGAAATGTGTGTGCATGTGTGTGTGTGAGAGAGACAGAGACAGAGAAAGAGAAAGAGAAAGGGAAGAGAGGCTTTAACACTGATGTTTTTGAAGATATTTAGAACTTGTCATTAACCACTTGATCAGAACAACTTACTGATTTTGATTGTGCAATTGTCATGAGGGTTTGGGGTCCTCTAACAAAGAAGCTATCCGAATTGTTTTCTGTGATATGGGGCTGCAACCCTGCCATTGCCCTACCAGTCAGAGAAGGTGCAAAAATATGGTCACCCCAGATATCATATGTAAATTTTTCTTCAACCTCCTCCTCAAGTCTAACTGTTTTCCGACCACATAGTTTAGAACCAGGAGCCCGCGCATGTGGAGCAATTGTAGACGCTGAAGCCAGAAAAGGAGAAGAACATTGAAGCGGCGGGTCAGGCCCACAAGCAGAAGGGAAGGTTGCAGAAGGCAACAAAATGGCTTTGCCATTACTTTTATGCAATATTGCAGACTTCTCCAGAGAAGAATTTCCCCAGCACCAGTTCTTTTCGTCACTAGGTTTCAGTGACATCTCAGGCTGCATTCCATTCCCCTTGGATTTAGGTTCAGAGTTTGCTTGTCTCTCCTGTTGCTGATTAGCAACTTGAGCAAAGGGATTCCTTGCCTGAATAGATTGATCCACATCAGGGGAAAGCAGGAGTGAACGTTTTGGAGTAAATGACGAGACAGGTGATAAGGGAGAAGATGGTGTGGAATTCCCACTTTGACTACTTGAAACTTCAATAAGTCCAGATACTCCTGTGCCAGAATTCCTTTTCTTCCTGCGCCTTCTTCCTTTGTCTTTTCCAGTTTTAACAGTAAGGTTTCCACTTTGTGTTGTTTCCTGAATATCACATCCCTTAACTGCTATAGAATTTTCCGTTGAGGGAGATAATAATTTTACCTCCTTTCCAGTACCAAACAAACAGTTTGTTTGCTGTTCAAAATCAAGACTGGATTTTACATGCTTAGCACTTGAACTTTTCTCTTCCACCATAGTTTGACTGTCAACATACCTACCACAGGACTCCAATAGCAAGGATTCATCCTCTCGAATAGATCTAAGAAAACCATTCATTTTGGCAGACAAGGGAAATTTGTCGAAGTTTTTCTGGCTGCAATGTGCACGAGATGATTTTCCAGCATAACCGGCACTAGAGGTTTTCCTACTCTTCAACAGGTTATCTCGGGTACCAAAGGATATCACGTGGGGTAGGAAACAACAAACGACGAGAATGAAGAAAGCCACGAGAAGGATTGCAATGACAGATTTCTTCACCCGCGTCCAAAATATTGACTTTCTGCAGAAGCCAAGCATGTGTATTGTCAGACTTGCTTTCATAGGAAGCACAAAAATACCTGTCGCTAAAGCCAATTCCAGATCTCTCTGCACTTTAGCTACAGAAAAATCTGTCTGGTATGTTATTATAAGCTTTGTGGACTCCCCAGGTTCAAGAGTAAAACCTTCACAAGTCTGCACTACAAAACCATCTAACCCGCATTCAGTGCCAGAAACTCCAATTCTTTTGACCTCAAAGGGCAAGTCGCCCATGTTCTTAGCATACAGTTCTTTGGATGATGGTTGAGAACAAGCATCAATGTCAACCTCCTTCTGATGTAATAAGTCTGGAGAAGAGAGAGTATGAGGAGTTGGCAAGTCTAACTTGAACTCTAGACTCTGTGCGGGTTCAGACTCTTCAAGTAAAACCAGGGAAAGTGATCCTCCAGATCCTCGCAAAGAAAGCCATTCAACACCGGAAAGATTGTTCCTTATTAAAACTGAACTTTTCCACACACATCGATTCGAGGGCTGAAAAAATATTGGGCCCAAAGAGGCATTTCCATAAGGATGGACAAAGGCCTCAGTCAAAGCACCCTCTGCAATCGAATAACCAAACCTTGATGGAGAAATTGATTTATTACCAATCACACTACTGGAGAAAGAAGGCTGGAAAAGTTCATCTGCCACCTTGCACTCATCAATGATTTCTCCAGAATTTAAGATAAGCTGCATGACAACAGGTTGTTGGCTTGGGTTTTTGACATTTACAAATTCAGATGAATGACTTCCAAGCTGAACCACAGGAAATAATATTTCATGATCATCAACCACTGACATGCCACTATTCATAGCTTGAGATTTCCAGCTCTTCAATACGAATTCATCAGCTTCTATTGTGTTTAAGGCCTTCAGATAAGTATATAAACAAACAAGTCAATTTTTGGAGCACAAAATAGTCTTGCATGATCTGGTACACAAAAATCTATCAAACATCATGACAAGACTATTTCTAAAGAGCTTGGAAGATAATCAACAGTATGGTAAGCAATCCTCAAACAATTTTATCCAGGTTGCTTGTACCCTAATGTTCTTCACTGTGGATGACTATTCAATGAGGGCTTCATCACACAAACCCCACACCAGAGGAGAAATTTAAGAGAACATAGTACAACATCATTTAGAAGTCAATGTAGAAAAGCCAACAAACCAGAAAATTCTTCCTAAAATGCAGCTATCGTGTACTCCTATATGGAATTACAACACCCTTCTTTCAGACTAGATTCAGTTCAATGCAGCTTCAGATTAGATGATTAGTCACAATTAGGATATAAATGGAATAGAATTCCCCCTTTTTGAACCCAAAAGAAGAAAAAGAAAAGTTTTCCGAAGCATAGAGAAACGCTATAAAAAAAATTAAATGGATACAAATTGTTACTTCTGGAATTATCAACCTCCCATTGCAAATTAAATAGGAGATCATTTGCTTAAAGAAAACTGGATTTAGACATTGAAACACCTTGCAGATAATTGCCAAGACTATTGCAATATAAGTTAACAGCACATTAACTATATACCAAGGCCACCAAAGAGGAGAAGAAAGTGTGAACCAAGAATACAATAAGACGAATAATGATTCAATTTATGTTGAAGTAAAATATCTTCAATTCTTCACACTTCAAGAAAAAATACCGAAACCTACATACCTCATTCAATGGTTGTGACAGCATTTCACTGCCCGAGTACTTTGTTCTTGTATTTCCATGTTGCACCTCTTTAGAAGCTTGCATATATCCAACAGAAGAATTTAATTTATGTCTTGAGCAAAAATTGACAACATCCCTGCACGAAAGTTTGACTTGAGAATTTCTAGAGTCATTTGTTAATATGACTAATTCACAGTTTATATTCGTTTCAGGAGACTCAGGTAAAGGACCATCCATGTCAAAGGCCAAGGGTGTATAGACAACCACAGCTACTTGTGTGATAGTACCAGGGAAAAGCATAAGCCCTTCCATGGATTTAATATGAAAATGCTTTGTGTTGCTGCCCTCCACACTGACCTTGACAACACTCAACAAGTAAGGAGCACCATTCCTCAAAGAAAGAGTACAGACAGATGTACCACTGATCTCACATGGCGCTAGGGCCTCAAGAGACACTGAGACTGAACTAGGGACCTGATCAAAAGCTGAAGTTTCACCAAACTCTGCCTCAAGTGGAACCATAATTGTATCTGTCCCCTCTTTTGAAGATCTTAGCAACCGCATACAAAATGCACCAGAAACTTTTGCTTTGGAATGAAACAAAAAGTCTAATTCCATGAGTGTCTCATTCTTCTGAGGACCAACCTCCCAGTTCCTGTGAGGCTTCATGGAAATTAATGGTCGACCAACTTCACTACTTTTTAAATCTATCCACTCCTTGGCATTGTGCAAACTGAAATCCCCCTGATCTTTGTCATTGCTGATACTACATATTGCTTTTGTCAATTGGCAAGTGTCCCCAAAAGAAACGGACATCCAAGCGGTCACCTCCTCCACCTGAATGGCTTCATTGAAGGGATTAAACAAGGACAGATTCTTTCTCCACTTCCCACTGGACGCTACATCAAGCCCAATTAGGGGCTGTATTCCATAGGGGGACTCCACAGCAAACCCTGTGGCATGAACCAAGAAACCACCAGAGCTTGTCTGCAGAACTAGCTGAGCTGAGGACAAACCTAAGAATGTTGGAAAGAACACAAAGCAAATTGATGCAATTTCACCAGGAGCCAGCAAAATTTCACTACAATTACAGGGATAAAACTGAGAGCTTGAACTATAAGGTTCATAAATTGTCAAAATGTTGTCATTGTGTATGTTCCTAATAGTTAAGAAGGCTAAAGATGGAAAATATAAGTACTTCTGCCCCCAGTCTAGAAGAGAGGGGTTTATTTCCACGAGGGGTGAAGAATGATCTAAAATTCTGGACATTCTCATTCCCCCATCATCATCTGTCGAAGTTAGATGCTGAACTGCCTGGTTAAGTGCAGGTTTCCTACATGAAGAAACGTCATCTGATGCCTCGCTTTTTGTATGATGACATGACAATTCATGACAACCCTTTTGTTCATGCAAAGAGCAAGAAATAGTCCTACCACTGGAAAATCTAAAAATACCATAAGTGGATGACCAGCTTAAATTACTTCTCACTTGATTTGATCTCGCATGTAATGTTATGTTTGACTGAGCTCCAGGAACTTCAGGTGCAGATTTAGTATCCTGTTCTGGATATAAAAACCCAGGCAATGTTGATCGAAAGCAGAACAAATTTGAATCTGGACATACATTTTCAAGACTCTGCTGCGGAACCAAATTTTGTGATGCAGGCCCTGAAGCAACATCAAAAGACAATACATCTGCACCAAAAGTCCTACATGCATCAGAACTCAACTGATTCCTTGCAGTCACAGAACACGGTTCGGAAGTAGCTAGGATTGAAAGGGCACACAATAGCACCACAGCAACATAGAATACTTCAGCATAGTGAAAAGTTTTCCTGTTCAATGTATAAACCCATAAGCAACTCAGGATAATGTCATTTCAAATGCTACCAATTATAAACACTGCCAAAGAGAAATGTAATGTCATTTCAAAAGACTACCAACTATAAACATGCAAAGAAAAATGCTGAATACGGAAACAACGACACATTGTTGCAATTAATAGCTAGTGCATATGCAGATGATAAGCCAATAACTAGGCAACAGGCTCAAACCCGGTAAAAAGTAGATGAAGAAAGGAATAGAGGGAAATAAACTAATCTTCATCAGAAAACCTTAAAACAAAATGATATGGAAAAGATAACAAAACCAGCTAATTCAAAAGAAGGCCAAGAAAAGGAATCCGTTAAACTAATCTATCAAACGCCTTAATCAGCAGATACAGATGAACAATAGTACACAGCCTCATGTTAAGCATGGATACACACAGAACTCGCACCCCATCATGCCTAGAGGAGCATAAGAGGAAAGAGATAAAGAAGAAGGAAACAATTAAAAAGATGGGGAAGAATTGAATCTGCACCGTGATGAAAACTTCCTATGTCTGTGGAAGCGTTGGATTTTATCACCATTCATGCCTTTCACTAAAAAAGAGTTAACTAAACCACTTCATAAATAACAATAAAAGCACAAACCGAACTAGTACCATAAAGAGAAATCAGCCGCGCAGCCATTACACTCTAGAGATGCTTCCACACAGACATTTCAAACGCCACACTCAACCTCCACCAAACCAACGCCAACCCAAAAAACCAAAAGAAAAAGGAAAAAGAATTCCAAGAATCTCTGAACAAAAAAAGACACTTCAGTTCAGATAGGAAACATAGAGGAGAACAAAATTACCGATGACCGAAAGTGAAAAGGCAAACGAAAGAACGGACTCCGGAAGGAAATAAATGAATGAAAAGATAAAGAGAGAGCGGTAGAAGCTACCCATGACAGAACATATTAGCCTTGTCCAGCTTTGGTCGAACAGTGAAGATTTTCTGGGTTTCAAGCTCCATCTCTCAAACCATCTGTGCAAACAAAATTTCCGTTCCAATTTTCTGGAATTTTTCCTCTTCGATTCTGCGCCCAGAATCCAGAAAACTTTTGACAGTCCCCTCCGCTGATAACAACGGTGGATGAATGGCCTCGGAGGACGAAGGAGAAAAAGAGAGAGAAAATGACCCTTGTGAACAGAATTACATAACTACCCACATCTTCCACGTCGTCGTTTCCTACGATTCTACCTTGGACTACTACAAAAGTAACCGTGATTATCTGTTGGTAAAAAGGTTAATTTGGTTGAAATGGTGACTTGCTGAGGGGAATAAGTTGTCAATTGACAGGCGCTTGAAGGGGAAGTTCGAAGACTTTTTTGCTGTAGTAGTAGTCCTCTGGCGATTTGTCACCGTTAAAAACTTTTCTCTTCGTTAATTTAACTCATCAAATTTGTGATTTTAAAAAATAATTTTAATGATAAATTTTTTAATTTATTTTTACTTATTAAAAAATAAAAACTATATTTTAAAATTAATATAAAAATAGAAGTGTCTTTTCAATCTCGAACTCGTTTGGTTTTTAAATTCTCTTGAATACGTGGGTTTTGAAATTTGTTTTTCGCCATTAAAAATATAACTGGAGAGAGTAGAGTAGTACTATTTCGTTTTTTTCGGAAATTTTTGTGACAGAGTGACGAGGATAGTCCGCCTCCGCCACCCTCGGGGTGTGTGTGTGTGTGTGAATTAAAATCCGCTTTGTAGCTATAAAAAAACAAGGAAAAACGTTTTAACGTTGGAAATGTCTCATCTGTCCTTAGTGGATGCTTAACTAGGACCGTAATAAAGTTGCCAGGTGTGCGTGGAGGTTGGAAAAGGGAACACCAACGGCGCATAGTGGTTCGAGCCATTACCAAAACCTTCGGGCTCGAGGCTCGAGGATACTGGCGCCATTCCCCACTGTCCTTTTCTACAATTTTGTTACTTTCGATCTTATTTTTAATAAATTTTTATTATATTTATTTTAAAATAATTAATATTTTTTATAAAATAAAATATTTTTAATTTATTATATATTATTAATTAATTACTAACTTTATTATATATTATTTTTATAATATAATTTAAATTTTTATATAAAATTTTATATTCTGATCAAATGTTATTAAAAAAAAATAAGGCTGAGGAGTGGTATATAGTTTGAATTTTATTATGATTTTTTTTGTTCTTTTTGAGGAATTATTTTGTTAATGCTAAAGTTTTGATAGCTAAATAAGTAAGCACGTTTGGTCAAGATTGTTGGGTAAAAAAGAGTTGTAATGAAGTGGACAAAGATTCAGCTGGTTTCTGCTTGTGCTTTGGTATAATCCAAGCACGTAATAAACGTATTAATTCTAGTAATTATTAGTATATGGATCTCAAATTAGTGAATACAATATAATATAAATAGAAAACATGTAATTATAAAAGGAATAATTTTGACAATGGCTCTTGGCCAAATGTAAAATTAATTAATTAATTAATAACCAAGTTCATAATCACAGTAATAATGACAAATTAATGATACAGACCTAAGTCGGATTGTTATAAACACATATTATTAAACGATAGGATATAAGCGTAATTTACATTACACTTTGACTACATTAGTGTACTCGATGAAGTATCTGTACGAATTTGATTAGTGTGTGCGCACGACTTCCTCCAATAGACGTATGTGTGCATATGACATTTGGCACGAAACTCATCACCCACATTTTTTTTTTTTTTGGTGGTAAATAACTGATCACCCACATTGGTGGTGATGGGTGCAGACTTTTGGTGTGTTGTACGGCTATTCCGTTCAGTCAACGGCATTGCCCGTTTGAAAGCAGATGAAAGATTTCTGGAGGTTCTTATTAATTCCTCTAATATACTCCACGCAATCTGCAATTGGTTCCTTGGGAGAATATATTTAGATTCTGTTTAATTAAAAAAATTTTTATTTTAAATTTTATAAAAATAATATTTTTATAAAAATAAAAATAAAATTTAATTATATATTTAATTTAATATAATATTATTCAAATAAATCCTAAGTAAATGCAAAGAACTTTTGAGCACGTAATTGTAGTAGGGAATAAGGTTTTCAAACTTCAGCTATAGATCGAGATTCTATTACTAATGGAATATAAACTCATTTTTACTATTCACACATAATTGGGACACGCCAATAAACGTCGTCTTTTAGGATGTACATGTGGCCAACACCAATCACACATGGGTTTACATGAATTATATTTAAATTTAAAAATTTTTATTTTAAATTATATAAAAATAAGTAAAAATAATTTTTTTATAAAAATATAAGACCTAATTATACTTGTATATGAATATAACCTCCTCTTTATGCTTATTTTCAAGGTTGGCATTGCATGTTTACTTCGGTTCGCTTCCATATGTTGGGCAAGCGAGGTTATTACTCATTTCGTTCTTGTAATATTAGCTTTAAATTGCAATTTTAGTGTATTTCATAATATTTGTTAAATTTATAATACTAATAAAAATTTAATAATCTTTTTTAGTATTATCATTCTTTAACTACTATTATTTTAAATTTCAAGAAAATATCTTTAATATATTTTACAAGTAAGAAAATAAATATTAATTTAAATTGTATACGAAAAGTTAAATATATTGAGTGAAATTGAATAATAATTTTTATTTGAAATTTTTTATTTTAAATTTAAAAAATTATTTATAAAAAATAAAATTAAAAATAAAAATTTTATATTAAGTTGAATGTTGCAAAATCTTTTATCAGTACCGGGACCGAAGACGGCAGTCACAGTCCATCTCCCTGCAGTAACTGCGTCTCTGAAATTGCCGTTTGCTGTTGTTGTAAAACGGGCAGAGTTAGAAGTGCGCTTGTGGTTCACGTGCGACCGGCATTCGTCGTCATCTTTCTTTGGCCGAAAATGGGAAAGCATTCGTCGTCATCTGGAACGCAAAAATTGAGAGTTGAGTGGACCGCGATGTCTTACTAGCGCCTCGCTTTGTAGACGAAGCTCAAAGACAAAGGAGATGACGGTCCTTAAAGTACGTCGGCCACTGAAAGAAAGTTGGAAAGCGTCGCGGCAGAGTCAGCATCTCAGGTTATATAAAGTCGGAGCACCGTCTTGTAGGCAGCGACGCGCCAGCATTGTTTGGCGGATAAAGGCGGGAAATTTGCAGCGTTGTGCAGGATGGGATGGGTCCCCGGAGCAAGATACGGACAAAAATATTTCCTGTCCTGTCTTCTAGTACTTTCACACTGGTGGTGCAAAATGTCAAGCTGATAACTTGGGTTGGAATCTTTTAAAAAAAATTAAAAAATTTTTGAAAAAGGGAAAAACCAATCCAAATACGCCGCGAATCAAAGCGGAAGCGCTTTGCTTTGCTGTTCTTCCTTTACACCGTAGGACCACTAAATTTTGTATAATGGTTCATGTTGGTGCCTTTCTAATTCCACTGGGTCAAAAAGACAATTAAGGGTGTGTTTGAAATGTATCTCAAAATGAAAAAAAATTTATTTTTAAAAATTTGAACTCTATTTTTAATATAAATTATTTATTTTTATACTTTCTAAAATAAAAAAAATACATTAAAACTCAATCCAACTACGACCTGAATGAAGCACCAAGATTTCGGAACCATAGGCTGATGCTTTCCTGTATTGTGTGTCACAATTTCTACTCGTTATGTCTTATACACGCGACTCATGTGTTGTTTAGTGACTGAAGCGGTTCCAAACTCCCAACCGGAAGTCCTAATTTATCACCCTTTTTCTCTAAGAACGAAGCATGCATCATGGTTAGGCAGAGAAAGATGCGTAGTGGGTATTAAATTGTTCATCAATAATGTCATCTGCAAGCGTACTCCATCGATAATTAATTACGTTCTATAAGATTATTGACCGAAAACAAAGCCCAGAGAGATTATTTTGATGGGAGAAGCTGCAAGTATCGTTCCCGAATGACTCATGGATTAATAGAATATTCATGAAGAAGATTCGCAAGATTCTTCTCCACGAATGAAAATACCGGTAGTAAGCGGAGGAGAATCTTTCTGGTTAATTATAACGGAGCGCCGGGATGATTTCTTGGGTTGTAAGGAATTCCATGCTTCACTTACGGATTCAATGTCATTCGCGGTTGACTGATATAATAATATGTATTGTTGATTCTCCAACTTCTCAAGAATTCAATGGATTTTTGGCGTCGGATGTTTGGGAAATGCAGTCAGCTCAGGGCTCCATCCTCCTATTACGGTTTTCCATTTTTATGCAGTGGCATGTGGCGTCTATTATTCAACAGGTCAAAGTCATATAACTTGTTCTAAGAACAACAATGTCAACCCATGCAACTCCGAGGGCGGCGAAGCTCAATCTGTAATTTAATTTCTTCAGAAGAAGTCGTCTTTGAGTTCTTAGAATTCTTTTACAAGTACGTAATGGTGGCAGTGGACGGGATTAATTACCAAGTTTGAACAATGTTTGAGATAATCCTTGGATGTGACAACATAAACTGATATTTTTTAAAAAAAAACACACATAAATTATTTATAGTAAAAAATTAATTATTTTTTAAAAAATTTTTATTTCTTCTCTCTCTTCTTCTCCTATGTGGACTTTGCAGTTAAACGTGAACCGACAGATCTCCATGCAAACTTTCGCTAGATATTGATGGAACTTTAAAAAAAAATTTAAAATTTTAAAATATGATAAATAAAATAACTTGTTAAATTAGACAATTTCAGTTCGGATTATTAAAGAATGTAAACAAATTTTTAAGAAATATGACTTCTTTCAACATCAATTTATGCGGTTTCGTCACTTGTTGGCAGAAATTTATATGGAAGAGATAAAAAGAAAATATTTTAAAAAATAATTAATTGTGTATATAATTTTTTAAAAACTATATATATACATATGCCCTAAAAAAACATTGGAATAGTTTATTGTAGAAAAAGGCAAAGTTAAAAATAAAATGATAAGTGAAACTATGAAGAGGATATATATTTTAAAATAAATAAAAGAAGAAAGTAAAATATATATTTTAAATAAAATATTTTGTTTAGACACATCGTTCGTCAAATCACAGAAAATACGCCTCGAACGAGACGATGGAACTTTTCTTGGACTCCATGGACCTGGAAGTTGGGCCTTTAGTCTCTCACTTCTAGAAAATAATTACATTCAATCGATAAAATAAAAGCCCAAGATTGAAAGTTGATTGCCTCCAGTTAACTTCTCATCTCTTTCTCCGTCACAATTATCGAACTTTTTTCCGGCCCATCTTAGCCGGGCCCGCCAACTTCGCTACAAACGAAAAAGGTTAAAGGGAAAACAACAAAGAAAAAATAAAAAAAGAAAAGAAAAAGAGTACTTGGTTCTTTTAATCCGTTCCACTTACATGAAGAAACTGCTTTATACTCACGGAGACCAGCAGCAAAATAGTATTTCATTTCGAGGGGGACGAAGATTAGCCATTAGTCTTGAGAGATGACAATAACTAAACAAGCTTCCCTTCTAATTATTTTGTTGGTTGAGCAAAATCCCCAAGGTATTTGGACCCCACTTTTGTAAAAGTTTAAATAATTTTATAAAAAAAAATATAAAATTCAAAATAAAAAATTTTACGTTAAATTTTGAAATGCAATTTAATTTCCAAAAAACTAACTCCAAAATCACAAAAGGTTGACCCCTTTTCTTATTTGATACGTAGGAGGAGCTTAAGTCAAGTTGAAGCTTGGCTATTCAAAAATCTTAAGATGAAGCACTCAAATCCTTTTCAAGCACAGAATCACTTTGAAGCATATACTGCTTATGTTTTTTAATAAAAGAATGGTACACAGTACAAAGAGCGCACGACGCAACTTGCAAATTAGATGAAAGATAAGTGAAGCCACGAATCATTGTCCTCATATGGGGACAAAACCAAAAATAGCAAAAGAATTAGCATTTTGAGAAAGCTTCCAAAAGGGCAATTAGCAAAAGGATTAGATTAATGAAGGGATCATTATCATCACTAATTAAATAGCAAAGAGAAGTATCAAGGTGGGGTTTAAAACTGATTGCATCTTTAAGCATAAACTAACTTAACTACCGCAATCCAGAACTGAAGGACGCATGCGGCTAAATGGGCTTTGATGTGCTTGTCCTTTTGCGCTTTAGAATTTAACCTAGTTTGGACTTTTGACCGGCCTTTACAACTTTGAAGATTCTTCCACCTTTGGGCTTTTAATTTTAAAATTTTTTGTCTTTCTCCCGTACTTACGTTCTTAATCTTAAACTAATGAGTAATCAGCACCATTTGCTACTGTCAAGATTTGGACCCTTTCAATTTTACCTGTTTATTTTTTTTTTGTCGGGATCCTATTAATATAATACTATAATATAAATATAAAAAAATTAAAAAATATAAAATTATTTGAAAACGAAGAATTATAAGAGAAATAAAGTAATATAAAAATATACGATAATCTAAGACTGGTGAGTGCGAGAATGAGAGAGGAATTTTGAGGAGAGAATCTGAGTGGTCTTTCCCTTGTGTTCTATTTAAAGGTTAATCGCACTTTACACTCCATGAAGACTTTGAATAATGATATTATAGTGGCAAAACAGTACTACAATTAAAAAATATTATTATTACTACATATATATAATAATATATAGTAATTTTAATAATAAAGAAATAAATATTCAATTTTAAATGAATAGAATAATATTTTTTTAATATATACTTTAACACAAGTTGATTACTAGTTTTGTAATGTGAGAATACTCCTTTTGATCACACTGGTATAGATATGGTAATTCAAGATGAATTCCCATATTCAAAAAAAAAAAAAAAGAAAAAGGAAAAGAAGGAGAAAGTATTCTTGAATATCTACAAAAAAGGAAAAAGAAAAAGAAAAAGAAGAAGAAAGTATTCTTGAATATCTCTTTTTTCGAATCCTAATTCGTTTTTAAATCATTAAAGGAAGTAATATTCTGCTATCATTGTCTAGTAGTATCTTCTTAAAGAATATTCTTTTGCCCCGTTAAGTTATTAAACAAAGTACTACAAATTATTTATTACTCTTTCTGTTTTATTTTTTTAATAATATTTAATTAAATATAAAATTTTATATAAAAATTTAAATTATATTATAAAAATTATTTATTACAATAAAAATAAATATTGTATATTAAATTTAAATATATAAAAATAATATAAAATAAAATTAATAATATAAAATATATTAAAATTATTTTTTAAAAAATAAATATTTTAAAATATTTTAATATAATAAAAAATTAGTGAATGATCTATCATTCTAATAGCTAGGCAGTACCTTTGAACCCCTCACAGCTGCAAAGGACAAACAAACATTACCTTTTTTTTTTGTCTTTTTTAATGGTTGGAAGGAAACCAGTACTTAGTACCTTTTTCTTTTTCCCTGGAAGTGGGGGCCGCGGAGCGGGCGGTGGATATGTAAATCAGTGCCTAATACTTGTAGAATACAGTGATGAGTGGTTAGTATTTTAATTTGAAATTTTATTATATAAATTTTATGAAAGAAAATTATTTATTAAAAAAAGTGAAATTTAAAGTAAAAATTTTATATTAAATTTCGTCATAAAATAGAATGTTATCCAAATACATCACGCTGAGGTCAATCATTGTCTAGATACATTGAAATAATATTTCTGTCCAGGTATAATTACAAAAATTTTTAAAAGTAATTTGTAATAAAATTTTTATAACTATTTTTTAAAGATGTTTCTTAATTAATTTTTATAATTTTAATCATAAATTTATTTTTTTCAAAAGATTACAATACTTGCTAATGTTATATGGTGGAGTTCAATTCGAATTTACATATGCGACATATGTGAGTTCAATTTAAAGTGTAAATTAATTATATTTTTGTCTAATAATTTCTAAAATAATTATAAATAAAAACTATACATATTTCTTCCAAATATACTACTATCAAATCGGATGATTTATAATTAATTTTAGAGTTAAATTAAAATTATAGATTATATATATCACTCATATGCACGTGTTCTTTATGAAAGTGGATAAAGTTTGGTATTTAAGTCAAACTAACATACCTGAGGCATTTGAATTTAAGCTTAAATCTCTCGTTAGACTGATGACAACGATTATATTCTTTTGAAGAAAAATAGATTTAAAATTAAAATTATATAAATAAAAATTAAAGAACATCTTTAAGACAAAAATAATAGATATGCGACTCTTTTTACAAATTACTCAATTTTTAAGGAAATTCCATCAAAACATTGTCAAAAGATTTTATCAATTTTTAATTGCAATGCTTGTTTTTTTTCAAAGAATTTTTAATTACAAAGCTCTCTCTCTCTCTTCTATCTCTCTACAATAATTACAAACTCTCTTAAAATAAAAAAATTTTACTAAGCTTTCTATCCCGGAAAAAAAAAGGGAAAAAAATACAAAGCTGTCAACTAGAGATTTTACACTGTTGTCACTATATATGCGTGCGGGTGTATATATATATCATTTTAAAATATAATGTATTTTGGTCATTTTCTTTATTTCTATAATGTTGGCTTTTGTAAATTTTAAAAATTATTTTTTAAAAGTTATTTTTACAATAAATATAATTTTTTATTATATTAATAAATAAATTAAAAATATAATAAAAAATACCTCTTATTTTTTCTTTCTTAATTTATTTAAAAAGATCAAAAGATTTTATATTTTAAAATAGGGAGAAAGTATAAAAGAAAATGTGTAAATCTCTAACCAATAATGATTGTTTTGTGTTCCAGTGGTTACATGCCATGAAAACGTAAATAGAAACTTCACAACAAGAAAAGCAAAAGATAAAAAAAAGAAAAAAGAAAAAAGAAAAAAGAGTACTTAATTTGGGACGTAGTGCCGGAGTGGAGGTCTGGGGATCACAGGTAGCCACTAGCCCTTTATACTCTCTTTGGTAGTAGTTTGCAATTTGAAACCGAGTACTATAACTAATAGAAAATCTTCCCTAAAAGGAAAGGAAAAAAATGAAGGTTAAATATTTTTAAAATATTAGTATATCAACATTTTTTGAAAAGAAATTACATGACGTTTCCTGCATATAAACATCAATCAAAGAATATACCTAAATAGTACTTAAATTGTTCCCTATTAGGTTGCTTATGAAATTCTATGCAGGTAAAATCGGAATACTATCAATTTCTTTTTTTTTTTTTAATTTTTGACGATTGTGATGGATGGTTTTCTTTCTTTGTTTATTTCTCCCTTTTGTATTTCTTTGATAATATATAAGGAGGAGGGAGGTATTCGTAATTGTACTTAGGACCAATTAATAACTTTGTAAAGACTATTTCTTACTAATTGAATGCACGATATTTTTCTTGATTATTAATTCTAATCATTTTCTTGAGTCACAATTACTAAAATAAAAAAATGATATCAAAAAATGATTTATGATATAAAAAAAATAATGCAAAATTTATTAATTCAATTTGATGATGATGAAGAATTTCAGCCAACTTTCCTAAATTCATTGTGATATAGAAACAACCAAAAAAGCGCTTTTGGGAGATTTCCATTATTTTACTGCGTACCTTATTCGTAGGTTTGACCACAATTTCTAGCTCTAAAGCTAAACCCTTTTTGACTGGAGATTTCTTTCCTATTTTTCATTTTTAATGCATCAGAAAACATTAAAAAGCGAACCCGCACCATCTTTGATTGCCTGAAATTACTTCACCCTTAAAATGGATTTCTTACGAAATTGGGCAGAAAAGTGCCAAAACCAAAGGCCGGGAGAGCGCAAATAATCTGCATGAGAACTTCCCAAGGAAAATATTTTTTGCCTTTTTTTTACAAGGAATCATCAGTTACATATTTGTACAGTTAGAAAGTAAAACAGAGCCTACGAATGTACTAGTTCTTTTGCTTACTTCCAGGCTTACAATAAATGAAATGGTAGGTTCTTGAAAGAGAGATTCGACACCGATCGATTTCTCTTAGTTCTGAATAGAGTGACCGACGCCTGGGCTTCGTCCGGGAGTTGTTGGTCTAAAGTTGTCTGCCCGCTCAACCTTGCTCGCCTGCACCGTGGATGGAGCACCGTTGACGTTGAGCTCTTGGCTACTCTTTCCTTTTGTTTCAAAGGTGTTCTTGGATCCTTTTGAGCATTTCTCGCACTGACGAGCCTTCAAATGCCTTGCCTCCACGGTTACGTGAATTTCATTGCACAGGATCATAATAAGAATAAAAGCGCAGAAGACAAAGGATTTAGCGTTCTTTATTGCCATACTGAAACGTGAATTGCAAATTTAAGTTGCAGAAAAGAGAAAGAAGATTAGAGAGAGAAGACTGAAGAAGAAGAAAAGTACAGAGACGAAGGTTTGAAGAAGTGTGTGTGTCTCTATATATATATCTGCTGACTAGCTCTCTTGAGGGATGGCGATAACAGTCAACAGTAAAGCGCACATATATATAGGGTTTGAAGGAACGGAAGGAACGAGACTAAGTCCTTGTCCTCAATAGTGGGAAGATTCGTGCCAAACTGAGAGATACAGAAAAGAATGAAAACTGAAAAGTTGAATTGGACGGCTTGGTTTGGGCGGTTAAATTGCACCTCTCGTGGAGAAAAAGTTCACATGGCACTAGCTTCGGCTCTGTCAAGTTGTCCGTATTCTGCACGCTCTAATGGCCCTGCAACTTTCATATTTTTCAATGGTCGAAGTTTGAGACATGTCCAACTGTACAAGAATGTCTGGTTCTCATTTTGTTATGCTAGAGCCAGATTACTCCAAACGATATTCAAATTCTAGGCGCACCTTCCTCTTCTATATTTCATTTCAATGGATGTACCAAGTACTACCACTAACCGTTGACCACTGGAAAAAGAAAACGAAAAGAACAACTTTCTCAATAGTATAATATAAGGTAACCTTTACTTGTTATTTGTTTCATAACAAAAGAATATAGAAATGAGATTTTTTTTAAAGTTTTATCATAGAATGTTTTGAATTAGGTGTAAAATATATACGAGACTTAAAAGACCATGTAATTTAAACCTTAGATCTTGTAAACTAGTATGGATGGCTATATATAGCTTTATGACCTTCCACACATTGGTTTTCTTATGTTTTTGATTGGTGTACTTTTAGTAGTATTCTTCTTGCACCTTATTACACAAATCCGGAGGGTGTTCAGCACTCCTGCTCTTTCCAAATATCACCCCTACCTTTCGGAAAGAAGACCTAACAGCCTGTCCAGTGGCATAATAGCTTTAAGTCACAACCATATAGAACTGAGCAATGGTCAGATACTAATCTCTAAGACCCATATCCCTAAAGATATGGGTCTTTAAACATGCCCCTTAGCTTCAAAAGACAAAATAAAGTACTAAGAATGAGATCTTTCCAAGGTGATTGGATCCATGAAATTTTCTATTGGAAGTACTCCTCGGATACATTACCTTTCAAGCGCTCAAGGGTTACATTTAGCTGGGGTTACACCTAGACTTCCCTGCTAGCGGCTAGGCACAGAGAGACTCTCTGGATTCCCATTGCCACTAGTGGACAAACCTTTCCCACTTACCCTCAAAGTATCAGTACTGTTTTATTTGGACGGTCCCCGTGAGGTTTGCTTTAGTTATTACTACTGGTTTATTAATTAGCTTTTCGACAAACTTTGCTTTACAGCTAAAGAAGCCTAGAGATAAGCTTTTGCTGAATATAAATATAGTAGCAGCTTCCCCAACACTTGAGAGCAAAAGTGTAATCATCGGCCACCAAATTTCCAAGATTCCTTTGCAGTTAACGGCATATGTATTTTGAATTAGCAAAGATCCGAAGAGGGTCTCTTCCACAGCTTATGGAGTAATTTAATTAACCCGATGCTAGTTTTTTTATGAGCGCCCTATACCAGACAAAAGATAGTGGACTAAGTTAGCTTGGTACACTCGGATTCCAATGTGATATGTTTTTCTTTTCCTCTCTGATTTCAATGGGGTTTGGTGCATGATTTCTTTAGATCCTCTGCCTTCTCTACTTGGCGTATCATGTCTTTAACTAAGTTTAACCTCACTCTAATCTTTGCCCTTCAATATTAGTAGATGTTTTATGTCATCAACTTCGAACCATTTTGAATAAAAGTCGACAATTAAGTCTTTTGCATGACCACATAGTCATCCCCTGTTTCTGTCCACTTCGTCCGTTCCTTCCGTTCTTTCGGTGGAAATTGTATCATGAATTCATACAGAGTACGCTTTTACATTTAGGTTTGATAGCTTGTGAGTTTTGTTCCATTAACGAACCTGAGTACTTTGCAAGGTTTGCTGGCGCTATGATTAATCCAGAAGACTTTACGACGTCTTCAGAAACAGGGGATTATTGCTTATGCTTTTTGTACACGATTATTATGGTTGGTTTATCATTTTAATGAGAAAATATGAAAAAGAAATTACAATATCTATCCTTGTTCAGAAAAGAAAACCTTGTTCTGCTAAATTCGCTTTCAATTATGCGGATGTAATGATATTTATTGTTGAGGTTAATGATGGATTATGAGCGGTGAGTTATAACCCATTAGTTTACTAGATGTCTTTAAACACCATGAATGAATTAGGTTATCAATCATGGCATGATCGTAATGAAGACTGGCTATGTGTAATATTATGTTAAAGCATGACCTTTATAAAGAGCGACCATACTTTAATTAGACAAACATCATGACGTCGTGGTGAATACGGTGTAGTAAAATTCTTAGGAAACTTTAGTGCATTAAGAGCATGTACAGAACGTTTTAGAGTTTGTACATCACGGTACCTTGAGCACAAATGAAGACCATTGGGGACTGTCACATTTGTCATGGAAAAGTTCCGGCAAAAATGACTGCATGTAGTAGCTCTTTTCGTATCTTGATTTTAGAAGGCACGTTCGAGTGCTTGGTTTGGGTGAGTTAAGGAAAAGTAACTTTTTGTAATAAATCTCTTAATAAAAAATATGGATTTAGTCTTTATTTCTTAGTCCTGCATCAAAATATTTATACTACATACTATTTTTCATGTACATCTGCACGTGAAACTTTGAAGCCATGCAAGTTGAAGACCTTTGTTTCTTTTGAAGTTTGTCAATGGAACAGAATGACCGATAGCGAACATGAAGAAATAGATTCATGGCATTGCATTATAAACTAGTAGAAGTTAAGGTACGTATACAACGTGAAATCTTCGAAGATACAAACTGATCATACATACAAATGCCTTAGTGGTTGGTCATCATATGTCTGTAATCGGACAACTGCCGACTCACTAATCATGTTTAGAATGACCAATGCCGGGGCTGCGGCCAGGGTTCGTAGGCCGGAAAGAATCTACCTCACCTTGCAGAACCCTGAAGCCCGGCATCCGTGACTCGCCGGCATTGTTCGCAGTCCCTTGGCCCAGGACTGTTACCTTCGCGTCGCGCAGATTTCTTCCTTCTGTCAATGGAATATGGATGGAAACAACAAGAAGCAGGAGGACCATGAGTGAATATTTAGAAGTATTGACGTTGGCCATATGGACCAAGTGTTGTATTGAGCTTGAAGTTAGAAGAAGAGAAGGGAAGAAATGTGCTAATCAAGCAAGAAAGGAAGAAACGAGTTTGCAGTTGCTTGCACTTCCACTGGGCACACAGGGTATTTAAAGGCGAAAAAGGTTAAGGCATGTGAGGTCCCAGCGCCGAGGAAGATTCCACAGCGAGGGAGGGGAGGTGAGAAAAGAGAAAAAATGGTGGTGGACAACAGGAATTACACACAGGTTTTTTGTCCGAGTAAAACAACACCCAGACACGAACAATTAGTATTGCCCTTGAAGATTTCAGTATGCATGTGTGGGCATTTGTGGGCAAACAATATCATGCAGGTGTTACATGCAGCTTTACCTTGCGCCCCCACCTACTCTTCCTACTACTCACCTATCTGCTCCCCTTTTCATTTTTGTTCCTGCGGTGAAAAGATTGCAGAAGACAAATTCTTATTGGTGTAACATCCAACAAACATATATATCCTCATCGTATGATGATCTTCTTTTTCTTATCTTCCACATGCGTGCTTTAATTCTAGTCAGTGTATACAACTGCATATGATCTGCAATCCCTAATTCACATCAAGAAGAAAGGACTTGGCTGAATTTAGGGTAAAAATTGTTACCGAAGTCTCTTTTACCATCTAATTAGCTGTCGTGCCTTCTGTTTGTCCACAAATTGATAGTGCTCAATTTACAAAATATCTGAATTCTCTTTTTCCGTTAAATATACACTTATTTTTGACGATGAATATTTATAAAGTCATGATCACGTCATAGATAGAGGAGAGATTGAAGCAGTCATCTGGTAGCCGAAAAGCGAACAAAGTGAAGCACTAAGGCTTTTTGGTTCAACCGAGCGTGACACTTCATTCGATTGAATTGAAGAAAACTTTGCAAACGATATATTTGCATAGCTGAGGGGGAAAAAGGTGCAGACACAAGAAAACCATACTTACTTTTAAGGAACACTAATAGTTCTGGGAATGTAAGAATAAACTGAGGTTGTGAACTTGAAATTCACATGCTTATCTATTTAAACTACCTAGTCGAGAACAATGCTTTTGAGGCAGTATGAAGATGTCGACATACTGGGCTCATGAATACACGTAATGCAGTAAAGTTGTTGGCTATTTTTGAACTTTTACGGCGTGAAATCTTGGAGGATTTGTTTGTCTCGTGGGGAACTTGATTTATGTATGCCATGTCCAACATCCAACAATAGATGTTATGCCAATCCCTGAAACAACCGATTCTCCTTCTCTTTTAATCAATGTGAGACGACAAATGCCAGTCTTACGATCCTTTTAGCTTTTATTTTTTTTGTCAAATTTATTGTGAAGAAAAAATTCTAGCGGGAGAGTTGCATACTTTTGAAATGATCACTATTTAATTAGAGGTGAAACTCCTTTTCTGAAAATAAAGAAGGCTTCCCCTCTCTCTCTCTCTCCCTCTCGGTGTTTTTTCTTTTTTTGTTTGGTGTATTTGGGTAATATTCAATTTTGAAATTAAAAGCAAAATTTTGATTTGAAATTTATAAATTCTTTTATAAACAATTCAACATTAGACTCAAAATTTTCAAATTTAAAATTTTATAAAATCCCCCCCACCCCCCAAGCAATTTTTATTTATGACAGTGCCCAAGTATGTATGTACCCCCCACTCACCATAGCCCTCTCAGGACGAACTACGAGTACTAAAGAAACTTTGTTTCATTTTTCTTTTCAAATCTTGCAATGCTATAAGCAAAAGAACGAATATGGATACTGATTGTTGAATTCTATACCTACGTAATCCAGAAGACAGCTTAGTTCTGTTTTCGATTACTAAAACTTTTTTTAAATAGTTAAAAAATAAGTATTTTTAAAAAGTTATGTTTAAAATAAATTTTTTATTTTAAATAATTTTAATAAGCAAAAATTGTTTTAAAAAAATATTTTCAAGATAGCTTTTCAAAAATAACTTTTTTAAAACTTATTTAAATTAAAATCAGAACTAAATAAGTAGTTGAGATAACTCAAAATAAATTTTAATTTAAAAAAAGTTATAAGTAGTTTAGTTTAAATAATTAAGAACAAACCCTAGGTAAATGAGGTTAGTTCAATGACCAACGGCCTCTCTCCATCCAAACTTTTTTCTAATACTCTCTCAACTCAAAATTACATTGTTAGACAAAATAAATAAAAAATATACCTGTAATTTCTGGCCAAAGAACACTCCATTTGTTTCAAAATATAATTTTTTTTTTACTTTTTTTTACATAAATTAAGGAAGAAGATATAATTAATATTTTCTAATTATATTCTTAACTAATTTTACTAAAATAATAATTGATTAATAATTATATTTATACTGAGGATAAGTTAATAAAGACTCAAATATATTAAAAATAAAGAAGTTTAAAAGTTTTATATTTTGAAATGGAATGAGTATTATTTATTTAGAGATGTTCAATGTCTCACCAAATGATTATTGACCCCTTGACCGCCTGAAAACCTTTCAGTGGAATGCATTCCGACCCTTAGGATTTGGCAAACGACAGACGTACCTCGTGACTCTTTGTATAGGCCTCAATTATAATACTATCGCACAAGCACAACTTGGCACTTGCACTTGCATGCCCCAGAAATGTGGACTCTCAACTCTGCACTGCCAGAGATTCTCCCCGGAGTACTCCTCCTCTGCCACAGTTGCTAACAGCCTATAATGTACTGCTGGAGTTGTCCTTGGCCAGAAATATAAAACAACTCCAAGTTTTGGCCTTGAGCAGCCAAAGATATACACGCTGTATTATGCTTGGCTGTTAGTTTAGCAAAAGCAAACGCTTTTCAGCACTGAAACTCGTGCTTTGATTCCACGTTCGAGAAATCGTACATTATAAGAGAGTGCACATGGGAAGGAGTCGTCCTTTTTAAACAGCCGCCATTGGTACTTGGTACTGAATTAAGCCCCGTTTTGCGTTTTAGTACAGAGTAACATGGGGTTAACTGTGAATCCCAGCGGCATATTCTTATATGAAATACGAATCCACCACCAAATACAGCTCAGATACCTTCCGGGATTCTTCAAGATTCCTCCTTTCTCGTGTTTGCGGCTGATTATTTTATTTTAGTCAAATGCCGTTCACAAATCGTAGTAGTATTTATTTATTTTATTGGCAACCCTTCTTTCCCTTTAACCTTAATGAAATGTAATTATAAAATATCTTTAATTAGCTGGAAGAATGAGGATGCTTGCTGTTAAATTGTCTTTTGTCGGGGAATGAAAATGTTTTTCTTTTAACGTTAGCGGTATATTTTTTCAGCTATCGAAAGTTGGTATTGAAGTAATTAATGCCATAAAATTGAGTACTCGATTTCTAGATTAAAGATCGAGCTGATCACAATACTGAACCCCTCCTAAGGATGATTGTGACAAGTGAATTAATCATTTTGCAAGTCCAACCAAATGCTTCTTTTTCTTAACTTCGTACTCAGTAACATGGGTTGCGATGAAAGCCGTGAGAAGAATGCAAGGATTTCAAAATACCAGAATGCAAAGACTTAAGAGGTGATGGCTTGCATGTGAATTTAGTTCTATATACATCTGTCAGTGTCTAGCGATACTGTAGAAGTGGTAGATTGGGACATTCTTTGTGGAAGAGAACTTAGTTTAGTCTTTCCTTACCTGAGGTGGCCAACTTGAATATGTCTATTAGTTTAAAACTAGAGGTCAAGGTTACATTTTGCCCCATTGGGAAACCTTTTTCCTAGCGACCTCCACTTAGTATCTCCTTTTTGTTCAATCAAGTGTGGGATTTAAGTTTTGCTGTTAATCAGACAAATAGCCCACGAATGGGGAAGAAAAGAATCCTTGTTGAATTGGTAAGCGAAACTTTCTACAAAGTTAGAGAGTATCTCGAGATGTGATGGTCACTTCAGAAATCAGTGAGAGAGCTAATTACGCCAAATGATCAGTTGAACAAGTGAAGACAGTTTTATGGATTATTAAATTTGGATGGAAAAGGGTTAGTCAAGTCAGGTAATTTTAGATGTATATTTTTTGGATTTGTGTTGCTTTCACTTTGTACCTCAATAGTGTATTAGGCACAGTTTGGTTGGGAGGAAAAGAGAAGGGAATTAAAAGGTAGAGTAAATAGATATTTTATTTTATTTGATTGGACGAAGAGAAGGAGAAAAAGTAAATATGGAGGGAGAGAGTTCTTCTTCCACATCATCAATTCCAATCTTTCCAAAAGTGGGTGGAATGGGAGGTATTTGGTCTTAAAAGACTATTATACCATTAACTTTTACTTTTATCATAATTAGATAATTTAAGAGGAGGGTAAATTTGTAAACGTAATAAAATATTATTCCATCTCTTTCTACTTTTTTTTGTATAACCAAACAAGGAAAAATATTTGTAATTTACTTCAATTCCTCTCATACCAAGCAAAACTGAAATAAATACAAGTAATTTCCTTAGGAGAAGTAAAATGTATTTTTTCCCCTCCCCCTCGCCCTGCGAACCAAATTATAATCCATCATTTCCCATACATTTTATAGTACCATGGTTAATACTAGTATCTTTTGGTGTTTCCTTTTCACTTGCAAATATTGAGGTCAAACTTAAATAAAGAATAGGTGGTTGAGATGTAATTACATCTTGGCGTATCAAGTAATATTATAGAAGTATTAGAGATACAAAAATATATATCTCAATATTATGATTAACAAGTATTTATTTTTTCCAGCATTAAAAGAAGAAAAAGGAGTATCTGAAGGAATTTATGCTCTTTCATGTTAACTTTGGATCAGCGAGATTTGCTTTGTCATTTAAACTAGAATAATTACTGAAATAGTGAAAAATAAGCTAACATCAAATCTAGGGCTGAAAATTGTGTTCCCTTAAGCAATTACGTAGAATGTATGTTCCAGTTTTACTTGCCACAAATTTTTCGAGTCTGAGGTTATCTAAATTTGCTTGAGATAATTAGTAGGAGTACATTTATCTTCATTTCCGGGAGTCCCTATTTGCATGCATTACTGTACAATACTTGCAGACAACTGTTTGCATGCATGAATATCCTAAAGCTCATACTAAATCGCACGGCGAATAACATGAGAATAACTTTTATTTCAAGCAATAATTTCAGCTGGCTAACAATCAGTTCTGTAAATATACATATGACACATATGTCTCGCCCATGCGAGTACTAAATCCTTGAAACAAATCATAGTGCGAGATAGCTATATATTGCTAATGCGCTTTTCTTATCACCATAGGTGGATTTACCAGGCCGGAGAGAATGCACAATATACATACAAACACAACCTTTTCTAGGGAATTCGACGCTGTCTAGGCATTTGGCTCCTGTTTCATGGTGTGAACGGAGTGGCCGACACCAGGGCTACGACCGGGGTTCGTTGGTTTGAAGTCATCGGGGCTTGATGAAAATGGATGAACAGAGTGGCTACTCGCCGGCTTTTGGTGATCATCCTGCAGTCCGCTTGTTACAACAGAATGACCAACTCCAGGGCTGTTCCCCGGTGCTGTAGGTTTGAAGTCAGTGGGGGAGGATTCTAGCATAGTGCCAAATTCAGGGTTTTTACTTGTTGAAGTTGTCGAGGAAGTTACTTTCGCTTTTGGAATAATATCATCACTAGGAGTCGGAGGAGCTACTTGAAATTCTCCTTGCGGTCCAGCTGGAATGTTTTTTTCCTGCGCTGTCTTCTTGGCTTGGTCGCCGAGTCTAGTTTCACCTGCAAATGAATTGAGCTTCTCTTTTTTGAATGCCTTCACTTGCCTGCTGCCCTCGGCAAATGGAATTGCATGGGCAGAAAGCAGAGCAAGAATGAAACTACAGGTATAAATGTATCGCATGCAAGCCATAGCTAGCAAGATCAACGTGTATCTGAAGTGAGAGGGGAGAGGTCAAAAGGAAACAGTTGTTCTAATTTTGCTTCTGAGCTGAATGGTTCAGCCTGCTTCGACTTGCTTCGGTATTTATAACCATCCTGGATGTATCTTGACCGTTTAAGATTTCTCTAATAAATTTGGATGGTGTAGCTTCTTCTTCACACTTTCTGGGTCGATTTGATCATACATATACTGATGGTGATGAAGACCCTCGGATTTGGTCATACATATAAATGATGGTGATGACACATTGACACCATGATATTGTATGCCCTGTCTCTCTTCCTTTAACCGTTTCTTTCTTTATTAGCACTTGTTTTACTCTCTTTTGGCCGTCCTTTCTTAGTTAAGAGTTTGTTGTGTCTTCGTAATAGAAATAAATAAGCATGAACTGGAATGCTCTGACTATCTAAAGACAACTAATAAAATCTTGACAGTAAATTAAATCCTAGATTGAAGTGTGTCAAATTGCTTGTGGCCCGTGGCCAGGGGATGCTTCAGTGCGTCCTGTCCTTTCATTGTGCTGAAATGATGCTATTTCATTGTTTACTTGTAGTTAGGACTAATAGTCGAATTAACATATGATTTTCCTCAAGTCTCAGATCAGCGAATTTGGGATTTCTGATCTTTAAATAACAGAAATGAGCCGCCTTGGCCTCACCACCACCCAAACAAAACTGTCGAATCTCCTGTACTTCCCACTTAGCCATGTCTGCTATTTTATGCGGAATTATGGATGGTTCATATGCAACCTCCAAAGTCCCCAAACCCTTTCGGTCGACAAATTCAAGTTGAAACACGACTGTCCTCAGTCTAATTCCTTTGTATTTTATGGTAACTTCTAATAAGCTTTTGAGTGAATCACATCATCACCAGGCCGCTGGAAGCTTACCAGTACTCAGTTCCGCCACTACAGTCTTCTTAAACTGTCTTAGGAAACTCTTCTCTGTAGTAAAATGGACTTCTTTGGCATCCATTAGCAAATCATGATAGCACACGGATGAACCTACGTTTTTCGGGGGTCTGATGATAGACTTTGGTCTCGAGAGGATCACCGACTAGCAAAAGAGTGCCACTCTTGGTGTACAGAAGTCCATCACCCCTGTTTTCAAATAATAGTTTCACTTAGTGTGATAGAGAATCAAACAGACACTCATGGTGAAGCCGAGTGGGAGTAGTTTTCCACACCGGAGCTGGCGCACATAATTACTGCCCTTCTGTCTAAGCAACAAATTTTGAACGCAGTTTTCAAATAGGCGATGCCTTCGGCAACATTAATAGATATTACTTCCCCGGTTTCAAAATGTACATCATTTTAGATGGAGGAAAATATTGTCTCCAAGTCATTTTATACTTTTTAAAGAATATTGATTATACTTTTTTCTAATTTTATCCCTCACTCTCTCCTTATTTATTTTCTCTCTCTCTCTCCCTCTCCTTATGGGTACAGAAGGTTTCTTGTTACAAATATTTCAATTTTTTCAAAACCCTTAATTCTTGAAACACGGAGAGTAAGTATTTATTTCTCGTGCTATCCAACTTCTTTGATGCTCACTTGTTCAAATGTTGTCTCATTATAGAATATCAACCCAACAGTTCAGAGTAATTGATAAGCAAATTGGTAATGCCAATGTAACATCATAAGTTCAATTCTTAATTGTAGCGCCATTTTAAAGAACTTTGGGATAGGTCGTTTTTCTGAGCAAGAGTTAGATTCGATGGGCGCAATCCAGATTGAATTTGAATTAGTCTGATGATGATACTAAATATATACTTTGAGCAAAATTATAGAATATTATACTATCACTGTCTGCTAATTCTAAGATTTAGTTTTAACAAAAAGATACAACCATAACACCACTGATGTGTAGTTTCTAACTAAAGAAGGGGTGATTCATCGCTAGTTTTGACTCGAAACTTCATTTTATTTATTTAATTTGTTGTTTTGAGTTTTGAAAAAGATAAACACTCATTTGTCATTTCTGCATAATTACAACCATATACAATGCTTAATTAATTTCTCATGGAAAATAGAATTAATGGCCTTAGTCCCCAACCAATATATACTTTTTTGAAGAAAAAGATAAATTGTACTTATTTATCTTGCATCGGTTATCCAGGAATCACCAAAAAATATTCCGTTAGAAAGTAACAAAGGCAGTACCCCCTGGAAGGGGGGGGGGGGTGGTGGTGGTGATGGTGTGGGGCAGTGTACATGTGCAATCTTTAAAAAAAAATGAAAATTAACGAATTCTAAAATAGTAAAGAAACTGCCACTAATGGAAAAATGGGACGTTGTCTATTAAAGGATGGCTCACATGAAGCCGTAATTTGACCAGATTGCGGTACTCAATTCAGTCAAGATTTGATGCACGCTTTCGCCCATTAGAATATGCAATATTTTGACCCTTATAATATTTGTTGGATCCTAAATCGTACTTAATCAATACTGTAATTTTTTAATAGGCAGGGTCTTGACTTTTTCTGGATGGTTTCTTTTAAGGCCGATTTTTGCCTGCCATGTCCCGGGTACCCTCATGAGAACTAAAGCTCAAAGAAGCCATAGAAATGGTCTACTTTCAAGATTTCTTAGTGATACCATATCGTTCGTATCATCATTGTTTCTTATTTCTTATTTCTTTTTCCTCCGAAAACAAGGGTAAAATCAACACAAATTCTCTGAGGGAAACTGTTTTTTTTAAAATTTTTTGGAGGGGGGTTTGGGGGTTTGGGGGTTTGGTTTATTGTTTGGATTTAGTATCAATAACGAGCACATTATGGTGCTAATTACATTGTCCTTCTTTCACGGATTCACTACCGCTGACCTACAAGCAAGTCCAGAACCTGCGTTCAATTGATGAAGGATTTCGAGTCGGTTAAAAGTGATTGACAAAGAATTAATCCATGAGGAATCTCTTGCCGTAGATTTCTGTTTCGGGGGCATAGTTAGGACGATTAGGAGTCTAGAGTATAATATGGGATAAGGCTATGCATTTTTTAATCTGCAATTATACCCAAGAAATGCTTTCGGTAACTTTTTTCAATAAAAAATCTCCTCTTTGTCTATAAGGTCATCTATCTTAGTTGTTGAATTTGGAGAGTGAAAACGCAGACTACTACTTGCCTTCTATATATATGCGTTTTTTGAAGGAACTATGTTTATGACTTGTGTGTTCTCGTTATAAAAATGTCATTTAATGGGTAAAAATTTGCTTCTAATGTGATTACATGCTAAATAAAAGTTTTGAATTTGATTAAAATTTCCTTTCTTTGATGTTGAACAAGACAACAGAATTTTCACCAAATAAGATCATGTAAAGAGTACCAAATTACATTTATATCCCTAGAAGTAATTACTTCCTCCGTCTGAAATTGAATTCTCTTTTTTAACTTGGCACAACAAATTTTAAACAAAAATATTTGACTAGTAAGTAATTTATCACATTACTAAAGGTCGTAGTGGTAGTACATTTCTGTTAGTGGACTTCATTCATTATAAATGAAACAAAATAAAAATATATACGAGCATTCAATTTTATTTTAGTTGAGTTTACTATTCATTCTCGAGGAATCTTTTTAGGCTTCAATTTTTGTGGGGGTATAAGCTTAACTTGGACAGAGTTCTATTGTGAAATTAAATTTAAAATTTAAAGTGTGAAATTCATATTTTCTTTCATAAATAATTTAATTTTTATAAAATTTAAGATAAAATTTTTAAAATAAAATTCTACCTAATTATATTTGTTATTGTAGAGAAAAAATAAATCACAGTTGACTTTGGAGAAAAAAATTAGAATAAAAACCATTCCAAGTGCAGCACCTGTCACTGTAACAAACCAACCCTAGCCCTCCATCCCCTCTAGCACCGCCAGCTACCAAAGTCAAATCCACCACAGCCACCAACCCCGGCTGGTCCCAGCACTTGTCCTTGTCGCAAGAAGTAGGTTGAAGTCATTTTGGGAGAGTTCTGGGAAGAAGGTGAAAATAAACCAATGCAATTAGTCGGACTTGAAAATGGTTTGGCTTAACCGCCTCCTTCCACCTTCTACCATCAGTATTTTGTCTTGACGTGTAGACAGGGAAGTTAAACCCAAGAGATTCCTCCAAAAAGACGGATCACGGTTGGTTCCTCGAGTCCTGGAAGCCTCTCTTTTGCCTCTCCCACTATTAATGCTCCTCAGGTTCAAAAGGGGGCATTAATCTATTCTTGATTCTGGTGTGTAATAGCTCTAGTGCTCCAACATCGCTAATTATACATCCATATCTGTACTAGTACTAAGAAAAATTTTATTAGAACGTGCTAAAGCAGTAGCTTTGATGGTGACTTGCAGGGCGGCGAATCACTATGAATTAGAATCTTTTTCTCCTTCCGTCCTAGATTCCATGTATTATTATTATTAATGCTGCTATGCTTTTTCACCTACATATTGACTTTCTGCAGTTCACAGCAATAAGATTTAACTATGTGTACTAATACTACGATGTAATAACGAATTACCAGCAGAAGGATTGTCAAACTTGGAAAGCCAGCGCCGCCGGCGGCTCTTCTGCGGTGAGTAACGGTATCTATTTGAGTAGAGAGACTTGCTTCGTTTCTTGCTTGGCTAGAATTTTGAAGCATTTGGAAAGTGACCGGCGATGGGCTTGAAGAGCACGAGTTGCAGCTTACAAGCCATTACGTTGACCAACACTGGAAATTTAATCTTCTACCGGAGAACGTGCGATTGTATTCCAAGATATACTTGAACATCTTGTTTACTAATTCCGGTGATGCACTGAGGTCCCCATTCTCAGCCGCCCCCCTCGAGAATACCAAGAGAAGAAACTAATTACTAGTATTATACATTCACGCTCATATATAGCCACGACGATGTGGGTTTTGAGGTCAGATAAATCTAATTATCCCCAAGAAGTGAGGAAGAAAGAAATAAATCACATATGATCACCAAGAATTATGTATCTGTATATCCTTGAGTTTCTATAAATCCTTAGGGCTTCTTTGTCGGCTCGTTAACTGCTTTGAAATTTTTATTTTGCCCTCATATATAATCGAAATGGCTTTCATGATTTAATTGTTCTCTTTTCTTCTTCCCTTCAAATCTACTGTTCAATTAGGCAGTTTTACATCTTCTCAAGGTTAGCAATTAATAACTAATTTCTTCAGAAAAACATATCAATATTGGAGTTTATACAAATTGTGCATCAGGGGCTTATATATACAAATATGTAGCAGATCCCTAATATAAATTGAAGCATGAACAAGGTGGACCTAACATTTCACAGTTATTCTTAATCCTCTTAGTTGAGAGACAGATGGGATTTCTCAGTGTATCAAGTCTCTATCTAATTTCCAATAAACTCCTTTCTCAGTACACAAAGCCAAATATAAAAGATGTAATGTGAGTCTTCTCCACAGCAGGAAGAATTTTAATCCATCATGGGCAAATGTTCCTAGTACATCCATTACTTAATCTATATATATATATATATATATATATATATATATATATATGCGACATCCGTATATTTAGTGGTGTTGTAATTAATTTGAAAGAATTAAAGTCTCAGTTTTCCTCGCGATAGACGTCAAGGGTAATTTTGTTACCATGCATATGAAGGTCAAGAGCCAGATATTTGTTGTTGCAATAAGTCCATCTGCACAACAGTTTGATGGTGCCAAAACACATTATTCATATCTTCATACAAACTCTCTTAAACAATTCTATAATTATTTGTTTTACAAATGCAGATCCCCTATTTTGAATATACAAAATATAAGAGAATCTATCGAGGACAGTGAAAGAAAGAAACTGAAAACCACCCAAACGTTCATACTAGTATTTATTAAGAGTACATAACAACCGAAACACAATAGGATCGAAATAATACAACAAAATACATGCATGAAAAGAACGTGCAAAGACTGAAAATACACATATTTTCAGACAATTAAGCAGAATGAAGAGAAATGTAGATTGCAGATCAGTCTGAATGACGGTTTTATAGCATAGGAAAACCCTAGTTTTGAATGGAATGTCCTATTCCAGGGCTACGGCCAGGTGCCGTGGGTCTAAAGTCGTCCACATGACCTGGTGGTGATGTACGAGGCAGGTCCACTCCCGCAGGCGGCGCTGTCCACCCTGGCATCACAGATGAATCCTGGGCATTTGCAGTTCCATTTTCGCTGGAAACTTTAATCCCATTAACAAACAAGTTTGCGCTTGTGTGAACGATATCGGTTTTGTTCTGAAGCCTTAGACTTCTCCCCTCGGTGGATAGGAAGAATTGAGACATAATGATACACATAGCAATGAGAAGGCTAGCAAGAATCAAAGATGCCCGAGCCATGGAGAACGTGAAAGAACGAAATAGAGAAAGGGAATACACAAGAATTTGATCAATTAGCAACTCAAATACTACTCATGTGTTTAGAACCTCAAGCTAAGCACACTATTTATAGAACAAAAAGAGCCAACCATGTGAGTATTCTTTATTCCTCTCTAGTTGGAGATACTTACACCTACAACAAATTGTAGAGAATCAAACACTACTCTCTTCATTTCAAAATATAAATATTTTTAGTTATTTTTATAAATTAAAGAAGCAAAAAATAAGAAATAATTTTCTATTATATCATTAACTAACTCTATTAATATAATAGAGAATAGCAAAATTATATTTATGGTGAGTGTAAATTTTAAAAAATAATTTTTAAAAATTTATAAAAGACTATATATTTTTAAAAAAAGTAATTAAAATTTCTTATATTTTAAAATAAAAAAGAATAACTTTTTCGCCCCCATTTAAAATAAAACGTGCATGATTCGTTGTCCGCCCACGGTTTGTCTACATGTCCCGTGCGACCTTTAAAGTCACTTGTGAGTATATATACTGTAGTCATTTGTCCATCGAATTTCACCATCCGGAATGAAATTTACAGTTCGAAATGAGTGACGGAGGCTTCAATTTCAAGGTAGTTTCGTCCTTAGCAATGCAAGTTGAATCTAAGTGCGGTGGTAGTGATAGTATATAACTATAATATATCTATTAATAGAAAAACAGGAATAAGTTGCAGCCTCAAAATAGAAATCTTATGCTATCTTTTAAAGCATAGAGCTGCGCAGACAAAGAACCCAAGTTGATCTGAGTGGTCTTCTGCTTAATAGTACTTTCTTGATTTTAAAATATAAACTATTTTATTACTTTTTATATAAATTAAAAAAATAAAAATATTTTTTATTTTATTCTTAATTAATTTAATTATTTTTATAATTAAAATTAATTTTTAAAATTTATTAAAAATAAAAAAGAATTCAAAATGGTTTAAATTGTGGTATGATTTTTAGATAAAGTACTTACTATAATACTACATTGGATAAAGTTTATTTTTACATTTTTATTTTAAATTTTATAAAAATTAAATTATTTATAAAAAAATATAAATTTTATACTTAAAATTTTAAATTTAATTTTAAAATAAGAACCTTCCTATAAATCCTATTGTTCCTCTCCGTTTCTTCCTCGGGCCTTCATTTTATCTTTAAGGGAGGTTCACTTTCCAACTACCAAAAACCAGCTTTGCTTTTCTTTCTGATTGTTTTTAACCGCTACCTACAACCCTAGCTAGCTAGAGTTTCAGAACCAACGCCTTTTTCCTTTTCTTTTTTCTTTTTTTGGTTAGTGAACCAGAGGTAGTTATGAACCCTACTTTTACAACTAGTAATAACTAATTGAAAAATGAGCTATGCTTATTCTTAAATTATTTTAATTTTTTTAATTAAAAATTTTTATTTTATTTTTTTATATACATTAACTTTTTTTTAAATAAATATCTATCAAATTATAAATATAGTGACAGAATTCGATAGAGAGAATTACGCTACAAATATGTTTCATAATTTTTAAAGATAATTTATCTATTTATGACTTAGAAAGAGGAGGAATGGAAAAAATAGCTTGAAAGCAATAAAAATATTATTTTATTATTAATTAATTTTTGACCTATATAATTTAGATAATGTGAAAGAATAGAAGAAAAGTCATGAATGGATAAAATTATTATTGAAAATTATAATTCATGCTTGTAGCATGATTTTTTTTATCCAAATCCATCCTGATATTTAAAATTTGACAGATATAATTGTTTGAAAAAAAATTTATGTACATAAAAAATTAAAATAAAAATTTTATTTAAAAAGAAAAAAATCATAATAATTAAAGACTAAGTATAACGAATTCCTCTATTGTTCTCGGCTAACTTCATTCTGCGTGCACATATAAGCAGTAAGGAAGCTGCTCTAAGTGAAGCTTCCTTTTTTTCTGTGTATTTACCGAAAAAGAATAACGCAAAAAGTGCTTTTAAGGGAAGCTAATCCGAGTTTGAGGTATGGGTCTGTTATTTTGAGCTTCATATTACGTCATTATTCTTTTTCGAAATTACTTTTTATCATATTTCACAATACTTTATTTGCTTAGTTTACGGGCTATTACAAGATTACCAAGTGATTTTCCGATTTTACCCAAAAAATAAAAAACAGTGATGGTCCGACAACGAGGGTCACGTATACGAATCCTTCCTCGTTTCACCAATAAAGAACCGCAGACAGCAGTCAGCAGTGCCACCTGTTGGGCTAAGCATCTGCCCGTAGTGGAATGTGAAAGAAGTAGCATTTTTCTAGCTGGACTAGTTGAAACTCGAGAGACTCCGCTGCTTATGCTTTGGGCTTCCAAATTGGACCGAGCCCGACTTCTTCTTAAAGATCCTCCGCATCTTTTTGCAAAAAAATCAGGAAGCAGACCCGAATTTGCATGGTCCTTAGTCCGGCAATTTGCCCATTCAAAATGACCCATTTAGGGCACGATAAAAAAAAAGGGTACAAAGCCCAGAGCAATAGCAGTCGCCGGTACAGGGTGACCTTTTGTTCCTGTATTAAGGTCAAGGTTTATTCATCGAAAAGATTTAAAAAATCAAAGAAACTTTTTTCTTTCTTTCTTTTTATCACATTATTGAAATTAAAAATATATTTTCCCCTTTGATCTTCAACAAAAAGAATACAATTTCGGCGAAAAATAAATGAACTCATCTTGGCCTCCCTTTCTGAGAAGTTAAAACGAGAAAGCAAACAAAGAAAACAAAATGAAAATACAAAATATTGCTAACTAACGAGGAGACAGAGATGTGGCTCTTCATATAAATCAAACTTCTCCTTGAAAGAAAACCTTTCTTTTCGTGCCTAACTTACCTAAACTATAAACCAATCGCCTGTGTTTTTTCTTTTTCGACTTTTCTTTCCAAACAAAACAAAAAGAAAAAGGAGCAAAAGAACAAGCAAAGGGAAAAGAGAAATGGTAGGAATGCAAAAGTGACCGTAGGCAGATGAGAAGCGGCATTTACACTTTGTCAGCTTCCTCAACTTGTTAGGTTTCATATGCACAGCACCTCCAGGGATCAATGAAGGACTATAGTTAATAGTCTGCACTGAGGAACCCTTCATAAGCTGTTCCCTGCAGTGTCTTATTAACATCATCCCAGTTTTCGATGTGATCTGATAATGGCCCTCTGTGTATCTTAACCTGACGACTAGTTAATTCCATCTGTGGTAGCTTTAAGAATTCCTGGACATCATTCAATTGCTGAATGGGAACAGAAAAGAACGTAAGCATGTAAAACGTTTGATTATAGTTAGGCATTTGCAGTAAGATTTGGAAAACGCCTTACAGTTTTGTTTGTGACGAGATCTTCATAGTACAAAACAAGGTGCCGGGTATTTCTGAAGTGCTCCAACACCTCATTTACCGTTGCCTCCATTTGTTTTAGATCCATCATCAATGACTTTAAATTGATTACGGGCTTGTATTTGGAAAGAGTTTCAGCCTACAAACACAGGGAGCAGAAGGATCAGTACTAAAAGTACAGATGTAATGAATGCATTCTCATGCGAGAGAGAGAGAGAGAGAGAGAGAGAGAGACCTCCTCTGCTGAGTGAACATGAGATTTGTGAGTGCCATTCAGAATCTTAGCATATCGATCATAGGAGTTTGCAAGCAATGAAACCATCCGACGGAGTAGATTTCTACGAAATAAGAATATTACAGAAACACCTCTATCATTAAAGTATTCTGCAATTTCTTTATGGTTCTCTATTAGCCCCTGCATAAACCATGAGAATTCATTAGTGGTCAGCAAGATGCATCGAATACATAAAATCACAATTTACAGACTCCAGCTGGCTGGAATAAGGGGCAGTCTCCAAAACTCTGACTGCCAGTAAAATATAGTAACTTTCATTTAAAAAAAACCTGAAGGTATACCAAAGTCCCTGCAATATTCTAGAAAATATAAGTATCAGAAAAATGAATTATTAAAAAGTAACACCGTCCCGCCATTCAGATAAGTGTTACAAACAGAATACTGGGACCTACTGTCATAGCATTTATATCTCTTAATAACTCATATAGTTTTATCTATCAAGGGATATACATAAGTTTTCCTTTAAAAAAGAAAATTGGGCATACTGAAGGACATTTCCAGCTGGTTTGAGAATAACTTCTCCGAAAAAAGTCCTGATAATCTCATTGTGAAAAAGAAATTAAGTGATTTTATTATAATGCTTGCGCCATACCAATTGCACCTATTCTGTTGTGAAGCTACAAATACGTTGTATGCATTGGCCTTCCAGGATGAATATGCAATGCATTATGGTAAAAGTCGGAGTGTACTGGAAAAGTATAACATGTAATGCTTAAGTTAAATAATGATACAGAGTTGACATGAATAATTAGATGAGTGCAAATGCATTTAGCTTTCCAGTTTTATGCAATGGATGGAAATAGAGAAGATGCTTTCAAAGTTGAGAGCTTCGGATTCAACTCTATATCAAGACAAAATCACCATCAGTACAGTTAGCCAATTTAGTGCCAACTTGGCAACACACAAAGACCAAAAGGAATAGAGCATTACAGAAAGTCATTCAGCAAGAAATACATGAATACAATTGTGGCCTTAATTAAATAGTGTAGAATGGTAGGTATCTACCCCCCACCCCCCCAACCCCCCACTTTTCTTTTTCTGTGACTTTAACCTTTGAAAACGCAAATCTGATGGAGGCAGTAAGTTTTTTAACATTATCTGAAGCTCATTAATTTGAAGTTGATTTTTTGGTTATTGATAACCAACCAAAATGTTTCCAGCCACCTATGTTGTGCTCTTGAATAACTATAAACCCCTTAATATCTTAGTGTAGTAAATTTGTTACCTGGTTAAGCATCCACTTGAAACCAACAGCAGCAGAACACTGATTCTTTGAAGCACTTGTAAACCAATCAAGATTGTACACTCTATCAAGAGTCTTAATGATTGAAGAAGCATTTTCCCTCCTCTCTTTAACAGAGAAAATCTCCCCATTGGAACTGATATTGCAATGACTATTTAATAGTGTTTCAAACCAGCCACTTCCAGATCTCTGCATTGACAGAATTGCAAAGAGTCGAACAGGATTACAGGCACATTCATCCCTGCCACATTCAAAAGAAGTTTAACTTGATATGAGCTGCAAGATCCCATCAAACAGAATCCAAAGCTTTCTTGCGTTCGATGACCTTACCTGTTAAAGGTTTTGGGATTTGGATAGTGCAAGTACGGAGTTTGAGACCGATCAATGTCGTTGCCATGACAAGGCCTCTGAACAACCTCAATGTTCAAAAGTTTGCTTTTGATGTGGGTATTAGTTTGCTTTAGACAGACTGAGCATATATAAACACCGCAGACCATCACAAATACTAAGACTATAGTTCTTAACAGTGCTGGAGATTTCTTGGGAGGTTTTATGATGAGCACATCCTGCCATCCAAAAGAAGGCCAAATGTGAATCCCAGGATAAATGCTACAGAAATGCCTTCTACAGTATCTGGCCATGACATCATTGGATGCACTGGTGAATTGCTGATGATAACTAAACAGAAAAATATATATCACACATATAGAATAGAGAGTACAAGCTAACTCCTAGAAAGTTCGATGGAATAGATTCCAATTTGAAAATAAGAAAGCTGATAAATTCAAGAATCAAAATTTTCAAGATAAAGATAGCAGTTTTTTCTTCTACAAGGTGATGAGAAGTGACACTGAATGCTTGCAGGTTGCCTATTTTCAGCTGAGGATGCGCAAGGAAATAACTTTTAAATATCTATGTGAAACTCAAGTGTGTTTGTAAATGTGTGACAAAATTGTCAATTAACAAACTAAACAACCTCCTGTTAGCGTTTTCCCTACGGAGATATTCTTGCAGCTTCCTCCAGAAACATCTAAATACCTCGCGAATGCTATATAGTAACCACACTGGTTCATATTTGGATAAATATAAAATCCATCTCGAGAAATGAAAAAATAAATACGGCGAATTTCACGCCGAAGCCATTTGAAATGGGCATTGTAGCAAACCAACAACGGAAGAGGAGAAATGCAGTAAGCTCTCTCTAAAGGATACCATATTCAACCCGGCGGAAGAAGAAAAGAAAAATCCCACCACAAAGGAGAGATTAAAGCATAACAAGGGCACTAAAAACAATAAGAACACCACCACAACCGACACCGACAAGAACGACGTCTGTAGAAGATGCAGAGAACTCAAACTAATATTTCGGACTAGCTAAAAACGATAAGCTCTAGCTAAGCGGAACCCGTCACTCTAAGGACAACCTAACCATGGAAGAAAAGACAGAAACAGGAAGGGGAAAAAGAGGAAAGGCAAGCATAAATCACCGACCTTGGTGAAGAGGCAAATTTCTTCAGCCATTGCAAGAACAAATTGCAGAAAAGTGACAAAAAGAGAAACGGGTCTCTTGCAGAAAGCTCTCAGACTCTTCTATTCATCTTCATCTCCTGTTCTGGAATTTTCCGCAGTTCCTTGACCCTCTTCAAAAGCACAAAGGCTCTGCACAAAAATTTCCTTTGTCTGTAGCACCAGTGAATGTTAATATAGATCGATAAATGAGTGCGTGCGCATTGAATCAGCTGCTTTCCTCGTGAAGAACAAGGCAATAAAGGCAAACACACTGAGCTGGGACTTCCCTCCTCTCTCTCTCTCGCCTCTTTCTCCGTCTTGCTGGTCCCTTTCGCTCCGGTTTCACAATAAAATACGATACTGACATAAACAGATGTATAAATCGAAGTTTTTCTTGTATTTTCAATTCTTGTGACATATGATTTGACTCGGAAATCCTACGCTCATCCATTTGTCGTACCTAAAAATCGAAGTCCTCGTTAATAATTACTCCTAACTTTTGACTTATTTTTATTTTTTTATGAAGACATTCAAGTATTTAACGCTGCTGCTCAACCACACAGTCTCAAGCGAAGCCAAGGGAAAGGCTTTCGCCGCCAAGAGACTCGTTTAGTCTCCATGAATTTAGCAACTGTGTAGTACTAGTAATTAGTTATCCCTGGTGTTTAAGGAGTTCCATTCTAGAGGTACACTTCAGAACTTAATTCTTTTTCTTTTTAATTAACAAAGAATAGTAACTCTTAATTATAATAACTTTATTTTCTCGTTATTTTGATAATAGTTTTACAATTAAATACCTAATTCTGAATCAATCACACAATGGAACCATTTAAGTGATAGCTAAATAAGTACTTAAGCGGCATTTTAAGGAAATTAAGATTTTTATTTTTAGATGTAAAGGAAAAATTAATAAATTAGGAGATAGTGGTCTAACATTAAAGTACACCCAATAAGGTAACAGTATATATATATATATATATATATATATATATATATATATATATATATATATATATATATATATATATATATATATATATATATATATATATATATATATATATATTATGAGGGAAAAAAAGATAAAATCAATGTTACATCTCTCTCCATGATGAAAACTCTGGTGCATGATCCATCATGGCCTAACATCCCTACCCTAGTTGTTTACGTTAAGCGCATCATTACACATCTATCTACCAGGTAATCAGGAAATTGATCAAATTCAAGATTTATATTCCGTAAAAATAAATTTTAATTTATTAAATTATTATCTCAATACGGCCTAGGCAATAATTTTGGACTCGATCAATTTAAAGCTCCATAATTGGTATCAATTGTGAAGTTATCATGCATGATAATTTACCAGTAAGACAAGTTTATCATACAACCTTACAAGATTTCGTCTCATAATTAGTTGATAGAAAACATCCTCCCAATAAACAAAATGAAAGAAACCATTTGATAGAAACAGGTATCGTAGATGAACGACTCATTATCTAATTAAATTTTCCCATAATGTTGATAAGGATTTGATCTATGAGCAATTTGACTTCGATCAAAATGACTTTTGAGAACTGGCTTTTTTGTTTTTTAAGGATTAAACAGCCATATTTTGATTCCCTATATCTCCAATGTAAAGAAATTAAATTCTTACAAGAAGAAAAAATACTAAGATGATTACAGTTACCCTCATGTTTCTGTTGAATGAGGTCGTTTACCTTTTTTTTCTTTTTCTTTTTATTGGTCGGGGGAGGGGGGATTTGAGTAAGGAAGAGGTAGTTTACTTGTTTTTCCTTTCCCAATAGTGTGACAAAAATATGTTTTAGATCTTTTAATATACTCTCTAATACATTATCTAGTTGCCAATTAAATTGCATATAATTAGTACAAATTTATTAAATTTTCTTGATCTAATAATATAGTCACATATATCACAATTTAATTAGTATATCAGATAATGTACCAAATAAGAATATCCAAAATAGTAAATAGAATAACATATATTTTCTTTGAAAAAAAACGGTGAGATGAGATCATGCATGACATTTTGTTAGGTTATACCTCGTCCTCAATTAATTTCTAGTGCCACTATAGTTGATTACGGTATGAGGTATGTAATGGAAAATTTATACTTACTCCTTATCTAATTCATGGACTTTTTGTGCTCAAAGAGTAAAATTGCAATAAACCCTAACAGCTAATTGTTCCCGCGTGGGATTCAAAGATTCTAAATTACTTGTTTGTGAAATTAAGGAAACTCGTAGAAATTTGTAATAAGGATCGCATGCCAAACTTTCTAATCAAAGAAATCAAGATTAAACTTTTGATTTCAATTTCAAAAGAAGGGGAAAAGGATCAACAATGCCAAGATTTTAGATCTTAACCGTATATCAAAAAGCCTTGCATTCCACGCGTTACTCATTAAAAATTTGAGTTTATTTAGATAATATTTAATTCAACTAAATATACAATTAGATCTCACTTTTATTTTTACAAAAAATTTATTTGTACAGAATTTAAGATAAAAATTATCTCAATTAAACACAATTCAGATGCACCAAGATCAAATAGAAAAAGGGTGACAAATGATATGCCACCCGTCGCTGACCAGTACCAACCTTGAGGTCCATGGCCTCCGAGGTTTTCATTATTTTAGTGCTTCATATTTGTTACAGTTTTCCCACGATCAAGATTGTCCTTTCCCATGTATGTTATGATTTATGACAATGTACGAATGCCTATTAAGGTTTCAATGAAGAAGGGGGGAATGTGCAAGAGGGGTTAAATTATGATAAAGAAATTGAAAGAGAAGCAAAAAGGACTAGAAGTAATTCTCCTCTTTTTCCTTATACAACAGAAATAATTATATGTTCATTTTTTTATTAATTTCAAATTGAAAAGATAAAACAAAGACAAACAAAGGGAAGATTGTGTGAATTTATTCGATAAAACGGAAGCGGGCATGGCGTGTCTGCATCTACGAGCTCACTTTCTAAGACGTGACAACCACAACATTCACCAAACGCAATTTGTCTCTTTTCTTGCTTTGTTCAAGTCACCGGGGGATTATTCTTTAATCTTTAGCGGTGGTAGGACTTTTGATTTGAGTTTGGACCAATCTTTTTGATAATCACCCTGAAGAGACATAAAAATGTTAGCCGGGCTTAAATTTACATCTTCGAAGGTGTTTTTAAATAAGAGATGTCACTTTCTTACAAATTTGGATATAATTAAGATAATGATATTTATTTCCTCAAAAGACACAAAAAAAAAATAATGATATCAGGGCTTCTTTTGGCTGAATTAATTACTGAAATGGACAGTGGGCATGAGTGGAATATCTCTATGTAGCGGGTGCCTGCGGGGGCATCTTGCTTTAATTATTAGCCATTGCTTAGAAACTCAGGAATACTACTCCCTTGTTTGTGGACACCAAGAATTGGTATGCTATTAGCGGAGGCCCGCAGTTGGCGTCCACAAAACCTTGTGGAGTTTAATGTGATGATACTCCTTTCGCTTCCTTCTTACAAACAGCTTGGGAGATATCGAAGCCGCAAAACACTCGCACACGCAGCCTTCTTGCTTGGCAATTCGTCCCCTCGACGTTTTCGCCATTCCCCGGCCTATAGTCATCTACTCATCTTTCCCAACACCCGCTAGAAACTCGCTCCACCCGCTGCGTTTCCGTTGTTTCCTCCCGTCTAGAAGACCAAAAACGACTGCTGCTACTACTACTCCCGAGAGAAAGATCTTCTTATGTAAATAGCAGCTAACCATTTTCTACTCAGTCACAAATCTAATATCCATATTCTTTTTTTCAAAGGAAAATAAACATGTATTTTTATATGTGAACTTGTACACTTATGAATGGAGGGAGATTTTTCTAGAAAATTCTATTCCGTCTCTTCCCATAATAGGTCTTCTGGAAGTACATCGATTAGTACTAACACAAGTCCTAACACTTGATGAGAATTGCGTTCTCAAATTATTGCTAAAGACACTTAACTTTTACACTCAAGTAAGTTCCCATTTTTACACTCAGATTTCATGTAATTCAACAAAAATAGCGTGGAAAAAAGGAAAATGCCTGGTCTAGAGAAGATATTGAGAAATGACTCAATCCCTAATTAGATTGTTATATTGTAACTGAAAGTGAATTTTTTTTTAAATTTTAGTATTTTAGTAAAATATACTTTTAACTTTCATGAGAGAAGGTATGGGATTTAGAGTTGAAAAAGTAGATAAAAGTGGAAAAAAAATTTGGAAGGGAAAGCAATCCAAATACTGTCTGTTCTTGATTGACGAAATCTTTTTAAAATATTTGAAAAATAAGTGTTTTAAAAAAGTTATATTTAAAATTAAAAATAAAATTTTTATTTTTAATAATTTTAATAAATAAAAATTATTTTAAAAAGCATATAAGTTACCTTTTCAAAATTAACTTTTTAAAATTTATTTAAGATAAAATTAAAAGTAAATAAATAATTAAGAACAATTCAAAAATATTTTTTAATTAAAAAAATTTATAAATAATTTTATTTTAAATAATTGAGAACGGTCATATGTTTTTCTTTTTCTTTTTCCTTTTGAGAAAAATAGGATTCCAAAGAAATTAACAAGAGCGTTGCACTTATTCACGTAATAAGGCCCATCCCACAGGGGTGCTTATTTCTACACCATTAGCCCAAATGATGAAGACCGTGCCTCGGCCATATCCCCTAATGGGCCTCATTAAGTCCAATTAAAAATATGGCCGAGTCTCTATCCCTTTATTAGGATCCGCGAAAGACATAGTCCATTGCTATAACGCCATTTCGAATGGGATTATAACTTTTAGTATAACGCATTCCGAGATTACATTGTAGGATTGGTATAATGCCTTCCCTTCTCTCTCCACCCATTTTCAGAGGTCTGCTCCTCCAGCAGCCTTCGGTCCTGCTACCCCCACCTCAGCACTGACACCCAGAATTTTCACCGGCAACAGCAACGCCATTCCCTTCGATGCTTCTGATGTCTCTTTACAGTGGAGGTATTTTCGACTGTAAATTAAAGGGAATGGTTTGCGTATTCCTTTGTAAGATGCTGACAGTTGCATCCGTAGAAGTTCACTGACAATCTTGTTGCTAAGGGCCTAGGGCCAGCTATTCACTCTCTGACCCAAGAATGTTGCTAAAAACTACCAATTTTTGGACTAAAAGCTCCTTACCCTTCGACCAAGCCTGGTCTGTGTCTCTCCTTCAATTGTTGTTGCTTTTGCTCTGTTGCATTTTGTTCTTTTCTCTGGTAGCCTCTTCCTTCTGCCGCCTTTCCCGTCTGTTGCTTATTCTTGCTGTCTTTTTGCTCTTGTTGCTTCTTGTTGCTGCCTTCTCCCCATTTGTTTTTTTTTTTCTTGTTTTATTTTGCTTCTTATTCATTCGGCCTTGATTGCAGTTATACCAATACTATAACACTATTTCAAATGGCATTATAGAAAAAGGTATAACGGGTCGTTATAGTAGTGGACATAACGTCATCTCAAATGACGTTATGTCCACTTCACTTCAGTCCTCTACCACTTCGGTCCACTTCAGTGTATCTTTCGCAAAAAAAATTCAAAATGGGTAAAAACCCCCAGATTCCAGGGTCAACAATTTTCGGCCTGATTCCGTACCTATGGGACTATGTCTTTCGCGGATCCTAGTAAAGGGATAGAGACTCGGCCATATTTTTAATTGGACTTAATGAGGCCCATTAGGGGATATGGCCGAGGCACGGTCTTCATCATTTGGGCTAATGGTGTAGAAATAAGCACCCCTGTGGGATGGGCCTTATTACGTGAATAAGTGCAATGGACATAACACCATTTCTTTTGGCGTTATGTCCACTTCAGTCCAACCCCCCCCCCTCACCATCTCAGTCTACCTTAGTCAAATTTTCAAAGAAAATGTCTAAACTGGGTAAAAACCCAGAATCTGGTGTAAGATCGCCAGAGCCCAAAGACAATTATGACGCTCGAGTACATTGATGCGTAATACCATTGAGGACATTATTAGTTTTGTTAAAACATACCACAATCCAAAATTAAAGGTTTTCTAATCTTCTATAAGCCCTTTTTTCTCTAATTATTCGAAATTCGAACATCTGCTCAACAATTTTTTTATAAAAAAAATCCTTTTTTTGCTAGTTTTTTAAAAATATTCTTTTTAAAAAATATTAAATCCTTTTTTTGGGTAGTTTTTTAAAAATATTCTTTTTATAAAAAATATTCTACTCTATTTAAATTATTACATTATTCTTACTAATTAAGGATATACGATACATGTACTCATGAAAATTATGTGTGCCCTAAACTATGGAGGCTAAATGTTAAAATTAAGATTGAGATTATGGTTTGTTTTAGAGAAGTAGATATTCATTTTGAAATATTCCAAAACAGCAATTTCTAGAGGAAGAGCCTATGATTAATCAACTCTAGTATGCATATTAGAAGGGGTGCTTTTATCTAAATTTAAGGGTTTGGAAATTCACTCATTGAGAAATGCTATATGTTTCAAAAAGTTTTGAATGTATAATCAATATCTTGTTGGTTAAATAATTCTAAAACAAACCAACATATCGTTTTATATTTTTCTATCCATCGTTTTAATATGCAACGAACCAACTCGAAAGCTAATAGGTTGTAGGGCTACTAAATGCATCGCGGAATCAATTAAGAACAAGAACTCAATGAGAGCAAGTTATCATAGAAATCTTAAAACTGTTGGAAAGGTCACGTCTACCAGAATTAGAATCTCAATTTCTAGTACAGAAGACCCCAAATTGATAGTTGAGTTACTCAAATGTATTCGAACTATTTTATTACCATTAAGAGGATGCGTTTAGTTTTGGACAAAAGCTTTCTTACAATACCTTCAAAAACCATAATTAATCTGCCCACGTTGTCGATTCTCCAAGAGCCACGTTTGCATTTGCTTCATCGTATCGTGAGTGGGTTGTTCGACCTGATGTTTTTTTGTGCAATAGACAAAGTCCCCTTTCGCCAAGCTCAAAGTATATTTCATGTCTTGTTGCTCACACGTCTGGACACCTTATACTTATTCATTTTGCCTAAATTGTTTACCATATCTGCAGGATATGAGAAAAATATTTTATTTTGAAGATAGAAATAATTTTATATTAAAATTTCATGAAATTGCTTTAAAAGATAAGTTTTCCATGCTTTGAATTCAAGTTTCTGTTTTCTACCATTTTAGATTCAAAGGTTAAAATTTTTAATTCGGAAAAGAATAAGTAATAATACATATTATTCCACTGTTTTCTTGTATTGTAAGAGATAAAAGCTTGCAAGGCCAACAGGACAGTTATATTTTGGTTTAAATCAATTCCTCGGTCTCAGTTCACCAAAAAAATGAAAAAGAAGAAGTCGAAAACTCAATTCCTTGTCAAGATGCGCAAAAAATGGAAAATGAAAGTCAATTTCTTGTAGTGAATATATCATAGCTAAACAAATAGGGCTGCTGACACAAAGAACCGGCTTCATCCAAGAAATATGAATTATATATATATACTAGTCAAGCAGGATTCGCCTGATTCAGCTTCGTTTCTGCTTCATCCCGCTGCTTCGCCATCTTTTCTGAAAAACAAATGGAAAATACAGATGGTTGCAAGGGACTTCCACCTCCCAATCGTGGGAATCTCATAACAGTTCTCTGTATCGATGGAGGAGGAATCAGAGGAATCATTCCCGGAGTAATCTTAGCATACTTAGAATCTCAGCTACAGGTAAGCATCCCTGATTCCTCATTGTTTCAGATTTAGGAAAAACCAAACTCAAAATTTTAAATGAAACTCACAATTTTATTTTATAAATAATTTAATTTTTATTAATAAAATTCTCAAAACCAAAGTCTACGAGCGAGTTTGATAAATGCTAGTGCAGGAGCTGGACGGTGAGAGTGCTAGAATTGCAGATTACTTTGACGTTATTGCAGGAACAAGTACAGGAGGTCTTATAACTGCCATGCTTGCTTCCCCAAACGAAAATCAACGACCGCTCTATGTTGCCAAGGATCTCGTTCCCTTCTACCTTGAACATTCCCCCAAAATCTTCCCCCAGAGAGGGTAAAAGGCTTAGTCTTAATTCACGCTTCATTTCTTGTATTTCAAAAGCGACCTAACTATTTGTTTCGTACGTATACTTATATCTGCTATTCAACACCATTTAAAAAACTAGACATTCACTGTTTTACCCAAAAAAAAAAAAAAATCATTGCATTTGTTTTTCTCTTTTTCATTTCTGAACTTTCAAAGTGCAGAGGACCATTTGGTTGGCTGGTAACTGCATTTAGAGCATTAACCGGACCTCAGTACGATGGGAAGTATATTCAGAATCTTATAAAGGGTATCCTGGGCGATATAAGGTTGCACCAAACCTTGACTAATGTTGTTATTCCAACTTTCGATATCAAGTTTCTCCAGCCAACAATCTTCAGCACCTACGAGGTGGAATCAAGCTTCTAACGTATTCTTTAATCGTAGAATTAACGTTACTAATTAATGTTTAGTGATGATGATATATGGTGATTAGTGAGGTTGCTTCATGCAGCTGCGAAACGATACTCATTTGGATGCATTGGTATCGGATGTATGCATTGGCACCTCCGCAGCACCGACATTTCTTCCTGCTCATTATTTTAAGACCACTGATTCAGAAGGTAACGAGAAAGAATTCAACCTTATTGACGGCGGAGTTGCTTCGAATAACCCGGTATGGATTTGCATGACAAACAGACGGTAGATGTATTATATATGTGAATTTACCGTAGAGGAAATTTCATATACGTTTACCTACCCTTGTGTTTAATTCCCAGACTTTAGTTGCCATTGCCCAAGTCATGGAACAGGTGATGAGAAAGCACCCCGACTTCTACCCTTTGGAGCCGAGGAACTGTAACCGTTTTCTGGTGATCTCACTGGGGACAGGGACTGCAAAGATTAGTCAGAATTATACCGCTCGAAAAGTGGCGAAATGGGGGATTTTTGGTTGGCTATACAACAACGGTCATACTCCATTACTAGAAGCTTTTAATCAAGCCAGTGCAGATATAATTGATCTTTACAGTTCCGTAGCCTTCCAAGCGCTTCATTCAGAACAAAATTACCTACGAATCCAAGTACATTATTATTGCCAATATCTTATTATGTTCGTTAATTAAACAGTTTTTCAAATGGAAAAAATTATCCACGACTCGGCTTGTTTGTGTGCAAAATCAGGATGATAGTTTGACGGGGAAATTATCCTCGGTGGACGTTGCAACAAAGAAGAATCTGAGTGATCTTGTGAAGACTGGTGAGCAACTGTTGCAGAAACCAGCCTCGCGAGTGAATATGAGAACGGGTGCCTTCGAACCACTAGAGGAAACAAATATGGAAGCACTCAAAAGGTAATCCTTCTTCTCCATTTGATCCGCTCCAGTTTTACATTTTTCTTCCCAACTCCGGTTAGAGTAGAGATGCCGACTTTTCTTGTGATTGCAGGTACGCAAAATTACTTTCGGTTGAAAGGAAACTTCGAGAGTCAAGGTTTAAGAACAAGAATGGCTCAGAATAGCATGAATTCAATCTGTAGGACACATCTTCTCAATAGCTATCAGTCTGGATTGTGTTAATGTTTTCCATTGTTTGTGCATATAGCAGCGAGTATCATCTGGGCTTGTACGTACCTTCAACTTTGCAATGACAAACAGTAAAATTGTTTGGCAATAAGATCTTCCTGCCTTCAATCATCCAACTTTAGGCCACAGGTCGATCCAGAGAGAGCGCCACGGAGAGAAAATCTAGGGGTGCATTTGGATCGTGACTTTAGTCTCAATTTGAGTTTCCAACTTTCGGATTCGGCAGATATGGCCGAGACGCGGTCGTCTTCATTTGGGTTAACGAAGCGTAATATTCACAGTATGATGATGGGCCTCATATGGCCCAATCTAAAATATAGCCCAAACTCTGTGACGGCCTCGTATAATGGGATTCACGAATATTGTTTGAGTTTTGACTCTATAGGCCGTTCCGCCATGAGCCCATCCGCAGCTCTGCTACAATATCCAACAACCCAAATTAAGGGTTCTTTAATCTGGTATTACCTTTGGGCCGAGCCAATCTGGTATTATATATTCATGAAACTCATCCGTACCTTAAAGTATGAATGTTCATATGTTCAAATTAAGACGGAAACTGTATTTTACCACTGAAAAAGAAGTTTGGAATATTTCAAGATAGAAATAAGCACATTTATTCCAGAGGAACAGTGTACAATTGATCAACTCAGAAGGCATTCTTTAAGCGAAATTTAAGGGTTTGGAAATTCTCTCATCCATAAATACTACTCTTTTCGTTTTAAAATATAAAATTTTTATTCTTTTTGTAAAAATTAAGGAAGAAGAAAATAAAAAATATTTTTTATTATATATTTAACTAAATTAAAATAAAAATATTTTTATTATACATTTAACTAAATTTACTAACATAATAGAGAATTGATAAGTTATTTTTATATTTGACAATAATTTTTAAAAAATAATCTTTAAAATTTGTAAAAGATTAAATATTTTGAGAAGAGAGAAAATGGTAAAATAGCCTTATATTTTGAAAGGGAGGCAATACGCTTTTTAGAAGTTTTGAATGCATAAATAGTACTTGTTGGACAAATGAATTTTACACGAACCAATATATCTTTCTTTTTTAAAAAAAATATCTCGTATAGAAAGAAATTGCCTGTCAATATGCAAAGAACCAACCCGAATAACACAATTGGGTCAACCTTTTCATCCCAAGAAGAATGGAAGAATTTATTATACTATTTTTTAATTCAAAATAATCATATGCCGAAGAGTATAAAGTGATTGATATGCTTAACCTGACAATAATAATAGGAAACTAATAGTTTGATCGTCTTATATTTATATTTATACATATATAGAGAGAGGTCAGTTTACTCTACTATTAATAGGATGCGTTTAGATTTAGACAAAAGATTTAAATTTCGATACCTAAAAAACCATAATAACATGAGTTCCAAGTCGTCGTTGATTCTCCAACTGCCACGTCTGGTCTCACCAAGCTGCAATACATACGTTTTCATGTCATGTTGCTCGCACATCTTGACATGCTATATTAATATATCATGTTGCTCGCATATTTTCCGTTAGATTTTTTCTTTTTTTCCTTTTTTTTTTTTTTACTGTGAAATGGATCTATGTCTGCGTATTACCCTTCATTAATACGATAGGCACCCTAGTCGACGTCCGAGGGGGGAGTAACTCGTCATCATGCATCCATTGGTTCCGGCATCCCCACAGGCAGCTTTTTTTGTTTAGAGCTAATTAACAAGAAGCTTTCTATGTACACTATATCCATATTGAGTTAGTTGTTACCTAACCGCGGATGTAGGATTTCTAACTGTTCAATGGTAGCCTGAGAGACCATTAATGCAAGAATATTGTATAGTATGCCATAGCATCTAGTGGTTTGCTGGTATTACAGAATTTACTGAGTTTACAGCCACTCAAAACTGTTCAGAAATGACTAATATAAGCGCGAAGAAACAAATCCTCTACCCACAAGCTGAATTTGGCCAGGTGAGCTAGAGAGGAGAGTGAAATCCATTATCAACATGGCAAGGAAATGGGCTTTAATGCTATTGAATCTGCTGGCAGTCTTCTCCATTCTGACAGCGAGTGCCTATGCTTGTCCTTTATCGGGTCCCTTGAGCTTCATCTGCAGAACAACTTTGCCGCCGCCGCCGTTGCCGCCGCCTCCTTCAAAATTTACTGGTTTCCCTTTTCCAACAACGATGAAGGAGCCGCCCCTTCCGACCCTACGACCGTTCTCTCCTCTGCATTTCAGTTTACCACCAATCTTCGGCGTATCACCATCACGATCCTCTCCTCCGTCTCAGCTGCCACCACATGTTGCCGAACTGACATCCCCACCTCCTCCCGCAGGTAGCAGCCACGCCTGCATAAGTGAACTCCTGCATCTCCTACATATTTGCTGCGGTTCCATGTCATCAGACATACCGTTTGCTATTATAGGAACACACACACAGAATCTGTCAAGCTACCGTACAAACAGTTAGATTAACTGTTTTAACCCAAAAAAATAATAATAATAACTGTTAGTTTAGCCGTAAAGAATGCAAAAATATACACTCGGATGCCCTCAAAGCCACCACGAGTTCATCTGATCTGGCTGTGGCCGGTTCAGCGCTTCGTGCATTATTATAATTCGAGACAATATTCGAAGAAATCTGAAACGGTTGGCGTACGTAATGACAACATTTATATATACATATTAAACCAGTTCAACACAATTCCTTGTCAGGATAGCCAAAATATATGGATAATGAAGTCAATTTCTTGTGCTTAAAGTATCTTAGCTAAAAAATGGAGCTTCTTACAAAATGACCTTTCAAATGTCCAAGAAATGTGAACTATATATGCAAGTCACAGGAGTTCTTCTGTTTCAACTTTGTTTTTGCACCAACCAGGTTCCCCATCTTTGCTGAAAAAAAAATGGAAAATGCAGACACAGGCACAAAACTTCCACCTCCCAATTCTGGGAATCTCATAACAGTTCTCTGTATCGATGGAGGAGGAATCAGAGGAATCATTCCCGGAGTAATCTTAGCATACTTAGAATCTCAGCTACAGGTAAGCATCCCTGATTCCTCAGTTGTTTCAGATTTAATATGCCGGGGCCTTCGGCTGTGACATCGAATTTGATAAATGCTGATGCAGGAGCTGGACGGTGAGAGTGCTAGAATTGTAGATTACTTTGATGTTATTGCAGGAACAAGCACAGGAGGTCTTATAACTGCTATGCTTGCTTCCCCAAACGAAAATCAACGACCGCTCTATGCTGCCAAAGATATTGTTCCCTTCTACCTTGAGCATTCCCCCAAAATCTTTCCCCAGACAGGGTAAAGCGATATAACTATTTGTTTCATACTTACATTTGCAATTCAAAATCATTTGAAAAACTTGAGGTTGATTGTTTTACAAGAAAATTAATTGCATTTGATTTTCAGTCCTCCATTTCTGATGTTTTGAACTGCAGAGGACCATTGGCTGGGCTAGTAACTGCATCCAGAGCTTTGACCGGACCGAAGTATGACGGGAAGTATATTCGTAACCTTATAAAGGGAATCCTGGGCAGTACCAGGTTGCACCAAGCCTTGACCAATGTCGTTATTCCAACCTTTGATATCAAGTTTCTCCAGCCAACTATCTTCAGCACCTATGAGGTGGAATGAAGCTCTCTCTATCATAAAAGAAATTTGTAAAATTTTTGCTTTTGGTGATCCTTTATTTAGTGATGAAACATAGTGAATTTAGTAAGGTTGGTTGTTGCAGCTGCCAAACAATCCTCTTCTGGACGCGCTGGTATCAGATGTGTGCATTGGGACCTCCGCAGCTCCAACATTACTTCCTGCCCATTATTTTAAGACTGCTGATTCACAAGGTAACGAGAGAGAATTCAACCTTATCGACGACGGAGTTGCATCGAATAACCCGGTACGAACTTGCTTGATGAAGAAACTATACAGGGATTATATATATTTATTTAGCATAGAGGATAATTCCATTTTCATAAACTTACTCGATGGTTATCGTTGTATTTAAATTCCCAGACATTGGTTGCCATTGGCCAAGTGACGAAGCAAGTGATGAAAAAGCATCCCGACTTCTATCCGATGGGGCCGATGAACTCTAGTTTCTTAGTGATCTCACTGGGGACGGGCACTGTAAAGAACGGCCAGAAGTACGCCGCTCAACAGGTTGCAAAATGGGGGATTTTTGATTGGCTGTACAACGGAGGTCATACTCCACTGTTAGAAGCCTTTAATCAAGCCAGTGCAGATATGGTTGATCTTCACAACTCCGTTGCTTTCCAAGCCCTTCACTCGGAAGATAATTACCTCCGAATCCAAGTAAATTTAACTTAAATCAATGACATCTTATTATCTTGTTAATTAAACAGGTTTTTGAAATGGAAAAACTGATCCATTGACTCGGGTGATCTATCAGGATGATGCTTTGACTGAGATTTTATCCTCAGCGGATGTTGCAACAAAGGAGAATCTTAATAATCTAGTAAAGATCGGTAAACAACTCTTGCAGAAACCAGTCTCGCGAGTGAATCTGGATACGGGTGCCTATGAACCTCTTGAAAATGGTGAAACCAACACGGAAGCACTCAAAAGGCAATCCATCTTCTGCGGTTGAGCTCCTCACTACGCATTTTTCCAACCTGGACAGATACATATGCTAATTTTCCTTGTGTTTGCAGGTATGCAAAATTACTTTCGGATGAAAGGAAATATCGAGTCTCAAATTTTAAGGAGAAGAATGGCTCAGAATAGCATAAATCCAATGCCTCGGAGCTATCGTTCTTTCCATGTTTTCATTGTTTAGTTTTTCTCGTTTTCGCTTGGGAAGGTTGATTCATTGTTTATCTCGATTATGTATGGCAAAAGCAGCCAGTTTCTGTGTTTGTAAAACCACCAAACTTTGCAATAATAACAGTAAAATTGTTTGGCAAGTCAAACGTAATGTCCACGCGTATTTGAATACAATTATACAAGGTGAAAGTGAGAATATTTTCCATTTTCAATCTTGAAGAGATCTACGTTTAATTTTCATAAGAAAAACAATCCATAATAACAAAAGCAAAAACAAATAAGAAATCCATTCCCACTTCTTCTTTTCAACTGACATATATATTCCTCTTAAAGAATAATGATGTACATTCCAGCATATCAAAAGCAATAATAACGTAAATCACACGGTCCACCTCAAAAAGAATTTTGATTCACCAATGTGGACCGACTGGCTCATGTAAAACTAGCATCATTTACTTGTAAATTGGCAATACACAAACGTTCGGGCTCAGAACAAGAAAATCAGATTTGTCAACGGGCAAGTTTTCCCATTGTATCTATATGAAAGTGTTAATACTGTGAAGTCCTAGAGAAATCTATTCCTTTTCTCCTGCCACACACCAAGAGGGAGGAAGATGGGTTTGGAACGTATTGTTTGCACATTCTCACTCAATACCAGAAATTTTATGAGCAATTAACTGTACAGATAAACTCTTATGGTACAAATTGAATAAAATAATAGGCACAAGAATAAAAAATTGGACTAATATCACTACACCGTGTTCTAACTATGCAAATATTTGCTGAATTACAGTCTCGGCATTGCCGTTGTACTGCGCCAAAAGATGGATAGCATCAGCCCGTGGCAAAGCAAGAAATTCCTGTGGAACAGTACAAACCATCCATAAGATTCCGCAAGCCAACAGGAGTACAACAAGATTCTCAATCATAAAATAGCTATTACTCGAGTTCTCAAGGAAAAAAGTTCAGATAACAAGCAGAATGCCCACCATAACTTTGAGAATTGCATTTTCATCACATGCTGCATCACCAGCCGACGTTTGAATTGGACTGGCAACATCTTCCTGCAAACCAGTACTCGAAGACACCGAAGCTTGGGAAGATCCATGTGTTGAGATATCACTAGACCTTGAAGCAGCGTCAGCTAGTAACGAAGTACCAACTTCTTTTAAAGCATTGATCCTTAAAAGACCTTCAAATCGATCTTTACACATTTGAAGTTTGAACCATTCAGCATGTGTATGTAGAGTGGCCTTTATGATCCTCATAAGCTGAGGCTCTCGGATGCCAAGCCTTTTACCAATAGCAACCTTTGCAACAGAACCAAACAAAGGATCAACATTCACCAATTATCAAATAAGCAGGTAACTCCGATATTATGGTTTGCAGGAATCATAATTTTTGTTTTTGTTCATCTAATAATTAATTGCAATAAGAAAATCATGGTAACAGCAATATTAGCAATTATCAATACAGCAAACTAGCCAACCAAGCTAATTGGACAATGCAAGTCACATTGTACAGCAACAAGTTGAAGGGTAAAAATAATCCTCGGTTCAAGACATAAAAGTTGTTATTGAATGGTAAAAACAAGTACTTAAGCATAACAAACCTGGACTGAGGTAGCAAGAGCATGCAAAGGCACCCGTTCATTGAATGTTTCCTCATTAGGCCTAAGTAAAGCCAACAAAGTCTCTTTGAGAGGCCTTAATAAAGCTGGATCACTAGTTGCCAAAGGGCCTAAATGGGAGCAGGCTACTCTTAAAGCACGATGATGATCACCAGCACTAACTAGCTTCAGAAATTCAACCTGCAAAAGAGTACACGAGCAGATTATACCATTCATTCGATGAAACACGTACCCAAGGAGAATGCAGATGGATCTCTTTTTATCAATCTGAAGTAATTGCCTGAGAACAGCCTACCTGCTTAAGTCGGAATAGTAGATCTGGGTGTTGAGCAAAGAAGTTGGGATCAATTGCATTAATCTCTTCGACAACTTCAGCAGCCATTCCCCTGCAAGCTAGTTCTTTGATAGCCAGCGTCATCTCATAGTTATCTTCCTGGAAAAGTACATCATCGACCATGGGTGATCCTTCAGCCTGCAAGAATAGCATAATGGAAACATCATGCAGGAGACAATTAGAGCTAACTAGAAAAGTTTTGCTCTTTAAAGGCATTTATGCTGGTAATTAAGCCAGTAGCAGCAACCTCTTGTCTCTTGATTCCACTGAAAATTTCTGACTTTATGTCGATCTTCTCTTGTCTTCCTCTCCAGCGCTTGCGTTTGTTCCTCTCTCCCATTCCATGACTTTTGATCCTCTGCAGAACTTTCAAATTTTCAACTTGTTGTGGACTACTAGTGCTGCAATCACCCTGGTTGCCTGTTGCCTCAGAAAGATATCGTTCATTAACATCAGTAGTCTGTGAACTCATAGCGTCAGCATGACATCCAGGGGCACCATTCACGTGAGTATTATTATTGGAAGGTTCACCATTAAGAACTTTACTACTTCCACAGTCAACTACTATAGAACTTATTTGAAATGAACCTGGCCCAGATTCATCACGATCTGCTGGTCCATACTTCACTTGTATTCCTGTGGTAAAATAATGAATAATTAAAAATATAGATGTTAAGAATGTATTAACCACCAAAAAACCAAATAAACAAAAATACTCAATATTTACCAGGTTGAGTTGAAACACCCGTGTCCACTATTCCTCTATAGATGCAATACTCGTGAACAAGCTCATCAAGAACTGAGTTGTTCAATCTCATCCGGCATAGTTCATTCTGTGACACCAAGAATACCCAGTGGGTTTTTTGAAGTCCATATATGGGTAAATTTTGAATAGGTTAAACACAATGATCTCTGACTAGCAACTAGCAATTCTAAGAGTTCTAATATCTACTCAAACATGGAATGGAAAGGGCGGAAGATTCACTAGTGCTTGATCCTAGAAGATCTAACCCTACTCATCTATGGGATGTTTCTCCACTAACTAAACTGCCACGAAGCACAAACATACCAACTTAATGTCTGGTTAACTATAAAACAGGCCAGAAAAGAAATTCAGAAGTATCTTACTCCAAGGGAGCATAGATATGTGTAATCAAAAAGCAAAAACTTAATACCAATAAACAAATCAAATCAGTTGACGAAGAAAATCAGATGCCAAAGGCTCCAAAAGGATCAGGTTTCAATCAATTGAAAATAAAAACAAAAGAATCAAGAGCTGATACTACCAAGTCAAACAATAAAGCAGTCCCCGTATCAACTTAGTTAACCGCAAAATATTTATAGTTCCCACTACAACGGCGACAAAAGCTCTTGCCAATGTTGATCAGTACATGGAAGGTCAAACACACTTAACTACAAAAATTAGTGGTGAAATACATATAGTTCCTGGATGGCAAATGAAAATAAAGTCTATCTAGAGTCTAAAGAAAGACATCAGTTCAGAAAATATGACATTTTTCAGAGGAAAAATAAATTGAATAACTGGAAAGTTAAGGGATTGTTTCTTAGAACATCAGCAATATATCTTTATTTGTTGAAAAGTAGCAGAGGCCATGAATCAAATTAAAAAATAATTTGCACCTCCACATTCTTTAAAAACCCAGGAAGATATTGAGATTTTAGTTATCTATTTTAGCAGGAAAAAAGAGGGGAAAAGCATCATTTACATACATCTCTAGGTTTACAACTGCGCAAACATAACACATGCCAGGAGATTGAACATTTTGCTTCTCAACAACACAGCACCTTATAAAGCCGGAGAAAGACTAAAGAATTATCTAATACAAATAAAACATGATGTTTAAACATCCATACTTTTGTGGATAAAACTATGATTGCATGAAAAACATATTTAACATATATAATTTGCTCATGGAGCAATAAAGATGACAAGCTAACGAGTATATGCTAGTGAAGGCATGCAGAAATAGACGAGCATTTTCTGTGCAGTCAACACAAACTGCTGCTGCAATTTCCCTTGGCTCTGCATGTAAAATTTATAGTCTAACAAATAGAAGAAAATGAAATGGAAAGGAAGGGAAGAATACAATTCAGACATCACAAAATGTTAACAAATAAAGTAGATAAAAGAATAGTAACCTGAAAAGCTTGAAACAGATGACCCTTCGCAACCCTCAAGCTTTCAACTGCCCCCTGCCTTGTAAGCTCCACTGCATGTGCAAGGGCCTGTATATCCACCTGAATCAAGAATGCAGAATACCATAAAATTTCGGGATGAAAATCCATATAACTAGAAAAATTAATATTTGAAAGGCCTAGAGGCCTGAAAAAGAATTTGGCACAGTTACAACATCATCATTTGAAGTGGCTGCAAAGTTCCAAAAACTTAAAAAGCAATTGAAAGTCATAATTCAAGCTCCTGAGGTATATTTCACCTCATCAAATGGAGGCGCTTCATACAAGCTCTCTTGGGGCATTGCAGGAGGGTCACGTTCCTCAAGGAGCAACCTCTCAGTAAGATCGGATATAGGAGATGAAACCCCTTGGCGGAAGCAAAATAACTTGTGTATGCTGCAGGTCAACCACATTAAATAAACACTATTGGAATAATTTAAGATATATTCATGAGTAGTTAAAAATGAGAAATCCAGGGAGAAGGGAGAGAACAACTACAGATCAACAAGTGGAAAGTTGCAATGACCTTATCAGATATCTCAAAGTCATTGAGAGGATGGGGTCATATGCATTAAGATGAGTGAGTAAAACAGATGATAACAGTCCAGCAATGTCAAACCTCCGCCTCTCTGACCACTGAAATCATGAAAAAGAGGAAATATGGCTAAGTCAAGCAAAATTTATGGAGCCACATTCAGATAATAATGCAAACGAAACTCATCTTCACACCTAAAAGATAATATCATTGATCTTGCATGATTAAACGAAATTATTCTTCATGAACTCTACTTTTCATAGTCAAACACCAATTTTCATGGAGATAACCAGGATTCCAATAAGATGATTTAGAAGAAAACTAAGCAAACTCCAGTATCTCATGCTTCAGGACAGGAAGCAGGAAAGAAACGCAAGTGGAAATCATAAAATACCGCATGTTAATACATAACCTCGGGGATAATCAGCATTCCCACAAAATCGGGTAAACTAAACAGGAAACCATCCAGTTTTCCATAAGAATGAACTGTGCTCCACATAGCTATATCTGTTTAATATTAAAGAAAAGAAAATCCTTGTTTCATCCAGTCCAACAAGCAATTTTGCCAAGAATAAGAAGAAATTTCCCTTTTCCTTGATTGTGCTACAATATCGTATAGCTGCTGTCTTATAAATAAATCTCCTTTAGGTTGTGTTTACACTTTGCAAGTAATTGTACCTTGCAGTAAGTCTCAGAGATTTCACCTACAAAAGGGTTCTGTGGGAAGAATATTCAAACAGGCTGACACTAGTTCAAAATCTATCAAAATTTGCAGCTTCACAACAATTTCTACATTATTATACCTGTTCGGACCTCCAAGCTGTATATAAAGTATTGCATGAGTAGGAGAAAGGTTAGTTTGTAGGCAAGCTTTGGTTGCTTAACTAAATAAACCAAGCCAAAAACCAACAAGAAATTACAATAGAAAACCTGTAGCCAGGGAATCCAACTGTCAGAATTGTGCCCCTGGCTATTCTAAGATCGGAACTGGAAAGGAGATTTCACATTCACTGAACAGCAGAACTAAGATTGCTCATTCCTTATAAGCTAAACTTCTATGGAAAAGGAAGTAAATTTGAAAGATGGGACAAGATTAGCTAAAACAATAATTAAAGTTTACAAGTCAAGACTACCAACCTCAAATGCTACTGGAGAATTCTGATCATCTTTGTCATAAATAAAAGCAAGAAGAACATGCTTAAATTCCTCATATGCTTCCTTCAAACCACAGAGAGAAACATATATTAGAGCAAAAAGGAAAAATGGAGAGATCATCTTCAGCTAAGTAATAAAATTAGTAACAATAAAAGACCACATTGACTTGCCTAATCAAGAGAGATGGCGTACATGTAAACGAGTATCTTAAAAAGTCAGTTAAGATGACAGCTACAGAATTTGAGCAATGTACATTAAAAGCACAACTCTGCGACACAAAATTCATTACTATGCCAGCTTCTAAAATTTGATCCTTATCCAGCATTAGATATCAGCCCTAAGAATAAAATATTAGGGGGCAAGGTTATGTGGTGCGTGTCAGCAATTATTCATACTCTATACACTCTCTGACTAGGTAGGCAAAACAAAAATTCCAGTTACCACAGTTATGTAAAGTACACCAATGTAAAGAACTTGTTTGATTTCAAGTGGAGAAAAACTGCAAATCTGCAACCTCAAAATAATGATGATCCTCTTGGAAACAGAAGTGGGATTTCATCTGTTAAGCTAATGAACAATAACAATAGAAGTTACTGCAAACTACATGCCAAGGAACTTGGAGATTTGGAAAAGTTAAATAAGGTATACTTCCATCTCAAAATTAAAATTACAAATACATGGGTAATTGAATAACTAATTTTAAGTCCCAACAGCAACTAAAAAATTTGCTCAAGTTATCATAAAACTAACTACCGGAATACTCATAGTAGTGGGAAAGTGTAAAATGCACATTATCACTTTGTGTACAACCAAAGCACTTCATTGCTCCCAAAAGATTCAGAGCTTATCTACCAAATCCTTCACATGATCCAGAGTAAATTGATTATTCTACTCCATTCAAAGTCAGCACATCTGCAGCAAGGCTCGTAAAGTAAGTGAAAGATCCCTGCCTATTTGTGTACCATCGTACATGGTCCAGCTTTGGATTAGCAGTACTGCAGGCAAATCTGATTAGTTTGCTGACAATTCAATAGTCTGGTGTGTCTTTGTTGGCATTCCTTCTTTATCAATGAAGTGTATTACCAGTTAATACCAAGAAAGCCATCCCTTCATTTCACGAATTCAGGATGTACATAACATGCCAAAACATGTTTTAGACCCCTTTATAGATTTCAAACAGGACTTGTTTTAGCTCTTTTCAACCTTGCATAAGAGTCAGCAGACAAGCAAGTTAGTAGACAAATTGAATCCACCACTTGCAACAGCATACTTATAGCATATTTTGCTTTTTGCAAGGTCAAGAGCGCATAGATAAAAATTGTTTTTTCCGTCCTGAATGATCAAGACCTGTTGATGATTTATTCACAAAAGGATTTAGCATCAAGGATACTCTAGATCTGGCAATTGAAAATCCTATATATTTGCATTAACTGCTGGCCATGCTCTCATGTATTAGTGTCATAATGCTAGAACAGAATTCATTTCATATTACATGGTCTACACAGCAGTAGTAACTGACTTTGATAATTTTGACTTCTCAACCAATTAATAACAAAATTCTCCAACGGCATTGGTTAGTAACTTCAGATTGGTAAACCAAACAACAGAAGAGCAAAAAATTTATTCTTCAAGTTTAAACCTCGGGAACAATAAGGAAAGCCTTAAAGCTAATTCAGGAACGGGAAAAAGTGGAAACTGGGGGAACTACCGGATAAGCATCAAGTGCACAAGGCGCGAGAGCCTTTCTTAGACAATTTATTGCCGTCTCTCTATCCTCTTCTGTTCCTTTCCTCAATAGTTCAATGAATTTCTGCATAAAGGATTAACAAGCACATAAAGAATTGAATGACATTTTTCTTATACACCCCTTCAAATACACGTACCTGCTTCTGCAAACGGAAGAGAAGGCGATGATCCTCGAGAACAAAAGGCGCATGAACGCTCAAGAGATCTAAAGCGGCATCAACGTTGCCGGATTCCAGCGACCGTCTGACATGCCGAATCAGCAGCCGCGAGTGATACGACGACGAAGATACCGGCGTCGGTGAAGATGACGGGGAAGATGAAGGAGTCGAGTCCTCGATTAACTTTTCGGATTTTGCAAAATCAATCACGAGAGCATCAAATGCTTCCCAATTCACCGGCGTCGAATCCATTGGCGCAGTGGTGGTTTCGTGTTCCCAACGTATTGAGTGAAAGAGATTAGATTGGCGACTAGCCGACTATAGACTCAAAACACGAAATTTTTTGAGGGGAGTAGTTTTTGTTTCTTTTATCGGAGTAATTAACCGAATCCAGAAACGGGCGGCGACATACTGTGAAATCGCGCCCAAGTTTTACATGATTGACACGTCATTTTGTGATCGAAATGATTTCTTTGTTTTTTTTTTTTTGAGGTAAGGTCGAAATGAATCCTTAAATAGACAGAAATTTTTTTCCTGGGTAAATAGATAGAATATCGCATAATTCCTCTTTTCCTTCTGTTGCTTTCTTTTTTGCTTTTCAAAAAATTCTTCTCCTTCTGTTGCAACATACATTTTGCATTTTCCTCTCACTTATTATTTTCCTTCTTTTGTCTCCAGCTTTAGCAATGATTTGTATACTTAAATAAAAAAGAATGAATCTTTGAAGAAGTGTATGTATATACGCATGAGAGAACACAACATTTTGAAGAAGTGTATGTATATACGCATGAGAGAACACAACATTCTTTTGTCATTGTGAAAGTCCAACCAACCGGCTCCATGCTCCTGTAAAAAAAGTGAACTTGCAATGAATAATCCCAGAGACTGGGAAAGAATACAGTAACCATATGAGGCACTACAACAATGACACAGTTGAGTTGCGGCATCCAATAGTCAGACAAAACTAGAGATTACACATTCTAATATTGGTGCCTCATCTGTGGCCAAAAAATAGAATTGAATTCCAGACTAGAGGTGCCCAACTCCAGTAACAAATGCAACTTTTGAAGGAATAAGCCTCCTCTATTTTCTTTAGAGGGCATGTCATTGCTAACATTGAGTGAGTATCTCGGCACCATTTTCAGTTATTAAGATGGTGTGCTCGAATTGTGCTGACAGGCTCCCATCCTTTGTCACGACTGTCCAATCATCGTCCCACATTATCGGTTGTATGCTACCAATTGTTAGCATTGGTTCTGCGTTTTCACAAATCCAATACAAAGTTAATCGTGGCTATAAATATTTCAGACTCAGTGACCATATAAAAAGAAGTCAAATTGTCGGTGAACTGGAAAGGAAGGAGACCAATATTGCAGAGTTGTTTTCAAGTGACAAAGTGGTACAGAGAACAACTCTAGAACTTCCTAATAAACTATAAGGACCTTTTTACAGTTTGTAAACACCTTCCTTGATTTGATTCTTTCATCAAAGATCTCTGACAAAAAATAGCAAGCACATGGATTCATGCAAAAGCTAAAGAACCATGAAGCAAAATTCCCATGGGAAATCACACTAGAGAATGAGAATGCTTGTTGTTGAGAAGGAGAATATTACCAATAGTGAAGGTTTGATTGAGAACCATGCATCCCCGACCATTGTTTCCTGGGGGGGAAAAAATCAATTAAGTTTACTAAACCTCTTATTCCAGATAGAGGTACAAAAGCTCATAACAAATTGAAATAAGAAATAAAGGAAGACAAAGCTACAGGAAATTAAGCCTAGTTCGATTGAACCTTCCTTTTCTTCATGTTTTCCTCATCTCTGTTTTACATACAACTAGGTAGCAAAACAAACAACAAATAAATAAAAGCCTACAAGCAGCCATAGAATAAGTGAATCAAAGTACATCACATATAGAGTTTGAAAAGAAAGCCAAGAAGTGAAGGCTGATTGAGCATCAAGACAGAAACATTACTATAGTGTAGAATAACGGGATCAGCATGGAAAACTTGTCCTACTCCATGGCCAACAAACTGCTGAACAACTCCATATTGATGCTTATCTGCGTGATCACTTCAACAGAAAATGCAATAAATTGAGCATAAGACCAAAACTAAGAAGAATAAAGTAAAGCAGAGCATTTTCCCAGCAAAAGTTTTGTTAAAAATTACTGAAAGCCTATGTTATCAGGCATTAGTCTCTGTATACTGAGAGGTGAAACTAAGCCTCCAATTTAGATGACCTCGACCACTATGAAAGACGTGTCTGCAGAAGTGTTTGACGGGAGATTTCATATTTATGCAGAGAAAAATATGATGCAGGCGAAACAGAAAAATGAAGCCAATGCAAAATAAACTCAAGCAGAATCCTTACTGGATTGTCATGCCAATCTTTTTGTATTCTACCCCAGCTGCACATACTGATATTGCCTTGTCCAAGCATTCTTTAGTCACCTACCATTGAAACCAAATTACTTTTTTGTCTTCAATCTTAAAATGGAATACATGTAAAACGGTAAAATGGCCGCATAAGATCAACTCATGGGAAAAGATAAAGAAACCAGCATGAGGAAGGATCATAGGAAGAATTAACTTAAGCAGCCCCGCCAATTCATCCACAGAAAGAGAGAGAGAGAGAGAGAGAGAGAGAGAGAGAGAGAGATTGCACGTCAATAAGCATTTACATATATTGTCCTTGATTCAAGTCCCCAATCTGAAAAGACCAATACTGATTAACAATATATTACATTAACTTGGCAATTAGTAAGGATCATTTTTGCAAACAAGGTTGTAGCTAATAATAGAGCCAAATTTGATGGCTCCTTCCATTCTTCCAACCTTTTCAGCCACAAGAAATTTAAAAGTCGATTGAGCTTTTATATTGGTAGGTTCAGCATATCAAGAAATTTAAGTGCTCTTCCATTATGAAATTACAATTTTAATGACTATAACTCTACACACCAGAAAACCTACCTGTACCAAGTTTCTGGCTTCCTCATTGACATCTCCAACAAAGAAGGTTGCTGAAGTATCACCATGGTAACCCTGCATATATAAGTTGGGTAACTGCACATGGTGTGAAAAATATTGCTTATAACAAACAGCAGAAGGTGATTAAAAGCCACAAAATAGTACCAACAGATGAATTAACAAATATGCCATGAGATAAGGTTGATAAAATGACAGCTTTTCCTGTTTCGGGAGAATTATCTATCACCATGAGAATTACATAGAGACAGAGAGGATATTCACTGAAACTCTAAATAACAAATATTAATGATAGAGAATCCTTTCCCGTTTATTCAAATATATATTTCAATGAAATAAAGTGCTCTTTCAAGTTAGTTCTCATTCCCTTTACGGCTAGAGAAAGAAACTACCGAGTTAAAGAAGACTGACAAAGGAACTACTTACATTTAGATAAACAGTAACATCAATATTGATAATATCACCATCCTGCAAAATGACCGAAACAAACAGGTTGGTAGTTGAAAACTAACAATAACACAAAAGAAAGCAATCCTTAAGAATAATAGTTTATTTGAGCAGAGATGAACCTCAAGCGCACGTGAATCTGGGATTCCATGGCAAATGCACTCATTCACTGATGTGCAGACACTCTTAGGAAATCCACCATAACCAAGTGGTGAAGGATATGCTCCATTTCCAATGATCATCTGGTGAACTGCTTGGTCAATTTCATCCGTAGTAATGCCTGGCTGCCAAGAGAAGTAACAATGATGATTCACACAAAGTACACTATTTAAGCAAAGTACAACTCCAAGATTTTAAATCCACCCTAGAATCTTTAAAACATTTCAAATCAAGATGCAAATTCTCTGGAACTGATATCTTGAAATTATTCATTAGATATACTAGAAAATGCAAATTCTGAGTTTGTTTTAGCCTGTTAGTAACTTTTGTGTTCTCCCCCCAAATAACAAACAAATTGGCGCAGTCTTGTTTGATGGAAACAATCAATATGGAAATAAAGAATGTTAGAATGGCAAAGAATCCTTGTCAACTTCTATTGATAATCATAATCACAGTAGCAATGACAACAAATTCTTAATCACTTGATAAATGGACTTACATAGGATTAAAAATATATAAATGAGCATAATTAGTAACTGGAAAACTAGACAAATTCCAAAAAATTATGAAACTTAATTTTAAGTCAGAGAAGCTTTCTCCAAAGAATTCAAAGCAAGCCATCTCTTTCGGTAGATAAAGAAGAGGAGACGAAAGGATGACAAACCATCCAGGGCAAAAAGATTTATCTTAACCATCTTGAATGTTGATCTGATCATCTCAGGTTATAGGGAATATAAGAAATAAGGGCACAGTTAAAATCGCAGATTTACAAAATTCATTGAAATGTCACCTTCACTAAAGTCCCAGCATACTCAAGAACTTGTGCGGCAAGTTTTCCTGAAGCTCTCATTTTCTCAATCTCAATTTCATCATGCACTTCAGGTCCACTAGCAATTCCAGGTGGTTTCTGAGACTTGACATATGGAGGCCTTCGTATGTGGTTGGGAACAGGACGGCGAGGAGACACTTTGCCAGGGGTTAAACGTTTACGCTTGCTGTCCGGTAATTCTTCAATACTTCTGCTTAATATGAGAAATATTAGCTGCAGACATGGTAAAATGTTGGACGGATTTAAATCCGATAGCAAATCCAGCTCTAGTACCACGTTAGCATAGTGAGACAAGCCCATCTATCGTTTTGAGACTTTCTCACCGGAGCTCAATTTGCTAGCAAAGTCCATTAAAGTGTCAACTAGGTACCTTCTATTGAATAACAAATTCGTCAACCCAGAAAAACTTCTTGACAATTGCATTGAGCTATGTTTTTCTCCTGCACAACAATCAAAACCTTTCTGGTGAGGGGGCGGTTGAATTACGTAAACTTGCAAAAAATAATTAAGAGTCAACTTGAGCAAATGACAAAGACACATTATATAGATATTTTCAAGCAATTGACGATGTCCAGAAAGAAAAACCAACAGTTAAGGCAGCAATTTAGTACTGAAAAAAAATATCAAAGTTTGCATAATTTGGACCGTAATCGAATGGAGAAAGCTCACCGGGGTCATAGCGGAAGAGACGGTGGAGGGGCAACGTTGCTTGGATAACTCGACAGTCTCCAACGAAGGTGGAGAATAGACGAGGCTTAAGCGAGGAACGCACCACCATAATAGTCGCAGCCGTTGAAGAAGAGAGAGACAGGGGGCTCAGTTGCTCAACATCCAGCTCTTTACACTCCCTATCCGCCGCCGGGTTTTAGTCCTCCTCCACAACTAGCCCATTATCTTTTTCGGAGTCACATTTACGCCGGACAAAACAGATATCATTAACGCTAATGCGTAGGTACGAAGGGAACACAACGCGTTCAATACTTAGTGGGCTAATAAAAAGGCTAGCAGATCGAGTTGGGCCAAGTACTGGGGCCTTAGGCCAGGAAGTGGTTCTGCAGGCCCGCTTATTCCAGCCTTGGATTTCGGCACTAAGATGTGTTTGGATTGTAGGAACTGTCAGGGGAAGTGAGATGATTTGAGGGATTGGAATTATTAATGACTTTTATATATAAAAAAATTTAAGTAATTGCTGATTTTTTACTTCTCATGTCAACGCGTATTATACAAATTAACCTTACGTCATAAATAGATACCAGAGCAACGAGGGGGGAGATGAGTGAGAGTTTTAATTTGAAATTTTTTTTACTATGTTCAGTAATTGTATTTTTTTCAAGCGTTCAAAATCTTGACTCTTAGAATTACAAATTAAATGCTTTTATTGCTAATTACAAAAATAAACAACGAACTGAACTTGCGGGGAACGAGTGAAGTTGGAGAGATGCCAATAAGCAGAAAGGGACAAGATTCTCTCAGAACTATCCCAACTCAGTTAGAGAATGTTCTGCATTCGGCAACCGTCGCAAACTGAGCCTGCGGGACATACGGTCCGAACTCCCCGCAAATACTGGTAAAAGTACAAACTACATGATGATGACGATGAGTCTCATCCGAGCCGAAGAAAAACAGAAGCTGGCCGGCGGTTCGTGAGTTTCGCTGGTTGTTAAGTTGTAAGGACGAATTTAAAAATAATTTATTTTTTAATTATATATAATTAAATTTAAAATTATATGAATGCCTTCGTTTCCTAACAACAGTATGTAAATGCTAAAAATATTCGTTATCAAGTCTTCGGTTCTAATTTCATTCCTTTTCCTCGGGCGGCTGTGAAAGGCCTGTGAAGGAAGAAGACCTCAATAAAATTTAACAAAATAAAAATTATTTCAAGATATTTATTATTTAATAAATCCATGGAAAGTTCTATCCTTTCTAATTAACAAAAAGGACTTTTTAAAAATTCTTACGTTTGTTACTTCTTTTCTGTTAAAAACAAAATTGTGATAAATTACTTGAAATTAATTAGTAATTACCGTTAATTAACTTATAAGGAAAAATCAATTTTAAATAATATTTTCAAAATGTTCCTTAGCAATAAGCTTCGTGGAAAAATACATTAATATACTTTTTTTTGTTGAGTAAAAGTTACACAAATGAATAGAATATTCATGGTAACAGATAAAATACAACGCTCCTAAATGGATAAAATATAACAAAAAATAATAAAAATAAACACACCTTAATCCTCCATATAGTGTCTTCTTTAAAATTCTCAATACTATTAACATAAGAAATCTAATTTCACCACCTTCGAGTAGTAACTTAAATATTAATATACTACTTCAAAGCAAGAATAGAGAAATTGGCTCTGAATGCCACTGAAGAATGCACTTACTGCTTGTCTTGCCACTAAACTTTTTTTTTATTCTTTCATGCCATTTAACTATTTTCGATTAGCTAATTCTGCCACTCAGCCACCACAAACGGCGGAATCCGGCGAAAAATAGCATGCTCCACTCACGTGTTGAGCATTTGAGTTTTTTTTATCAATAATTGGCTATGAATGCCACTAAAGAATGTACTTACTATTTATTTTGCCATTAAACTTTTTTTTTTTATCATTTCATGCCATTCAACTATTTTTGGGTGGCTAATTATGCCATTGAAGAATTTGATATTTTTTAAAAAATAATAAAGGGCATAGTGGTCAATACAATTCTCATTCCATCAATTTCTCACTTACCCGAACTAAATCTATTTTTATCCATTTGAGAACCCAATTTAAAACCTAACAGATTAACTTCATAAAAATGGCCAAGGTTGTTGTCTGTCTCAATTTCTTGTGTCTAATTAATAGCAAGATTTGTATCCAAAAAAAAAAATAAAATTGGCCCGTTGGCGTTCATTGCTAAGGTTGGTGTCAGTCTTAGTTTATTGTGTCAATTTCAGTTTCTGCCGAGGTAAATTAGGTCCAAATTAACAATCTAGCTTCTGCACCAAGTAAAGAATTACAACAAATGGCACCGAAAGAAGAATCATTGTGACTGTTTGATGAAGTTAATCTATTAAGTTTTAAATTGGGTTCTCAAACGGATAAAAATGGATTTAGTTTAGGTAAGTGAAAAATTGATGGAAGGAGAATTGTATTGGCCATTATGCCCTTTATTATTTTTTAAAAAATATCAAATTCTTCAATGGCATAATTAGTCACCCAAAAATAGTTGAATGGCATGAAATGATAAAAAAAAAAAGTTTAATGGCAAAATAAATAGTAAGTACATTCTTTAGTAGCGATTCATACCAATTATTGATAAAAAACTCAAATGCTCAACACGTGAGTGGAGACGCTATTTTTTCACGTGATTCCGCCTGCTTTGTATGCGACTGAGCTAGCGAATTAACTTTAATCGAAAATAGCTTAAATGGCATGAAAAGAATAAAAAAAATTTAGTAGCAAAGACAAAGCTAGTAGTGTGATTCTTCAAATGCATAAAGAAACTATTTTATTAGTGTATAAGCAAGATATAAAGTTATTCAAGATCAAGAATTTAAATAATTTTCTTTTGCATCAAACAACGTGGAGAATGAGATGTGGTTCTTTTTTATTTCTTGACCCGTATTTTAGAAGAAAATTTTTAATGTATTATTTAATTTTTTATTTTTTTCGTAAAATCTCATAAATTAAACAAGATAAATTACTTTCTTATAAATTATTTTTTATTTTTATAGTATCTTTCATAGTGAGTCAAATAACGCGTAGATTTTTAATTTTCTAAGAATTTTATTTATTTTTTTCTTATTTTTCTTTTCTTTACTAAATTCTTGAACTAGATAGACATTGGATAGAATTTGATAAAGTTTGAGTTTGAAAATTTCTATCTTATATTTTAAAAGAGTAAATTTGTTTGTGGGAGAAAATATTAAAAATTAAAGTAAAAAAATTTCATTAAGTTTCGTAAGATTTGAACCAATTCTTGATATGTCAATATATATCAAATTTTCCACAACTGCTTCAAGACATCGAAATCAAGATGTTTTTCAAATCAGAACAATAGAAATATCTGAACGTCAGTTAAATGCACATCATTGTATAATCCTCCCTTATGCTTCTCAATTTTTTTATCGCACGTACATAATTGAATATGATCCATTAGATCTAACACGTATAATTTACTTTAATGAAAATTTTTTACTTTAATTTTTAATATTAGCTTTTTATAGGTTTTTAAAAATTAATATTTTTAAAAATTAATTTGTAATTTTAATCTAACAGACAAAAAAATTACAAATTTAAAAAACCTATAAAAAGCACAAAAAATATAAACTATTAAATCAAAATTTTAATTTAATCCGAGGTCTTACACGTCGTTTTAGCCAAAGCGCTCTCTGCTTCCTTCTGGCTGTTTTGTGTGTGTGTGTGTGTCGGTGTGAGAGAGAGAGAGGATGACGAGGTACAACTCTGCTAGTTAAGTGACAGGGATTGAGTAAACCTGGGAGGGCTTTGACGAAGGAAGAAGAGCCCAGCAGGCCCGCCTGTACTTAGTGTGCATAGGGCCAACGAGGCCCAAACTCCTTGAATCGTCTTTTTCCAACGTCCTAATGGCGTGGGGATGGACGAGTTCTGGGAATCCAATGCCATCAGTCGGTGTCCGATTGACATTTGAATTGGGCCCACTAAACCCACCAGAAATTTCTTTGCTATTGTCCGCCCGGTCCGAGTGGGAGTGGGAGTGGGAGTCTAGAACACCTATCTAGCACGTAGGGACTAATTTTTCTAGTCCCCACCGCGCCTCTGAAAATGATCTACTATTGTATTTTACTGTGGCCTGATGGTGATTGACCATGTTGCCCCCATGTTCACCTTTTTCTTTTTTTTTTGTTTTAAAAAATTGTCCTTGTAATTTATTTCCCATTTCCCTATCTTTCACTTTCATAGTCTTATCTACTCTTCCCTTTTCACTTGGAAAACAAAAATTAATAATGCAACTCCATAACAAGATTTACGAGTAAAAATAGCAACATTTGAGAATACTTATAAATAAAAATAAATAAATAAATAATATATATATATATATATGTAAATATAGTAACATTTGAGAATACTTATAAATAAAAATAAATAATATATATATACTAAATGAATTTTTGTGTTGAAAAAGGTACGTGTTCTTTCTTCCAATGGTGCCATGAAGATGGAGAGATGCTAAGTAAAGTGATGATTAAGAGAAATATCAGTTTTAGATTGAATTTAGATTTAAAATTTTTCATTTTAAATTTTCTAAAAATCATTTTTTTGTTAAAAGAGATATGAAACCAAATGCATTGGATCTTAGATCCAAATCTAAAATAAATATTGATGCGACTATGGTACAACACTTGTTATTAGCATGTGCTGAATTTGATTTGATAACTAAAAATTTATTTATAATATGTATATTTTTAATTGTTAAATCAAAAAATTTAACAGTTAAAATTTTTTTAACATGTGTTAACAAAATATGCTGTCAGCACAGCCTCGATTCAAATTCTCCCTAAAGCTTGATACTTTTTGCAGTACATGCAGGATCGATTTTTGACCGTTAGATTAGATTCGGCTGTCGAAAATTTTAAATTTTTTTAAAAATAAATACATGAAGCTCACGAAATCTGATCCATTGGATCAGATTCAGAATCTGATCCAACGGATCAAATCCAATCCTGGACGTGCCGATTAAAATTGAAAGCTTGAAGCCTCCCCCTAAAGGTGACCAAATTTCCTTCTATATTTGTGTATGAAACTTGCAGATTTTCTAATATCAGAGGAGCTTCTCTTTCAAAATTCAAAATCCCAATAGTGTTCCAGAACTAGCTTCTTTTCAGCCCCTGTGGGTCTGCTAGCTTCTGAGCTGGTTCATCACCTTTATTTCAAAGTTACTTTCAAAAGAGAGGAAGAAAATAAACCCGAAACGCTAGCAAGAGGATCAGTATCTCAATCATTGATCTTTTGGCTCTCCAGTTGTCGACCCTTTTTCCGGTTCGTTTCTCCCTACGCCTGCAAAAGCTTAATCCGGAGAGTCTGCAACTTGCAACTTTATTATTCAAGTCAATATTGAAAAAGAAGCTAAAGTCGAGCCCAAAAATTTAATCTGAAAGGAGATTCCGCTTTATTCATTGTCTGCTTATTTTTCAGTAGAGAAATGGTACAGTTGAGAGTTTAGGGACTTGCTGTGCATTTAGCACTCTTTCTGCATCAGAGTCAAAAGAACAGGCTGAGTAATGCTTTATTCATAATCTGCTAGAAGCCCGAAATCTCGAATACTTTGGTCCTGAGACTCGGGTGTTTCATCAGAGAAGATCCTACGAGCCTTGGTCAGATTTACTCTCATGATGATGGAGAACTTTTCAGTGAAAGGTCCTTACCCAAACGCAGGCTTCTCATACTTACATTTGGTATCGCATAGCATCCTGACATTTTCAATGTCCAAATGGGTACAACAATTTCATTGAAATTAGCATCTGCTGACTCTGAAAGTGCGAAAACTCCCGAGAAAGAACATCAGAACTACTAGTCAGTCTTTAGTTCTTTAAAGAAGAAGGGGAGGTAAAAGCTTGTTCCATCAATTTATCTGCCAAAATATGTAACGCCGCCTGAAGATTAGACATGAATCTAGTAATTATTATTTTGATCATTCTGAATGTCTACTTTTTTTAAAAAAATTTTGAATAAAGTATATTAAGAATTTAAGCTTTTTTGTTTTTGCTTTCCTTGAAAAAAAAAACACAATTTACCTAAATTAAAGGATTCTTGAATTGTAATTGGATACTCTTGAGATAAGAGGAAAAAGACAAAAGGGTATATGTCCAATGATACCCATAAGCCGATGAAGTACTTAAGAGTTCGAAATTGGACCTCCCATTGAAATGTGACAAATTTATGGCTCTAGCTTCTTAGAAGGACCATCCATGGTCCTAAGTGCTAACATACTTAAGGGTTATCTTTTGTTTTGCTCTACTATACTATCTTTTGTCGCAGCCTTCGACATTTAGGGCTATGGGTCTCTCTCTATCTCTCTCAAGAAACGGACCACTTTATGCCAATCCATGTTGCATTACACTGCCTTGGAATAAAAATTTCCCTTTTTTAGGCATCGTAGTACTCTATTGTATGAATCTTCTCTCCCAGTGGCTTTTCCTCCTTGAATTGGCCGAAAATCCCATGTGTGTCATCCGCATGAATTTCCAGAACTGTCTGTTCCATGTACTATCATTTAACGTTTCCAGTTTAGAAGTGCCTGTATTACATGTTTTCAAGCTATAAGATTAAATATGGGTTTGTTTGGATTTAAAATATTTTATTTTAAATTTTATAAAAATAAATTATTTATTAAAAAAAATATAAAATTTAAAATAAAATATTTATATTAAATTGCGTAATCAAATCTAATTCCACTATAGCGTTATTGTCAACTTTTGTATAACTGTATGCCTGTTTTACTTAAGATCCAAACTTTTTGAAGCAGGATTCAATATATTTGAGATTTGCGTAAAGAATGACACTACAAGGGATGAATTAAGATCAAAATGTCATTTCGTAATTTTTGTGTGGATGTTTGGGCGAGAGTAAAAGCCAATAAAGGGTCTCCTTTTCAAGAAGGGGGACCAAAAATGACTCTTGGAAGAGTGAAAAACAGGCTACGAAAGAAAAAGGGGAGGCTTTTGGAACAAAGAGTGGACCATTTGGGCACTAAGCCAATAGAACATGTCCGGGACATGAAAAGAAATGGCTACTGAAACCACTTCACGTCCGAATTCGCTTTCACTCTTTACTGCATCAAATTGCCCTTTATCTTTCGATTTCTAAATAATTTAGCTTTTTTCACTTTTCTCTTCCCGTTTTAAAGCTTTTGCAATCCCCTTTAGATAGTAAATCGTGATCAATCAAGTCTTTATGGTGTTAAAGAGCCATGGAAAACATGGCCATGGTTACAAGTGTTTGTACCGATGTCGGAGGTAAAGGAGGCGAAATGTCCTCGAGGCACAGATAAAATGATATTTAACGTTTTCCCTTGGATCTTTCAACCTTAATTTGATCAATGGTTTTGACTTCTCTTGTTCACTTTATTCTTTGTTTGTTTTCCTCTTTCCCAAAAAGAAAAGGAAGAAAAGGTAGCATATCATTTTATTGCATCTGAATTGAATTTCAATTTGAGCTTTTATTTAAAATTTTTTGAAAGGGGTAAATTATTCTTAATAAAAAATAATAAATATCTAAATATTGAAAAGATTATGATGCACACTAGGAAATATTGAAGAAGTTACTATGGACAGCAAACTCATTGTCTCTTAAGAGATTCTCTTTTCCCTTTTTCTTTTTCTTTTCTTTTTTGTGATTGTAATTTTCTCTTTCTCATAAAGATTTTATAGATATAGTTAATATTTATATTATTTCATTCTAAAAAAATAAACAGGGACTTGGATTCTTTTAATTATTTTTTCATATGAAGAATCTAGAAACACGGAAGCCAAATATAGCTCCCACGTTAAGTTTGTAGTACTACTTCATATTAATAAAATCAATATCTTCGTATTATATATATAATAAAAGAAAATGTTCTCCTAACATCTATTTCTTTTGTTGGTTTAAAAAATGATTATTTTTCATGTTTGTAATTTAAATTAGATATTTTAAACAAAATTAAAATAAGACTAATGCAATAGAGGATTGCTAAATACATGATGGTTTGCTAATGTAGGATAATTTTTAATAATTTTAACCCTTTTCATAATTTTTGACAACAAATTATTATCAGTTTTTTAAAAATAAAATAGAAAAAAATAAAAAATACAAAACAAAAAAATGAAAAAGTATGAGTTTCACCCAGCTTGGTCTCCTAACCTTATTTCTTTTTTAATATTTTTTATTTTCTCTTTATTTCATTTTTTAAAAAATAATAATACTTTATTGTTTGATAAATATTATTTTATTAATTTTTAAGTTTTTTTATAATTTTTATTGGAATTTAAAATTTAATCTACTTACAATCATTTCAAATCAATATTTAAAAAGTTTTAATTATAATTATTTATATTTATATAAAATAAATAAAATAAGTATCATGTAAGTAATTTGGAGATTTTATAAATATTTAAACGACAAAAATGTCAACATTATGTAAAATTTTTCTTATGTTAGCAAAACTGTCATGCATTAAGCATTTATGAATGCAATATTAGCCTATTAAAACTTTTATTTTGGTATAAGACTTCCTATTTATGTTTATTGAATGTTTCCTTTAAACATGAAAATATCGTGATATTGATCAAAATAATTTCCCTTAAATTTAAAATTCTATCATGAAAATAAAATTATTTTAGAACATATATTCGTAAAAAAAATAACGCCTATGTAATGCACGAGGGAATTGGTAGTGGAAGATTGAAGTAAAAGATTTACATGGGTCACACTTGAAAAAATTGCAAATAGCTCTAGCAGCATTAAAGAAGAAAATTTATGTTCATAATTTGTCAATATTCATGATATCTATTTCTGATCCCTTTATTATTCCCTTTTAAAACTATATATTAGTCCAAATTTTGAGCATATATTCTTAAAATAAAATATGAAATTAATTTTATTAATGAAAGTTCTTTTAACACACTAATAAGTGGCACAGAAAGAACTGATTCATATTAGTTTGTCAAGATAGTTATTCATATGAAAAGTTTGTGATCTAATTTTTCTCCTTCCCTTTTCTCACATTGTAAATCCCCTAAGAAAAACTATAATGGCTGTCTCTACTATTCAAAATATTAAAAATTAATAAGGTACAATCAATTAATCCATATTTTTTTGGGATATATATTTGGAATTGTATAATGAGCTCCATCAATTCAACATTTTTTTTTCACCTTTGAAACTAAGCATCCTAATTATGGTATATTGATATTTGCAACATAAAAATTTTCTTTGTATCCTTACTTTTTTAGAAAATAATTATTTTTTATATAAGAATAAAAAATTCAAAAAAATGAAACACCTGATCTAAATTTAGGCCGTATTTAGAAGTCCCAGGTTTAATTATGGAGGGACTAGCCATTATAATTAAAAGTAGAATTGGATAATATTTAAAATTGAAATTTTTTATTTAAAATTTTATAAAAATAAATTACTTGTAAAATAAATGTGTGTAGGAAAGTGAGATTGGGTTTGTGATTGAGCATCAATTCCAAACCCTAAATTAGAAATAAAAGTAGTGTAGGATCAGGAAAAGGGCGAAGACATACTTTTACGTGACTGCGGCCCTAATTTCAATATGGGCAAAATCTGGTCTTGCTTTCCGTGCCAGCACTATTATTACACTTGAAGGAATCTTTGCTTTACTTTCAATCCTTGATCTGTGGACGATAATGCTGCCTTTTTCAACTTTTGCAATTTGAATTGCGCGGGAATCCGAATTCTACATTCCTACCTCCCACTGCTCTCGGTCTCGGATAGTTCCACAGGAAGAATCAATTATTGAAAGCTTTCTCCTCATAAACTCCAAAAAATTTATGTGCATATTATTTTTCAAAAAAAATATTTTCATTGCTCTCTCTCTCTCTCTATATATATATATATTGCTCCAATATATAGAAGTGCAACGAAAACATGGGGTGACTCTTTAGTTACCAAAAACATTTGTCACAACTCATATACTGTCTTACATTGCCTTTTCTAAGGTGACCAGAAATTTGAGTTGGAGAAGACATATACACTAGTTGACCGGTGGCAGCCTAATCCATCAAACCAGAAAAAACCCACTCAGTTTATTATTGAATTAATTATTCATATTTTATTTTTAAAATATTTATAATTAATATTTTTAGAATAATTATATATTTTATTTAAATTTTTATTAATATCTTTTTTAATTTAAGAGAAGTAAGTTTTATTAATATAAATTTTTTCGATTTCGTCAATCTTTCTTCGGCTTCAACTTTCTATCAAAACTGAGAATGAGATTAAATTGAGTTTTTTTTATTTAAGTTGTATTTAAAATAATAAAAGTAAATTATTTATCAAAGAAAAAGTGTGATTTTAAATGAAAATTTTTTATTTTTGTTAAAAATGCCAATCCAAATTGATCCTGAATGACCCACAATGAATTTATGATGTCATAAAGAGAAAAGACTGAGGGAAACAATGAACATTTGAATCCTTGAATTCACCGAGATTTGTTTTTCCTCTTAAGAACAAAAGCAGGAGTTCAATTATGGAATTGTATATCATAGATAATGATGAGGGGAAACATTGATAATCCAAAGGAGGAAATTTCATGATTATATGGCATAATTGACTCGGATTTTGCTCATCATCTGCCCCCATCTGTTAACTCATTTCAAGATAAGCCAAAAGAGAATGCGAAACTCAAACGAATAAGGAGAAAGTCATTTCTTTTCTTGCTTCAACTACTATTCTTCGAAACTCCTTCAGTTCACAGAGATCCCATGCTTGGTATAAAACCAACGAGGTCAACTTTTCTTGTCAAAAATGGAACTTTATTAACAAGTCAACATTTCACAGCATTCTCGTCTGTTGTTGGCAAGCAGTGTTTTTAGCGCTTTGGTTAAGTTCGTTTAATTTAATCTAATAATTTATATTTTTTTACTCTTATAAGTATTTTATTTTTGAAAATTTATAAATTTTTTATGTATTAGATCAAATTTGAAATCTGATGTAACTGATCAAGTTCAATCCTACACATATAACAAAAATATTGTATAAGACAGTAACCGGACAGGTGTTTTTAGTACTAATGTTGGTTTCTTTTTTTGACTTTCTGTACATTGTCTTATGATGCTTTTTATGAAACGTTGATTCGATTAAGTCTTGCGAAGGTATCTTCAGGGAACACAATTTAGCAGATTGAACAGTGAAGAAGTCCTTGTAAAGGGACACGAACTACTACTCTAAAGCAGGTCCACGAAAACCTCTTCTTTTTCTAGCTTTGTTTCAAAATTTGAATGGTGGGGCAGACTTCTAATCAAGCGTGATGATACACAGGCGCAATCATCCAATTGGGTTAACAGTTGCCCGACAAGAGGACTTGGAAGTGGAAATCATAAAATTAATGTCACAATTTCACATTAGGGAGCACAACGCATGAGTCTTGCGTTCGAATTCTCTCCATCGCTTGATCCAACTAAAGCAATCGCAGTACAACTTGGCACTATATATATATATATATATTTTTGTGAATAAGTAATTATCATGCATTAGTGCAAAGAGATTTCTTGGGAAACTAGAAGAAGAATATTAGTATACTTTTAATAAAATAATATTTTATTTAAAATTAAATATTTATTTTTTTATATAATGGATGAAGGAAGTATCAACTTAGAGAAGCTTTTCTTTTTTATTTAAATTATATATTATTTTGGATTATTAATGTAATATTTATTGTTTTTTAGGTGTAGAATTATGCTTTGCTGCATTAATTGATTTCTTTTAAATATTTTAAAAAATAAATATTTTTAAATGACTTCCTTTGTGCGTCTGTTATAAATTTTAAACAAGTTATTTTGAATCGCTAGAAGTACAATGCATTGTGCGGGTAAAAATAATGCATTTTTTACCTTTTCTAATTTTTGACACTTGTAGACATAAATAACTAACTAGAAAGTTGAGAATTTAATTTTTATCTAACGCAAGATTTATTATTTTTTAACAAATTCATATTCTCTTTTGTAATAAAATTTAAAATTTTGTATTATATTTAATTATTAATTATGTAATCTTTCTTATCAGTGTGACAAAATATCTCTGTAAACATAATAAGGGTGAGGAAAATAAGACAAAACTTTCCCCTTTTACCCTTAATAAAGTTTTATAAGAGAGAAAGAGACAGAAAATTGATTGTAGAGGGTAATTGATTATGGGAGTAATGTTCGAAAATTTATCTTTAGAATTGACAAAAGAATCAATATTTTGAGAAGGAAAAAGATGACAAAAGAACCTATAGTCTGAAAGGGAGGGAGTAAAACAATAGTTGAGAGCATTAAAAATTGATTTTTAGTGTTAAAAATAAATGTAAGTGGTAATTTTGGGCAAAACATGGGCAGAAGAGAGATTGGTTGTTAAAAACCGGCAAGAATAAGGATGGCCGCAAAAGCACGAGCTTTATAGCTCGGTGGTCCAATGGCTCTACCAGTCGGAGCCTTTGGAGAAACCAATTAGAGCCCCACGTGTGATGTTAGCCCCATTTTGGTATTCGCGTAATTGGGGATTCGGCATATTTCCTTTCGCATTCGTTCCATTGCTCACCTTACAGTTGTGCCGTTATGGCTCTAAATTAAATGGCCGAGCATGCCATGTCTGCTGAGTTTAAATGCTTAGGTTTGCAAAGAGAAACGGCGGTGGCACTTTTACTGTCACTAATAGTAGAAGTAAATGTGATTTACTGTCATGTTAATAAGAATAAAGAATAAAAGAAAAGTAAATTTGTAATTTGTTTCTCTCAGGATGGATTGTTTTTATTTTTTATTTTTTAAAATCATATGGAGGAGGAAGCTCTCCCCTTTCTAATTTACTTCTTAATCTAATAGCATAAATTTCTCATTCACGTGTGAATTTACATCCCTGTCCTTTTTCTTCCCTCTTCTCAAATCTCAAGCTATCAAATTTGAGCTTGGATCTTCAATACCATTTTTACTCTCAATCTCTGTCCATTGTTATCGCAGTGTTACGTGATAAATTTTTTTTTTTAAATATAGAGCAGATAAAAAAGAAAGAATTGTAAAGAAAAGAGTGAGACATGAAAGGCAAAGTTTTATGAATAAGACAAAAAATGAGCTAAATAATTCAAAACCATCAACGGTAATTACTCTCTGAGTCCAAGACTAAATCCGCTAATCTTCTTCTTTTGCTGCTAATCATTTCTACCGATTTTGTCTCATTCATCCGAATCAGATGCCACTTGTTTTTTGGCCTTTGAAACTTAGGAGTAATTACATGGATGGATAATTAAGTAAGCCTGCAGAGCCTGCACCCTTCAACTTTCTTCAGGTATCTTTTGAAGGATTACAAGTACCAGCAGTTAATTTTCCTTGTATGGGAGTCTTGCTTAATATTTATGCAAATCAGATATGATTAAATACTTGCAACTTATAGGTTTTTTGTTTTGGTGGGAAGAATTGAAGCAAGGATGGAAAGAAGTAGAGAGGAAAAGGTACCAAAAGAAATCAGATGACAAAGCCAACAGTTCTTTCTTGTTTCTTTGTTGACCCTTTAAAGCCTGAATCACAATACTTCTCCTTTAAAGCCAGAATAACATGACCATTTATGGGGGAAAAGATTTCCTTTGTTACAAACTGATAAATTACAGGAGAAAGTTATTGATCATATAACAATGAAATCATGAATACTAATGAGTAATTTAGATAATTACAAAATTGAAGGGACAGTAAAAAATTCAAGGGTAAAACTTACCCTTGAGTCAAAAGTATAATACGGTAATAACGGTAATAAAATATATTCTAAAACCTTAAGATGCAATATACTTTAACGGTTCAGAATTGAATGTTCTATTATAACTTGAACAAAAATTACACGGAATAATTTGATTATAGTTAAGTTACTATTGTTTTTATCAATTAAAAATGTTAGTGGCAAAATTTATATATTAATAAAATTTAAATTTCTTAAGTTAATGAAATAAAAAATTTAGTGATAGGATTATTGTATTAATGTATCTTAATTTCTTTAAATTAAATATATTAATATTAAAATTTTAAATAAAATATATAATTATTTTTAAAATTTAGATATCTAATTTTAGATATTTTTAAAAAAATGTAGAAAATTAATTTTGAATTGAGGGGGTAAGAGTTCTAAGTTATACTTTATCTATTTCAAAATACAAGTCAATTTAAACTTCTACATGTAGATTAAAAAACCAAGAAGACACTCTTTCTGTTCATTCTCACTTATCAATTTTCTTTTATTATCCAACAATATCACATTTTTAGAAGATCATAAGGGTATTACTAAAAAAATATTAAATACTTATAGATATATGCAAAATAATTTATATTTTAAAATGAAGAAAGTAGTATCCGCTTAATATATTTAGATTGAGTTTAAATTCAAAACTAGATGTAATTAAATCTCACATTTTATCTAAAAAAAATTATTTTTATAAAATTAAAATAAAAAAATTTTAGACTCAAATTCAATCTAAATACAAATTAAAGGAGTAGTAAAAGTAAGTAGCAGGAGTATAATGTCTCTATTTTTTCATATGTTGGAACTTTTTTTTTTTTTTTTTGGGATGAGTTTTCCATAAGTTGGATTCGTACCTTTCAGCTTGACCTGATTTCCCCGCGACGAGTTCTACGAATCTTTACCAACCGCATTTGACGTCCGTGAGTAGAACGGAATGATTCCGCTCCTTTTCCTTCGGTTCCATATTTTTCTTCTCATTTTCCCGATATTCCCTGGACTACACGTGTGCTACGGTCGAGATTAGCCTAACAGTCCCGCATCTTAATTAATCCACAGTTCAGATCCGAATAACGGAGCAGTCAAATTCACCTTTACTTTAAATACGTGGAAACCGTTTAACGGGGTTAAATAAAATGGGCTTTCTCCTACAGGACCACTTTGTGGACTAAAGTCGCAATAAAACCCGATCCCAACCCTTCGACGGAACCCCCACCAGCCATCAGCGTCGTCATCATCAGCATCAGCATCATCTCCAACACCTTCCATCTCTTCAACAGAAAAAGAGCAGCTGCAGAGAAACAAGATCTTTTCAGAGCCTCCGTTTGCAGACTTCCTTCACGTACGTACTGAAATTCTCTTAGAATTTCCTTACGGTCAGAATTTAATTGCGTCGAAGATTGTATTCTGAAACTCTGGTAGGTACATATGTTCTTCTAGAGAGGGAGAGAGAAGAAGAATTTATGTGAAGGTATAGAATGACGAAATGCGAGGAAATTGGAGAAGTTGGTCTAATGGAGTTGGCCGAGGCAGGTATGAGGACGACAAGAGCTCGATCACCAGAAGGAAGGGTCGACGCGGCCGACGCGGGGAGAAAGAGGAAGGCTGCAGGAGAATTGAACTATTCTTCGACGACGCTTGTTCAGCTGAGATGTCGCCGTAGACTCGTCGTCAAGCTGGACAATTGCATATCAGAAGAAGAAGCGTCCACTTCAAATGATCTATGCGCGTCTTGCTGCTCAAGCAATGGCTCCACTGCGCTCGATAAGGAAACTTTGAAGTTTGTAGATCTGGAGGTACGTAAAACTCAGAGATCGAAATTGAGTTCTCCCTTAGGCCTGAAAGCTCAGTAAAATGATAAAAATTCACGTCGAACTGTAAAACGTCATTATGATTCTTCAACTATCTGTATAGGTACATACAAAATAATGTAGTACAAGTAAGCATATGCAGGTTTGAAATTTTGAAGTTTATTCTATTGCCTTTGCAGCGGGAGGAGTGCGTTGAGAGATCAAGGTCGACGTACGAATATGAGAGCTGCAGAGAAAGGTAATTTTGTTTACTTTCCCTTCTTCTTTTGGATTTCTCCGCGGGAGGCCTTATTTAATTATAATGATGATTCAGTCGCAGTTATACTGAAGGTCACGTCTCTTCTCTTGAATTCGAAATTTAAAAGGAGTAATATTGCGAACGGTTTCTTCTTAAATTCTTTCTTTCGAAATTCTCAGAGAGCACATCCTCAATTTCACAGACAGTTTAAAGTACTCTCTCTCCTTCTATGTCTCATTCACTTAAAAAAGACTTGGTAACATCAAATCATTGCCCGCTCTACAGGAGTGAAACCACGCCGTCAAGCGAGATTCAAGCTGAATCCGGCGAATTGGAGTCAACAACCAGACCGGCCTTCGAGGTAAATTCCTGCCGTCGATCTATGGACGAGAAGATGCCATCCAGTGCTGAACTCGAAGAGTTCTTCTCCGCCGCCGAAAAGGATCTCCAGAAACACTATGCTGAGAAGTACCTCTCCTTCTCATCCGCTGTTTCACCCAGTTTAAATCCAGTAATTAATTACACATCAAAAAGGTAATTCGATTTCATATTTCCCGCAGGTATAACTTTGACTTCGTGAAGGAGCAGCCGTTAGACGGGCGCTACAATTGGGTTCACGTAAAACCATGAGTAGAAAATATACAGCTAGCTAACCAGTTCAACCCCGAAGGCTAAACAACACCAATGGCCGGAGCCGGTGGCTTCTCTTCAGATTACGGACTACCAGTAACTGAAATTCAGTTCTACCACTGATAGCAGTACCTCTAGTTTAAATTTGGCAAGTCAGCTGTTGAATCCTACTCTAGGTTTTAAGTGAATAACAGTAATCCAGAATTATCTTGTACAGTTAATTTGCAGTTTTTCTTTATCGTCCTTGATTTCTCTGTTTGTGTGTTTTGCGCGAAAAGAAGCTTTCTCTGCGTCGGTTTCGCATTGACAAATAACAGTAACACCTCGACTTGCCTTCTCTTTCTACGTGTGCCTTCGTGTAGAGAATTATGCGCTTTCAACTAACAGTAAAAAAAGAAAAAGAAAAAAAGCGAAGAAAGGATACTTTTCTGTGCAATTCTGGGAGCATGTCTTTTGTTGATTAGACGAGTGGTCCTTTGTCCAATTAAATTCTGGAATTCGTTTATGATTGGATGATATTTTTAAAAGGAGTGTTCTAACATCGGCTTAAGTAGTTAGTGGTGCTGGACGCTTAGCTAGAAGAAGGAAAAAGAATTGATGCCGGTCTATGCTTCGGCTGGTGGTGGTGGTGCTGATCAATGGGCCGCCGGCGGAGGATATCTGTAGGCATCAGGTGTAGGGGTGTCACAGAGAAACAGACCTTGCCGTGTAAGTTACGGACACGTGGGTGAAGTCTGGGGGAACGAGGTCAGATCCCATGTGGGAGTGACTGTTTCAGGACCTTCCTTTTAATTAACCCCACTCCATTTACTTGCATCACATAAGAGTACAGCATGCTCTCTAGAATAATTACTTCGTCGATTTTATTCCGATAGTCGCAGCAGTAATACTATGTGGGAAACTCAACACCAATACAAGCTGTATTTGTGCATACCTTGTTCTCCATGTGTCTATGTTTCGCTGAGATTGAGAGAGAGGAACCGAGCAACAGGTCCTCATATGGAGGTCACTGCAGTCCTCTGATGGTAGCCATTTAGTGCATGAACCTGGTGCAGAAGATGTGGAATGGGTTGGGGGGTAGCGGGGTAAGGAGACAGGGGTTAGATCAAATTGGCTAAACTTTTGTTTGGAGAGAGAGGGAGATAGAAGCAGCTTTGTCACGTTTCTTCGGTAATGATTGCGACGATTCTTTAGCAGAAAGAGAGGCGAAAAGGAGAAGCACATGGTGGAAGATTCGGGCATTCTGAATTTGATTCCTTTGTTGAGGTTGCGATCATATTCAAGGAATTTAAGTATATAATAAACCTGAAAAAGAGATACGCTTTTGATTCTGATGTGCAGAGTCGTGCTTAGAGGAAATGCATAAGAAATGCTTGTCCAAATTTCACAGCGTTCATTTTGGATATGTTAAGATGAAAGCTGTGAAAAATCATACATCTAAATTCACCAACTCTCGCCAAAAGCAGGAACTTACTATCAAGTTCTGCTAGTATTATGTTTTGTTGCTTCTAATTCTTTACTTTTTTCAAATATATAATTATTTTTAAGATTTGCAAAATAAAAATATTAACAAAATGCTTGAATATTCAACTGATATAACCTGGCAAAACTGGGTAAATTCAAAGGAGCTAACACTAGTTTAGGGGAAAATTTTCCCAACCCAAGTGAAAAGAGTAGACAATTTAACGATTTCTCAATTTCAAAAAGTTCCTGAAAATTTTCGTTTTCACCAGATGATTGAATTGTAGTTTGAAGACAAGAATGGTTGCTATGGATTCCTTCAGTGGCCTCAACAATGGTCCTCAGAGTGAAAACATGATTCTTCCATTAACTTTTAGAAACCTGCACAAGAACTAGTGAGAATGTTGGGATAATAGTGGTTAAATAGACCCAAATTGATTCCCAATTTCGTTTCAACGTGACGCCAGTACTGGAGGGAAATAGGTTACTGTTGCACGTGAAGGGGTTGGCCTTTTTAGGAAAAAAAAGATGTGGATTAGAACTCAAGATTAGCTATACTTTTGGAATCCCAATGAATGCATTATGTACCAAAGTAAACCCTTTTTAATTGCCTCTTCAACGTTTAATTAGGGTGTAGAATAGATAGATGGAAATAGCGGCGGCCATACTTGGCGGACTTTGGCTGCTAAATGTCGCACGCTTTGAAGGTTTGGCGCCAAGAAACAGCCGCTGCTGCTGCCGCTGCCATCACTTATTACCAAAGCATTCCTCTTGGATCTGGTGATTTCATTAATTAACTCCCATATGTGGAGATGATCTTCGGACCCACTCCATACCCAGCCTAAAATTCCCAGCCCCATTTTGATTTTTTCTTTTCTTTTTGGCTGTGAGTGGGGTTGTGGTGGGGGCGGGGCATTTTCGGCTGGGAGCCGATCTATGGCATAGAAGCTCTAGAACTACGGCCAATTACAGCGAGCAGTAACCGGAAAAAAGGTCCATAGACTGATCCACAATAGAACAGTCGGGTGAAGGGAGGTTGTGAACCAAAATCAAGAATCTTACAATATAAGAGAGAGGTTACTATTTTGTTTTTATTTAGTTATTTATTTTTAATGCATTGAGATGTGAATAAATTGTAGCATGAAAAAATTCTTTAACTAATTGAATTATCTTTTTATTACTATTATCTTGTAATATAATTCAAGATGTGACTCATACTATTTTTACATAATTTTCCAGATTGTTTTCAATAGTGCTGAAACCTCAAAAGCAAAGCCATTCTTATCAGGAATCTTGCAAATGGAACGGAAAACTGAAAGGATGCTCGGCTGTGCTCATTTGCAGCATTCACTAATGCAGATTTGTTCACAAGCAACGTTTTCCAGAATCTTTCTCCAACAGTTATACTCGAATTGTGATCGGAAATAATGAAACAAGTACTGAAATACAGGGGCCTGCACCTTCGAAAGAGTGAAGGTGGAAACACATATAAGCGTCCATTGATACGGAGTTATCAATTCTACTTCTATCCACCCTCTCTTTACCGTCATACATCACTAGATTTCTCCTACATAAGGTGTTTAGATTGTATTTGGTGTGGAGAAATTATCTTATATTATATGAAAGTAAATTTTTTATAAAATAAGAAATAAAATCTAATTATGTGTTTAGTTATTAAAAATACAGTCCAAATAGAGCCCAAGTCAAAGCTATTTACTTCCGGTAGGCACAGCCGTTCCAGGTTTCATCGCTTTATACTCCTGTTGAATTTAGTCCCTATTCCCGTACCCATGAAGCTGTCTGATCAGATCGTCGATTTTCAGAAGTCAAGTAGCAGTTGATGCTTAAAGGCTGGCGGACATTTTTCTTTTTCATTTTAACGAAATATAGAAACTGAAGAAAAAGTTTTGAGGCACTATTCTTATAAGACAGGGCCTAAAGCTTTTCATTTTCATTAACAGAAAAACTGTATAGATTAGTATCTACAAATCTTCAGGGCATAATAAACGAAAAAGTTTGTCTATACAATTTCTATGGAAGCAACTGATCTGATAGACGATGATCTTGTTGATCTATCTTTTGCTGCAGAACAAGATATAGCTTTAGAGGAATCCTCCTTTGCCATGGAATAAATGATCAGTGCCTTCACAACCTGTCGGAATTTCCTTCTGTAAGTGGGAAATTTCGCAACGCTTCTAATCATTCCAATCATCCTGCCAACAAAGATCATTCGATTTTAGTGTGTAAATAGTCCAGTATGTTCTAACTAGAAAGAATGCAAGGAAGGATTTCTGGATCTTCACTCTGTTTTTCAGCTTCAGTTCTGTGGATTGGACTAAAGAAAGTTGCAAAATTTAGAGAAATGCAGATGAAAGTATTGTATGAAATTCTCAATGGGATGCCACCACATAAATGAACCATCTTCTCTCATGGACTAGAAGTTCCACTCTGCATAGAGTATTTATCATGCAATGGACGAGAGAGGCATTTTCCCTTAGCGAGTTGCCACGGATATAGCATTTCAATAGAAGCCACTCAGCCAACTTAGAAAATTGGGAGACTTCGACTGCAGATTATGAAATAAATTATGAAGATCATACCTAGAAGCAAAATTTACGATTATCTCAATGCTTACCTTCTGCTGATGCCTTCAATTTGAGCAGATCTAACAGCATCTTCTGGCAAGAAACTGCCATTATCCCAAGTCTTAAGGCGCTGAGAATTGCTTCCAAAGAGGACAACCTTCTCCAAGAACCTTATCTCACCCTCTTCAAGGCGGATTACCCTGATCTGTTCTTTGAGGACCATAATAGGCTGGAAGAACCAGTCCAAAAGTCTGTCCTGGGGGCGGTTCAGGTAGGTAATTTCAACTTCGTCAAGAAGCACAAAACCGTCCGAGCCACATTTAATGGAGTAAAGGACGGTTTGCAAGCAAGAATAACAGGGCAATCCAGTATTGATGATGTGTGCATCATTGCCATTCTTTGCCCTTAACCAGTCATAGAGATCAGCTGGTGTTATCACATTTGCATCAAGCAATTCCTTGCCCCTCATTTCACACAACCTCATCATGTTGCTCCAAACCTATAGTATTTAAGTGAAGCACAAGTTGATACCTTAATGATCTCAAAAAATTTTACAAAAAGTACAGTTAAGTACAGCTCAAATGCTTTTAACCTAGCACTAGGCTCTCATCTCTGCATGGCCTAACAAGTCATTTACCTGCTGCATGAACATGCACCACAATTAAACATTTCTTCCAACTTCCACAACGATTAATTAAGGAATGCTGCAAGCAAGGGGGGATGATATCAACTTAAGCGCAACTGGTTTTTGTTGCAGGATAGCTTCTTGGAGATAGAGATAATATCCCCTTGATTGCATTATATGTAATTGGAACCAATACACTTTTTATCAGAATACCAAGGAATTGCATTCCAAGATTTCCAGATCTGCAGCTATACTATATCAGCAGTATTAACTAAGCAGCGTACCTGCACCATTTTTACTTCTTTTATTGTCTCTCTCACCGATCTTGATGATGACAAGCTTGGTACAATCATACCAGGTGATTCCGTGTAGACCGAGGGAAATTTTCCTTGTAGAGAAGAAGCTTGTCCAACAGACAATTCTGATGAGTTGGATATTTTCTTCTTGCGATATCGAGGCCTGGCTGAGGAAAAGGTGATTAATACTGTTGAATCATATGAGCCAGAAAGAAGACACTAGAGAACTATTAAGAGCATCTGTAATGCTTAACCAAGAGCAATTGAACTAATTACTTTGGTAGGATGGACCCTTCTCGAAGGTAAAGCCAATCGTTGGTATATTCATCAAATTCAGCAACCATAGCAATCACGTAAGCAATGCCCCTCTTGAATGACCTTTCCTACATTCAATTCAAGATTTATTGGATAAAATTCAAGTCATATATTTGACAGAGATGAAGAATGGTTGAAATGCATACCTGATATACTACAACGGATGCATACAACCCAATGAAAAAGCTCGAGAAAATAGCCAATATAATGCTCCCAATAACAATAAGAGGCCACATAAGGATGGTCAAACCCGCAATAGGTATACAAGCTGTTTCAAGAAATGGTCCTTCGCGGCTGATAAGATCATGTATCAATCTTTGCCAGCCTTTAAACAACATGTATGGGCTCTTTACAATGGCAACAGCTGTGTAGAGAGGAATTTCAACAACCAGTCCCATAAGCCCAGCAATGATACATCCAGGTACATGAATGAACCTGTTGAGCAGTTCCAAGCAAATGAATTATAGGATGGACATGCATTTCACCAATCTCTTTGAGACCCAAAAACAAGTTAGCTCTGTAGTTCATGTGATTTCTGTATGTGGCTTTTAGTGATATACAGCTAATCTTTCGCCATACCTAGCTTGAAGATTAATCAGTTCTTTTACATTATGAGCCTTCAACCTCTTCATCAAGCACCTTTCTGCTCTCAGTTATGACGGTGTACTTTCTGTACTTACAGTATGCTTTTGTTTTAATTTTTGCCATAAAGACGCAAAAATGAAGATAACTATGTACACAACTGTTTAGTCCTAAGATTTCCAATTGCATATTTTTAGAAAAAATCGGCATTGATCAAATATATGCAATTATATGGTGATTGTTCCTTTCATGGCTCTCTCCTCAAAAAGCAGGATTATATACCAAAAAAAGAATCTACAATTTGAACTTATTTACATAAAATGTGTCGACGACCATCACCTGAGAGTTTGAACCCCCTCTGGACTGGGGGAGTCTCGCAGTTCTTTCAAAAACAGCGGATAAGAATGAAAGCATATGTCAGCAAAATCTCGAACTACTGTGCAGCTTCCTTTGATAGTATCCCAAGTTCCATCCTAAATTTTCAGAAAGACAGCACGATTTGAGCAGCAGAGAAACAGGAAAACAAGTAAAAATCTAGGGAATGAGACTCCAAATTGAGGTTTACCACAATGCAGTGGAAGAACTTCTTGAACTCATCACCATGTCTGAAGGCCTCAAAAGCTGAAACCCAAGGAGCGAAAAATCCATATCCAACTCCCACAAGAACACTACCAGCTATACTTAAACCCAACCAGATACCAAACAAAGCCGGCAGAGCAAAGAAGAAAGCAACTTTCAGGGGCGCATCAATCCTATTTGTCCTGTAAATAGAAGTTCCACAAAAAGTTAAAAAACCCAGCACAAGAATCAACCTCCCGCATCACGTGATCGCACTCTACTTAAAGGAAACAAAAAATGAAGGGGCAGAAACAGTTCACACCTGACAAGGGTATAAACTGTCCAGACAGCATGAGCCGGGAGAAGGCCCAGAATCACCACAACATTCCCTATTACCAGTATTAGACCAGCAATTGGACCTACCAACAAACCTGCAGCACATAAAAGACATAATCAGCCCAGACAAATAGCATACCATAAGGACCATTTGAACAGCAGAACAAGCGTCAAATTTTGGGTTTTAAGGCAATTAACGAAAAGAAAGGAAAAGAAAACAAGAAAAGTAAAATACTTTTGAGAGCACCCAAAAGGAGCGCAGAGCAGAATGCAAATATCACATAAATAGACTGCAAGAACTCTCTCAAATTGCCAACCATGTTTCTTAGAAACCAAGATTAGCAAGGATAAACAGAAAGGGAACTAGGAAGTGGAAAAGAAAAGATTGACGCTTTATCACCCAATACAGCAATTGAAGACCCCAACAAATTTGGGAAATTTGAAAGGACAGAGAATATATCAGAAATTGGAAAGCTTGGGTAGGAATAGACAAAACTAGATAACAAGAGCCAACAGGCCTATGAAGTGTGACGCACAAGGAAAGTATAGGATTCATTATACAAAGTAAATCGTGTTCATAAATGGGACTTTTCCATTTCTTCCAGCAGCCAAAAGAAAAAAGGGTAAATCTTCAGTAGATATTAGAGGGGAAAGTCGATGCCGATCATCACAGGACAAGAACGGGCAAATGTCAAACTTGTTCATGTCAGAAGGTTCTTGTCTTAGGATCAGCCAATTTAGTCATTACCAATTATTTTTTGCCGTGGACTTTAATTGGCACATGGTACCGGCGGTCCGTGGCAGTTACGGGCTGTTTACGGAGAATCTTATTTGTTTCTAATATTTCCTCTCGCCTGTGTGTATTTGTATTCGATTTCATTATAATTTCATGTTTTTTCTTATAAAAAAATTATTTATAATTTTAAAAAAATAAATTCAAAAACACCTTAAACTCATATTATTTGTTTATAATTAAATATTTTATTTTAATTTATTTAACAAGAGTAATATCTCATTTTTTATAATTCAATTATAAAAAAATTATTATAATATTTTGATTAATTAAAAAAGTTAATAATATAATTCACATGTTAATGAAACTTTTAAATTCTCTGTAAAACTTTTGTGTTAGTAAAATTTACTTTCTTAAATTACACATGTTATTAATGAAAATTTTGATAGGGTTTTGTTTTGATATTTTTGTCTTATATTTCGTAAAAGTTAAATTATTTGTAAGAGTAAATGTGAGTTTCTTGCTTAAAATTTTGAGTTTAGTTTTGAAATCAAACATTCTCTAAATATAATATATAATTATTTTAATAAAATAAATATTTAATTATAAATATTTTATAAAAAATATAAATATTTAATTATACATGGAACGAGTATGCTATTACTGAAAAGGATTTTCCTCTTGATATGCAATATGGCTGCAATTTCAGATCATCTTACGTCATAGTTTGATCCTACACAAGACTCTGTAAATTTCTCAAAGTCAAAAAGTAATGATTCAATAAATGGACCAAAATAATAGTTGTATTATAGTCTTAAATTCACTTGACCTCTCTTTAATGTATCAAACAAATAAAAGAATGCAGTTCGTTTAAGTGAATTGCCAAATAAGTCATTCATTGACCTCTTGATCAATTATAAGTTGAATGATTTACAATCAAAAGTTTATGGGTGTATGTGAATCAGGTTTGGTTGCGAAACTCAATGTAAATTTTTATTTTGAATTTCGTTTATTTATAATTAAATAATTTATTTTTACAAATTTCAAGACAGAAAATTTCAAATCAAACTCTATTCAATCCCACCATATTTTATATGAGTGAAATTGGTTTAAAATCTTTGAACAATTCAAAGCATATGAGTCTCTTAGTAGATATATTTTCATCACCCATTATGTCATCTCTAACAAATGTAACTTGTAATTTTTGGTACATAAATATTTCAAAAATCATCTAATTTTGTCTTCAATTGAGAGTGATGAAATAGGTTAGTTTAAGAAATTGACCATAACATTATCTAATACTAGTACTTACAACAAAGCCTTATTCTCAAATTCGTCATTGTTTACCTCATTCAACTTAGGTCTTAAACTCTTTTGAGTTTAATATTAATTGGGCATACTGCCTATTTTCTCTTTCACATGTAATACTACATGAGATCCATTAAAAAAGACAAAAATCTATGTGCACAGAGTGGTCAACTATTCCAGAGTGTTATGTGTGTATGTGAGCATATTCAGTGGCGTAAGCAAAGGGCTTTCTTTTTTCTTTTTTCTTTTTTTTTTTGGGGGGGGAGAGTAAGCCAAGGACTTTTCTTGCAGTGCAAGAACTCAGAATTGGTGGGGAATACTCTTCTTAATTCCACGCAGTTTATTATGATAAAAGATATTTCTTTCGAGTCTACCCGATGTTTGAAGCCGCGTGGCGTGGAACATATGTTCTGTTATGTTATTCCAACGAGGAGGGCGAGGCATACACTCATGTTAATCTTTTTTTTTTTTTTTTTTGCTAAATTACACTCTGTTAATCTATTTGGCCATTTTTGGAAGCTCTAGTATTCTCTTTTACCTCACACGAATTTACATTCCTCTCCTCACTCTTCATATGAAACATATATTTCTTCGGATAGGTGGTAACATATTTTTTGGTAGACAACTGCCCCTAACACTCAGCCCTTGTTTAGTTCAAGGATTTTAGTGAGGGAAAACAAAATGAGAAAAATAAAAATAAAATCTTTAGGAAATTAGAAATGTGCGTGTTGTTTGATTTACTAGAGAACATAATGTGGAAATGAAAATAATTCTTAATAAAATAATTTCTCTTATTTGGTGTGTGAAATTTTACTATGAAAATAGAAAAATAAATAGCACATTACAAATTTTTAAATAAAAATCTCCCAAAAAATAAAATTTATTTTTAAAAAATTTAAAATAATAATAATTTGAACAATTAATAATTTAATTTAAAATTTTTGTTATTAAAATTCAAAACTAGTAGTCTATTAATCTCAAAATATAAAAATATACCCAAGCTTGTCATTCTATTTAATTTTATCATTAAGAGGCAAATAGAGGTAGATTCTTTAGAGTAATTTTATCCAATCAAGTGTTTTTTTTTATTTTTTAATTCTTTATATTATAAAAATAAAACATAAGTACTTCTCATTAAAATAAATAAAATAAAATATAAAAAATTTGTTACTAAAATAATTTCTATATTTTAGTCGTATTCTATGCTTTAGTTTTTGAGAGGAATATTCTATATTTTAGTTACTAAGAATAAATTTTTAATCTATCAAGAAAAAGAATAACATTTTAACTTTTTTTAATAATTCTCACCTTCTTCCCCGTCACTTGCCAACAACCATACTGAACCAGCACCTTCCAACCATTACCAGATCACCACCACGTGACCGCCACAACCAGATCTCTCTTTCTCTCTCTTCCTCCACCGCCGAAACTCTCTTTCTATTCTTCCTTCCAAGCACCAGGTAAAAAAACCCGTTTCTCTCTTAGTGAAATGAAACTGACCCTCTTAGTCGCGGCTCTACATTTCTCTCTCTCTCAAAAAAGCTGATTCGTTTCCTTTTCTTTGGGATTTGCATCTCCCTATATTTATATTGATATCAATCGGCTTGGAATAGAAAGAGAGAAACAGAAAAATATGGCTAGTTTGATTTGCCCGCAACTCCAACACTATTCTCAATTCACCGATTTCAACCAATATAAATCGGCTTGGATATATCGCTGCAAAGAGAGACGTAGAGAATGTGATTTTCAGGTTGTTGGGTTCGGGTGGATGGAGAGGAAGCTTAGGAGTCAGCAATGGCAGATGGAGGGGGATGAGAGGAATAGCTTGGGAAGGATTTGATACAGTTAACGGTGAATTTTGAAGACACAGTGAGAAGAGCTTCGACTGACGACTTTTCCATAGGATATGTTTTGTGCGGAAAAATATTTTCAATACTTTTTATAAAAGTATATTTCGATCGAGGACCACATATCCGAAGAAAATACTTCTGTGAGAATATATTCAAGAGGCAACTCAACAGACATGGTGAGAGTACAATTTTGTCCGAAAAGTATTTTTAAAAAATTTTAATATATTCAAGAGGCAACTCAACAGACATGGTGAGAGTATAATTTTGTCCGAAAAGTATTTTTAAAAAATTTTATTAAATTTTTTTACTCATTTTCTTTTATTTTACTTTCTTCAGTGCTCTTTTTTACTACCTATCAAAGAAAATATATATTTTTTAAAAGTAATTTTCTTTGCATGGCAAGATCCTTAAACCAAACATACCCTCAAAGTCCCACATAAATGCTTCAATTTTTTTTTTTGAAAATACATAAATATTAAAGGTCGAATGATTTTATTAATATAAAATAATTTTTAAATAATTTTTATATTTTTATCTTTTAAACACTTTATACGTAATATTTATTTAATTTATTTTTTAATAATCACTACATAATGAAGTTTAATAAATATAAAGATTTATCAGTTCATTTAAATTGTATCGATATTGAGTTATATCACTTATTTAAATTTTAAAAAATTAAGAGAGAAAAATTAAAATTTAAAAAGTATAATTAATTATAATCAAATTTTAAATTTAAATAAAAAATTAAAAATGTTAAAATTGTCAAATATAAAGAAAGTAGTAATAAATTATAGAGAGAAATAAAAGTTAAAAATTTGTACGTTGGAAAGATAACTTTCCAAATTTCCCTCGGCCCCTCTATTAAAACTAATTGATTTTGTCTGCTCATCACTTTTCTCTCTCCTCCCTCTTCTTCCCTTACCCGACTCTTTCATTCTCCTTCAACCTCTTGACATTACATACGAGAGAGCCAAAACTTCATAGTTTTTTTTTTCTCAAAAACCCCCAATACAATACACAAAAAAAGCTTTACATTTGAAGACAAAGGGGCCACTTGAACATTGCTTAGAAGCATACAGAGCATTCAGCCAAAACAAAAAAGAAGAAGCATAAGAAAAAATAAAAATTACAGAACTTAGAGATGCTAAGGAGCACTTGTATGCCTTTTTGGTAGCATACATAACATAAAGGAATGTATATTACATAAATACGCAGGGAGAAGAGACCACTGTCATGCAAACTATGTAATTTCAAGGACTAATTTCGTGTGCATTTTTCCTACAACCCAATTTCACATGCATTTTAAGAACTAATGTCATGTAAAATTCATTTCTTCAAACTAATTTCGCATGCAAATAGGCATAATCAGAACATTTCCATCTCTAATCCCATCCAAGGCCACGTTAGAAAATCACAATATTGCTTTTTTACCTTGCAAAAACATAGGTTCTATAGCTGCAAAACCCTTTGTGCACTAGATTACTAGTTCACGTAGTCTTTAAATTCGATTTGACTTCTGCAAAAGCAAGCCAAGGATTTAAAACCAATAGTTTAAAATGCACAACAGAAAACTCCTAACCTGATTTCTTCATCAGTAGAAAATTGGAAAAAGTTTTCTTGATCTATTTTTCTCTCCATTCGAAGGTAGAAAGTTCCAAAGGCTCCTTATTATTTCTTTTCCCTCCCTTGATTGTTGCTTTCCCACCAATTGAGGGGTAAATTTGCAAGGAATTTGGAATTTGAGGGCATTTAAGTCTTTGTGATATTTTTAGTAATTCAATTTGGCCGGAATCTATAATTTATCCCTTGATTGTCAATTTTGAAGGATTGGATACTCAATTGACAAATGGCTAAAATTTAAAGGTACTAAAACATCAAGAATAACTACCCATAAAGCAGTAAGTTGACATTTTTTTATCAATGTGGATTATTCTTATTAGTAAGTCTGTAATTTGTGTAATAAATACAAGTTACAAAGCTACCATAATAAAGCTACTCATTTTTTGTAAAATCTTTAATAGAAAATTTTAATCCAAATTTTATTTGATTTCATCCTTGCATTATAAGTCATCAACATTGTTTGTAAAGTTAATAACAATATAATCGATTTTGATGTACGTGAGAAGTGTATGCTACACGTTTGAATAAAACATTATTCAAAATAATTTATTTATTTTTACTGTCTGGCATATGTGTGGCAGCATAAAGATAGTATATTTCCTGCAGAAATTTTGGATGAACCTATACTTCCAAGCTGCAGAGTCCAGCTACAATCGCGAAGTGCATGCAATATGGTCTCCTCCTCAATTCGGCATACTGAGCAGGAGCTCGTCCCATATATTGCTCTTCTGAACAAAAACAGATTAGTTGATAACTTCCCGTGTCTAGCTAACCACAAGGACATTGAGGCTCTTGAGGGCCCCTTGAATTTTCATAGAGTAATTTGCAAAAAAGTCTCATTAACCTTTTTTTTTTTGTATTAAGGATGTTCATCAATTTTAATTTTTTAAAATTTTAGTGTCAAATTTTTTTTTCAAAAGAATGTAGTCATGGCAACCAATTTGACAATATGGCTCAATTAAAATTCATATGTGTGGTATATGTAAATTTAATTTGAAGTGTAAATTTATCATATCTTACCAAATATCTTCTAAAATGATTAGAAATAATGACTACATACATTTTTCTCAAATATATCACCACTAAATTAGATGATTTATACTTAAATTTGGAACTAAATTGAGATTATGGATTACATGTGGTATTTATATGCAAGTTTTTTTATGAAAGTGGACAAGCTTCAAATCAAACTCACATACGCTGTACATGTAAATTTGAGCCCAACTCGGCTATAAAAATGACAATAAGGACTGCATTCTATTGGAAAAAATAAATCTGAAACTAAAATTACAAAAATTATAGTTAAATGATATTTTTAAAATAAAAAATTAATTATAAGACTTTTTTTATAAATGACTCCTTTTCGTATCTTGGTGGATGTCTATTACTTTCTTCAAAATTACATCTTGTTAAAATGGACTGTGACTGGAGTTTTGTACGTCCTTTTTACAGAATGTGTAGGACTAAATTTAAGTTATCAGATCATATTTGATAGCTTATATTTTTCTATCTCATATTTATATTTTTTTGATAAAAATTTATAATTTTTTATAATTATTAAATTAGACAAGTCAGATTCGATCTGCACTTGTCGTTGAAATGGCCTTCGAGGAAGGTTTCCACGAGAATTGGTCCTTTATAGCACCGCCCTGATTTAAGTTGACGTCGCAAAGTTTGGAAATGAGTGCCACAGGTAGTCAGTTCTGTAGAATTTCCAATGTCCAGCTCCGAGGTTCTCTCCACATTCAGCCCCTGCTTTCCCTGACTTGTCAATTTCTCAACAACTGTGTAATGGATGAAATAAAACCAGAAACAAAAACAAGAGCCCAAGGAGATACCGGCCCAAATAGTGCTGGGGCAACTCGCCCAAGGTCTTTTTCATTGTACCGGTATTTTGCCACTGCAGATTGTCTATATCCGTGGGGTCATAGCCGTTGGATAGGGCTTTCTGGAGTTTTCAGTCCGACCAAAGATAGGAAATGGTCCACGTGGGAAGCATTCACCAATTGGATCTAATCTTGGGTTAAATTTTATTAGTTTATTATATTATAAAGCCTTTTGTTTCAATTTGTATTTTTTCTTTATATATTAGAGTAAGATTGAATTGAAACTTAATAAAATTTTTTTATTTTTCTTACTTGTTTATTTTAATTTTATTTCTCTTCTAACAAATAATTTATTTTTATAATTATTAATATAATTTAATTCAAATAAAAATTCAATCTACGCTACAAAAAAATATTTAAAGTTAAGATTCATAAAAAGTATTTTTACTATTAAATTAGGACTAGTAGCAATTTTACCCTTTAACCAAAGTGTCCTATTTTAAAGGATGAAATTGCCATTAGTCCACTAAATTATTATCTTGCCACTTTGAGATTATATTCTAAAGTCTTAATAAAACAAAATTTACTTAACAAAAAAACAAAAAATTACTACATTATTATGTCATTAGCATAATACTCTTTACCTTTTAAAATTGAAAAAATATTTTTATTTCGCAATAAAAATAAATCTGTAATTTTTAAAGTATATATTTTTATATAAGTATTCACAAGTAATATTGTATCAGATATAATCTCCATTTAATACGTGATTTTATTATTAATTTTTTCAATTAATAAATTTGATGCAATAACTTAATTATAATCAAAATGTTCATAGATTTTTTTTGTGAATATTTAATTTTAAATAGAGGAATATTTAAATCGTTTTTTTTAAAACCATTTAACCCATAATTCAGGGTAAAAAGAGAGAGTATGAGACTAGACTGACTGCAGGCAAACGTAGTCAAATTGGAATTCAAAGTCGTTGTTCTAAAGGTAGAAAATTGACGCGATCAACCAAATCTGTACGCCTTTGGTCGCGTCTGCCCGTCTGCGGCCGCTCTTCAACTTGGGGTCTGGGGATTTGGTTGCGTAGCTGATACAATGAAGTGCTCGCATAGATGATATATCACTTCATACACAGCAAAAAAGGGAGAAAAAAAGAAAAAAGTGATTTTTTTTGAGGCTTTTCTAAATTTGAATGGTCCTTGATCGTATCGATTGATAATTCATATTAAATAATTTATAAAAAAGTGAGAAGATAATAGTTGAGTTAATTTTTTTTATTAAATAATACATACTCTTTTAATATATTAAAAAGTATTTTCTATAAAAAAAAAATAGATTTGTCTTCGAATCTCTAATTTAAGGATGAAGAGCTTTTAACTCTGATCACTCAGAAACAAAACTATACTGACATGTATTCACTCTTGTGCATTCATTCTATAGAAACAGAATTTGGGAGATCTTCCACTAATGCGTTTTCTCTTGCTGACATTTATTTCTACGATTGAATGATGAGAATAGCAAACCGGCGAGAGAAAATGAGAATCATGCAATTGCTTCCTCTTATTTATCTCTCTTTAAAGTGACAAACAAGAATCATGAATTGTGCATAAAGATAAACTACTCCATCTCCGAAAGGAGACAGCACGCCGGTCCAGGTGGCTTCTGCTCATAATTTCTACTGCCCTTCTGATTCAATAGGCTCGACTCCGACTCGGGGGAGCGATTCAGGCTGCGGACAAACCAACTCACCATCTGAATCAGATCGGGGTAAAATTTTTTTAAAAAAAAAAAGGAAAAAAAATAAGCAATTGTAGTTGTTTGCCCCACGCACCGCACCCACGTCCCCAGGGCGCAGCTTTCCCTTGCTTTCTTTACTCTTCCATTTCTTCAGACATTCAAAGTGGTAATAACTATCTAGGAGGGAACTAATTTCGTGGATTTCTGGGTTTCTTTTCTTTTTAACTTTTGTTGCTTAGACTTGTCCATCCGTCAGCTGGATATGAGGTTGAAGATAAGGCAAGTGCAGCCAAGTCCTGATGTCCAGAATCAAGAAAATCATCTTGATCTTGATGCTGCGATGAAGAAGGAGGTCGAGGAAGAAGATGAGAAAGGAAATGGCTGTGGATGGCAAATCCCAAATGAAAATAACTCTAATGAATCTCCTAGTGATTTGTCTCCCACCACTCCTTCAGTTCCCCAGAGCCTGGTCTCTCTTCTTTTTTCAACTATCTTTCCTTCTGTATTGCTATGCTTAGAGACGTTTTCTTTCAAGATTTACGGAATTGTACTCAGATCTGGTTAACTATGTGTAGGGTAAAAGAAAGAGGAAGCCCAAGGAGTTGATAGATGAGATTTCGCCAATTATCATCAGGCGGAAGAAGAAGAAGCCTTCTGATTCTACGCCCGATCAGGTCAGACGCCACTCGTCCCCACCCCCCTCCCTCCCCCGGCGACTTCTTGTTTAGTTTCTGAGGATGGCAGTCGAGAGATGCGCCTGAACATGAGTTCTTCTGTTCTCCTGGGGCAAAATGTTATTTTTTTAACTGGATTAGCTGGATAGCTCTTTTTGTTGTAAGTGTGCCCAATTTGTGCTGCATTCAGGGCAAAGGTTGGAAATTGTTGTCTTGTAAACTCCATTTGCTCGGTTTTCTTGATTTTAGACGGGAGAACATGCAAATTTTTTAGTGGTTAAATTGCATGGATTGAACTGGATTTGTGGAATCCTATATTCTAGGGAATGCACTATCATTGGCGGCAATTTAGATATGATATGAGTGCCTTCCCTGTAATAATAAGTTGGCTTATTCATTAGTCAAAGCATTGAAAAACTTTGACAAATGATTTGTTAAACTATGAACAAGTCACCTTTTCTGTTCTTGCCTTCTTTTTCCTACTAATTATCGAGAGGCTGACACTGATCTTGGACCTAGAAATACTACTTTCACTCTTGAAGAATTTGCCTAATTCTTGTTTTATTTGGTTTAACTTCTTGCTTAACTAGGCTCATAATGATGGGAAAGTCTGATAGTTTCTTTTAGCAGGGAATGCCTGATTCTGGAGGAAATAAGTTGAGGTCCGTTTCTAAATTTCCTGAAGTTTGTTCCTTAAAACTGTGTGGAGTTACTTAAATCTAAAAATGTTTCTTGTGTTAACACGATGCAGTAAGCGAGAAAAGGCTGCAGCTAATGGTTCAGGCAATCCTGTCCCGTTGAAGTCACCTACAGTGATCCGAGCTGAGGAGGTCCAGTCAAGCCTTGGAAAGGAGTATCCTTCCTTCATGAAATTGCTGGTTAGATCGCATGTTGCTAGTTGTTTTTGGATGGTAAGCTTTGTTTCAAATGCTTGATCTTGACTCATCAATATGTGGCATGGAATTAGGTGATGACTTCTGCATAAATTACTCCATGCAGGGTCTCCCTGTGCCTTTCTGCAAGTTACATTTACCAAGAAAAGATACTCCGGTCATTCTTGAAAATGAAAATGGGGAACAATTTGAAATCAAATACATTGCAGAAAAGACTGGACTGAGTGCAGGATGGAGAAAGTTTGTTGCTGCACACAAATTGGTTGAGGGAGATGTTTTGATCTTCCAATTAGTTGGTTCTACTACCTTTAAGGTGCCCCAAATTTTGTCTCCATCCTCCCTTCCCAAGCAGCATGTATTTGTTGCTTAATTCTCTAGTGGACTTTCATATCTTATAACTTCTTTTGTTTCATTTAATCAGAGGAATGATTATGCAGCAACCCCTCTTCTTTATTTTTAAACACTGTAATTTGCATGTAGAAACCTCCTCTGTAGTTGCAGAACAATGTTAAACCTCATCATCATATTAAATACCTGTAAAACGAGAAACGAAGAATGAAGAAACTATGAAATTTTGTATGAGTTAATGTCACGATGAGTTTCATGGAAACCTCCTCTGTAGTTGCAAAACAATGTCAAACCTCATCATCCCATTAACTCACTAAGTTTGGACATATCACAGTCAAGATTGATGACATAGGAGGAGAAAAGAAAAGAAGAATGAAGAAATTATGGAGCTTTATGTTTTAAGCATTTTGGCAGGCATTAAGCAAGCTGTATGGGTTAGCCTGATTTTATTATTGTCACTAGCTTGTTGAAGAACTTAAATCCCTTCTATGGGGTTTATTTGTCATTTCTTTTTGTTGGTCACTAGATTTGGTTTGCTTTCTCAAGAGTGAAGTCCCAATAGTTTTATGTTGTGGTAGCTTGAATTTTGAGATATGCAACCAACAACAGGTGGAAGCAAAAGTTGTGTTACACTAACCAATCTCTTGAAAACCTTTCTTATGAAGACGGGACCATAAAAGCACTGGATAAGGTACGAAGTCAAATTACTGCTGTATGTCAAGACGATATTAATGGAGAATAATGTGATATAGTTTGTCCCATTTTGACGGCAAAGAAGTTGGTCAAAATGTGTTGTGCAACTTATAAGAGCATTCTTTATGTTTGGAATATTACAGATAGCCATTGTTGTCTTGGTTTATTAAGTTTGATTGTTATTCATAACCTGATTGAATACTTTTGCAGTAAAAAAAAATATCTTAGTTACATTGCACCTTTCCTTCTTTTCTTTTTCTTTTCCTTTTCCATCTTTCATTTCCCTCTAATATGGGTCACTTTGCAGGTATATGTTATTAGAGCTAATGACTTGAACGAGGTGGATGGTGCTCTTAGCCTTCTGAACTTGGAGACCCTTACAAAACAAAGTGATGCAGGTTAGTCAATTGTCTGCTTGGTAAAAAAATTTATTCGTATGTGCCTCTAGCAGGTTGTTTACTAACCTTTCGATTTGATCTGGCTGCTTCTACTTTTGAATTATGCTACGAAATAACAAATAGAGGGAGCTATGGCTCTTAAAAACAAGAAGAAGAAGCGTCCGAAATCTCTTCCCCTGAATGTGGTGCAAAAGAAGAAACAGAAAGTGGGCTTGTCTAAATCAGTAGTACCCCATTTAGGGCAGTTGGAGGAACAATCAGGGAATGATAGTGATGAGGTTGCTTCAGAAGTTTTGGAGAGCTCTAAATTTTCAGGGGATGCTGGTCGCTTTAGGGACATTAAAAGTTTTGAGGACTTCCATATTTTGGTAAATGGGGTATGTATAGATTCTGAGCTGCCTGAACATGTAAGAAGAAAGTACTACGAGCTATGCTGCAGCAAGGATGCTTTTCTCCATGAACGGTTTCTTCCCGGTCTTCATTGTAAGTTAGCTGCTGGAATCATTTTTGAAGCTGTTAACACTACTGATGCAATAAGAGCTTGCAAGCTCACCACCTCCCGGAAAGAATTTGAAAAATGGGAGAAGTCTTTGCGTTCTTTTGAACTTTTGGGTATGAATGTTGGATTCCTACGAGCTCGTCTTCATCGGCTGCAGAGTCTTGCTTTCGATACTGAAGGTGCCCGGGAAACGAAGTGGTACTGGGAAGCTAAAACGGAACGTGCTCGGACCGAAGAGGAGATAAGAAATCTTGAAGCAAAACTTGAGGAATTGAAAGAAGCTTCTGTGAAATATGATGCTGACATTGAAATGCTGAGATCGAAAGCTGAGAGCTATGAGCTAATGTTCCAGGAAGAGGTTAACGCCTCCTGGTAATGATTTTAGTGGTCTGTGTCCTGTAGCGCTGGAGAAGACCAAAAATTTTATTGGACATGTGAAGTTGTAGGTCAAACTTAAAAAGAGTATTTGATATAGGATTTTAACTTCGGTGTAATTTTTGATGGTTTTTATACATGGATTTTCTAATACTGGTATGAACAACAATCACTCCCAAGTGTATGTTCCCTCCTTCCCTCTCTCTTCTTACCCGCCCCTTGCCCACCTTTGTCACCAATATGACACAAAGGACAAGGAAATAGCGGTTGCATTCTGGATTTTCTCAATGATAATCTGAAAGGGCCAGTTTTCACCGAATTTGCAGTTAAGACTACTAATGATTTGAGGAACATTAATGAAATAAAATAAAAAAAGACTACTCTGGTAGTTTTTGGGAAAAATCCGAATACAGGGTTCTAATTTGAATGTCTTGCTGTTTTTCTAATGCTCCCTCTGTTTTCAAATATGGAACCTTTTGATTTTTTGCACACTGATTAAGAGTCAACTTGGATTGACTTTTAATCTAAATTTTTTAATTTAGACTTTATTTTTAAAAAATAATTTATTTTTAAGATTTTTAATATAATATAATTTAAATAAAAATTTAATTCAAATACTTTATAAGAGTAAGAAAAATAAAAAAAAAATTTATTAATACTCTTTAAGTAATTCTCTTGATTCTGGGGCAGATTGTGAAGCTTCGGGATAGCGCTAACTTGGCACCAAAGGATGCAAGACTTGGTTCAGAAGTGAACGTTTATATCTGAGACAGACAAGCTCCTTCCTTGGTCAAAGACTTCCCTTGTGGAGACGAGGTATACCTAATACCAACACCAAGTTGCTCGCCCTATGCCCCTATCCTTTCTTCAAATATCCTCTCTTTTTCATTTTGGCGCGGTGAGAGGAATGAAACCGCTTTTGAAAACTTGTGGAGGACAGAAACAGTAGAAAAAGCTACTACTACTGCAACTAGTGCTACTTGGACCCTTCGTTAGCACCAAAAACACACTCAGAGACAAACCACCGGGGAAAGATTCTCATCAGAGAGTAAACTGGGTTTTTTATTTTGTGGCGACCAAGAAGGAAGGTTCTTGGAATGGCTTTTCTCTTGGTTTCTGACAGAAATACTACTTGTTAGATAGATGAGATGCGAAGAAGTACTTTACTGGCACTAAACCAGATTTACGTTGGAATGCCCATTTGCGCTTTGTCAGATAAATTTATTTACAGCGTGGTGTTTCTCAATATATGATGCAAGTCACAGCTGTGGCCGAGCTGTCATGTTGACTGCCGGAATCCCCCTTCGCTCCCCCTCGTAGTCTTACTCACCCCCTCACTCTCTCAATGGAGTACCACTGTTTCCTAGTTCCTTACCAGCACTTTTTACCCAGTGCAACCCTTGATCAAGACAACAACAACATTTCTACATCCTTAACCAAGACTGTAACTTTACATATAGAACAGGAAATCTGGCTAATGCACTATCTGGGTTCATTGTTTTCTTGATTCTTGATTGACATTGAGAAGATTTCACGAGGGTATTGATAATGAAAGTAAGACTGTTGTAAAAAGATACTAAAATGTCTAAGTGAAATACATAAATTGAAGACTAAAAGAAAACGTTAGAACTTGGAACTTAGAAGTGGGGCTGCTCAACACGACACTAGCAAAGAAGCTCTTCAACTGCAAATACCTTCTGTACAGAGAAAGCAGCCGAACATCAATCTCCTACGAGAAATAGCAGAAGAAAGATATAAAATTCAAAATCCAAAACTACCAGAGGAGATGAATTACAGAGTCAAATGCAAACTCCACTGTGAATACAGTAGGAGTCCCACGAATTAACCCACCTCAGCTACAAGAACTACAAGTCATTCCATTCTCGTTTTCCTCCAAAAATAATCAATTATTTCAAACGCGGGTCTACAATCCATTGCAACAGTGATACAGCTTCGACAGTACTACAATCGAAACTCAACATTCTTCGAATCTGACCCGCCATCGTTCTGCATTTCCTGCAGATACGCAATTTTAATCGTTGGGAACAGATTAACAATGGCAGTCCAATAAAAGTTTAAGAAAAGAAAATTGAACTGTGCGTACCTGTGAAGTCTTGGTCTCCTGAACGGAAGCAGATCTTTTCTCCCTAGAACCTTCGCTCTTATCAATCTTCTTGGATCCAATGTGGGCCTTTCTGAGGCCTAGGAACCCCTTCCACCTCGTGGAACTCTTGGGGGGCCGCAGCGAAAAATCATTGTCGTCGTCGTCTTCAACCATTAGCTCATCCCTGAGAGTGGTCTTTTGAAATTGATTGTTGCAGCTTTCCTTCAATGGCAACAGCCTTCCATGAGAAAAGAGCTCGTCGGCGCTCATCATGGAGTAGTTAGTGACCGAAAATTCAAAGTCTGAGGACACGGGAGCATCCCGGTAAGTCCTCAACATCTGCTGATGAGGATGAGAGCTGGATTCAACGAAGTCATTGGAGAAGGAGATCCTGGGGCTGATCGGAGGAGGCCCGAGGCTTTTGTGCTTGTTATTTTGATTGTACATGTCTAAGCATGCCATGGAACGCTCAGACCAAACATAAGGTAGAAGTTTGAAGAGGAAAATGAACCCAACCAACCGGGGCCTCTAAATAATAAAAATCCTCAAAGGGACCCCTCACTGCCGCCACTACCACGGCTGTTACAACTCACTCACCCCGATAGCTGATGCTTGTATTTATATCAGAGGCAAGGCCCTATTTCCTATCCTCCTGTCCTTCAATATAATGCCTCCAAAAAAGTGTATTTTTCCTTTTTGACTCCTTCAGAAACTGAAAATCTTGACATTTCACGTTTTGAGATGCGTTTTTTTCTCCTTCACTATTGCCTTCCAAATTTGATTCAATCGCCTTTTAATTTGCACTAGATTTCATAAGCTGAACCTTAACTCCACCAAATGTTAATTAATCTTGAATGTGTCACCCCCTTTTCATTTGATCTTGATGGAGAAAAATTTCTACTGGTGGGAATTGAGAGCGGGTTTGGGATTGGGGGGCTAAGGCGCGATTTAGAGAACGACCAAAAGAGGGAAGGGAGCATTTGATGCATGTTTTTGAACGACACAGATACTCATGCCTTGATGTGATGGTTATTGTCATTGCATGCTAATTTGGCACTGACCGAAGGGGTCTGATGGCCAAATCTTGGTTAGAATCCGGATGCTGGTCGTTTTGGTCTTGCTGGAGAGAAGCCAATTTGTCACTTCACTTGTGTTTCAGAGCTTTGTGCAGTACATTCTGTGCATCCATTGGATTTTCCTTGCGATCACTGCACTAGAATAAGCTTACCACTTCAGAAATTAGAATAGTCTCTTGAAAGTACCCTTTGTAGGATTTTGACAAAATTTTCTTGGGTTTTTGTACTTTCAAGTTACTATTATATAATTACTCCCCTTTAGCACAATCGAGAATACTACAAGCGGAAGCAATGCTACAAGAAAAGGGCTGGCCGGTCAAATACTTGAAATGCACTGTATATTATAGACTGTATTTGATTCTTTTGAGGCATTCCGCTCGTCCATTGGCAGAGCGACTCTGCATGCACTATTTAATAGTAATATGAGACTCGAAAAAAAAAGGAAATATGAGACTAGGGTGTATTTATATAACATCTCTATTCAAAACTTTATCAAATGTGAAATTAGTTATAATTTAATTTTTAATTTTTATAAAAATTAAATTATTTATAAAAAATATGAATCATATTTTTAAAATCTTATTTTAAATTTTAAAATATAATACTTTCTAAATACACAGTAAATCTCATATGTTGAGCTTGTGACTACTAGAAGCGTGACCAATCTATCATTCTGAAGAATTATGAGATTGCGTTTTGCTTCTGATACTTATTTTTATCCCGCAAACCTTTTAGGGCAAGCTTGGATTAGGAGAATTTTTCACTTTTTTTACTTTGTATCTCACTTTTTCTTTCACAAATAATTTACTTTTCTCATTCCTAATACAACTCAACTAATAAAAAAAAACCTCAATCCAAATGAGCCCTTAACTAAAGAGGATAAAAAGAAAAAGATACAAATATATACATAATTAAAGGTGTATTTAAATTATGTTTGGTTGGGAGAGATTTTATTTTGATTTTTGTAAAAATAAATCTTTTGTAAGAAGAGAAGTATGACTAAATTGTATTTTTTATTAAGAGAAACACAATTCAAATAGAGTCAATGTGTATTTGAATTTTGTGTGATTATGAGAAATTTTGTCGTAAATTTTATAAAAATGAATTTTTTATGAAAAAAAATAAGATTTAATTATATATTTGGTTGAAAGAAATATAATTCAAATAGAAATTAAGTAATAGAATTGGGAAAGCGGGCTCGTCCAAGAAGCGTGACATTAATAAGAGGACAGAGATTTAATGATAAATTGGTAAAAGGGATGATATAAATGGATGTAATGTACTCAGATTCACGCTGGCAATAACAGTTTCCATTGCTGGCAAACTAATAAAGCTGAAGGAGTAAGGAGGGGAGGAATCAGCTAACTCAACCTTCAACAGTAACAGCGGGGGCACTCAAGACCAACATACACTAGGGATTAGGGAAGGTATTAGCCATGAGAGAGAGAGAGAGTGTGTGTGTGTGTGTGTGTGTGTGTGTGTTTCTGTGTGTGTGGCAGTGGTGGTAGTCGTGGCGGGCGGAAACCCTATTCAGGATCCAGAGATGGGGGCAGAGTTGGTTGACCAAGCTTTGACTCTCTCAAGTTGATTGGAAGGGTGAGCTGGCGATACCGACGCATCAGGGGGACCACGTGATTTGGATTTTCTTTCAGGTGATAAACAACCAAAAGGAGGTAAAGAAGATAATGAAGATACGAGGAACAGATTTTGCCTTTGATCTCTAGATTAATCTAATCTCTCCCTTTTACTTGTTTTCTTCTTCACATGCCTTTGACCCTCCAAAGTTCAATCCCTTCTTCCTTTGCTGTTCTTTCGGGCAATAAACAAACAAAAGAAGATGGTGTGAGAATGGGAACACGAGCGTAATTTTTGAACTTTTTTCCAGTTATAGTCCATGATTATGTACAAAGAGGTTAGTAGATTGTCATTGTTTTGGGTAAGTTGAAGTTAGGTAAGATATGGATGGAAGAAAAGGGAGGAAACGATTCAAGAGGGAGAGGTTGTTTCTTGTGAAACTCCGCCCCAGAAGGCGTATACGGTTGTCATTCACATGCTTTCTTTCTTGTTCTCAAAAGCAGTTTAGACAACTTGTTGCAATTAGGAATAAATCAATCCAAATTGCAACAATCCAACACATTGTATTTGCCACTTACAATATAAGGTTGATGTGCATCATTTTCTCAATAGAAGAGGAATTGGTTCTCACTTATGACCAATTTTTAATATCCAAAATGAAAAAGATGAGGAATTGTTTGTCTGACCAACACGAGATCAACAGGTAATTGAAAGCCACTCTCAAAATCTCAGCTTTTACATGTGCACAGAGCAGAGATACAAGAGGGACAGCTAATACAGAGAACAGAGTACTGGAAAAATAGGTGATGGATACCTGAAGACGGAGACCGTACCTTCCCCACCCTCCATTTTATAGCAGATGACAGGAAAATGTTAGTCAAAGTGCTAAGAACCGGACCATTCTATTCCCACTATTGTGTCCTTTTCTCATTCTTCTTTCTTTTGTGCAACGTACGCAAACGCAACCCCCCGAAAGAAGCACGCTGAGTATGCATATTTTCTCGGCCTGAGTCATTGGATAAACATTTACCAAAAGCAGGGGAAAAAAAAAGGCCTCTGGATAAGCTTAGGTCCGTTGCTGCGTTGACACACTTATTTATCGGTATATCAACGTAGAGAAATTAATTATACTTTTTCTTTAATTATTATAATTTTTTTTATTTTTAACAAAAATTTTTTATTTTAATTTTTTATATACATAAATTTTTAAAAATAATTATATATCTATTAATTTTTTTAATGTCGCGGTAGATTTTAGTAAAAATAGCTATACTACAAGCATGAACTATTATTTTTAATGATAATTTTATCTATTTATATTTTTTTATTTTTTCACATTATCTAAATTATATGGGTAAAAAATTAATTAGTAATAAAATAATATTTCTTTAATTTTTAAGTCATTTTTTTCGATTCATCCTCCTTTTAAACTATGAATAGATAAAATTATCCTTTGAAATTGTGACATGTACTTATTGCGTGACTCTCTCTACGAAATTCTGTCACAATATTTATAATTTAATAAATATAATTATTTGAAAAAAATTAATGTATATAAAAAATTAAAATAAAAATTTTATTTAAGAGAAGAAAAGTCAGAATAGTTGAAAGATATATGTAACTGATTTTTCTAAAACATATCATATTATTTATTTTTAACATTTATAAATACTAATAATATATATAAACAATACAAAATATATAATTATCAACATCACATATAATATTAGTGTATTTCCTCCAATATATGACGTAATAACAATGACTTATAGTATATGAGCTCGAATGAATGAACATTCCACGAGGACCATAAAATTCTGGCCCGGACTGGACCCCTGACTCATGCCCGCCTCAGGACCCCGATTAATTTGTTGAGTACTTATCCTCCCCCTGTTCTTGTCTTGCAAAATGTTTTTCACGGGGTCGCTTGCCTCAAGAAGGAGACGTCTGCTTGCAACGTTGTCCTTATGTAAGAGTTCTCATCCTTGATTCTTCTTAGTTATTGAAGAAGATGATCACGCCTGCGGAAATTCTTGCTTGCTCTTCTTTTTCTTCTTTCTCGTTCCTAATGCAATAAAAGTGACCGTATCCCTTCATTCACGAAGAAATTTTCAAACAGAGAATCTAATATCAAGTGCATTAAGTTGGGGAGAAATGTTCAAATTAGCTCCATATCCATCAAACAGTTCATGTGACAAGATTTTCTCTACTAGGCTATGGTGCCTATACATCAATAACATTTCAAAAATGAGGAAAGACAAACTTAGAGAAATTTGAGGGAAGATCCCATCACTGCCCCAAAACGCACCATGGAGAAGAAGAAGAAGACCATACGAAACGTCAAGAAAGTTTGGTGGTGCGTGTCATCATGGCCATAAATTCATCCATGTCAATTTGTCCATCCCCATCAGCATCCACTCCTCTCACCATTTTCCTACAAGCCTCCAAGCTTGACATTTCTCCTAGCCTCCTCAATACCTCAAACAGTTCTTCTGCGCTTATTTTCCCATTGCCATCCACATCAAACACCTTGAACGCACTCTGGATATCTGCGGTCTTCACCCCACCTTCCGTGTTCTGAACTTTCACGAACTCGTCAAAGTCAATGAATCCATCTCCATCACAATCTGCAGCCTGAAATGCTTTGGCCATCCCTGTTTCCGTGGTTTTCCACCCATGACTCTTAGTGCTGACTTGTACTCCTCCCGGGAAATCTTTCCATCCCCATTTGTGTCAAATTTGTCAAAAACACTCCTCATCTCCTCCAGATAGAGACGGAAACTCCTTCTGACGCTGGACTCATGTGCCTCTTTTGGAATACCAAATTGGGTTTGCTTGATGGAAATGGAGGGGTTTCTTGAAATGCCATACTGAAAACGAAGGAAACTCAAGCGGGACATACTCTTTAATGGTACTTCTGGAGGATTCAAATTCTGAAATCTGAACAAGTATGTGAGATGCAAATCTGAGTATAAATCCAAACTTATTTATAGGCTAAAAATTTACAAGCTCTTTAAATTTTAAGCAACCCAAAGATAGAACTTTCTCTTTTCTAATTCAAGTGGGGCTGAACGGAGATAGAATTGCTACTGCCAACATTCTTGTTCTTGCATGCTACGTTCACCTTAAGCAAAATTCCATTTCAAGTTGAAGTTGCGAATCCGGAAAGGCTTTTGCTTGATTCTGGCGTCGGTCCACCCATGACCATTTTATCTGTTCGATTTTGGATAGTATATAACGTAAGAGATGCTTTCCGTGTTTTAACCCGATGTCTGCCAACGCAAAATCAGTTAAACAGACAAAAAAAGTGTTGATTATTCGGGGATTTCATGGCAGCCGCAGATTTCCTTGTTGGAAAACAGGCTAGAATATCGAATCAGAACCGTGGTTAGGCATGGATGATTTCAGGGACAATTCTTTTTCCTTTGTTTTTTTCTTTTTTGGTTATGTCATACTACTTTTCTTTTTAAAATATAAAGTGTTTTAACTATTTTTATATTAGTTAAGGAAGAAAAAAATATGAGATACAGTTCTTATTATATCTTTAACTAATTGTACTAATATAATAGAGAATAAAAAATTATATTTGAAATAAAAATAACTTTAAAAAATAATTTTTAAATTTCATAATAGATCGAATATTTTAAAAATAAAAAAAATAATCAAAATGTCTTATATTTTGAAACAGATAAAGTATACTCTCCACTCTGTATTTGATTTCACAAGATTTTATGTAAAAGTTAAAGTTATAATATAGTATAAAAAATATGTTGGTTAATAAGTATTTTACATTAAATCTAAATATGTAAATATAATAATGGATATATATCATATGTCAATATATTTCTTTTTTAAGGAAGTATCAAATGTTATGAAACATTACATTAGAAACATCGATAGGGATGAAATGCAAAGAGGTATAATGGTTTATCTAAACACTATTGATCCAACAAATTCTAACACTTTTTACCAAAAAATAAAAGCAAATTCTAACAAGCATGTGAATTTTTTTAAAGATATGTGATTATGTATCAAGTGAAGGTCTAAGTTGATTAAATTTTATTATTGAAGTAATGTCAAATAGATGATTCTTAGTTGAAGAGATCAACCTCTCTTATTTCAGAGAGAGAGAGAGATCAACCTGACTCTGTTAAAAGGAAAAAAAACATAGAGTCGATTAAAATTTTATGGGTCAAGGAGCCTAGGGCCCTAGATTGAGGCATGCCGGTTGAAGAAGAAGACTAGTGGACTGCTAATGTTACCAATACAGCCTCCGATATAACTCACGAACCACAGGTAATTTTGGGCCTTATTTTGTCTTCCTTAAGCTCAAACTTTTTCCTTTTTGTTTTCGGATCGCCCAAAAGAATTTTGTACAAAATTTTTTCTTACAAATGGCACTCGTTTCACAATGTCATCTCACTTTATCATATCGTGTCGAGAGTGGATCCATTTTGGGATTGAATCCCCCAGCAAGAGTACGGAAAAGGGGAAACAAAAGAACCCAAAAAAAAAAAAATCTATTTCCAATCACAATTGTTTGTAAAGATGTACATAGAATTATTAAGTAGATACAAACAAAATCTGGACTTTTACATGCCTACGTTGCTATTCCTTCCTTAATTTTTCAGAAGCTGATTATTTTTCTAATCCTTTTAAAATAAAATACCAACAACATACTCCCAATCGCTCTTCCCTTCAACATATAGATATTTAAGTACAAAACAAAAATGAAGCAATATACTTCACTTTTTTCGGAAAATAACTAGTTCAGCATCTTGACCCCAATGTATTCCCCCGAAGCTTCATTTTCACGGGCCTCCCCAATTCCAATAAGCTCTCTGGCCCTATTTGCTTGCTTTGTCCAGTCTGTCCGTTTCAGGACCAAGACCATCAAAAGAGCACACACAACCTGGGCCACAAGTAGGCCCAACCATAGGCCAACTAATCCTTTCCCCAATACAAAACCCAAAATCACCGCAAGGGGTAATCCAACCCCGTAGAAAGAGCCCAGATTGATAGTCACACCCAAAGTCGGCCGGGCACTGCCCCTCAGGACCCCACATCCGGTGGTCTGAGGGAAGTTGCCGAGCTCGCAAAGCCCCACAACCGGCAGCACCGTCGCAGTCAAAGACACAATGGTTTCGTCTTCTGTAAAAGCTCGTCCCCAAGCGTTTCGAAATGTGGCCATAAACAACGTTGCAATGAAGCTGGTTATTACGGCGCACGTTAACGCTATCACTGATGAAGTTCTTGCTCTGGTGGGTTGGTTGGCTCCTAACTCAATTCCTACCCTCGTAGAAACGGCTAAGCTCAACGCCGAAGGAAAGATGTAAACAAGAGAAGTTGCCTGCAAAATGATTCCCATGGTGGCCACCACTTCAGCTGCATTTGAAAGTAATCCTGATAAGAGTATCATCAGCTCATACCACCACCATTCTAAGCACACAGATAAGCAACTGGGAATTGCAAGGCTCAGAATTGGTTTCCATTCTTGAAAGCATTCTGACGACCACCCTTGCCACGACCTCTTATGAACACCAGAGAAGAACATGTAAAGAATGAGGGTGGCGAGAAGGACAAAATCTGTTATGGCTGCTGCCACTGCAATGCCTCGGATGCCGAGGCCAAGTCTATAGATAAGAAGGTAAGTTATGGGTGCATGCAAGACAAGAGCGAAAGCAGCACTGAGCATAAGGGGCAGAGTAATGTTTTGTGTCCTTAAGTGGATTTTGAGAGGGTTGATTAAGGACTGGAATAGTAGGTCTGGGAGGCAAAAGGCGAGATAGGATGACGCAGTGGCTGATATAGTTGGGTCCTGGCCGCAAAAGAGTAGAATGGGTTCAATATGCAGCCACAAGAGGGAAATGGGAAGGGAAGCGGATAAAAGAATGACTATGGTGCGTTGGAGGATTTGACCCATCAGAGACCATTGCTTTGCCCCACAAGCTTGAGATGAGATGCCTTCCATGCCCATGGCCAGGCCCGAGATGATGGAGTAGCCGGCGATGTTGGCTATACCATTTGCTAGAGACCCTCCGGCTAATGCCTCTTTCCCTAATTTTCCCATGAATAGAATCGATATAACAGATTTTCCATACACAAGTAGGCCGGTAATGATCAAGGGAAAGGCTATGGTGTACAGATTTTTTATCTCGTCAACCACCTGAAGAAAGAGCTCAATTTCAATAAGAGAGTGAATCAATTAAACATTAGATTTAAGACCAGGAATCCGTCGAGTAAGAACCAACAGGAGGAGTATGCTAACCTCTGAAATAGTTGGTCGGCAGCCATGTGTTAACAGATTTTGGAGGCCTGACGACTTCGCAGTCCCTCCGGAATTTGGAAGGCCAATGCCCATCAGTAGAGGAGTTGAAGTTTCAAGAGCCATGTCATGAGAATGAATATTAATGGTCAGAGCTAGTTTTCTTAAGAAGATCAGATGCCAGTGTATACAGCAGAGGATGATGGATGCATATAAAGATCTCAGAATTGATTGGAGATGATGGAGACCTTGTCACGGTAACGAGAGAACTAAAACCATTTTTCTGCAGTCAGTCACCATGTCATGTATATATCAACAACAGCATCCAAGTGGAGTTGATGAAGCACCTCATCATCATCATCATCACCCCCTGTTGACTTATATGTGCGAGTGGGCATCTGCTGAAAATGTCCTGAGTTTGTTAAGAGTTTGGTGGTGTAAAAGAGAGAGAGAGCGTGGGCAGGATAAGGTGGAAGGTGGCTACGGAGAGAAGGCCCTTGTCTTCTTTTGCTGGACTTCGAGGCCACATCCATGTTACTACTGTTAGTTCCCCCTTTCCATCATTCATTGCTGGCAATGCCATGCATGCAAATACCAAAACTTGGAAACTTGTCATCACATCGCAGTAATATTCTGGGCGTCATCCCACGGCCCTCCTTTTGTTGTCTTCCTCCCTTTCTTCTGTCTCTTTCTTGTTTTCTCTTTCACTTTACGATTAAGAAGAGAAAAGGAAAAGTGAGGCAAAATCTAATCAATGCTTTCACCCCCCAAAAAAAAAAAAATCAAAGCTCTGGTACCTCATTGATTAACTACTATACTTCATTCTTCATTGTTCACCATTCTCCTCCATCTTCTTCTTAATTAACTCCAAAGATTTTGGGAATTTAAGCATCCTATATTTGCAGTTGCAGCGAAAAAGATTTAATTACACCCCACGATCAATTCTCACCATGCCGCTTTGCTTTACAGACTCGCAGTAGAACCCCCTACAGAGGAATCCCTCTGTTTGAGAGCATTTTACCGTTTAAACCCATCATGGGATCAACTTTAACAGTTCCTCCTTGTCAATTTGACGGAAAACACCAGTGCATTAACCACCTTCAGTTCATTTTTAGAGGTGGGAGGAAGGTGGCTGTCGAAGGTTATTTGCGTATCGCCCCGTCGCAAGCAGTATCAATTGTTGCCAACATAGAGCCAATGACGCTTGCCAACAAATTAAACAACAGCGTTCCTCAACACAATTCGCTCTAATAACGTGATGTCCGGTTGAAATTGCTATTCACGTATTAAAAAATCCGTAACCTTTTTTGTGTCAAAAAGAATGAAAAAGGACCGTATCAGATAAGGAAGTACATGTTCTGTCACCCACTACCAACACCGTCTTTGTCTTGGACGTCTAGCAGGGGGCCTCCAAAGTGTAGTCTCTCTCCAGAAACCGACCAGGTCCCAAGAAGTGATGTATCATCCTCCAAAAGATACCCAAGAAATAATGGCTAGCCTTCCGTTCATCCACGGACCATATACTTGCTTTTCCGTTCGATGAGCCACAGAACGGAAGTATCTCTTCGTTTACGCGACGGAGGGACCATAAATTATCAATTCTCTTTCTGTCCCCTTTCTTCCCATCTGCTGGACAGGATGTTGCAGCGTGAATATCTCCTGCTGTCATCCAAGAGGGAATGCAACCTATTGCTGGAAATGAGCAAACAAGACCAAATACAATCACGTGAGCTTCATTTTCTCATACAAACTGCAACCAACTTGGTGCTCCAATTGATCACAATATCCAATTCATATCGCCCAAGGGGGGACCCTGGGTCCTCTTGCTCATAACACATTTTGAACCCTAAGTGATATGTAATATCAGAGGTTTTAGTTCAAAAGATCAGCAATTTGTTCAGATAGACAGCCTGAGTCATTCGGAGACATGACTATCTATATACACTAAAGAAACATTAGTTGATAACTTTTTACTTTCTACGTGACAAAAGGGGGATATGTTTATGAATTCGACAAGGAAAAATAAAATGAATAGGAACGGAGAACAGATCCCATTCCATCTGACATTTGGAAGTAAGCTAGTTCCCAACATGATCTCCTCCGAAAGGAAGGCCCTGAACCAGAGAAGACTGCGAAGCTATAATGTGCTGTAAACTGCCTCTTGTCATAGATTCAACCACTGTCACTATTGAAAAGTCTTCAGCTGTTTAAATGTTGCACTCCCAGACAACAGTCCCATTTGCTACAAAAGCTTAGTGTAGTATTGGTTACATTCGTAATATCTTGATTAGAAGTAATGACATGCAACCAATTGCTCCACGCTCAAACAAGTCCTTCAGAGTTATCCCGTCAATGAATTTGGCTTTTTGTACTATAACGATGACATCCTGCTACTGAGCTGGCTAGCAGATCACAATGAGCTTTATGCAAAGTAACTTCTACTTCCTATTCCTTCATCAACCAAACCCTAGTAAATCTCAGATGCCATGAAAGTATCTTCAATCTCATCCAAATAAGCCCCCCAAAAAGGCACACATGCTAAACCCAATGTAAGTATTCAACATATCCCCCAAATAGAAAACCAGAGAAAAGCAATTACCAGAGCAACAGGATATAAGATCATAAGGCTATAAGTTTAGGACGCTTCATTCCACAAGCTCCACCATATTTAGGAACAGAAAGTGAAAAAGAGAGGACAACAAATTTCATAGAGCAACGGGCACCAGACTGTAATAATACCAAAATCTTTAATAACAAAATTGACTCAAAATCTACCACAACCTTAAGTGGGGACCAAATGCCTCACCTAAAGCTTGGTAAAGAACATCCAGAGATAATTGTGGTCCTATTAGTGATGTTTAATTGAAGGTTTCCAATGAAGAAAGCACCTTGGTACCAAACAAATTCATTCCGCAAGCATGTTGATACACATAGAACAATATGGGCAGAATAATGTCTTGAGCAATACTATTTTGGAATTATCACTTTCAAGTTTAGTTGCATTTCTTTCACCTTTTTGAGAGAAACAACTGACTAAATGTCTTTCTTTTGCCAGCAAAAGATGTAACTTGCAAAATCGGGCACCACAAAGCTTGATGACGGTCAACTCATGTAGGATAGGAAACCTGCTGTCCCCACAATGCGAAGTATATTCTCTAGTTATTCCTTGCATAGCACAAAATTTAAACAGAAGCAAAACATCTGTGGACAACATGATGCTAATATATTGCAACAAGTAAAGATCTGGTATAATAGGAATATCTACATATTAAATAAAGACCATCTATAACAACACCAAAACTGGAGAATCATAGAATTCCCGTACTTTAATTGTTGAACATAGATTCAACAAACAAGAGAGTTCTGCTATCATATCTGATAGGGCATACAGGTAGAATAGCAATATAGAAATTAAATACCCCTCTGGTTACAAATTACTTCTCAAAAGTATCTATTTTTGTTGTTATAGTTTAGTTGTCAATCTCATAAATCAACAGTGTATTTATTGCTTTTATTTCCATTCTACCCTTAATTTACTCCTCCTCAGTTGAAGAGAGGGAAGCATTATGCTGCTTAAATAAGTTTACTTAAGTCATTTTGACCTGCCCTTTTATGAAATTCACAAATCCTTAATCTGGGCGCCTTCTCCTAAATTGACAAGTAATTTGTACCGGAGGAAGTAGTCTTTAGATCTTAACCACCGAGGTCAATTGAATAATTCTGTAAGCACCTGCGTGGTTCTTACTGTCATCCATTTAAACTTTTGATCTATATATATGATACAACATCAAGTTGAAACAAAAGGCAAAATATATCCTGTCTAACCAATGTCATTAACTTGGACTCCTCATAAGAAGTATAGCCATGCAGCCAAACTATGGTTGCTGGCTAAAATACAGAAGGCACAATGAATATCAAGAAGATCCAACCAGCCAAATATGCCCAGTCATTTGGGTAAACTCCTGAAAACTTATGCAGAACTGGAACGCCCAACCCATTGAGTGGGAGGAAGGACGAGAGTGGATTGCAACTTCCTGTACATCATTTCATCACTAATATAGGAATCAATCGAGCATAACATGACATCTAATTCTATTTAAAATGTAAAAGTGGTCCAGAAATAACCGAAGCACAAAAGCAAAGAGATGGAAATCAAATGGAAAACCCTACAAAACAGCATGGAAATGGCAAACCCAAAGAAATTACAGCCTTTAGCTAGTCTCCCTTTAGGAATCTAATGAAATGTGACTAACATCTTTACAAGACTCCTGAATACAACTTGCATTGATGCTTATTCTGAAACACTAATTGTTCCCAAGAAGAATCACTGCTAAGGAAATTGAAAAAGTACAAAGCCATGGTAAAAGGGAAACAAGTTTCTCATAAAGCCCTGAGGTAAAATGCACTCCCCTGTGCTGCACAAGTACCAAATCCCATTAACTGGTCCTTCCTATTCCAATATCTGAGATAGTTCTCGTGCATCTATCTGATTAGATAATTTTGATCCACAGAGAAACTGCAGACATACAATAATGTGATAATCTGAATGTTCTAAAGAAGAACAAGTAGAAATCTTAATGCAACCCAATACCTTCAAACTTGCAAAAGCACTAGTTGAATCCCCAATGTAACTTTTGAGAAATACTATCTTTTAGCTTCACATCATCTCAAAGATCTGCCAAACATGCAAATCAAGTCAATATCAGATCAAAAAAGTAGACAACTTGATCATGTAATAAGCCTGGTATTCACAATTCTGGGTAATACCATTACCACAGTGAAACATTCGGCAAAATTCAATACCAATTTTATATTCGCAATATTTATGTACACGAACTGGCACAAAGCAAGTCATAACTCACATGTATCGGCATTTCAGCTATGATTAGACCACTGTTTTCTTCAATGCTTTTAAGAGTCACAACTTCACCACCAACCACCATGTTAATAACAATTCCATCTGCTTTTGTAAATTAGCAACAGGGCCAAATCAGAAATGCTTAACTACACATCCTGACAAACTAGAAAAATTCCACTATGTGTTCTTGATTCTTGTATCAAGAGATCAACTATTTTCCTCATCAATTCCAATCTCAATTTTCTCGAGTTCACTCCTTTCTTTAGAGGAAAAAAGAAATCTTTGGAGCAAACCAAATGAATACTCATAGTATCGAGCTTGACCTGCTGCCAAACAAGTTGCCATGCGCCTCATGTATGTTTCCTGCAGAAAAACATCAAAAAGACCCATGGAGGGTAAGATACATTAACATGGAGAATAGAAAATTAAAAGTAGATCAATGATATTTCAACAGGCAGAATGAACATCTACAGATTTCCTACAAGAAAAAACAAATCACACTTACCTAACGCATTGAGTGAATAACACCACAGTTGTGTCATTTCAGTTAAAAAGATTAATTCCTTAAAGAACCAACTATTCACCAAATTGTTCAAGAACATGTAGGTTTTGCTTTGCTTGAATAATCATTTTATGGCTCTTCAACTTGAAAAGGACATGTGTCGCTTAACTTATTACAGAAACATCTTTTCCTCATCTAGATACACGGACCACGGTTTCCAGATAAAATCTTTAATCCAATTGTTCAAGAACGTGACTTATTTTTCTATCCTTCATTATCTTTTAATGGCGCTTTACCTTCCCTAGAAAGGAAGTCTGATTGCTTAGTTGACAACAGAACAATCTCTTACTCATATTGGTACATGGTCTTGCAGATAAAAGTCAAATGATTACAAAGAACCTGTCCATAATAAATACGTACATCATCACTTGAAAAAAAAAAAAAGACATATAAAGGATCCTCAAATTTCTAAAAGGAAATACAAAATTTCAAAACGTCACCATAACTCATTAACAACCTAAACAAAAAATTAACAAAACAACTTTTCAACTTACATGTTTATACAATACAGGTACACCCTATTTGTTATGACCACATCTGAATGCCTACTCTTTAATATAAACATGACCTCCCCAGCCAGGGCTTCTGGACTGAGGGTTGTACTCCAGGTTTTTTCAGAATTGAGAAAAGGATAAACCTGACCAACCAGTTATCATGGTAAGTTTACAACATCAGTTACCACTTTCCATGATGTTACCTTCCTAAAGTAATTTTTATATGAAATGCTATCATAGAACATAATTAATTACTAATTCAAAACTTAAATACTCCTTTTAATAGTAAAATGAAGAAGGTACGGTGAGAGTTATGCCTTTAGTAAATAATCAAACTCTGTTAGTAACAATATTCTGGGAGAAAGTATAATTGGAAAGCACAATTTTGGATATCCTTTAATTCGGTATGGCAGCATAAAAGGCCAACATCAAATGCAGCAAGACAGAATAAGCTCCTTTATCAATTTCCCCAATGCATCTCTAACACTCTTCAAGTCATATTTATCCTTAGCTACTAATAATTTCACATATTGCATGGCGTAAAATTCTTCGAAACCACAACCATTTGCAAAAATTTGTGCAAAGTGATGATACAAAGTGGAAGGTGGAATCTTCACAAGACATGCAGATAGAATTCTTCCAATGATGAATAAAAGTGAAGCACAATCAGCAAACGTTCAATAGTATTCTATTCTAAGGTTCTGGTACGTATTAAACTGTCTCAGATGTTGCCCGACGACTAGCCAGTCGCTATGCAATATAGGTTGCAAGGCCCATAGCCCTACTTCATGCATCCTGGAAATCTGGCTTTACTTAATGCTTTGACAGTCCTTGTTGCCTAGTTGGACTCAAGGCTGAAAATGAAGGACTTTTGGTAGAACTTTCTCTAGCGAGAAACTACGTTCAACCTAAGGCCACAGCTTATCTAGAAATCACTGGAACATGAGACTCTAAAACATACCTTCTTTGGTGGCAGCTCGTAATTAATCAAAACGCGTGCGTTAGTAGGGGAGTCTCCTGCGCTAAGAAGAGGAAGGCAAGCATCCGTTATAATAATCATATGAGACTTTCTTTCCTCTGTGTCTTCTGTCTCCTCACTCTCGGCAGCATGTTTATTCCAACTCATGGTCGTCTGCCGAAAGCTCTCAAAAATCTGCGAGCGTTCAGCTTCCGCTAAGTCGCTGTACTGAGACAGAGCTCAACAGGCAAAATTCATAAATTAACAAACCATAAGGAGCATAGTAGCAATTAACAAAGGCACGGAACAGCGGAAATTTCCAATAGAAACGGCAACGAAGAAAAATACCACTGCAGCAATATTAATATAAGAGAGGTTGGAGACAACAGAGAGGACGCCATCGAGCTCGTCGCGAGTACTGCAGCAGACAACCATCGGAAGAGATGGACGCCGTCCGGCCATGCTTAAGAGATCCACCAACGTTTCCTGTAATTTTGAACATTACCATTCATACTTTCGAAGCAAACTTTGAACTCTGGATTATTTATGTGAATGACAAAAAGGAAAAGGAAAAATAGCAAGAGGACCATCTTGAACTGGAGCCTATCGACAGCAAGGTAGAAGTGGCGTTGTTGGCTGCAAAAGATGCAGGAAACAATAGCTAATCAGTATTTAGCAACACAAATGTAGGCAATTGAAGAAAGAAGAAGGATTAATCATGAAGTGCCTGCAATTGGAAAAGGATGGGGACGTTGACAGCGGGGTTCCGATCGAATCCATTTTCGCAGTTTCCTCAAGCAATCACAATAGCAAAAGGGAATTTATCTTGTTTGGCGTTATTCTTATGGTGAGCTCCACAAAATTCTTTCAACGCATTTTCAAACACTTGCTGAAATTCTTTAGATATTTCACTTTATTTGTTAAATTTATAAACTAAAAATAGTTTATGCATACAAAATAAAACAAAAGTTTTTAAGTAAACAGAGAAAATAGTTTCTAAACAAATATAATCAATTTCTCTATTTTAATGCCGTGCATCTCTCAAAGACCGCAATTTTTTTTTTGTTTGTTTTTTTAAAGGCCAAATACTGCAATTTACTAATGGCATAAAATTATCGAGCAACAATAAAAAGGACTAATGGCACAAAGCAAGTACCTTTCCTTTCTTTGAAAAAAAAAATTCCAAGCAATTTCCTTAATAATTCCATAAAATTATATAATTGAAATTGCCCCTTTAGTTTTCTAGCATATAATAATACTTTCTTCATCTAAAATTTTTAAAAATAGTTTGATAACAAATACTATTAGTTAAAAGTTAATAGTATGTCCCATTATGCTCCAAAACAAAAAAATAAATAAAAAAGATGACCCATGTTATTGGAATTTATGGCTATTAAACGAAATAGATTAATTATGAAAATATGGTGAGAAAATATACTATTTACTTTAGAAAGTGGATATTCATAACTTAACAAACTAAAATAATATGTGAATATTCAATTTAAATGAAACGAATAGCATCCATAATATGTGTTGGATTGATGAACATTAACCAAATAGAATCATTTCGAAGGTAAAAAAAAAAAATAAAGTTTAATAAAATGCTAGTGAAATTAATTTCAAATGTATTTTATCCAAAATGAAAATGGATATAACTGCCAAACCCCTATTATTTTCATATTTTGTTTTTACATAACACATAATCATTTTGTTTGACATTGAGATGTAAAAAATATAGATATAATACTACTCTCATCATTCAACAAGAAGATAGAATAGTAATTCAATTGCAAAAACACTTCTCACCAAAAAAATTAATCACTTAATGAGACTTTTCTTTTCTTTTTTTTTGTTTCATTTTTTTTTCTTATCAACATAGAATATCATTTTCGTCTCCTTCTTATCAAAGTGGCAATATTTTCTTTATGTTTACTATTTTGATGTTAAAGCACGTTTATTTTAATCTAATTATGATAAATTTCGATAATTTAAACTTGCGATAAAATTGTATATCATTATACTCAACTCACTGTGATATATCTTGTTTTCAAACATTTAACATGGATAACTATATACTATTATTAGCCAAAATGAAATTGCACGAACATCAAAATAAATAGTCTCACAATACAATTCAGTGAAATTTGCAACGGGCATGATTACAACATATTTGGAATTTGACTTTTATTTTGAGAAGAATATTATTTTATTATTCAAAGTTTTTTAAAAGTCAACTTTGAACTTAATTTTTTTCACAACAATAAACTCTCAATCCTTAACAAAGAAAAAAAAATCTTTTAAGCAAACCTAAATATACCAAAATATGGATCCTTTTGTTAACCATACGAACTAAACATTTCAACGCAATATTTCATTTGACTCAGAGACAATGAAAATTAATATCTACGCTTCACGCCCTCGTTTTTGAGACTATGCCTAGTGGTAATAACTTCAAAAGAAAAAAAAAGGAAAAAAGCATAATGGCAATTTGGTCTAATAACTAAATCAGTAGAATTTTATACTATTGAATTTAAAATTCACCTTCTATAAAAAAAATAAACATTAATGTTCACTGAATACTTTTCATATTTTACAATTTCAAAATGAGAAAAAAATATATTTTTAAATTGAGAGATAGATATTGCTAAATTATTTTATATTGAAAACTCTCATTGTTATTTCTTGCACATTTTAATTAACATTGTATTTAGATACATTCTATTTCAAATTTTTATTTTAAAATTTAATAATTTATTTTAACAAATTATAAAATAAAAATGGGGCACCTTAGCGGATAAGCGTAATAGTACGGACACAAGGACGCAGGAAATCGCCCGCAGAAAATTGTGGAGGCTTACATAATTCGATATAAATTAAGGGGGCCAAACACGAAAGACGAAACAATTTAGTCCAAATTTTGGTACTTCGGGCCCGACCCACCCTGGAATTTCTCTCTTTCTCCTCTTCCGGGACTTGGGAGGATCATTAGTAGGGCTTTTCCCTTACGTCCTCGTTTTAAACTTGATTCAATTGTCACGCGGCGTAGGGCGTACGTTAATCAGTCCGCCGACCCCTATCTTACGCCATCACAGGTAACCTCCCTATCCTACGCCCACTTCCTCCACCGGCGTCTTTTTTCCTTCAACTCGATCTCATCTCTCACTTATCCTAGCTCTAATTATGACAGTAGATCATTCTCCAAATGCTATTAGTATAATTTACGCCGATCATTCTTGGTAATATTAATCCTTTTTTTTTATTTTTTATCAGTTAAACCGAGATCTTCTGTTCGTGGGCAGAGTTTTTAACAGTCCGATTTTTTTGCAATAGAAAGTGGATTTAGGGTTTTGATGCGTTTTTGTGGGTTGGGATCTGCCAGAGTAGCCAGGGGATCGGGTAGGGTCGTCGTGAGATGGCCAATTCTGGCGGAGGGGTCGGGGCAAAGTTTGTATCTGTGAACCTGAACAAGTCATATGGGCAGCCTTCTCATTCTAATAATCCATTTCATGGTGGCTCTTATGGTCAGGCCGCTGCTGTGGGTAGGGGCAGGGGCAGTAGTGGTGGAGGCGGCGGGGGAATGGTGGTTTTGTCGAGGTCTAGGATTTCACAGAAGCCTGGGCCAAAATTATCTGTTCCACCCCCCTTGAATTTGCCTTCACTGAGGAAGGAACACGAGAGGTTCGATGTCTCAGGATCAGGCAGTGGGGCAGGGGGTTCTGGGGCTGGGGGCGGGCCAAGGCCTAGTTCATCCGGTATGGGGTGGACCAAGCCTGTTTCAATTGGTTCCCAGGAGAAAAACGGGTGTGTTAGTGATGCTCGGGCGGAGCAGAGTGGGCATAGTGTTGACAGTGAGAGTAGAGTTGGCGGTGCTCATTTGCTGCCTTCAGCTCGGTCTAGTGGGGCTGGAGTTGCGGTTTCTGCTGCTGGTCCTGCTAGAGCTTTTCCACCGCCACTGGAGAAAGCTGTGGTTTTGAGGGGTGAGGACTTCCCTTCTCTACAAGCATCTTTGCCTCTATCATCCGGACCTGGGATGAAACAGAAGGACAACTTGAACCAGAAACAAAAGCAGGTTTTGGCCGAGGAGTTAACTGACCATTTGAGGTATGGCTATCATTTGAGTTCAGTAGTTGATATGCGTCCTCAGGGTCAGGCTTCTCGTCAAACCACTGGAAATGGCACTGTGGAGGATCGCGGGGACGATCATGGGTTGGGTAATTCACACATGGTCAACCATTCCAGGAAGGAGGAGTACTTTCCAGGCCCACTGCCTTTAGTCCGTTTGAATCCAAGGTCTGATTGGGCTGATGATGAGCGAGATACAGGACATGGATTTGCAGTTCGGAGTAGGGATTTTGGAAATTCAAAAACCGAAGATTATTGGGACAGAGATTTTGACATGCCTAGGGCCAGTGTTCTTCCACACAAACATGTCTATAATCAGCGTGAAAAATGGTGTCTTCGGGATGATGAAACTGGAAGGAATTTTTCCAGCGATGTCTTCAAATTAGACCCTTACCGCAGAGATATAAGAACACCTAGTAGGGAAGGTAGGGAAGGAAATGCATGGCGGAGCTCATCCCTTCACAGAGATGGACTAAATGCTCAAGAAGTCGCAAATGATAGGAACAGTCTTGGTTCAAGTGGAATAGGACTCAACAAAGATTTTGCAAAAGAGAACAGGTACATCCCACCACATGCAGGAGATCCTTCTCATGATAGTGGTGTCTCAGGAAATCAGGAAACTAATTATGGAAGAAGGGATATGGGCCTAGGGCGTGTTCAGGAAGGGCGACCACAGTGGAATCATATGAAGGAGTCATATGATAACCGGGGGAATGAACGCACTGCACGAGATCGATACAGTACTGACCAATCAAGTAGATACAGAGGCGATAATTTCCAGAATACTATCATGTCTAGATCCTCATTTTCTTCAGGCAGAAAAGTGCCCCCTGTAACTGATTCTGTTCTCACTATGGGTAGGGAGAAACTTGCCTTATCGAAGAATGAGAGATCATATATTGAAGATCCTTTTATTGATTCTGCAGGTTTTGATGAAAGGGATCCCTTCCCCGGGAGTCTTGTGGGGGTAATCAAGAGAAAAAAAGAGATTGTCAAACAGATTGATTTTCATGATCCTGTTAGAGAATCATTTGAAGCTGAACTTGAGAGGGTTCAGAAGATACAAGAGCTTGAGCGGCGGCGGATTATTGAAGAACAAGAAAGAGCTTTGGAGCAAGCCCGAAAAGAAGAAGAGGAAAAACAGCGCCTAATTAGGGAAGAGGAGGAGCTGCGGCAAAGGCTTGAAGAAGAAGCCCGAGAAGCTGCATGGAGGGCCGAACAGGAGCGATTAGAGGCTATTCAAAGAGCAGAAGAACAGAAGATTGCCAGGGAAGAAGAGAAAAGGAGGATTCTTATGGAGGAGGACAGAAGGAAGCAGGCAGCCTATCAAAAACTTTTGGAATTGGAGGCAAGGATTGCCAAGAGAGGTGCTGATTCTGGAAACGGGGATGGATCAGTTTCTACTAGGAACATGGATGATAAATTTTCAGCTGCGGGGAAAGATAAAGACATCTCTAGTTCACCAGCAGAGTTAGATACATGGGAAGATAGTGAGAGAATGGTGGAAAGAATAACGTCTTCAACGTCTGTTGATTCACCTGCTTTTAACAGGCCTTTTGACATGAGTTCCAGGCTCTATCCTGCCAGAGAAGTTTCTTCTAATTTCCTTGACAAAGGAAAGCCCTCTAATTCATGGAGAAGGGATGTATATGACAATGGCAATAGTGTGTCTTCACAGCCACTTGTCCACGAGATTAATCATTTCAGTCCTAGGAGAGATTCTTTTGCAAATGGGAGAACAGCTACTAGGAAAGAGTTTTATGGAGCAGCTGGATATACTTCTTCTAGGAGTCCTGTTAGAGGAATGGTGCCAGAACCTTATGCAGATGAGTTTGGTCATCAGAAAGAGCAGAGATGGAACTTTCCTGGAGAGGCAGACTCCTACAGCAGACCCGGTGATGTGGACTCAGAATTTCAAGAGTATCCTTCTGAAAAGTACGGTGATGTTGGTTGGGGTCAGAACCGATTTCGGGGCAATGCTCGACCCCCTTTCCCAGAGCGGCAATATCCAAATTCTGAGGCAGATGAGCTTTATTCTTTTGGAAGATCTCGCTATTCTATGAGGCAGCCTCGCGTTTTCCCCCCTCCTTTAGTTACCTCTACACAACGGGTTCCTTTTAGGGGTGGAAATGAGTGCCCTGGTCCTTCAGGATTCCTGGATAATGATGACCGCTATAGCCATGAAGAAAGAAGTGAGCCTGGTAGGCCAACAGGGTATTTTACTGGTCATCAAGATAGCCTTGAGCAATCTGCACTTGTTAATATTGAGAGAGAAAATACCACAGCTGAAGATCAGAGAATCAACAAGGATATGACACCGAGGTGCGATTCACAATCTTCTGTATCTGTTTCAAGTCCCCCTAACTCTCCCCCTCATCTCTCCCATGATGAGTTGGATGAATCTGGGGATTCTCCCATGAAATCTACTACAGCTGAAGGAAATCAGATTTCACCATCTGATAATGAAGCAATCTTAAATGACAATATTGGCCAACGCAGGGTGACGACAGCATCCAGTTCTATATCTGCTGTTGATGATGATGAATGGACTCTTCAAAGTAATAATGAGTTGCAGGAGCAAGAGGAATACGATGAGGATGAAGATGGTTACCAGGAAGAGGATGAAGTGCGTGAAGGAGATCCAGAGAATATTGACCTGAAGCATGAGTTCAAGGATTTGCATCTGGAGGACAAAAACTCGTCTCATATTATGGACAACTTAGTATTGGGCTTTGATGAGGGTGTCGAAGTTGAAATACCAAGCGATGATTTTGAAAAAAATTTAGGCAATGAAGACGATAGAGGGTTTGGGATACCTGATTCTTCTGGCAATATTGTAGGGGAAGAAGCATTGGTTGATGGTGTTCAAGGTGATGAACAAAGCCATGGACAGATAGATGGTTCTTCACAGGAAACTGTAGTCCAGGAAAGTGAAAAGCCAATGCAAGATTCAGTTGCTCAACCTATTGGTGATTCTTATACCTTGATAACATCTGATAAGACCACCGTTTCTGTTCAGCAAACCATATCAACTTCAGTTGATATAGGACTATCTTCTGGTTTTAAACCCATATCAACTGTATCTTCAGCACCAAGTCAAGTTGATGTACCCGTTAAACTTCAGTTTGGGCTGTTTTCTGGTCCTTCCCTCATACCATCTCCTGTTCCAGCAATACAGATTGGTTCAATACAGATGCCTCTCCATCTTCATCCTCCTGTCGGTCCTTCACTTGCCCATGTACATCCATCGCAGCCACCAATATTCCAATTTGGACAGCTCAGATACACCACTCCTATATCTCATGGAGTTATTCCAATTCCTCCTCAATCAATGTCCTTTGTTCAGCCAAATGTGCAACCTCATTATATTCTTAATCAGAATGCTGGGGGTACTCTACCTGCTAAATCAACCCAAGACTCTTCTGCTCAGAGTGCTGTGAAAGATGATATGCCTTCTGTCACAATGAATAAGCAGCAGTCTGGCTTTATTTTAGGACCTGCTGATCAATCTCATGGGCATCCGTCATCGGCCGCTGATAACAGTGCTCATACGCAGAACACTTGTACAGTGGTTTCAGGTGGTGCCAATGATAAGAAGCTTGTACCAGAATCTGTTGCTCAAGCTGAAGTTGAGGGAAAAAGTGATGCAGCTATAAAGAATCCCTTATCCTCATCAAAGGGGAAATTATCTGAATCTCAGATGCAACCCCAACAATGCACAGGTGAATCATTTTCCAGTGAGAAAACTTCTAGTGGGATGAAACCTCATGGCCCCTTCTCTGGTAGCAAGGGAAAAAGATTCACCTATGCAGTTAAGAACTCAAGCATGAGATCTTCTTTTCCAGCTTCTGATTTGGCTGGCTCTGAAACCAATGGGTTCCAGAGGAGATCAAGACGGACTGTCCAGCGAACTGAATTTCGAGTTCGGGAGAATGTTGAAAGGAGGCAACAAGCTGGCTCAGTTTCTTATAATACCTTATATCTGGATGACAAGTCAAATAATAATGGAAGATCTACCGGAAATTTTGCAAGAAGTGGTTCTAAGAGGGTTACCATGTCAAGTAAACCAATGAAGCAATTGGCTAACATGGAGAATTTGGTATCAGGTAATTCTCGTTCCCAAGGGATTGATTCTGCAAACCAGGCAAGCACAGAAGTTGCGAAAGATGTCTCCCTGAGTCAAAATCTCTCCAGCACTGGGAAAGGAAATTTAAAACGAAACGTATTGCAGGATGATGTTGATGCACCCCTGCAAAGTGGGGTTGTACGTGTTTTCAAACAACCAGGTATTGAAGCACCTAGTGATGAAGATGACTTCATTGAAGTGCGATCCAAGAGGCAAATGCTGAACGATAGGCGAGAACAGAGAGAAAAAGAAATCAAGTTAAAATCTCGGGCAACTAAGGTGGTAATACACTTGCAGATAGTCCCTTCTTTTTCCCTTTCAAAATTCTCCCCCGTCTCCCAGAACACCAACTTTTGTATTTGGTTTTTTATTGTGTTTATATCTCTCATGGCAGCCACCACGCAAGCCTCGTGCAACAAAGCCAGCTAACTCTGGTTTGACCAACTTGAGAAAAACCTCTACATCAATGGGTGGAGAATCATCACAAAATCATCGCTCAGTTGCTTGCTCGGAGGGACACAGCTTGGCTTATAAAGAGGCACCCACTGCATTGGTCTCCCAACCACTCGCTCCTATTGGCACTCCTGCAGTGAAATCTGAAGTAGCGGCTGATAAGAGATCCCAAATCAAGTACGTAGTATTTTATTGTTAACTTGTTACTAAGAGTAATATTTGCTTATAGAATTTCATGTTTTTGTTTTATCTGTATGCATTTACAGGCCTCTTCAGTCAAGCTCTCTTTCTATTGTATCTGGAGGTACAAAAGAACTTGAGCCAACTATCATTTTTGAGAACAAGAATAAGGTTATGGATAATGTTCCAACATCTTTGAGTTCTTGGGACACAGCACAAATTAATCACCAGGTGTGTGATGCAGCTCCTTATTCTCTCTTTTTTTGTTGGGGGGGGGGGGGGGGGAAGGAAGGGGGGAAGGTGGCTCTTTGTTGTTATTTGCTGCATTCTTGTTATGCATCGTAGAATTTAAGATTTTCCTTCACATATCATGTTAATGATCTTTCACTATGTGCTGTTTTGCATGAATGGCTTTAGATATTCTTATTCTTATTCTTTTTCACCTACTTTTGGGTCTCTCAATTTAATGTCAGAAAGAAAAGGAAATACAGTGAGGCTAGGGGCTCTTTTGGATTGACAGAGGACTTGCGACCAATTCAATACTTGGTTCCAAAATGGTTATCCTCATTGCTGTTTTTGGAAGTTCTAAAATTAATGTCCACTTTCTTAAATAGAGCCCCTTACTAATTACATAATCTTATGATGATCCCAAGGGCATCTTTAGCTTGATACTGTTTGGTTATCTGGTGGTTTTTGTTTAATAGTCTTGGTTTATTTTCTGATTGTCTTCGTTATTTGGCTGAACTCATTGAAGATAATTTTCTTTTGATAGGTTATGACCTTAACTCAGACACAACTAGAGGAGGCTATGAAACCTCCTTGTTATGATGCACCAATTGCTTCTGTGGGTGGTCATAGCAGTGGAATGAGTGAGCCCCTTTTACCATCATCTTCCATGTTGCCGAAAGAAAGATCTTTCCCCTCCGCTGCAAGTCCAATCAATTCCCTGCTTGCCGGGGAGAAAATTCAATTTGGTAAAGAGCGTTCATCTTAGGCTGGAATTTCCAGTTTCTTAACCCATTTTAGTCTAATTTTCTGCACATTCATACTCAGGTGCTGTTACTTCACCGACTATCCTACCTCCCAGTATCCGGGCTCCTGGCTCTAGTCGAGCAGAGATCCAAATGGCACACAAGCTTGAGGATGATTGCACTCTTTTCTTTGAGAAAGATAAGCAAACTGACGATTCTTGTGTTCATCTACAAGATTCAGAAGCTGAAGCTGAAGCTGCTGCTTCTGCTGTTGCTGTAGCAGCTATTAGTACTGATGAGGTTGTTATGAATGGGCTAGGCTCTGTTTCTATTCCAGACGCTAAAGGCTTTGCTGGTGCAGATCTTGATGGGATTGCAACAGGTTTCTCTTCTCTCCTCCCACCTTTCCCCCTTCACTCCCAAATTATGGCCTTTTGCAAAGCTTCTCCAATTGATTTTCAAGGTCTATCCTGTATTTAGGATTTCCTACATATTGCAGGTTTGGCTGGTGATCAGCAATTATCTAATCAGTCGAGAGTAGAAGAATCTCTTAGTGTATCACTTCCTGCAGATCTATCTGTTGAAACTCCGCCAATCTCCTTGTGGCCACCTTTACCAAGTCCACAGAGTTCTTCAAGCCAGATGCTTTCGCATTTTCCTGGTGGCCCGCCTTCGCACTTTCCCTTCTATGACATGAATCCAATCTTGGGAGGTCCTATCTTTGCTTTTGGGCCACATGAAGAATCTACTGGCTCCCAATCACAGCCTCAGAAGAGTACTCCTACATCCAGTTCAGGCCCTCTTGCTTCCTGGCAACAGTGCCATTCCCCTGTTGATTCGTTTTATGGTCCACCTGCTGGATTTACTGGTCCTTTCATTAACCCTCCTGGAGGTATTCCTGGAGTTCAGGGGCCTCCACATATGGTGGTTTATAATCATTTTGCACCAGTTGGACAGTTTGGTCAGGTGGGATTGAATTTTATGGGTCCTACCTATATCCCTTCAGGAAAACCTCCTGACTGGAAGCACAATGCTCCGGCATCTGCTGTCGGTATGGGTGACGGTGACCTGAATAATGCAAATATTGCTCCTGGACAGCGAAATGCTCCCAACATGCCTTCTCCCATGCAGCACCTTGCCCAAGGGTCACAACTAATGCCCGTGGCCTCTCCTTTGGCCATGTTCGACGTAGCTCCTTTTCAGGTAACGAACTTTTTTGTTATTATGAGCTGCTTCCTGTCCTTTTACGATCTATATTTCCCCCCTCCCACCCCTGGTGCCGGAAGGGGCTCCTGGGGAAACTAAGAAATGAAAAGAGAACCAAAACAGAAGGAATATGAAAATCCTTGGAATGCATTTAGCCTTTGTTAGGTCTTGTATTCATTTTAAGTTAGGCACATTTAGGTATCTTAAATTTCATTTTAGCCTTTCAGCACCAAGTAGTTCCAAAGTTATTTCTGAACAAAAAGATGGTATTTACAAATATCAAGCAATTTCTGAACAAAAATATCCTAATCCTTTTAGACGTTTTTATGTTATTTTCAAGCGATTCAATGAGGTTTTTCTAGTCTACAGTTGGATATGGAAATTGGAAGATGCAAGGGATAACTTCCATGAATACTTTGACCAATTGGCAGTTTGTTAAAGCTGTATATTTGTGCTAGAGAACTTTCAGATTAATATTTGTATTTCTATTTCTTAGTATATTTTAACAAGTCCCAATGCTGGATATAGATGACTTGTCTAGTGGTTAAACAGGAACCTGAATTGTCTTGCGCATTCAGTCATTAGGTTGGATTGTAGTCTCTTTGTCGAGGTTGAAAAGTATTTTATGGTCTTAAAACCAACAAGATTATATTTCTTGTCTCCCTTTTTGTCTGTTGGTTCTGACATGATGCTACTTGTTGTCCTTTGTATTTCCCAGTCTTCATCTGACATGTCAGTGCAAGCTCGCTGGCCTCATGTTCCTGCATCAACTCTTCATGCTTTGTCTCTTTCAAGGCCACATCAGCAGCAAGCTGAAGGCGTAGTACCTTCTCAACTTGGGCACTCGCATTCCATTGATCAATCAATTAATTTGAATAGGTTCTCTGAGGCCCGAAATTCAACTCCATCTGAAAATGATGCAAACTTTGCTGTGGCAACTGAGACAAATGCCAGGCAGTTTCAAAATGAACTAGGCTTGGTAGACTCATCAAGATCCACCACTGCTGGGACACCTACCCAAACTGCTGTCAGTGAGAGCTCTTCAACAAGTTCTCCTGCCGATGTTGGCAAGACTGACAATCTCAGGAATGGTGGAAGCAACAATAGCGAAGGCCATAGTTCAGGTGGTTTCAAGTCTCGGTCTACCCAGCAGAAGCATTTTTCTATGCATCAGAGTCATTCTGCGAATTACAATTACCAAAGAGGTGGAGGGGCAGTATCTCAGAGAAACAGTAACGGAAATGAGTGGTCCCACCGCAGAATGGGTTTCCATGGGAGGAACCAGTCTTTTGGCGCAGAGAAGGGTTTTCCCTCTGCCAAGATGAAACAGGTATACGTGGCTAAACAAACAAGTGGGACTGCAACTGGAGAATGAAATTCACGTTCTGGTGCTTATCTGATTCTGGAAGGAGAATAAGGAATTCTCTTGGCATTTAATGGTTGCTCGTAGATTTGGGACTTTTTAACATATCTGGGGATTTGTTGATCCTTCATTGCTTCTTTGTGGATCTCTTTTCTGGTGGTGGTCCGTAGATGAGTTGTAGAATAGGTTGTTGACGGCAGTTTTGAGTCGGCGGGTAGGTTTGGAGTCGGTTGACGAGAGTGTGAATTCAACATGGAATTAGTTTGGCCTTGCGAAGGATTCTGCTCTCTCAAATAATGTCTGGGTATACCTTTTCCAGCTGAGCCAGAGTAGTAATTTAGGGCTTTTATTCGACCTGATGTATTATTGGTGGAATCGTAAAAGCTTTTGAGCACATGAAAATTTTTCATGTCAGTAATGATCATTTTTTGTGGACGGAACTATTATTCCTCTGTCCGTAGAACTGTTTTCCTATATATATAATTTTTTTTTCCTTTTAGGGGTTTTGGCTCATTTGCTTCTGTAGTCAAAGCCAAACTCATATTAACTTTCTAGGTAAAATTAGCAGTTCCTTGGCAATGGCTTACTCTGTTTTTTGGTTTCCAGTCTTTTGTTTCTTTTTTTTGTTTTTATATTAATGCGAGAATGCAGCCTTCAAGGATTGTTACTCGAGAACGATGATTTAGGGAGAATGTGGGACTTGAATTGGTTCTCAATTTAATTTTTTTTTCTTTTTTTTTTTTACTTTAGATTTTTTTTCTTATGATCATAAATAATTTATTCTTTCTATTTTTAATAACCTAACTTAAAAAAAATTAATTCAACTTCACTATGTTTTGCCTCTTCTATGGACTGTTCCATGACTTTTAAAAATAGTCAACTACTTCTCGTCAAAGGTTACATTTCAATTCTTGTCAGAGGTGAAAAAAATGTTCTACGTACAAAATTGTCGCCGTCCACTTAGAGCATGGCTTTTTATGAAAAAAATTACGTTCTTTATTTTTTCCGAAAGGGAGTGATGAAATATAATTGTTAACTTTTTATTTTTATCGTTCTAAAATTCTTATTAATTATATAAATTAATAGTGTATTTATTATTCACGTCCCAATTCTACTTTTAATCATCTTAAATAATACATTTATTATTTAAATATTACAAAATTTTAATAACGTTGCTTAAATTATTGTGTATTATTTTTTATTAATTTCAATAAATTCTTTATTTATATGACTTGGGTTAGCGATATTGCCAGAGCAATTCCCCTCCAGCTAAAGCAATTTTTCTTAAAACGACACCATTGTCTTTCTGATCAAATCGAAGAAAATATCATTAAATAAGGATTTTATTTGTTTCTCTCTCTCTCCGTTGTACAGTATTTTTATTTCTTTCTCTGTCACCTAACCTTTGCCCCGACCTCCTGTTTAAGGGGTGAGCTTTGATTGACTTTTCAAATGAAAAAAGTTTATTTTTTTATTATTTTTTTACTTTAATCTCACTTTTTCCCTCACAAACAATTTATTTTTACGATTCTCAATACAACTTAACTCAAAATAAACTCCAATTCAAATTAGGCCTAAGTTTCTCTTCCATTGTCTCTCTTTCTTTCTTCTAACTTCGTCTACCCACACTCTCCCTTCTTATTCTTGTATATAATAAATTTTCAGAAAACTTGTGGTTCTTCCGATAGAGTATGTAAGTTTACTAAAATATAATGAATTCTCAGAAAGATTTAGGTTCTTCAGATTGAGAATACAAGTTTACAAAAAAAAAAAAAAAAACATAGAAGGTGAAGTTTATGAATATATTATTCTTTTATAGTAAAACAAATTACTTTTATGGATTAATAAGTCGATATGGGTTCTGTGTGATCTCACTCTATCCGGAATTCATTCGATCTTGCATAATTTGACGAATAATGGGGAAGGTTACAAGATAGAATGGAAGTTTGCTTTTTAGCATTAGTGAAAAACATGTCGATTCAAATGTATTAAAAAATGTATTGTTAAGAAACTATTTAGATTGTATTTGATTAAAAAAATTAATATTTTAAATTTTATAAAAAATAAATTTTTTAATAAAAAAATTTAATTATATTTATGACCTGACCAAATACTGGCTAAATACAATCTTAATATCTACAACGTACTACCACAAAGACCAATTCTTACTGCTTGTATCCCTTTTTTTTTTTTTGGAAATATAACTGTGTACATAATTAATTTATGATAGCTGGCTTGTGTTCTCCACGTGGCTATTAAAAGTTTTTTTTTTCGGTGGAGGCAAAGAAAATTTCACATGTATAATCCTGCTGTGGAGGTTCGTTACTTGGATAGAGGCTGACTTCCAGGATTTCTTGATTTGGGAATGAGATTGCATTTGGACAAGTTTGATTTGAGGTTGAAACGGGTTATAACCGGTGAATCCATTCTTCAATCTTGAATTTTCCCCTATCTTATTGGCCCGTAAGAATAAGGCAGCTTTTACTATGCATCTGATAAAAATTGCATGAATTGGAGTGATTCTCGAAAAATAGAGTCCGATCTTAAACCACACCAAATCACTTGCATTCCCGACCTGCTTACTACAATAACAGGTATCCAAACCATGCTAGACAGACGCCCATCTTGGTTTGGGGTTGACCCGTCCCAACCCCAGTTCAGCCGCTATGCAAGTACAAAAGTCTTCTTGTCCGTAACTGAAAGTTGCCTCTGTATATTCCTGATGACTTGTTTTGGACCTTTGGTGCTGCTATTGACCAAGTCCTGGTGATGGCGATGAAAAATCCGGGTTCATCAGGTACTCGGAAGCAGACGAAAAGTCTCCAAGAAAACGCCAAAACTCCTCAGCATTGCCTTCGTCACCTGTTCTTCCTGCACTCTCTGCATCAAATGTCACTCCTTCGTTATTCACACCTGTACTTGGAGCGGTCGATATTGCATGGGATTCTGGCCTTTCCTGAATCTGGCTGGTGATCCTTTCTTGCCGTGGCTGTAAACTTGGTAGCAATTCGGCATAGTCTGACAATGGAAAGTTGGTCTTCGCTTTCGCTCCTCTGTACTCGATATTTTTCCTATCGTAGGCTCGGGCGGCCTCTTCCGCGGTGGCAAAGGTGCCGAGCCAATGACGCTGAGCTTTATGAGGGTCCCTTATCTCTGCAACCCAGTTCCCGGACTGCCTCTGTCTTACTCCCCGGTAAATTTTGTTCTTGTCCTTCCTTTTTCTCTTCTTACTCTCATTCTCATTTTCAGGTTCGGACCCGAAATTGTCACAACCCAAACAATTCTCGATGTTGCATATCTCGCACGTCCAGTTCGGAAGGGACACCGCAATGCTACTACTACTACTAGTAGCATTTCCTTTCACCGTCCAGGGTGACAGAGATTGAACTATTTGAGGTTGCTTAAGCTGGGTTGCTCCGTCACTGGAACCAATGCCACCGTCGCCTCCGGTCATGATTACGTGTTTGAGTGCTGAAACTATGCAATTGTGTTCCTCATCTCTTGACAAATTCCACCCAATCCCTTCTTTTTCCATTTGTGATTTTGCTTTCTGAGAAACAAGTTTGCTGATTTTTCAACCGTAAATGGTAAGTACAAAACTTCTTTCTCTGCTGCACAGAAAAGATCGCAAGAGCGGAGAAATGAGAGGCGAGAAGTCGGGCGAGTGACTCAGCGGATTATATACATATAGTGCTCGCGCGGCTCCAGGTCAAAATCTTAAAACGTGTGTTCATGATCTGACGTCACAGATGCGTTGGAGCCCCTATTTACTGATGGGCTCAATGATGGGTTATGGGCTGGAAGTGCTAGGCCTTATGTACACGTGAAATTGTGGCCGGTGCGGTTGCAAACAGGCCGCAACTTTCCTGTGAAACTTCTCGCCCGATTTCACGAGAAAATTCTCTTGGGAAAGAAAAGATCTCTAACGATCAATCAGATTACTGAAATTGGCTATTTATGTTAGTATTAGTTAAAAAAACAGAAAAAAAGGTCAAGTTACCGAGCTCGCAAAAACCTTGATAACTTTATTTGAAAAAAAATGGCTATTGGCTTTCGATTCCCTTTTTTTAAAATAATTTTATTCTCTTATAAATAATTTATTTCAAATTAAAATTTTAATTTAATTTTTTAATTTTTTTTCTTCAGTGAATCATATACAATTAGAAGGAACTCGAGGGCGGCGCTGGAAAGCCAACAGTTTGAACGCGGGAGCGAAGCGATCTCCCGCCAAGCTTCGAAATCAACCTCTCTCCGCTACCGCACTCGGCCATGGGCCGCTGCCCGCAGCCGCCCTCCAGCGGATAAAAAAAAGCGTATTACAGCTAATGAAGGTCGAATTGAAGACTTTTAAAAAAGTTAAGAAGATCTTTACCAATTAAGCAATTGCATCAACTCAAGGACAGCAGTAGTTTCAGCCCCCCAATCCAGAAGAGCTTGGAGACAAGAGAAGTCGGTCTCAATGTAGTTGATGGAAAAAGTATCCTATCAAAACTAGGGGAAAAGGAAAATCGAATCTATCCAGCCTCTGTATGGAACGTGTGCAGTTTGTGTGTAATTATCTACTTTGTCGGCTTTTCTAATTGGACTTCAGGGCCGCAGCACGTCCGCTATCATCAGGCTGGTTGATGGGCTTCATTTATGAGGGGTGAAACTAGCCAGGCCTGTCTGGATTGGAAGTTTGAGATAGTGGCCGGTGGAGTTGCAACGGCCCGTCGCTTTCTAGTTTCTACTGAAACTTCTTACCAGACAGAATTCACTTAAAAAGAAAGATAGGAAAGATATATGCAGAAAAAAAAAAGGAAAGATAGGAAATATATTACCCAAAAAACTTTTAAAAAAATTAAATATAGAAACATAGATTTCAATTATGTTGCCCTCTCAAATGTGTAGCCCATTTCATCTTGTAATAATCACATAAGAACAAGGAGTTGAATATGCAAATTTTACAATTTGAGTTAATTAATAAATGGACTGTCAATACTAATACAAGCTCATGAATTCGACTCAATATTATGTTAAAAATTCTTTTGTCGGGTCTATAGTGCAACATTGACTAAATTCAAATTAATCTTACTAATTAATAAAGATTAGTAGTAAAATTGCGGGTACCTTACTCCTATTTTTCTAAATAAGCTATTAGGTGCATATTATAAAAGATGGTTGTGTTAAAAGAAACACAATATATATAAGCTTCCCCCCCTCTCTCTTGAAAACTAAAAAAAAAAAAAAAAAGAAGGAGGCTTTTGACTACTGCACGCTAATTTACTATTTGCTGCACGATTATATTTTACTTTTAACTTTTATTTTTTGATGGTTTAGAATTTTTTAAAGATGCATTGAAATAATATTTAATGAAATACCATTAAACAACAGATATTTAAAAATAAAAATATTTTAAAAACTTTTAAATATAATTTTTTATATTTTTTGTAATTCTCTATGAAAAATTTGTATGATCTATGCCACCAGCGGTGAAGGCTTATGAAACAAACCCTAGCCACCGACGATAGGAGCCCATGACATAGGCCCCGGTCGTTGGAGATGGGGGTACCTTTCACAGGCCTTGCTAGCGGTGGCGGGGAGTTCATTTGTGTGACTCCCTAGAAGACCTCGGGAGTCACAAAAAATGTAAAAAAAAAAAATTGAATTTAAGAAGTGAAAAATACATTTTTATTTTTAAATATCTTATATTTTGTCGTACATTATTTCAATTAGATGTTGATTGCACAAATTTAAAGAAAGTAGTAATAAATAGTAGAGAGAATTTAGGAAGAGGAGAGAGAAACTTCTTTAACAAATGAAATAGAACTGTACTACAATTAGTAAATTAATACAATACAGTCAGAAGGTGTGAAAAAGTAGGGACTATTAATTATATATTACAAATTATAGTAGTGAATAAAAAAATAATACAAGAATTTGAATTTATTATTTTTTCTTTCAAGAATTTTAATTTAAATATAATTATCAATTAACAAATATAAATGTTAAAAAAAGAAAAGAATAACAAAGTAAATCACTTAAATTTTTGTTATAATATTTTTTTATATTTAGGGAATATTTGGATAGTATTTGACTTAATTAAATACACAATTAGATTTTACTTCTCCTCTAAAATTTACTTTTACAAAATTCAAGACAAAAACTCTCTCAACCTAACATAATTCAAATATATCCTTAAGTATAGGTTTATGATATATTTGGATTAAGTTTCGCTATAGAATTAATATAAATTTTTTATTTTAGATTTAATTTTTTCTTATAATTTTTTTTATAAAATTTAAAAATAAAAATTTTAAATCAAAATTATTATTTAATTCCAGACATATTCTTATGAGTCTAAATAGTGAAGATTTGGGCCCTTATCAGTCAGTCATGCGTCCGCCGGTTACTGTCCTCCTGAATTTGTTGACGGCGCGGTTTGTGGGCCGCAGTTCGCATTTCCTCAACATTATCAGTGCAAACCCTGGGTAATGCAATGGAATGCAACGCGTCGGCAGTGGTGACAATGCACTTAAAAGTCGTAGTATGTGACGCAAGCAGTCCAATCACCCACCTGGACATCCTATCGAGCATAAATGCCGTCCTAAAATTTAGTTCACCCCGGAGTACAATGACAGCTGCACTCCAAACAATAATTGCTGCCCTTTCATATTCTGGTCGTCAAAAAAATGCTTAATATTTTCGGAAAAAAATACTAATGTTTGATATTTCATATTCTTATTTTTATTTAGACTTTATTTAAATTAAGTTTTACAATAATTAAATCTTATTTTTTATAAAAAATTTATTTTTATAAAATTTATATAAAAAATTCAAATGCAAAGTTAATCTAAATAAAATATTTTAAAATTTTTTATATATTAAATTTTATTATATACAATTTAATTTTAAAATTTTTATCTTACATTTCATAAAATTTAAATTATTTATAAAAAAATATAAATTCAACACTTAAAATTTTAATTTAATTTTAAAATTAAATAATATTCAATTCCACCTTAAATATTAAAATTACAATATCTTATAATCTAATAATGACTTATTAAATATTGTTTCAAATAGTAATTTTTAAAAAACATAAGGTGGTTATGAACTTTAACAAACTTCAAATAAGGGTGAGATTAAATTAAATTTTTTAAAATTATATTATATTAAAAATTATAAAAATAAATTATTTATGAAATAAAAAATAAAATTTAAAATAAAAATAAAAAAATAAAAAATTTTGATTTAAAATCCAAACTAAGTACATTCTAACTTAGGAGGCCGGCAGGGCTGTGGAGTACTGACAACCTTGCCATGAAGCTCTGTCCGCACTGAGGACAGCTAAAAGCGATACAAAAGAAGGAATAGACCTGATAATTGTTTTGGAGAAACAAGGCAGACAACAAACTGAGGACAAAAGCGAAGTGCCATTATCATTAGGAACATCAAGCATGATTTCACTGGAAACAGTTTCAGAAAGAATAGCAATCGGCTAGTAAGCTGGATTCCAGGAGGACCACCATTTCATTGTAAATCGGTTCTATCCTAAAAACTATAGAAACAATGGAATCTTGATAAAGAGCAGCAGGCTGAGGAGCAAATCAACAAATTTTTATTCGGATGATGTAACTCAATGGTGAAGGTAGTCCTTAACTTGAACCTAGTTTCTCATAATTCATCTTCTGAAAAACTCTGCAGTCTTCTCTGGAACGTTGCACGGAGGAATCGGTTCTGGTTAATTACGCAGCTCCTTAAGGAAGTTGCAAGCATAAGCTGGTTTAGCAGCATCAAAGAATATTACAAACACAACCTCTGTTGTCCTCTTCATTGTCAGTGTCCCCTGTCTCACTAGAAACCAATGATAATACAGGTCAGCAAACAAATCATTTCTGCAACTGCCGGAAGAATATCGGAGGATGTTTAATAACTTAACAATAAAGTGAAATAATTATGCATCTTATATTAGTCTCCCAACAAGACTTCTGTAATGAAAGAAAGATTCAATATAAACAAGAACCAACAAAAGAGAGCCAGTTAACTAATTTCTGGAATCCAAAATTGCATAGTCTCTTTGCAAGTTTAGAAAGAGAGGTGTAATGATTAAAAAATCCCGTAAGAAAAATTGCAGTCTCTCTTTGCAAGTTTAGAACCCACGTTTACAGCTCAAAAACTTCTAGTATCAGGTGTAGTTCGAAGTTAAACTCGGATGGACTATTACTTTCTATTTCTAGACAGCTGCTCAAATTCTAATTAATGGACTTCTGACATGCTATAATTAAATATTCTTGAGCTTCATTTTCTCATGACCTTCCAACAGTAAAAGCCTTTTGCTAACCCCTCTCAGTTTATTGAAAGAAGTTTGTTTCAAGATCCTTATGGTTAGCAAATGGAGTGGACTGGTTGTAATCCATAGTACCATAACCTTCAGTCCTCCCTTACAAAAGATCAAGCCAATATAAGCATCATAAAATTTCTTGAGTTTCTGCCAGTCATCTTGCTTGAAGCTGTTGCAGTTCATAATGCAACAGATTCATGCTTCATCTTTGTTTCAAACTTCTATTTTGCTTATCAATCTTTCATCACTTTCCAAACTTCTTGAAGTAGGATTTCACACACACAAACTAGACTTTGATACACAAAGGCGCTTGTAAAGAGGACGAGTAATCTGTAGTACAATGACTCTGATAATTTCTATATCTATCAAGTGAAAAAATATAAAATTTTTATATCCAGTATCAACATAAAATGATATACCATACTAGGTCGCCATGAAATGGCCGGGTGGTACATTCACAAAGCAAAACTAAAAAGCATCATGTTCTCTTCCCTGAACTCTCAGATCAGACTTCTCTTTTCAAGATGAACAATAAGAGATGATATAATCCCAAATAAATGACAGAATAGCTGCCACTAGATAAGAGTTACTATTGCTTGGATTACATAAAACCCCAAAAAATATTAGTGCATTCTGCACTATAAGAGCTCCAGAACATATTTGCTTCAGTTAATGGCACTTTATTTATCGGTTTTTTTTTGTCTGTCAAGCTTCTATCTGACAGATCCTCTTTCTACATGCAACCCAAGAACAAAGTCTCTCCCTAAAATGAAGTTGCCTATCAAGGATTTCCAAAAATTGATTTGCATTCGATCAGCAGAGATATATAGCACTCATACATAATTAGCACCATTCACCTAAGAACAGAATCAATAATCATATTAAAAAGTATCTTTAACACAACTTTCCAGAGAAAAAGTTCAGATTATTTCTCCTCTAACAGGAGCTGTCCACAGTCTCATTAGAGGGTAGCTCAAGGAAACCATGAGAGAGAGAGAGAGAGAGAGAGAGGGGAGTAACAGGAAAGTTACCTGGATTCAAATTCCCTGATCTCAGCAAGTTCTTTCCCTAAGTTGTCAATCCACTGTACTTTTTTCTTCTCAATATCTTTTCTAGTAGTAGGTTCGATAAGGGCTTTCCTAATACAGCTCTTAATAACATTTTCAGCTTGTTGATTACCATCTAAAGCCTCTTCTTTGGCCTGAGAGGTTTCACCAGACAGCTTATCAGAGGTATCAGAAACAGAAACAACTGCTGAGGGGGCCTGTGGCGTATTCTCTAATTTCAGTGGCCCAGAAGTGTAAAGATGAGCAGCAGAGGGTTTGCAGAAGCATATGAATGGACAGTGGATCTTGCAGAACAAAACCCTCATGAAAATGCTTTCCTTCATCAACGGCTCATCTCATCTATGATAACTCCATTGACAGTCACCACCAATCAAGTATACTGAAAAAGATCCAAACTTTTGACTTCCTCTCCTTCATAGAGAGAAAGCAATTCAAGCTCTCAATCGTGAAATCACAAGAAAGATCCACCTAGATTACGATAATAGTGTATTCTCTCAAGAATACTTCAGTAGCGATAGTTTGCTAGCCAAAATGAAAACCAAATGAATTTGCCAACCAAAAGGAGAAATTCATTATCTAAAAGACGACGCTTCTGCCTAAAAGACACTAACTAGTGGAACCCAGTAAGCACTTTTGAGTTTTGTATGTATATGATGATGAATTGCACATCAAGAACAAATGCGCACCTCTCAAACAAACCCAAAATTATCCAGAAAACTCTGAGCTTAATCTTACTACAAGGAAAGACAAGACAAACTTTCACGACTGGTACTTTTACAAGGAAGAAACAAAAGAAATAAATAATTAATTAGATATCGTGCGTCAGGAAATGACCATCCCGCCCTCTTCCAGGTGCTAATGATCCACCTTCATGGCATTCTCCCAATTACCATAAAGCAAAATGAGAACATGGAAGGCAGAACAGAAGAATTCTTCTAAATCCCGGGACTAGGACTAGAAAAGAACAAAAAGAAGGGAAAGCTTAGCTGGAAAGCCTATACGTAGAAGATGCACAAGCTTGGAAGACAAACCCAACTGTCCAACATTCCAAAACATGGCATCTGTAGGTGGTTTAACTAACTAGCACAAATATTTTATATTACCCTACTGTTAAAGACACCTTTCCATATTTAAAGATTGCTTTGTTTTACCAACCAACACACAGCATCTTTGAAACAAAGCCCGCCAAGTGTTGTACTAATTTAAACTTCTCTATCTATTCTAAAGCTAATCTTGGTATAAACAAACTTTTTGCACATAAGCACAAGTATAAGATCTCCAGAAATGCAATGGAAGATTTGCTGAATATCAAGTACTATAAGAAAAGAATACATGCCATACCACTTCTAAGGTATAATATTATGATGGATAACTTCAGAGGAGAGGAGAAGATTTGTAATAACTTTTTAGGTATAAATGACAACTTCAAGGTATTTTGTTAATTCATTTCTTGATATAAATATACCGGCCGTAGCCATCAGACGCTTTAAGATGTGCCTTAAAAGTCTCGGGCATTCTTTGTTCTCAATGATCACCCATCAAAGCTTGCAATTTGAGTGGTGACCTTTGGAGTTTGAAACCACAAGAAGGAAAAAAAGGAAGAAGAGAAGGTTTATTTTTTAATAAGTGGAAAAAGAAAAGATTTGATTCCTCAAAAGATGAGGTCTGTGGAAATCCATTATCTAGTACAGACCTTTCCTAAATGGATGGACAATCTTTAGTGCTCAAAGAAGGCAGAAGGCGCTTTTCAATTGTGTCATGGACAGAAGATATATTCCACCTCCTGGAATGGTGACTTATGTGACTTGATAATCATGATACTTTTCTTTTCCTTTTCCTTTCAACAATTTCTCGAACTGGATAATCACGACCTTTTCTGTCTCTTGGGCTTAATTGCCAACAGAAATACAAAGTCTTGATTCCAATTCTCAAACTACCCTGAATACTTTATGTGTACATCAGTTAACGAATATGCAAATTCAATTTCAACAATTTCTCGAACTGGATAATCACGACCTTTTCTGTCTTTTGGTCTTAATTGCTAACAGAAATCCAAAGTCTTGATTCCGATTCTCAAACTAGAATAGGTTATGTATACGTCAGTTAACGAATATGCAAATTCAATTGCATTTTCATTGAACAATTTGTTTTTATTTAAATTAGTATAACAATGAAGTCCATCAAACCTTAGTTCTGCATTCTCCAATAAGGCCTAAAGACCCAGAATCAGCGGTGATGATCCGATAGACAAGACATTAATAGCTCCCCCCCCGCCCACCCCTCTATTCGTCTGTTTCTATATATATTACAATGCTTTTGCTGTGATGATCCGTTATCGGAATCAATGATCAAACTCTATAAAACTTTCTGCAACGAAGACGCTCTCCATATATAATGATGCATTTGAAAAAAGAAGAGAAAAGCAGTTATTCACTGATGAGATTTATTTAAATGACAGAAGTAGCATCATCAGCACCGAATTGACATGCATAATGATTTGAGCTCAATCCCTGCCAACTTTTACGTGGGAAACAATAGAATTCCCCTTTTTCTTTCCTTCTGCTTGTTCTGCTTGTTGGGTATGGGTTTCCCGGGTTTGGGCGGAGGGGCGCAACATGCGAGGGTTGGTGGCAATGAACGACACTTTGGGATACGTGTAGGGCATGATTAAGGAAGCCAGTAAAGCTGCAGCCCAGGTGAAGATCATTAATGGCCGCTGGGACAGACGCATGGCTAATTGTATTTGGTTGTGGAGGCAGGGCTTCTTTCAACCTTCTTACTCTGTCCCGCTTGATCCCTACAAGCAATGCTTCGACTGTTCAACGCAAAACTCTTTTCTGATTTGTTATTCACAAAGAAAAGCAAAGGATTTTGTTTTGAACAAATTATTATCTGTCCAATACAACTGCAGAGTTATTTCAAATAAATACAGCAGTAGCAGTAATAGAAAACGTTCTCTTTTTTCTTCCTGTGGGACAAGCAAAACCTGTCCGTTTTGCAAGAATGACTTATCAAAAATACTATGCTACACCGCAGGGATTTCAAAATTTCTCGGAGAAAGAATCATAGCCGACATCTCAAATTCCCGAATAAATAGCTAATTTTCCTAGAGTTCTGGCGAATTATAGCACCACTAATTGATCAGGTTAACCTTTAAGTCGGCTGGGCCAGTAGACATGTCTACAGGTCAGCAGATAAAACCAAGATTCCTGGACATCAAGCCAAGGAAGAAGCATGTCTTTGGTGACAACTCTGCAAGAAATAACATCATAACATATCAGGTAATTGAGGGAACAATAGACAATCTATTTTCATTTACAGCACAAAAGGTAGTAGTCTGATGTTTTATCATTTAATTAAGGGAAATTGTAAAACTTTGGAGGCAAAATTCACCTGCATCACAGGATGCTATTGCTGAATCTTCAGAACGGGAAAGGCAATAACATCTCGAATACTAGCAGAGTTTGTCAAAAGCATTACTAGCCTATCAATTCCAAGTCCCTGTAATTAATGCAGTATGTGAATCAGATATCTGAGAAGATAATTAGGGGGAACACAAATGCAAGCCATTTGATAATTTTCTGATTTTCAAGCACTCACTTTCACTTTGCAAGCGACCTTGAAGCATAAGTTCAAGAAAGAAATAACACTATTGGAGATAAAATAGCATCTGGAGCATGAAACATTTTAATGCAGAATGGGAATATCTAATAAGCTGTGTTAGAAATAAAGAACTTCACATGGAACTTTAGTTCACTCCTTGAGCACAAAAAAGGTCCAAGGCAGTGAATTTGTTACTGCAGAACGGTAAGAAGTGGTTGCATCTTCAACCCACCACCCTGCCCACAACGAAAAAAAGAGCGAAAGAATGACTGCCCTAGTGTAAAAGCTCTTTGTAATGACAGTTGACAGAAGATGGACTAAAAGGCCTACTCACAGAAACTAGGGTAGAAAGGAAAGTTTGTGAAACAAAAAGGATATGTAGATGTTCTAAAAAAATTTGTCCAAGGGTAACAGAATAATAATCGAGAGTTTTCCTCAAAATTTGCATCCATCAATGCAAGGTAGATGTTCTTCCTTAATCAATTTATTATAGGAGCAAACGTGCCAAACAGAAAAAATGAAACAAACATCTCATAGTTGATACACATACCAACCCTGATGCAGGAGGCATCCCATATTCTAAAGCTGTTAAAAAGTCTTCATCAAGAGTCACTTCATATGAATCATCATCCTTCTCCTTTTCTTTTCCTGAAATATTGTTGGTTTCTGCAACAAGTGGAGCTTTTTTCTCATTGTGCTGCCTCACTTGCTCTTCCAAACGACCTCTCTGCCAATGTTTCAAGTTTACAATAAATTGCATGCTATTTAGCATGTAAAGTATTTAAATAACAACAGTAATAACTCTGCAAAACCAACTTCTCGCTAAGCCAAACCAAAATTAGAGCAATACCATGATTCCATCAACAAAATCAGTTTGAAATGCCGACACTAGAATTTGAAGATGATTTTTAGAAGGCTTAAGAATATAGCCAAAAGACAATCATTAATTACTTTAAGAGACAAGGAAATTTGTCTTCGAAAAGAGGGACAGAACTTGGGACAGAGTAACTGGTTTCGTTTTATTCACGGTTATATGATAGCTAAAATAGTAATATTATCGTGAACAAATATCAAGTTAAATCTTTTGGTACATTCTAGGTAAAATTAGACTTCCAAGGAGACAGTGGTACTCAGCATTTGGTATGTTCTACAAAATTTAGAAGACTATGTTTTTGATACCTGGTCCAGGGGATCAGTCAGTTCAGAGAAGGCATTTGCCAGTTCACGACCACAAATGAAGAGTTCAAATCTCTCAGTTAAGCCAGCATGCCTGAAACAAAGCACCAAAATAAATAACATTATTTCTTACATCACAATTAACATTTAGTTTAGTGTTAAAGACTTATCTTCTCTATATTACGTTTTGATAGCACAGATTTATCTTCTTATATTACATTTTGGTACATTACGATACAAGTATAGAATCTAAATTTCCTTTGCACATTTTCATTAACAGCATCAAGTTGGTAAACCTGAGTCCACTCGGTACTTACAACTATTGTATCAAAGAAGTCAATCATGATAACAGGTTTAGTCAACACTAGAAAAAATGGATTCAAAAGTTGAAACAAATGTCAAGCAGAAACTAGAGGAGTGAACAGATCCAGAGAAAGCAGGACTTTCTGAACTAAGAAGAGAACAGGGACCCTCCTTTTCTCCACCCCATCTTGATTCTTAGTATGATCCAAAGACATTCCTTCTGCTAACCCCTTCTTAGGCTGCAAAGTAAGAGCTCTAGAGTGGGATTGGCATTAAGATTAAGGTGAACTCCGGAGTGGAAAGATAGAATAGCATCAATCCTCTGAAATAGTTAAAAGACAATCTAATATATGCCAACTTAAGTTGGAATTTTGGAGATATTAGTTAAATGACAGAGAACAAAGAGCGATGTTCCACTCAGCAATACAGCATAAAGAGTTAAATTCCTAAAAACTGATATACTATAACAAAAGATCTTTAGCCCCACCCAATATTAGTTCTTAACATGCACTGCAATCTGAAAGACAAAAGGACAATAAAAGAGATGAGGAGAACTTCCTAACCAATCTATTATTCAAGAAAAATTCCCAATGGTTACACATTGCACATTGTTAATGCCAATCACCAAAATTTATTTATAAGGGATGGTACCTCCTGTGAGGTTTAGCTAAAGGTGATATTTCAATTGGATAGTCCAAAACAAATGTGGGTTGAATCAACTTTGGCTCTACCACAATCTCAAAAACCTGGAAAACCAGCATAGAAAAGAAATATTAAAACCTCAAAAAATAAGAGGTTAGGGAATGTAGAAGTTAAAGTGCTTTATCTTTCAGTCCGAAAATAGTTAGTATTTCTAAGTTTTAAGTATAAATACACAAAATCATAGAGAAGATCCTGAAAGTGATGAGAAATCCAACTTCATTTAACACGTGACCGACAGATGGGCAAGCTTCAATTGAATGTTTCTCTTGATTTTCAAGCGTGGTTTCAAGTACTTTGAGAGTAACTTCTTTAGCAGCTTTAAGATCATCACTAAACCCCAGGAAATCAATCCCAGTGGCTTCTTTCACAAGATTGTGCATTGTTTCCCGCCTGAAAGGCCTCTCTAAACATATCTCTACACCCTGCAAGAAAGCCTTGCCCTTTTTAATGAAGTTGCAATATTGTTAAAAAATAAAAATAAAAGTTTGAAGAGATATTACAATGAAATGATGAAGTTAAGGAATTTGGTATCCACATCCTAGAAAGCAATAATCTTTAAGCTGCAAAATTACTTTCAACATTATTTTCTTTTCTCAACTCTCTATCTACATGTGCGGCTGTCAATGCGAACTAATCCATATACATTGCTTCAAGATAATAAATATTCAGCATTGTTTAAACAAACCCCAACCTCAGAACAACGATGGTGTCGCAGTTGATACAGAAAGACGATCAGAGATATCTTAGAATGAGGTAGTTTTAACCAATGATGATCCCATAGCTCACTTCACTTTACAAGGCCACCAGTGACTAAAACCTTAATTAGTGTGAAGGAAGCTGATCCATTTCTGTCAGCCAATTATAATGTCGAAATTGAAACCAAAACTCAGCTTAGATGTAGAAGCCTGCCAATGTGCGAAAAGAGAGAAATAAAAAGATTACTAGAGTACAAGCATACCTGATATTCAATGGTAAGTCTCCCATGAACTGCAACAGCACACTGTGTTGTAATCTCTTCTGCCATATTCATCATACTTTGATAGTCTGAATATGCTTCATACATCTATATGAAGCTAAGAACCAACATTAGCCAAAGAAGGTTTTTCCTTTTTGAAAAAGTTTGCAATGTAAGCTTAACATGCATTATCACACTGAAGACTTGGTAAAAATCAAATTCATGCCACAGTTGCACTGTAAGAATAATAATGAAAAACTACAAGGATGAAAGCAAACTAGAGGAAGGCTTACTTCAATTGTTGTAAATTCAGGATTGTGACGGGTTGAGAGGCCCTCATTTCTAAATATGCGACCAATTTCATACACTTTTTCAAATCCACCGACCTACAATTGGCATTTAAAACAAAATTTCATGGCAAAAATTATTAAATGTGAAACACCATAATGATCAAGTGCAAGAGTAAAAAATATTGTAAAAACTGTCTTTAAGAGAAAGCTTTAAGGATCACTAGCCCTAGAACAAGTGTGCTAAGAAAGTGGCTTGCCGAGAAATACATTTTTCTAACTAAAATTTCACAGGCTAAGACGCACAAAAGGTATAGTTCAAAGATTTTGATGAAAATTAACTACAAAAGAGCCAGTGAGATTGGCTACATGAATAATCACAATAAAGAGAAGCATAATAGCATGAAATAAAGAAAATTTTCAGGAAGACAGATGACCAAATTAAAAGCCAAACATTATTAGAAAGGCTGCCTATAATCAAGATTAGTAAGTTCTCTTTCTGATGAGTGAAGCTCAATATTGAAGCCAACATATCATGAAATTTAGCCCCTCTCCGTGCAACCCTCCTTCTAAAAAAAAGGAAGAAGAAGAAGAAAAGGTAAAGGAAAGGACAGCTCACCAGCATTCTCTTTAAGTGAAGCTCAGTTGCAATTCTCAGATAAAGATCCCTTCCGAGAGAGTTATGGTATGTTATAAATGGCCTAGCTTCTGCTCCACCAGCTGCTCCCTAGTAGATCAAACCAATTATAACCCACATGCACAAAATTGACAGTTTTTTCATTAACAAGTGAACCAATAAAACAACACAAGAAAGGAGATAGTAAAGATATTTGATGCTAAATACCTCCACAAGCATATGTTAGAAAATGTTAAGTGGGAGATGAGACAGGTAAATAAGGAAATACCATAAGAAGCTAGGCTTGAAAGATTAATGGTATTGTACAATGTTGCCAAGAGGAGTTCTTCAAGGACTAAATTGATCCACGAAACAATAAACTCCGTTAAAGAGAAACCAGAAAATCAGGAGTGAGTTACATGTAGGCCATGCATCTTATATGAGTCCTTAGGGTTATTTGCCCCAAAAAAAACTGATTCTGCCTTTTAAGCATATCATCTGAGACACATCTTGAATTTTACCTATTTTGACCTTCATAAGTTTCAAGTACTGATGACCATTCCAGTTATCCACTAGACTTCTAACTACCGTTCATCAGATAAGAATCTGGTGCAAATCTTATCTGTTTTACAATGGTTTTATCATCATGGTAATGCTTCAGTTTTTCACTAGGATTAAAATACTTTAACTAGAAACAAAAAAGAATTCAGTCTGCCATGTAATTTATCAATCTCAAATGTAGTGGAAGCAAAACCAAACCTTTGAAATTGATGCCCTGGGTAAATATACATAGATGGAAATTGACTTACCTGGAGTACTGGCGTTTCAACTTCAACAAAACCAAAAGACTCAACTGTCTTGCGTATCTCTGAAACAATCTACTGAAGGCAAGTATTAGCAACATGATTTTGTGAGAACTTAAGAGAGTTTGCAGGCAAAAGAAGATAAAACTTTCAAATAGAATTAAACGATAAGCCCAAGAATCTGCAGAAAGCTTATTGATGAGCACTTTTATCTTTGCAAATGTCCATTTTAAGCCATCCGAGAAAACCGAAAAAGGAGCATATAGCAGCAACAGTCAAAGGTCAATTATTAACATTTCAATCAGCAAAAGTTTTAAAAGAGAAAAAGTGCATCAAAAAATCAAGGAAAGGGCTAACAAATTTTACAGAAAGGAATAAAAGACTCTAGATATCTTTCAACCTGAATATGCTTGAATTTGTTCGTGTCATGATTCAATTCTCCAGTACCATAGATCAAAAATGCTAAGGAGAAAGAGATAGTTTCATTTACTAGCAAAATCACATTTTCCTCGGATTCATTAACTATTTAAGGGGCTTTTTGAGAAACCTAACTAAACTTGCATGGTTGCCCATAAAAACAAATTAGCAACAAAAGTAGCAACTTGACTAGTGGAGTTTCTGAAAAGAGAAGAAATGGAAATACACACATACAAATACAGACACAGAACCACACCAGTGGGAAGCTAGGAATGTCAAGAAAACCCACCTTTGCTCTTTTCCGAAAGACATCAGTTACCTCAGGATTTGCTATCATATCAACATACCTAATTAATAAATATGAGAAAACATGGATCAGCACGTAGACAGAACCAGAACTTTAACTTTGTGAGGGCGAAAATCTATGCTATCCCATATAAAGAAATTTTCACAAACATTGGGAGGTGAATTTGAAGAAAAATATGCATAAAAGCCTAAAAATCTAGTACTAACAAGAGGATTACAAAAAATGTCAGGGGCAGGCCCCCCCCCCACCTCCTCTTTTAGTTCCATGCTTGGATCAGCAGAAAATCAGTTGGGTAACAAAAAGGCTCAAAGATATTTAGGTGAGAAACATAAAACTATCCCATTACTGCTAAAATATGCATTCAATCAGTGGAGACTGGTACTTGCACAAAGTATGATGCTGAAGCTTTCTGTATAACAGGATCAGGTGCTGTCATAACTTAAATGACACAATAAAACAGAAAAAGCAGTCACATACTGTAATAGCTTATCTCACCGTTGGCGATATCGCTTATCTACATCTGTTAGGCCATGATATTTGTCAGGCAGTGGAAGCAAAGACTTTGTGAGAATTGAGAATGAGTTTACACGCACTGACAGCTCCCCTAAGATAAATGAAAGATAAACAAAAGAAAAGAAGTAATTTTCAAAACCACCACATCAGGAGACATGAGAAAGGGAGAGAGGAATAGTTGAAAAGCATTCAAAAAAATGCCAGTATTCTAAGCCCTTTAACCCTACTAGTCAGTGGCAAATATCCTTGATCATGAAATTATATGGCATGATGTACTTAAAAACTATAAGAAATTTCTTCTACAACATTCTTAGGATATAGAACTTGATATATGGAATGGTGAAAGAACAACAGAGTGGGAGAATCTCAGCAGGACCTTTGCATGCAGTATCTAGGATGCATAACACACTTTCAACATTTTGACTACTAGGCCACAACTAAATACAGGATCCCCCATTACCCAGCCTCATCACTCCAACTGCAGAGGTAATTTCAATTATCTGAATGCATGTAGATAATTTCTAAATCACATCCATTACAAGCATCATTTTCAAGAGTTCTCTTGATTACACAGTTTCAATTTCAACATGTCACAAACTTACAGAAGTTCTAATCTTTTCCTCGGAAACATTAACCAGCAAGAGGCCAATAATACAGTACATCAGGCAGACTTACCTTTCTCTGTTCGCTTGATTGAGCCTCTTGCACCTAATATATCACCTATATCCACAAGTGTCTTCAACTGGTCAAACTGATCGCTTTCAAGCCTTTCCTTTTCGCAGTAGAGCTAAAACCAACAATAAACTCTCACAGTAAGGTAAATAACAAGCTTAATCTCTGAGGGCACGAATCCTATTTGGTCACCTTTCAAAGCCAAAAGTTTTCACAGTAGACCCCACCTCTCCTCTAACAAACAATTTACTTTTATGAAAACCGAGACAAAATTTCTCTAACCAAAACTCAATCCAAACATCATGAAATTATCAACAGAGTCTAGATGTCTATGCAATGGCATTAATTAAAAAGCTAAGAGAAAGCGTCATAGGACCCAAAATGCAATGAAGCAGAACTTGCAGTATAGGATATACCTGAATTGTCCCTGAGTCATCCCTCAAAGTCAAAAAAGCGAGCTTTCCGAAGGCCCTGCGAGCCACAATTCTTCCTGATACTGACACATAATCAGTCTCACTATCCAATTCTTCACCATCTCCCAAGTTTTTATAAATTTCTTGCAACTGATTTGCACTGTGAGTCCGATCCCACTTATAAGCATACGGCTCAAAGCCCTTACTCCTCAACTCTTCCACCTGCAGTACAGAAAATCTACCAGTGATGACCAAATTTATTTTTCCTAAACCAGTTTCCCAAGGAATGACCTTTGTACATTAGAACTGCTGCTAAGCAATAAGCATTGCTTCGTTAAACTCCCACGTCAAAAGTTAGCCTTTGTGATTATCCAAATTGCACCCAATTTATTCAATTTCAAATGCCTACTACGGATAATAACACATCCTTCACAAAGATGAAAATTTTCTTTGTACCACTTGGAAATTAGAAAAAAACTACATAAAACCATCACAAAATTCAGTTCATCTTTAGAAAATCAAGTAAACTCGAGAGAGCCAAATATGAAAACGCCAAAAACCCTGATGGACGATAAATTATCCAGCTCCAAATTTGTTTGAAAAGATTAACCCAACAATAATTTCTTTTTCTAGTGAAAACCCCACAACAAAAAGAAAACAAAATGTTCACCTTCTTGATACGGATGGCGCGAATAGCCTCTCTGTCGGAGGTGTTAGCGGAAGAAGTAGAGAGCCTCCCGCCACGGCCGGCGGGTTTCGGCACTGGAACAGTTGTCGAGGAAGAAGAAGCAGAAGAGCAGCAACGGATAATGAATGCAGAAGAAGTTGTTCGAAGAGTAGATGCTCTAGAAGTAGCAATCTGGAAAAGGTGCTTCAATTTGAATGGCTGCAGCGCCTCCATCTTCACAGCCCTTTACTACTTATATGCTTCTGCTTATGCCTCTGCCCCCCTCTGAGCCAAAAATCCGCCTTTTATGTCTCCAAAAGTGCCAAATCCATCTTCAAGAAATAGCTTCACGCCTCCAATGTCCAAGACGTGCTGTTCAAGAACCAGGTCCGATGATTGTTTGCTTGAGAACAATTTTATTGTCCAAATTGCCAAGAAAGTCTCGAACTTCTATCCTAATCTCAAGTCAGTCCTCGCAACTTGTATTTTATCTTTTTTACTCCAAATAATTTTTATTTATAATACTTCAAACAATTTTCTTAAATTAACTCGCTTATTAATTATTATAATTGAAGTACTCATTTGTCACTTTTATTTCATAGCTTATGAAATAATCAACAATGAAAATATAAAAGTTCAGAATATGACAATTTGTAATTAATGAGGTTTATATAAAAATTTTGTATAAATACAGTTTAAATTTAACTAAAGAATTTAACGAAACACCATCATCATAATAATTATAATAATAATTGTTTCTAAATTCTCACTACAATGTAGTATAAGCATAAAAAATATATATATATATTACTCTAAATCTCGTTATTATTTTTAAGAAATACGAATCTCCTTCCTTTACCCAATAATCTATCACATTCTAAAGTGCAACATATTTTACATATTGGCTCCAGGTAACCTCATACACATTGGCATACAAATTTCTATGCATGTTGGTGATACATGTGCACCATTTGCTCTTGTTGCTAAACATAAAAGCATACAGCATTGAGATCATTAGGCAAACTCTAGAATGCATTATAAACACGACTGAGTCAAACATTCTCCCCTCTCTCTCAATTATATATATAGATGTTTCTTTTTTAAACTTTTTGGGTATACCTTTATGTCTTATATATTTTATCCTAAAAGTTATACATGCTCCTAATATACACAAACATACAAAGAGAAGCAACGAGCTGGCATGAAAAGTTACTATATTGTCAAATAATATTAATAATTCTAGCAATATCAAAGACCAAAATATATTTCTATAACTTGGATAATCTGAATGATAGCACTAAATGTGCAAACCTCTTCTTTTAGATCATCAATTATTTCTTGCATATTTATGGTTATTGCTCTTTTTTTTTTTTTCCTTCCATAGCAACAAAGGCAAACGAAACATGGAATACATTTATCATCCCAAAGCTCAATTAACTCAGTATTAATAAATAAGATTCTTGTTTCATAGGTTAGGGAGTTAATATATAAATATTGAATGTAGAGTTTCTTTTAGTCTTGTTTCTCAAATATCCCCCATTGTAATATAACTTAATACTTACAATTAAATTTTTTAATCATTAGTTATTACAGTTTACCTTTTTTTCTTAAAAAAATTAATGATTACAATATAAATACTTGCTTTTAGGATATGTTATCCATAAACTATTTTAAATATGGACCATATGCCCCTTGAAAATATTGTGTTTTACAATCCTCCTTGATCCAAGTCTCTCTTCTTCTTCTTTCTTTTTCTTTTCTTTTTTTTTTTTTTTTTTTTTGTCTTCATCTATTCCCATCCAATCTTGAATTACTCCTCCTTTGTACCTCCAACCATTAACCTTGTAATTTAATTTTTTTTAATCTTTTAAAAAGGAAAAGATCTCCACAATTGTATCAACCAATCGATACTGTACAGTTTGGGGATTTCTAGGGTACACAAAAACCATTCAATTTCTATTTTGCACACGAACGGGGAAGTCCAAAGCCAAACCAACTCCTATGATGTGGTGAACAACAAACGCAAAACTACTACTACTCCCTATAAAGCAGCCAAAGGCAAATCTTCTTTAGTGAGAAGAACCAAAAACACAGTTCAACTGCTACAAAGTACCAAAGAAGATACAGAAGAATCTTCAAAATCTCGAAGGAGGAAGAAGGTATGGTATTCAGCAGCGTCAAGATAGTTTCAGCAGCGAAAATATCAGCAGAAGTATGGCAATACATGGCATGTTTAGGAGAGCACGAGAGAATAGAAGGACAGCAAATGTTGGATCTGGTCATATGTTTCCCTCTGCAACAGCTTGGCCGGTTGATTCTCTATGTTTGGACTTTCCTCTGTGTCCCTCCACAACCTTATTATTCTTCCTCCTATTACGATGATGAAGACGATGATGACGAGTACGACGGTTCTTCCTCTTATAGTACTTATCATCATCGACATTTCTACCATCAGCAAGTCCCAGATGATGATGATGATGATGATTCCCATTCTGATTGATTTTTCAGCCCTAAAGTTTCTCTTTCTCTATTGAATTTTTGCTATTCTTGTGTATATTGTGAATTTGTGATCCCTTTTCTTGTCCTATTTTTGATTTTCTGCGTTGACCTCTCTCTATACATTAACATAGAATAGCGAATTTTATGTTACTTTTGCACCGATGATTTTAGTGAAGTTGGTATGGCTTTATGGTGAATGGTGATGGTTTCATGTACAGATGAGATGTCGATTTTTTGTTCTGTTTCCACCAACCCAGATAAAATAAAATGGAAGAAAAGAATTGTTAGGGTTTGAATATACTTTACTTGATCTCTTTTGTTTCAGACTCTTTTGATCGATGCAGTTCTGTAACAGCTATTCAGTTCTTGTAGAAGTAAACAAGAAATTTGGATTGAACAACTTCAAGGAGTATCAGAATAATACACTGGTTTAGAGAGGTAAATCGTGTTCAAAATACATGTTGGAGAAGTTAGAACAGATGGAAGAGCGTATTATCAGAGCAGAACTCCATAGCTTCAATGATTAGCATAAAATCCATGCTTAGCTGATTGCCATCCTGAGTGATTCAGGTCTTGTTTTTCTCTTCTATCATCAGACGTTATGAATAACTATTGCAACGCAGTTCAAAGGTCTTGTCGGTTGATAGCAGTATTGAACTCCATAAAGTTTTGCTCAACAAATCATTCAGTCGATGTCCATGGTTTCCAATAACCATCGACTTTGGAAGGCCATAACTTAATTGCTGGATCATGTGAAATTGTTGCAACATATTGGCGATCTGCAGCAAATAACCAACAATTGTACATCATCCAGTGCTATATCAAGAAGCTTTTTTATTACGCATGATAAAGAGAAGGCAAAGAACAGTAGGAAGAGGAGAACAAAAAGGGGGGAAAGAAAGGGTGCAGGGAGGGTCTTAGACTCTTAGGATAGAATGACAATCATCAAAGTTCCGTGAAAAAATAAATTAGATCAGTGAATACATTTATGATGAAGAACGAAAGACAATCAGAAAATGTAGCTAACTAAGGGCAAAAAATACATCTATTATCTTCATTTAGATATTCTTATCAATGTAATGATCAGCAACTGACGAAAAGGAATGGAAGACAATCAGGAAATGTAGCTATCTAAGGACAACAATACATCAATCTTCATTTAGATTTTACTGTCAAATGTAATGATCAGCAACTGATGAGAAAGATCTCTGATACATAATGTAGAATAACAATCTCAATAGCAAGGGTTACTACCGGAACTGATATTCTGGAACTGGAAAGAAGGAAAGGAGAAAGAAAAATATCAGCAAACACTTATATCTTCCCGAAACATTAGGAGAATGATATGATCCAATCTATGCTTTAATTAAATGTAACTACATCTAAACAACACACCAGAAGATTGCCCAAATTAAGTTAAGATATCTTGAGTATTCTAATGTGTTGGAGCAACCATCTCCCCAAGAAGAAACGTGGCATATTGCAGACCTTATTGTTAATAGCCCTCCATTTTTGCCTTTTAACTACTTGCAGTAAGTTAAGATCCACTCAGACAATTTCTTCTGAAATCAACAAACACCTACCTCATCCGCTAATGCATGCCATGAAACAGATTATTGATTTCTGGATCAAGCAAATGTGTATATCTTTAAACTGCAGGTATATATTTCAGCACATATGGGACCACAACCAAATATAGGGAACACGAATGAAAAACCTCCCATCATGGCACCTCAAATATAATAATTTGAAATTTCTGGAGATAATAATTCAAGCATAATATGTAATCCATTAATAAGCCTGCTTTTAAATCCAAGCGATGAACCTCCTATTCTCCTACTACATCGAGTGATATCAATTTTGCTTCATGCCAGACAGCATCTTGAAAAAGGCTTAAAATCGTTTCATGACCACTCTTGAAGACACAAAACCAAACTTTAATGTGTAACATGGGGAAAAATGCATCATAGAGGGAATGAAAAAATCTGAGCAGAAATACCTCATCTATTGAACCACATGAGCCAGTTATCAAAAAGCACCCTTCCTGAGGTTAGAATTTCAGTTGAGGAATAAGAGTACTGTGACCAGGAGTTGTTACAACTTTGTCTTCCTTACATTCAAAATTTGTCAAGAAATCTTCCCACCACCTGAAGCTGAATGACAGCTGTTGGGAGAAAAACCAACAACAATGACCTGAAACCAAATGAATATGCATATAAGACCCTCTCTTTGGCAAAGTGCTGAAATATGAATAGTGAGAGAGAGAGAGAGAGAGAGAGAGAGAGAGAGAGAGAGAGAGAGTGTGTGTGTATAATTTTTTTTTTTTTTTTGGGGGGCCGGGGGCGGGGTGGGGGGCTGTCCATGACAGAGTTTGTCCGGCCAGTTCAACATGGCCCTTTCATGGATATAGTCAGAATTCATGTATTTCACGTAAGTGCCTTTTCCATGTCATTTGCCGTGAAACACATCCGCCTCCCCCACTCTCCACCAATGACATAGTCACCCACAAAACTCAAGGAACTGAGCAGCTGCTGCTGAAATAGAGCTCTGAAGCCAAAGGTTGCAGATGTACAAAATGGACAAACATGGCCTAGTTCAAAAAATTATCAAACACAGGGTATTTGCTAAAATCAATATCAACCAGGATGCAACTGGAAAAATATAGTTTCATCCGAATACTATTATCAGTTCTCAACGCCCCAAAATCCGTTTTCTAGTGGTTCACCAATAATCTCCGCAAGAGCAGAGTCCATCCTTGAAGTGATGAAATCTATTTGCATCCCTCAAGATGATCTCCCGTCCAGTGACTTTAGCAATTAATTTAATGGCAGAATGGCAATCTCCACACACGCAGAGGTTTTTCATTACTCTTATGGGTGTTCCCTCAGGAAGCTTCAAAAGTCCATATGCAACAGCCATCCTTTCACTGTGATGTATCAGACTGTGAACCTTATCTTCTTCATCCACATCATGCAGAACAAAGTTGCCATCAGGCATATATCCAGATTGTCCTATCGAGGCACCTAGGCTTTCCAACATCTTGACAATTAATTGATGCTCAGGATGAGGTGTACTCTCTCCACCAGTGAACATATGGACTCTCTTTTCGACCTCAATCCAGCTGCAACCAGGAGACTTTTTAACCTTTCTGGACCTCATGTCTTTCCTCAACTTTGCAACATCACCCCATTTTCCTTTTGATGCAAAGATATTTGAAAGGAGGACAAAAGGTCCAGAATTTTGAGGTTCAAGATCTAGAAGTCTCTTTGCTGCTATCTCAGCCAAATCCAAGTTCATGTGTTTTGTACATGCTCCCATGAAAGAACCCCAAACAATTGCATCTGCTTCTACAGGCATATTGTTGATCAAATCCATTGCCTCACTCAAGCGACCAGCTCGGCCAAGAAGATCAACCATGCAAGCATAGTGTCCAGTTTTAGGCTCCACCATATGTTTTGACTCCATATCCTCAAAGAATTCTTGCCCTTCTTTGACCCTTCCAGTGTAGCTGCAAGCTGAAAGAACTCCTATAAAAGTAACATCATCTGGTGCAACTCCCAAAGAGCACATTTCATGGAACAGTTGCAAAGCCTCCTGTCCTAAACCATGTTGGGCATAACCTGTTATCATAGAATTCCACATGACTAAATCCTTGGGAGAAAATCTGTCAAATACTTGTTTTGCCTTAACAAGCTGGCCACATTTCATATACATTGTGATCAGCGGAGAGGAAACATATACGTCACGATCAAACTCGGACCTGATCAACTGAGCATGAATTTGCCTACCATAATCAAGACTTGCAAGACTTGCACAAACAGTTAGAACACTTATTAATGAGGTGGAATTCAGGCAAATTCCTCGTGTTTGCATGACCCGAAACAGATCAAGTGCCTTCAATTCAAAACCATTTCTCTCATAAGCCTTAATCATTGCACTCCATGTTGCATCATCCTTCTCCTTCATTGAATCAAATATCCTCCTTGCCCTCTTGACCTGCCCATTCTGGCAGAAACCAACTACCATTGCATTACAAACAGAAATTGGCTTAATAGGCATCACGTCAAAAAGATCAGATGCCTCCTCAAGTCTTTCAGAGTAAACATATCCCATCAGCATTGCGGTCCATGACACTTCATTCTTCTCTGGCATGACCTCAAAAAGCTTCCTCGCAATGTCTACCTTCCCATTATGTGCATACCCTGAAATCATTGATGTCCAAGAGAAAACATTCCGACGTGGCATATCATCAAAAATTTCTCGGGCTTCATCAACTCGACCTGCTTCGCACAAACCACGGATCATGCTCGTCCTCGCCACCACATCCTTCATTGTCATTGCGCTGTAAAGCCTCCGCGCTTCATCAACTCGGCCCTCTTGAATCAAACCACCCAACATCACGGTCTCAGAAACAACATTCTTTTCAGGCATTTGCCGAAAAAGAGTCTCTGCCTCAGATACCAACCCCTCCTTTACATAACCCCTGACCATAGTAGTCCACGAGACAACATTCTTTTCAGGCATTTTGTCAAAAACATTTCTCGCTTCTCTTATCATCCCATTTCTTATATAGCCCGAAATCAAACCATTCCAAGAAACTAAATTTCTTTCAGGCATGTGATCGAACAGTTGCCGGGCTTCATTGGGTTGGCTGTTCTGGAAGTACGCAGCGATTATGGAGTTCCACGAGATGATGCTTTTGCGGGGCATTTGATCAAATATCCTCCGGGCTTCGTTTACTTGGCCCAACCGAGCACATCGGGCAATGTGAGCATTAGCTGAGAGTGCTATGCCGGAGCAGTATTTCCTCCACTGAAGTGGTAAAAGATAATGGCGCATTGAGGATTAAAACAAAAGGAACGTTCTTTGTTCTTCTTTTGGTACTCTTGAGAATTTCGCGGTAGTAGTGTAAGATTAACCTGATGGCCTTTCCTGTAATTGTGTACTTTTAGAGGGGGGAAATATCACAAGGAGTATAAAAAAGTGGAAGGAGAGGCCGGCGGTGATCGGGGAAGATTGGCAGAGGTGGCGGGAAAGAGGACCGTGAAGGGGCTAGCCAATGCGGATGCGCCCACAAACTTTCAAATCCAAAATATCTTTTAAATATTTGGAAAAAAATCATTTTAGTTACAATATTAGTAGTAAAAGCAAGTTTAATGTTGTGAAATTATATTGTATGAATGTTTATTATCCATCCCAAAAGAGTAAGTTTAAGGATAATGGCAAAATTTTCTTAGTCGTGATCGTAGAATGACTTCTTGTGTTTTCTATATTTTTTATTTAATATAATTTTAATTTTCTTCTATTATTATTTTACTTTTGTTATTTTTACTTTTAATTGCTACGATCAAATTCATAATATTTAATCACTAATAAAGACGAAAATAAGTGCATATATTAGTTCTTGATTAAATAATATGTTTCGGAGATTGTTGATAAATTTATTGATGTATGATATTTTTTTATAATTTTAATATTTTATTATTTTTAAAAATTTAAATAGAAAAGGTAAAATAAAAATTTAAAACAAAAAAACAAAAAATTTGGGGAAGAGAGACGCCCAAGCTAGGCGCCTCATCCCCACTGGTTGCGCCAAAAGCTAGCACAACCGATAAAAAGTCTAGATATTTAACAATATACTTTGTAAAAGAGTGGTGCCATTTTTTGAGGACCTTTGTAGTCAAGAAATTCACAAATGATTGAGTTATGTCACAAAGCATTTTAACAAATGTAATTATTTTCTAAACATATTTTTTATTTGTTTTGGGAAGAAGAGATGAAAGGTGAAGGTAGAATGACACACGTAAAATGAATTTATATGTCATGGTACTTTTTATAAGACAATTTTAGCTCAGTTGAAACTTGAAAGCAATTAGATACTTCAAATAATAGGAGATTTAACTTGGTCTAAATAATTTTTAACATTCTCCATCCTTACAAAATTTGGTACTTATCAAGAGAATAGATCTGAAAATTTTTAGAAGTATATCGATTCATGCAAAGATGATGCTTTTATGTTTGTGGTTCGAGTTCTTTGAGTAGTAATGTTAGATTACTCTACTATATATTACTTTTGATGAGTTTATTTTTTCATTTTGGTAGGATTGTCAAAAGTTTCAAACATTATTCTATTAATTATATATTAGATTGGTTATAAAGATTTACAATTTTGATGGCTTAATTTATTGATTAAAAGAAAGCTTGTGGTGTTATTTACAATTGATTATTGGCTCTAATAGACGTATTATTACAATAGCTGTATTTCATTTGAAAAAAATGTTGTCGTGCATAGGGTGTTTTTTTTCCCTTCTTTGGGAAAGCTTCATTGTATGCTTAGGGAAATAGTTTATGCCCTATGTGTTTGAAAGGATTAGGCTACTGCAATTGATCTGTTGACTTGAGGGATAGTATTTTAGGAGCAATATCTTCACCATAGAAACAACTTCAAGATAATTAATTTTGAATTTGCAATAACTTCAAGATAATTAACTGTGAATTTGTAACGTTTTCTTCCTTTTTTTCCAGGAAAGGTGTTTTCACATAATTGCTCATCTAAATAGCATAGATATTGAAAAATTGTGTTATAAGTCATGTAACAACTATGGTAATACAACAAAGTGTGTTTATGAATAAGGAGTGTGTATTGAACGTAACGATGTATTTAAAATAATATCAAGGTAACTAACTATTGATATTTACCTTAGTTATTTTACTACCTTTATTGATTGTGCTCTTTTTAAAAATTTTAAAAGATATCAATTCTACATTCAACTAAAGGATTTTACTAGATGTATGCACATATTTCTAAAAGACAAACATATAGAATTTGTTCTTCATTGTCCAGTGACTTATTTAAAAGATATACAATCAAATGTATTTATCTTCATAGATGCGTATATATCTCTCTATATAAAATTTATTTGATATAATATTTAATTATAAAATTTATACAACTTACATATCAGTGAGAGCTTTTCATTTATGTAGCATTCAAAAAAATAGACACGAGTTAATAGAAAATTATGTAAATTATTGCATAGGCTATGCATTTACATGTATGATGGATACGTTTATACTCAATGAAGATAAAGATCTTTCGCCCATAGTAGTTTTTGTCCTTAAAGTAAATTAGTGTGAAGAATGTTTACACCTTTAGAAACGTACAAAATTTGTTGATACATTCAATTAGGTAATGTTGTATTAAAATGAGTTGTTAAGTAGTTTGTTATGTTTATAATTACTTAAATATATAACTATTGAAAAAAAAAAATTCTCTAATTTTACAGATGATAATCTCTTTATTAAGACATTAGAAGAGTTAGTGAATAATTATCTCAATGTCTTACTAACTTTGTTTGATTATATGTTACATTTTATGCACATTTAACCATCTAATTATTTATTATATATTTTATTATTCATTATAAAAATAATATGTACAATATTTTTTTATAAAATACTGAATCCCCGTGTATAGCAAGGATTTTTTTGCTAGTAATTTAAGACTTTTATACATGGGAAAGATAATAGTTGAGAGATTGATTTTTCCCCAAGTGCAAAAGCTTTTTTTTTTTTTTTGGGTAATAATGCCCTTTCAAGGGGAAAAAGATCATCCTCTTCGTTGTGTCATCAGTTATGTTTTGGGAACAGGAAACCTGCTAATATTGGTAGGCCCAGAAGGAAATCCATACATCGGCATTAGAAAGCTTTCGTTGTCATCCCCAAGGATTAAAAAGTGTGATTGTCGTTCCAGCCCATTCAGCTATGGGCCTCAACAAGCCTTGCGGAAACACCACAATCTTTCTCCTGAAAATTGAATGGATCAAAACCAAGCCTTCTACTAGTACACAGGCCCATATGATCACGAAATTCACAACGACTCTGATTTATTCAAACCCCAACCTTCTCATTTAGGCCGTGCTTAAATTGACTTTTCAAGAGAAAAACTTTAATTTTTTTTTATTTTTATCATTTTGAATCTCACTTTTCATCTCACAAATAATTCACTTTTACAATTTTCAATACAATTCAACTCAAATAAAAAAAAACACAATCCAATCTTCCCTTACTATAAGAGATATCCATACACAAGTAGATAATATTCCTATAATAGAAAATTTCTCTATAAATAGAAAATAATAATACCGTGCCTGGCCAACCCCTTCTTGGTGCAGTTCAGATCAGATGCATTGTGAAGTGCCATTAAAAAGATAACTCGCAGCATCCTGGTATAGACTATATACATTAAAAATGGGTACACTACATTTGGAAGCCATGCTGTATATAGTAGGGGTTTTACATGAAGATTTGTATGAAGTAGGAGAAGAACCCATGAGGCATCCAGTAATCTTTTTTGGTAAAGCATCCATTGAAGCGGGTTTCCGAGAAGTTGCGGAATGGTTTTTGACAGAAGAAATTCGTTCAAAGATGGCGAATTCTCCGTAAATCTTAATGGGGATATCACATAACCAAAAATTAGGCGAAAAAGAAGAACTTGGAAGCACCAAAGTCATGCATGCACCAATCACGGCGGAGCCCGTACGTCTTCGTTGTTGGTGGGACCCTCAATGCAGTTTGCCGGTGACATTGCTAGCTAAGAAGCACTGATGAGGAGGAAGAAGGAGAAGAAAGTTGGATCATATTTTCTAATACGAATGCAGTGCAATCATGGAGCTTAAAAGAAGAAAAAGCCTCCACTCATTTCCTTATTACTTTCCAAATATTACGCGCAAAAATCTTCTGCTCTTTTGGTCTGAAAATTTGTTCACTTTTATATTCATGTCAAATGAAAAATAAATGTTCAAATATAAATGAAATAAATATTATTTTCTAATTTTATACAAATTTAAAATATGAAATTACACAAAACCCTCTTATATTACGTGAATAAATTATAGAGAATTATGATAATATTTAAATGAGAATTGGGGTCTGAATCAGAATATTCATATTCCTGCGTGTACAAAAAAGAAGTACTAATAATGCAACTTTTAAGAATTGGTATGAGGAGGAGGCGCGTGGGTAGTGGTGGAACTTTCCAACTTTCTTATCACTTCGCTTAATTGCTGGGGCGACTTCTGCAGTTTCTAGCCCTACACAACCGATAAGGTCAGGCAATAGACTGCATGGTACTAGTACCGGTGGCTTTTTTTTCCTTTCTTTTTCTTGTCCGAGGACATGTGGGGGAGCCTATAGGAATTTGATTCATGACCTCAAAAGATAGATTTTGCAAAACTTTATGAATCACTTTATTTTATTCTGCTTTTATTTAATCATGCCATCGATCACTCACGAATATTTACATATGCATATATATATTATATTTATACTCTACAATATTAAATCAGAATTTAATCATTAAAAGTAATTTCTTATTTTATTTTTAATTTCTTTTACTTTTTTATTTTTTATAAATAAAAAATTTTAATATTTGCAACTAATTTTTCTAAATAAGACTTGAGTTGAAATTTTAAAATTTTATTGAGAAATTAATATCTTTTCAATAATACAAATCATGTTGTTTCTTTCCTCCATCTTGAAGGAATATATCTATTCGAATTTAATTTGAATTCTTTTTTAGTATTCTGTTTCTTTTTTATATAATTTTTAAAATTATTAATTGATTCGTAATGTTTAAACTATTATTGAATTTTACTTGTCTATATATTTTAAAAATAGTAATAAAAATATTGCAAAGAAAATTAATGTATATTTATTTATTATCTTTATAGTATTAGTATTATTATATTCTACTTATTTAAGATGTCTAAGGTATGAGATATTTGTTGTTATCATAATTTTTTAATCATTGTGTAATTTTTATTAGTTTTATTATTAAGTTATTTCAATTCATCTTTTTTAATGTACTGAAATAGAAATTTAATAACTGTTTTTGTTGAAAGGGCCTCGATTATTTTACTATTAATAGATAATTTTTTATTTAAAAATTTTATGTTGAGCAATAGCTGACAACCATTTTGAACACAAAGAAAAGAATTGAACTATTAATTCTTATTCCATTACAAATTAAATAGAAAAATTTGAAATTCGATGCTAAAGCGAATGAGTAGTTTTACCTCCATTTAATTGAATGCCACGTTGAGGAATGAAAACACACATACCTGCATTCACAAGAAAAGTTCTGTTTTCCTCGCGTACCAATTGACGCGGAATAATAAACATTATTCAAAAAATCTTTCCCAAAAATCAAAAAGGCAAATTCAGAATCTGACATAGGAGAGGGATTTGGATAAGTAATGCTTTTATCAACGAACTTATCACACTTGTCACCATTTTCATGTTAAATCTTTTTATTTTCCTTTTTTCTCTCGAGTATGGTTTGTGGGGGATACCTTGGCAATGCCAACAAAGGATGAAAAATGACGACGGGACAGTGGTCGAGTTGGCTCCTGACCTGCTTACTTCACCTGACTTGTCAAGTGATAGGTCGCGAAGGACAGGTATCGCCGTAGCAGTATTGTCCTCAAGTCTCCCACGCTGAACCAGGATACCAACGAGACCAAGTAAAGGATGGAAGAAAACAATGGTACATATGTAGTATATGTATGTGTGTATTACTTGCCAAACATCAGGGTTGATGAATATTTTCCTCAGCCAAGACAAAAATGGAAAGCAGCTAGCAAAGATTTATGGCTTTGTCCATAATTGCAACCCCTTTGAAAGATTGTATTAACCTTCTTTCAATTTTAGGCCCTTGACTTCTCTCATATGAGAGCTGTTCTGATATATCTGTGCATTTTAGTAAAGTTATAGTGACAGAACTGTCTATATCAAGATATTCAAGTCTATCCTATCAGACCTCACTCAAATATTTTATAATGGTTGTAGAGCTCCTCCGTTCTCTCCAAAGAGGGATTGCTATGCCGGCCCCCCTTCCATTAAAAAAAAAAAACTTCTTTCAATTTTTTGTCCTACTATATATATACATCTCAAAGTAACAAAGAAGGACAGACAAATTCGTTGGTTTCAGCTAATTTGAGTTTTGATGTCCTAACTCATGAGCGTCCAGTATGAATTTGTCTCGTTGAGCTTCGCTGAACATCTTACGCCTCGATTCAATAAAGCAATCTAGTGTCACGAGCCTCCATTTTTGTCCAAAAGCTTCTCATTACAATACAAATACATACTATAATGCATACAAGACATGAATTGTAGTTGAAGTTGTCTATTATACATGAAAGTGAATGCAGATTCACAAGCTTCTGCAACATCAAAGACATGGACAAATTTCAGACTTCGGAGAAATCACACATACGGTCCTACTGTACTGAAAACTAGACCTGCAAAACGTTAAACCCGCAAAAAATGGACACAATTTGAACTATTATTCTTACATCTGTTTTTTTTTTTTTTGGCTCCGTCTAACTTTATTTAACAGAACACAGGTAAAAACTTTGTTCGTAGAATATATACTCTCGTGCTACGAAATTCCTGAGCGTTGATACAAGAGTTGAACATGAGCCATTAATCGGTATGAGAGGGAGAGAGGGAGAGAAAGAGGGAAGCATAATTAGGAGGATTAGAATCACTTCATCTCCTACTTAAGTATTTTTAATGTCACTATTACGTTAGAGACTTATAAATTATTGTTCAGGAATGTTATGAAATTAAGTTTTTTTTTTATTTAAGAATGACAAAAAAAGATATTAAAGAGAAGATCTGTGTTAATTTTTATTATTCTCTGTTATAAATTATTCGTCCAAGATACTTGAAATGTTAGTAGATTATTTATCGATTTTTAATTAATGAAGTATTTTAATTTTTTAAAAAAATTAGAAACATAATTAGAAAGATTATAGTAATTAAATTGGTGACATTAGATACGGATGTTGTCAACTTTATTCTAAAGTTTGTTTTTGTGAGTGGAATGAAAAGATGCCACAAGCAATGAAGCATTTTCTGCTACTATTAAGGGTTCTGGAAACGAATTAGTATCACATTCCACCAATTATGTATCCCTTCTTTATCTATAATGGGGAGTGGAAACTGCTTTTATTCTTGTCCTTCTGTTTTATTATAGTCTTCAACTTCGGTGGACACAAAGTCATAGTTCCATCATTTCTTTTCATCTATTAATTAATTATGGTGTCCATATTGTTCCAATACGAATTCTAGTGAGTCATGGTGCAACAATCCCCACTCCCCACACCCCCAAAGAAAAAAAAAAAACAAAAGGGGAAAAAGTCAATCATAGACCACTATCTAGTGAGCTAATCAATTTTTAATTTTGAAATTTTTATTTTAAATTTTATAAAAATTAAATTATTTATAAAAAAGATATAAATCTTATACTTAAAATTTTAAATTTAATTTTAAAATAAAACTCTATTCAAATTCACCTTTAGTGTTGGAACTTCTATTTATTCTTCTTTTAAGGTTTTATTTTTAAATTTTTTTTGGCATTGAAAGAACTTTGAATTAGATATTTATTTCTATAAAAGTTAGAGGCATAAGTCAAATTGAATTCGACTTAATTTTATTAATTAGTGAAGAAACTGGATGCTTTAAGGGAAAAATAATAATAATATTGAAATGTAAAGAATTATATTCAAAATAAACTATTCCTCAACGGGGGATAAATTTGGCGAGCGATTGACACAGAGAAAAGAGAAATGTTTATAATTGATTGATGATACTTTTGGATGAAATTGAAGTTCCTTGTTTTTTTTAAAGATTAGCGTGCAAAAAAAAAAAAAAAGAAAGAAAGAAAAATCAAAAGTGAAAAATGGAGAGGAAGCATTATTTTCTTAGAGTAATCGCATTATTAGTAAAAATTAAGCAGGGAATTAAGCATAAGTATATTTATATAACAAGAAAATATTCAAGTAAGCGAACCACCTCTTTTTGGCAAATCACTATTACGGTGTATTTGGATTAGGATTGTCAATGGATGCGGGTGGCTCGAACTTGACCCGTTATGTCCGGTTAAATATGGGTTCATGCTTAGTTTTTAAAATCTAAATTATGTACTAGTTGAGTTTGGACTTAGAAAAGCTCAGTTTATTTTAAACTTAAATTGCATATAATACCATATATATTTATTTAAATTTTTATTTTTATTTTAAAATTAATAAATATTTAAAATTTAAATACAAGTTTAAAAAGTTTTTAAAAATATAAAATCAATTATCCTAAAAATATCAAATAAATTTTTGTAAAGTGAAAATAAAAATATAAAATAAATTCAAAAAAAATCGAAGTAGTACCTATCAAACTCAAGTGAGCCGAGCTCGGGGTAAAAAAAAAATATCCGAACAAATTGGATAGAGTTCGGACTTGACAAAGCCCGACTTATTGAGTCCTATTGACAACTCTAATTTGAATTGAGTTCATTATGAAATTTAATATAAATTTTTTCACTTAAATTTTTTTTATTCATATAAAATTTTAAATAAAAAATTTAGAACGAAATATAATCCAATTTCATCTAAAATCTATACTTGACTCGTATAAAACTGACCTCATTAATTTAAATCATCGTGTAAGAGAAAGTTATTTGGTGCCAGTATTAATGGACCTCTAATTGATGTGGAACAGTAAAAATCAATTATTATAGATCTTGAAAAAAATTGATCATTTTCAGTGATGACAAGCCGAGCATGTGTTGGCAACAGCCATTATAATATATGATTATGAACATTTGGGGCAAAACGTTCTCAGCCTGTCAAAACAAAGTATTATTACGGAGGGTTTGGTTTTGCATATATTGACAAAGCTGCATTAGTGCTTATTGTGGGAAAACAACAATAACTACGAAGTCGTATCAAACTGAATGGACGGGTGTCTGCCGTTTGACAACCACGCTCACCACCACCAAACACCCAATCCAGTCCCCACAAATAAAATAAAGAAAAAACCAAATTCACGTGGTGCACACTAGTACTGTCCTTTATTAATTGCATGATTATGATTAATGACACCCATAAATATGGACATGTCTGTTCAATCTCTTTATCCCCTAATTGTACAAATTTATTTTTTAAAATTTTTTTACTTCTTCTGTTTTAAAATATAAAATTATTTTGACTTTTATCTCTTTTTAAAAATATTTAGTTTTTTATTAATTTTAAAAATTATATTTTTAAAATTAATTTCATCACAAATATAAAATTTTTATTATATTAATTAAATTAATTAATGATATAATAAGAAAAATATTTCTTATTTTTTCTTAATCTATACAAAAAATAAAATCTTTATATTTTAAATAAAAAATATAAGTAAATCTATTAAATTAGTGCCTATTTAAGTTCAAGTAATTGCTCACTTTGTTATAATGACAGTGTGCTAGAAAGAGTCATGGGGGGAATCTTTGATCATTTTCTTAAGATATATATATATATACATATATATATTACTACTTTTTTTTAAGGTAAGGTAATACTACTACATATTAGACGTAACAAATCTACTTTGAAACTTATTTTTGCATTAAAACATATTAATTAATACATTTTTCTATTCTTTTTTTTTTAAAAGCCTGTCTAGATGCACAATTACATGTATTTCTTTTTATTTTCTTTTCTAATAATGTGAGTTTTGTAGATGGAGAAAAATAAAAATTAAAAAAGAACGACGAATTTGTGAATTCCTATCAGTGCAACGAGATCAAAGGATTGATCCAAAGCAGAGGCACTAGCTCCAGAGTTCCAATCATGGATATTGGAAAGACCAATAAATGTTTAACACGTATCCAACATGTTAATATAGAGAAAAGTAATTTGGACTAGCTAGCTAGTTTAATGACGAAAATGTCCCTCTTGGCAACTGACATCGCGATCTCTCGGTCCACCCTGCCCATACCTCAGCTTCACACACTCCCATGTGGTGTGACCAAAAAGACTAGACTGATTGCAGGTTAAATTATTAATTATAATATTTTATTTTTTATTTAAAAAAACAAAAGTAATTTTGAATCTCAAATTGGGGATTCATTTCAAAAAGTCTCACTCACTTGGGTAGGAAATTTAGGAATCTCTTTCTTTTTTTTTTGAAACAATGTGTCTAGGAATTTATTTTTTATTTTGAATTAATAAAATATTTATTCATAATTAAATTAATAATACTTATTTATATATGATATTTATTTTTTTATTTTAAAATATAATATATTTTACTAGCTCTATTTTGATTGGATTTCTAATACATTCTTTCACTATGAAATTTACATCTTATTTTATAAATAATTTATTTTTTTATTCTCAAAACAATAATACTCAAAAGAATTTCAATACAAATACACCAAAGAAGAAAATAAAATATATTTTTATTATATTATTAGTTAATTTTATTAATATAATAAATAATAAGATACATATATTTATGATGATATTGATTTTAAAAATTTATTTAAATTTTATAAAGAATTAAATATTTTTAAAAGAGATAAAATGATAAAAAATTATATTTTAAAATAAAATAGTGTATTATATGAACAACTAGTGATACGATACGACAATCAAAAAAAGGGTAAAAAATTTCAAGAGTGTATTTAGATTGTACTTAATTAAAAAAATTATCTTTAATTTTATAAAAATAAAATTTTTTAATAAAAAATTATGACCTAATTATATATTTAGTTGTGAAAGATACAATTCAAATGAACATCAACTCAATTATTGTTTTTATGCTTGAAATTTCTTCTGTTCGTTTTTTGATGTGAATTTATGAAAACGACATCCGTTTTATCTCTTAATCCACATTGACAATTCATAGGGATAAAAACTATCAAACACATATTTTATTTGCTGTACTAAAATTTTAAAAATTAAATTTGACCTTAAACTAACAAAAGCGACTCGAAATTCACATTCTTTTTTCATTTTTTCTACATGATCATTTACGAGGGGAATGTTAATAACGAACACGACATCGTTTGGGTGCTAATCTTTTAGTAAATTTATATAATAAAAATTACTATGTAGATAATCAAACATTTGAAACTCGTAAAAATAGTAGAGGGAGAGATACATTTGTACGTATGTAAAAGAGTAGTAAATAAAGGCCCTAAGTGTCCAGAGGGGTGAAAATAGTACGTCGAGTTTCAAACCCCATGATGGTGTTTTTCACCGATTTCGCACAGCAACCTTTGGATTCTCATCTGCAGTAATGCTCGGTCCATTGCGTACGGTTGCTGATCTTCGTGATTCGTGTAATGCAAATGCCAATTAGTTAGGTGCGCTCACGGGCTCGTTTCCACTTTAAGCCCAGGCTGACGGACGTGCACGTGGTGGAGAACAATTTTCAGATTCACAGATCGCTGACGGGCTTAACGCCGTTAACCACGTGTGCCGGTCAATGGTCTTCCACCGCTCTCCTGCTTCTTCATATTAGCAATTGATTGACCAAACTAACCCTCTCCCCTCACTCAGTCACTTGTGGTGCATGACAAATAGCTTAGGATTAAAAAAGTGCAACGAATTAAAAAGGGTTAATTAATTTATTATGTAAAACACAAAATTCTACCATTGATTTTTAAGGGTAGGATTAGACAGTATTTTAGTTTGAAATTTTTTATTTTAAATTTCGAGAAAGAGAATTATTTGTGAGGGAATAAGTAGGATCTAAAGTGAAAGTTTTATATTAGACACTGTAGTGAGATGTTGTCTAAATATAACTTAAATAATAAAAAGAATGCCACGTATAATGCAAACTTCTAGTATACACATTTACAAACTACAAAATTATGAATTCCAAATAAGGAAGAACAAAAGGGAGAATAAAATTAGTATAGCATGAAGCCTATATTTGCCTTTAGACCAAAGAGGGCAGGCTTATGGTGATATTAGATTGGTTTTTTTTATTGAGTTGTATTAGAAATCAAAAAATTAAATTATTTGTAAGATGAGAAATGTTATTTAAGGTAAACAAAAGTGTGAGATTTTTTTTGTTTAAAAGCCAACCCAAGTTGGCTCAGCTTCTTCTTCTTCTTCTTCAAAGTTCTAATTCTGTTTATTTGTCAACAACAAAAACAACACAAGTTGCAAAGTTTGTCCTCTTCACATTTCCACCCTCAACCCGATATGAATTTCAAATAAATTAATTTCTCTTGGAAATGGAAATTGTATGCTTTGCAGCTCACATTGACCACTGTCATTGTCATCACTACGTCCATCCCCAGCTTAATAGTTTATTAAGTGGTAAATTAATTCATTAATCTGCGAGGATGAAGCTTTAGTTATGTTTTGATTTTAGAACCTGCATTATTAGGTTTTGAAGCAGGGAATCTTTGTCCAGAGAATAATAGTGCACACAAAGATATTATCTTAAACAAAATTTTGTGTTACAGACCCATCGGCAATTTTGCAATATGCTGCAACAGAAGTAAAATGACCATAGAAAAAGATTTTAGTGATGAAGGTTGGTCTCCAGACTTTCTTAAAACTGAATATTAAGTATATCAAGAGTAGTTCTTGATCTACTTGTGATCATTTCAAAATCACTGGGCTATATATAATGCTGTTTTAATACCATCATTTTTTAATCAAAATTTGTAATCGGTGAATAAGCAAGTTTCTGTCAAATAAAAAAATTAATCTGATTATATTTGATTCGAGTGGGAGGAGAGAGTAAATAGGAAAGGAAAGTAAATGTAGGTATATTTGAGCAAAAATACTTGTTTAGTTGGGATTATATAGAATTTAAGTTTGTAATTTTTTTATATTGTAAAAGTAAATTTTTTATAAAAAAATAAATAAAATTTAAAATAAAAAATTTATATTGAAACTCTATCCAAATTTGGAGGGAGAAGGTTTCCTCTCACATCAGCAAAAGTTAGAAAATATTTGATAATGTAACAATAAGAAAGTCCTAAAATTGTTAGTAAATATCATCAATGCCCTTGATTAAAAGAATGTCAATGTGTGATGGGTAAAATAATAAATTTGTTATAATATTTTATTTTTTATTTTTAATACAATCAAGAATAAATATTTATAATTTAATTATTTTATATCTATACTAAATAAAATAAAAATAAAATACATTTACTTCTCTAAAAAAAAGAAAATGGTGCTACTGTCCCTTCTTCTCCCCTCGCTTCAGCAAATCGAACAAAGCCTAGTTTGATAAGATACATTGTGTATTTTTGCTTTTTGACGGCAAAATACAGTGTATATCGTAAACAAACTTTTTCATCCAGACAAGACAAGCTAACCAAACGGTAAGAAAATTTGAATTGGAAAGGGCAGTGAGGGAAATTCAAGTGTGCCCAAAAGTCTGGCCCCATCCTGCTGCAAAGCCGACAACAGCTAGGACCGCATTTTCAGTTTTCTCCATTCGTTCACTTTCCATTTCCCCAACCCCACTTTTCCACCGTCTCCTTTTTACACCCCTCTCCCCTCGCACCTCGTCTTCCTCCTGCTCTTCCTGCTTTTCCCTCGTGTTCAAAAATTATCCCAAAAAACTCAAAGTTAATTATGCATTAATCACCAAAAACCCCGTAAGTAGTTCCATTGGAGTATAAAAAACGCCTCAATCTAGAGAGAGAAAGACATCCAGGCGGTAGCTGCACATTTGTATTGGATTTTTCGAAGCTGCAGGAGCAGGAGCAGCCTCAGCAGAAAGAGAAACGGGAGGAGAAAGCGACCCCTTTTTAGCTTTACTTTCTTTTTCCTTCTTTCTCAAAAAACACTGGTTTTTGGAGTGAAGGAGAAGAGTGGGGGTGCTGCGCAGGGTAAGCAAAGCTGTGCGTAGGATAAAGAAGAAGGAAGTGTTTAGCCATGGCCGGATGTGTTATCTTGGGAGCGAGCACTTGAAGTTTGTTTGTGGCTAAGTGTAGCGTTGTAGCTGCATTTTTCTGGTTTGCTACTTGGGCTCGGTTTTAAAAGGATGGCTGCTACTGTGCAGTTTAGCAGTGGCTGCCAGCAGTGGAGAAGAGGAGGGAGTGTAGGAATGAGAGTGACTCTGGCTTTTTTGTTGGTTTACTTCTTGGGTAGTGGGCTAATCTCGCTGTGTCACGCCGGTCGGTTATCTGCTTCCAAACAGACACTGGCGGTCCAGAAACACTTGAACAGGCTCAACAAACCTCCTATTAAATCTATTCAGGTAATCCCTCTTTTTCCTTGTATGTGTTTATGAAAATGGACTACTTTCTGTGTTTGGGTTAACATAATTTTTGTTTTCTATGTCTCCGCAAGTCTGCACTTGGATGCTGAGATAATGTGGATTAATAACTCAACCAAACGGTTCTCGGGGGTCTTCCTGTAGTTGGAATTAGTATACATTTGTCTACGTTGTACTGTTGTCTTCTTTTGTCTTGGTACTCAGCTTATCTGTGTCTTTATCTTTCTTCTCTCTTGTGATTCTCCTAGTTCCTGGGTATCTCATTGAGTGCTAAAGGTTACGTTTCTTCGAGTTCATGTAATTATACTGGGTATTTTTGTGGGTATGTTAATGAATAATGTTTCAATAAGAGAGTGATTATTTCCCCCTTTCTTGTTCCCGCTCTTCTTGAATGATTGTACTTTTGGGTTTTCAGAGAAGAGATATCTTATGGTGTTAGGAAGTGATTATAACTCTAGGAAAGATCTATATTTAATTTATTCCTTGCTTTATAACGATGAACAGAGCTCAGATGGGGATATCATTGATTGTGTCCACATCTCTCACCAGCCAGCTTTTGATCATCCTTTCCTCAAAGATCACAAAATTCAGGTTCGTTTCCCTATCCGTGTTCTCTTTTGCAGTATGATTCTGCGTTAGTTTTATTTTTTATTTTTTACAGTTCTTTTTTTGCCTGATAATTATCAGATGAGGCCAACCTACCACCCAGAAGGGCTTTATGATGAGAATAAGGTGTCTGAAGGACCAAAGGAGAGGACAAATCCTATCACACAGCTGTGGCATATGAATGGGAAATGTCCCGAGGACACCATACCCATCAGGAGAACAAAGAAAGAAGATGTTCTGAGAGCAAGCTCAGTGAAAAGATATGGAAAGAAGAAGCATAGAAGTATCCCAAAGCCCAGGTCTGCACAACCAGACCTCATCAATCAAAGTGGTCATCAGGTAACTGTAGCATCTTGCAGGGAAATGCACTTCTTTTTTTTTTCCATCATTACGTGACTAGAAGTAATGGTATTCTCTCTCATCGCTAAGTTATTTTGCCTTTTTTTTTATTACCAGCATGCTATAGCATATGTTGAAGGGGACAAGTACTATGGAGCGAAAGCAACCATTAACGTTTGGGAACCCAAAATCCAGCAGACTAATGAGTTCAGCTTGTCTCAGCTTTGGATATTGGGTGGTTCTTTTGGTGAGGATCTTAACAGCATTGAAGCTGGTTGGCAGGTATATTTTGACTAAACCCTTTTAATGCTCTTGTACAATTAAACTGGCAAAAACTGGCAATTAAAATGTCAAGATGGTTTTATCTACTTCATTATTGAGTCTCATGGAAATGCATTTGATATCAGGTGAGCCCAGACCTGTATGGTGACAACAACACAAGGCTGTTCACATACTGGACGGTAGGAGATCACTTTTGACCCTCGCTTTGGGCTTCATTAGTTTTTAATCCCTTGAATCAGCTGTCAAAATTACAATGGTTTCCGATCTGCTTGGTTAAAATTGCAGAGTGATGCATATCAGGCCACAGGTTGCTATAACTTGCTATGCTCCGGCTTCATTCAAATCAACAGTGAAATTGCAATGGGTGCAAGCATCTCTCCTGTTTCTGGTTTTCGGAATTCGCAGTACGATATCAGTATTCTTGTCTGGAAGGTAAAATCCAAAATCCCACCACCCCACTCTTTATCTTTTTTTGAGGTCACAGAGAGGTGGTGAGCCCTTGCTATAGTTTATAGTTTAAAATAAGAATACGAAGCTGATCACTCGAGTTTGGAGATTGGAATTCACCATCATTATGTAGGAAAAGTACCCGCATAAAAATAAACAAATAAATTTTGTGAAAAAAGTATTGTTCCTGTTTGGATGCTGAGAATCTTGGTGTTTAGCCACTGACCGGAAGACCACCGCATGTGGTCTTATTTAGGGGACTTCGCCCATCTTGTTAGTATTATTATCACCACCACATTACACAGCATATGGTCAATTCGATGTATAAAAACGTTGTGATATTCCTTATTCTTCCTAAGGTACCACAGGAATATTAGATTATTATAGATTACTGGTAACTAATCTTGACCAAACTTGTTTGTGGACCTTATTGATTTGTTAAAATTTCTTTCATTTGTCTCATAGCCCTACGTTAACATGGCCTCTTCTTGCAGGATCCCAAAGAGGGGAATTGGTGGATGCAATTTGGGAGTGACTATGTGCTGGGGTACTGGCCATCTTTCTTGTTCTCTTATTTGGCAGACAGTGCCTCCATGATCGAGTGGGGTGGGGAAGTAGTGAACTCAGAACCTGATGGGCAGCACACCTCAACCCAAATGGGCAGCGGACATTTTCCTGAAGAGGGTTTTGGCAAATCAAGCTATTTCAGGAATATCCAAGTAGTTGATAGCTCAAACAATCTCAAGGCTCCCAAGGGTCTTGGGACCTTTACCGAGCAGTCCAACTGCTATGATGTCCAGACAGGCAGTAATGGGGATTGGGGTCACTACTTTTATTATGGAGGCCCTGGTAGGAATCCCAATTGCCCATGAAGTTGACAAAGTTCAAAGAAAAGAAAAAATCCCATTTCCGTTTACCTGCACACCTCTCTCTCTTTGTATCATTCAATGTAGTCTTCTATTCTCTTCTCTCTCTTCTGTATACCCTATCCCCTCCTTTTTCTCTTCTGTTTCATCTTTAGGTTGAGTTTAGTAAATGATGCTGCCTGTTCAGTAGTGGGAAGTTTTGACCCTCTTGGTTTTCTCCTTTGAAAAAGGTTTGTTCTCTCCCCATGTAAGTAAATGGGGAAGTGTAGTGGTCTTTGTTTCTGAAAAGCTCAAAAGAAACAGGCCTTTTGTCATCTTCTTGATATTTTAGTACTAGTATTTGTTACGCTCTGATCTTGGAGTACTTTTTTTTTATCTCAAAAAAAAAAAGATCTTGGAGTTCGTTTTTTATCACAAATGGACGAGTGGAGCCCTTTTCTTTACGGCCTTTTTTCCACGGCCGTGGAATCAAGTAAAGTGGGGTTGTTGATAGCTGTTTGCACTGGCAGTTTCTCAATTGTGGATTTGATTAATGGGGTGGGACTGAATAATGTGTGAATGGTTTGAGAGATGGGAAAAGCAAGAAAAAGGTTCAAGAAAAAAGGATGTGAACGAATCGGATCCTCCATGTGAGTGGATGACAGTACGACACTGGCTGGGTGCATGGCCATCCCCGCTCCAGCGAATCACTGAGAAACCATGTCGAAGCAGTGGGTCTACTCCCTATTTATGGTTCGCTAAGAGCACGATGGCTCTTTTTCTTGTGAAAGTGATGTTGAAAATGAAAAATTTAGATTGGTTTTGAAATAAAATTCAATTCAAATTTAGAGTGATTTAGATTGAGATTGGATTGTGTTCATTTTTGAACTAGACACAATATTAGTTCTTGGTTTCCTTTTTTTGTTTTTTTTTCCTTTTAGGTATTGTTTCCATTTCTTGTTTCAAACCATAATAGAAAATTTTAAAAAAATAATAATAATTTCGATCCCATTACTCCCTCAAATTAATCCCACTTGGCACTTTCAAGAAAGACAGGTCTGGATGCTAAACTAGTAGTCAGTCTTCTTGTTGGGAAGTTCCTCCATTTCACTATAGAAGATCTCTTTTCCTGTTATATTCTACTTTTATTAGGCTTTAAAAAAAAAAAAACGAGAAGCAAAAGGATTACCAGCATTACAAACTATGACTGAGAATTTTCTTTTCCTTTTAATTTTTGGTTGGTTGTTGCTAATGTAGTGTTTGCACTCACCAGTTTAACTTGGTGCAAAATTTTACTCAATATCTCGAATATTTTTATAAATAATTAATTTTTATGAAAATTTTGATAAATTTGTATGATTAAATATAATTTTATTTTAAAATTTTTATTTTAAATTTTATAAAAATTAAATTATTTATAAATAAAATATAAGTCTCATATCTAAATCTAAGATATGACATTAAAGATATAGCCAGCCAAACACGCCACGTGTGGACTTATGTGGTGACTCTTAGGCTATCACTGGGGTACTGGAGAGAGCCCACTAGCTCTTGAGAAAGTGACTTTCAATAAATTGCATGTCCACTTCTTTTTAAAATAGACAGGAGGCTCTACGTATATGTTTTTCTTTGGACAAGTATAGATACGAGGTCAGAATTCAGTACGGTAGGGGAAGAAGATTGAGGCCCAAGAGGTCCAAAGTTTGTTGGGCTTCAACCGGCGAATTCGGTTTTCTGTTATCCAACAGACCCGTCTTTAGCATAGTTTCCATGTGGATCAGATTCTCAACATCCTTGGATCTTTGATTTCCCTATGATATTCAGATGATTCGTCTTTTTAACCTCCCTTTACTTGTCATCTGATTTTGTTAGAGAACTGATGTAAAGGCTATTTTTGTCCTGGAAGCAGATATGGGCAAGAACTGAAATTTCCAACATCTTCCGGAGTGGATCTCTTCCATTGATTCGTCTCAATGCTTCATATGGCCAAGCAAGATAAATGAACTGACTGTCAATTTCTCTTTTGTAGAAAGCTAGAAATTGCATCTTTTTTGTCAACTTCACTTCACAACTTGTATCATTTTCTGTTTCTTTTATATCTTAGGTAGGTTTTCAAACGAGGTGTCTTAATTTGATTACAGCGCAAGCCAGTATTAGAAAGGATTGCATTCAACTGTTTTAGCTCAGATATGCAATTACCCCATCGGTTATTCATTTGTTAAGTAAAAAATTCAGATATAATCACTATAATATACTTCACATTATGATATTTGCACGTGAATATTAAACTGTATAATTCGATTTCTTTTAATTTCTAATTATTGCGATATCTTTAAACTATTTTTATAGTATTATTATATTTCTTAAAAAAATAAAATGTTTACTCGAGTATAAGAAATTTCACACGTCATATTTGCTTCACTCACATTTCTTCCCACTGTGCCGTGGCCTGGCCTAATTTTCAACAACCACCTGTCACGACATGATGAGGTTTTGTCTTTTGAGTTTCCTACTTTCCCGTGGCCTGGCCTCATGCACGTTCTTATTGAAGCCCATTACCAGAAATTGCTCTTTCCCCGCGAGAGGAGATCGTTGTCTTTGATCATTTCTTTTGGACAATTGGACCTTATAAGCGTCCGGATATATGATTTATAAGTTGATGCGGAATTCCTTTCTTTTTCCCCTCTTTATAAATTATACATCAACCGAAAGGTGATAATTGGATGCAATGTGTGATGCCTCCAAGATCTAGATTGGATCATTACGATATTTGTGATATGTATATAATTATGGACCTAAATATTTATAGTCAATTTGGAATATTCATTTTAATATAACGAAGACGGTTGCCAAATAGTTAGCTGTAGGTTATGTTAGACCCATGAGTTGTGTATTCGGGCGCAGAACGTGACATTATGATATCAGAGGTATCAGAACAGTTACAAGACAGTGTGAAAAACTAAGTATTATATCGTGCGTGATGAAAGTTACTTCTAGAGTTTCACACCATGATTTAGTCCTAGGGGTGCCTAGCGAGGAACCTAAGATCTTAAGGGGGTGAATGTGATGCCTCCGAGATCCCACATGGGATCATTACAATATTTGTGATTTGTATATAAGCATGAGTTTAAGTATTTATAGTCAATTTGGAATATCTATTTTAATATAGCGAAGATGATTACCAAATAGTTAGCTGTGGGTGCCGTCAAGTTCATGAATAGTGCATTCCAGGCACGGGGCATGATAAAATGTGTATTTGAATTGAGCTTTTGTTAAAAAAAAATTGTATCTTGAGTTTGGTATTTATAAAAAATACAAGTAAAACTATAATAGAAATACTATATTTAATTTTTATAATGTTTATGTTAAAGAATTAAATTACTATCATAATGTAACTTCTTCAAAACTAACTTTTAAGGTTATTTATTTTGGTTTTTTCTTCAACGAAGACATTTATTTGGATTCATCCTTAACATGAAAACAATACAAATTCTTACATCGAGTTCTACTATTTATTTTTAAAATAATTTATTTTTATAAAAATTGCTTCGAATTCTATATTTTCTTATCGCAAGTCATTTAGAGTGTATTTAGATTGTATTTGGTTAAGAGAGTTTTTTGTCTTGGGTTATGTGAAAGTGAATTTTTTGTGAAATGAGAAGTGAGACAAAATTGTATGTTTGGTTAAGTAAAATACAATCCAAATGTACCCTTACTTTTAAAAAAGTACATACAAAAAGTCTCAAGTAAAAATTTAATTCAAATACATTAGCAAGTTCATATTTATCAAAAAATTTTCAAGTGAAAATTCAAAACCACTTTTTTCCAATAAATATTCAAAATTTTGACTTGGACCAGGAAAATTGTCCAGGACGACAATGGCTCCCAAACAAGCAACAAATTGGCACCAGATCAGACTCTCAACAAGACAAAGACAAATTATATAACAGCAAGTTCATATTTATCAAGGAAATATATATATATATATAACAGCAAGTTCACGTCATAGCTTAGCAAAAGAATTACATTTTTATTTACATGCAAATTATATTAAATTGTGGATGCTGAAAATAAAAATTTGAAGTTGACAAAGGACTACAGTTGCAAATTTTAGAGTAAAAGGATAATCCTCCATTCTGTCCTAATAAAATGTGTTTTTCAAGAATTTTTATAATAATAATTACTCCAAAAAGTACACCACGTCTGAAATAATTTTCCACACTTGTTTGTCACGCAATCGAGACTGCCAAACACGGGCCTACTGCACCTTTGTGTTTCACTAAGTCTGTTTCTCGATCGACTTTCATTGGACCGTATCTTCACGCGCCGTTGCAGTGCGTGGGTGTTGTGGCCCTCTCGGACATAATAGACCTGGCTGTTACTGTTAATTATCTAATGTCTGAAATTTTATATCCACACTCTCACCTTTACTCATTCTCTTCTCCTGCCGTTGCCCTTACTGGTGTGAAAACACATACAGTGTGTGAGTAGGGTTTTAATTTCTCCCTTGACACTTGACCTGCATGTAACAAACCCCCATCAAGTTTAGACTTCTTTTCCTCTCTCTAGGGCTTACTCTATCTGAATTATTGAATTTGAAGTGAAAAACCCTAACCTTGTGTGTTTAATTATGATTGTAGAATTAGCTCAAAAACCCTAGCTCCCAGAGTTGGAATTCCATCAAGAAATGCTCCTGGTTGTGGCCCTTCAAGAATTTTGAGCATGTGCTTCTCGGTTGGGTCCATTTCACTGAAGTAAGTGGCTCCCCAGGCTTTTTGTTTCTTTTGGTATTTGGAAAATCAATGCGTTTATAATCTTGGAATCATTCTGTTAGTTTTATCTCCAACAAAGCTTTGATTTTGGTGTAATCTACACGATAGATGTGAATGTTGACTAGGGCGACACTTTGTTTGATTTTCTGGGAATTGATGACCTTGTCTTTCTTTTTTTTTTCCTATTAAAGTTTTGGTTTTGCATGAAAATTTTCAGTTGCCATTGTAGTTTGATTTCTTTTGGGCAGTTGAAAGAGGGAGGGGTGTGTGATTGTGGAAGAAGAAATGGAGAAGGATGATGACTTGATGCTGGCATGTGTGCTTTCGGGAACCCTTTTTACTGTTCTGGGTTCAGCTTCTTTCGCAATACTTTGGGCAGTCAATTGGAGGCCATGGCGTATATATAGGTGATTTTTCTATTTGTTTTCTATGCCCACATTTCTTGAAAGATGTCTTTACTTTTATCCAATGCCTTCTTGCCTTTTCTAATGTGTAGCACATTTGTCTTTTCAGTTTGCTTTAGTAAAGGATAATAAAATGTATGCTCAGTTCATGCTATATATAGCTTAACACAGGTTTTTACATCACACACAGAAATGTGGTTTTCTCACGTGTCCAAATGAAACTTGGATTATTTTAACAATGGGGGAATGGACTAAAATTCATTGGGTTAACAAAGCGAAGTCCATGTGTAGATGCATCATGAAGCAAAAGGATGAAGTCATTCCGCAGTAATAGATTGTAATATAAGCATTTTACACTTAGTGCTGCATGAAATCATTTTTTTTTCTTTTGCTTGTTATGCAATCTGGCACTAGGTAGTATGAGTTTATGCTCTCATTGAGCTGGAGTTTGATGCCAGTAAATGCAACTAAACCTGCTAGACTAGATTGTGGGGATAACTGTTGGTGAGCTTTGAAATGGTAAACTGCTTCACTAGATCAGTTGCTATTGTTCCTTTTGGCTGAAAATGAGTTTACCACGTATCAATAAGCTATACATTTATCAAGTATCACCGAACTAGATTGTAAATTTATTAGGATTGGCTTTCTAAATGCGAAACGTAGAACAGGACAAGTTTAACCCAGATGCTGCAGGAAAGAAGTCCATTCAGATGTAAAATGTCCTGTCCTCTTTTTGTAATAACTGACCATCCATGAAACATGAAAGCAAGGAAATTATAAATCTTCTTCTGAAAAACTCATAACAGAATTCATTACTTGTCCATGATGTTAGTTTTTTCCTTTTGTTACTGCAAGAGCTAAGGAAGAAGTGCATTCTTGGGAAATGTGAAATCTACAAGTATTCTTGTTGTTAAAATGCTTTTCCATGCTTCTTCTCAGTTGGATCTTTGCTCGTAAATGGCCGGGATTTTTACATGGACCTCAACTGGGAGTAATTTGCTCTTTCCTCTCCCTCTCGGCATGGACGATTGTTATTTCTCCAGTTGCAGTGCTTATTTTGTGGGGATGCTGGTTGATCTTGATACTTGGACGGCATATAATTGGTTTAGCTGTAATAATGGCTGGCATTGCTCTTCTTTTGGCATTCTATTCAATAATGCTTTGGTGGAGAACACAATGGCAAAGCTCAAGTATGTACTTTATTAGCTCGTGTCTTGTTTCCTCTGTCAAATTGTTCTTCACTTCTTCTCTTACTAAGCTGCAAAACTGAAAAATCAACTCCTACCAAGCAGATGTGGGAGAAATGTTATACACCTTAATAAAAAACAGGACATCATTGATTCCAATCCTATACCTGTAAGGCATAGTAACCATGTCCACACAAAAGATAATATAAATAATGTTTTGTAGGTTCATTGACTTTGGGTACATATGTTGCTGCTGTCATGTCTTCCTTTGACTTTTGAGTTGGAGGATCAGAAGCTAATTTGCCATTTTGACAAGCTATGTTGATTCTTACCTTTTACTGAATTAGTAAACGAACTTGGCAACTGACCCCGTAGCTTCAGAAAAAATGGGGTGAAAAGAATGTGAACAATTAGCGTGGTTGAATTGCTTTGCTCTCTTAGTGCCCTCCACGGTTTGAGAACAAAAGATCCTTTTTGGTAATTGTTCCAGTGGTCGGGAGAAGTCTATCAAATTATTACCTCTGATACTTAACAAAACTTTAGTATCTTTTCTGAAGAAGAAGAAACAAAAATCCACATCTAGCCTCAAATGTTGGTATGAAATAGATTTGAGCTTGGCCAGTTAATCCTAGTTGCCTTACTATTGAGGCAACTTAAATCAAAGACGGATAAAGCAAGTGAGTGAAGACCAGCAATTAGTAAGGAAGCTAATTATTTGGGAAAAGATGGGTAGATAATGAGAAAATACGGCAGAGGGAGCCAATAGACGTAACACTTGTACAATAGTTTGTTCCTACATTTTTGTTTTCAAGTAAAAACAATTTAATGATGGATTTGAAATCTGGTAGAAACTATCTAAATAGTTTGTTTCTATATTTTTGTTCTAAATATGATTTGGTATTCTTCAAAATTGAATGGTGTTTCTTTAGTGCAACTATCTGGGCCTGCTAGTTATACGAATATTTCAAGAAATATCAGAAAAGTTTACTTTTTTGAACCTGATCCCCCATGAATCTTTCTGCAAGAGGATATAGTTAGTGAGTCCTGTTTCTGATTGTCAGGAGCGGTTGCTATTCTTCTTCTTCTGGCTGTTGGACTGCTTTGCGCATATGAACTTTGTGCTGTGTATGTTACTGCTGGCGCTAGAGCTTCAGAACGTTATTCACCTTCGGGGTTTTTCTTTGGTGTGTCAGCAATTGCGCTAGCTATCAACATGCTTTTCATTTGCAGGATGGTATTTAATGGTAAGTTCTTCAATTTGTTGTAATGATACTTCAGTCTGTTTTGAGCGTCCTCTTGAATTTCTGGAGTTCTCGTCTACACCTTCCCTCTTTGATTCAGGACTTCCTTTACAATTCTTGGTTCACTCCCCACAGGTAATGGCTTGGATGTGGATGAATATGTCAGGAAGGCATATAAGTTTGCTTACTCTGATTGTGTTGAAGTGGGCCCAGTTGCATGCTTGCAGGAGCCACCAGATCCCAATGAGTTATATCCTCGGCAATCTAGGAGGCAAGTCCACCCCCTCTTCTCTCTCTGTATTAGGTTGCTCAACTTCAATTCCCCAGGTTGCAGTTTTGGCATGTTAGACTTACTATTGGGATCCATCTTTTGTATACAGGGCCTCACATCTTGGACTTCTCTATCTTGGCTCACTTGTAAGTTTATTTGTATATTCAGTGTTATATGGTCTAACTGCAAAAGAATCACGCTGGCTTGGGGCTATTACATCAGCTGCTGTGATTATTCTTGGTAAGGCACTTGTGGTATATATTATTTTTTTCTGATTTCAAATTGCTTAATGTTGCAATTCCTTTCTTCTTTGTTTTATTCTGTGCCAGGGATTTCTGCATATCAGCTTGTTTGTTTGGCATATTTTACATGAGTTACTACTTGATTGTCAGTTGCATTTCATCACTCATTATGGTTTTAACTTCTGTCAGATTGGAACATGGGGGCATGCTTATATGGTTTTCAGCTGCTTAAAAGTGGTGTTGCTGCTCTTTTTGTTGCTGGCACCTATCGTGTCTTCCTTATCTGTTTTGGAGTTCATTACTGGTTTGTATCTTTGCTTTTTGATGATTTTGCTGATTAGCATGGTTGAATCTGCAGTCAAAGCCAATGTTAAATCTTTTAAAATTTCAGGTACTTAGGTCACTGTGTCAGTTATGCCATTGTGGCATCTGTTCTACTTGGTGCTGCCGTATCACGGCATTTTTCAGTTACTAATCCATTGGCCGCTAGAAGAGATGCTTTGCAGAGTACGGTTATTCGTCTAAGAGAGGGTTTCCGAAGAAAAGAACATAATAGTTCATCTAGCTCTTCTGAAGGCTGTGGTTCAAGCGTCAAACGCAGTAGCAGTGCGGATGCTGGTCATCTTGGTAATGGTACAGCTCCTTGCACTGGTGATACTAATAACTGGAATAATGTTGAAGGAGTGAACAGTGAGAAGAGCATAGATAGTGGACGTCCAAGTTCGGCATTGCACAGTAGTTCTTGTCACTCAGTTGCTCAAGAGCCTGAAGTAGGATTATTGAATGCTGACAGAAACTTTGAGTACAATGGCTCTTTGGTAAACTGTCCTAGTGGTGGTCTCGAGAGCCAAGGTTTTGAGTCTAGTGCTTCTACGTCTGTGAATCACCAACAAGGAGTAGAATTGATGGATTTTTCTTTCCCTGAAAAGTGGATAGACCCAAGGGTTGTATCTATGTTGAAAAGAAGAGCAAGACAAGGAGATCAGGAAATCATTAATTTATTGCAAAATAAGGGACTGGATCCTAACTTTGCAATGATGCTGAAAGAGATGCCGGATCCAAGAATCCTTGCATTGCTTCAAAGAAGCAGTTTGGATGCAGATAGAGATCATCGTGACAATACTGATGTCACCATTGTTGACTCAAATAGTGTTGGCAATGGGCTGCCTAATCAAATTTCATTTTCAGAAGAACTTAGACTCCGAGGACTTGGAAGGTGGCTTCAGTTTTGCCGCCTAATTCTGCACCATATAGCAGGGACTCCAGAACGAGCTTGGGTTCTTTTCAGCTTGGTATTCATCATTGAGACCATCATTGTGGGCATTTTTCGACCAAAGACTATTAACCTCATAAATTCTCGCCATCAACAGGTTAGTTGTCCAGTATTGCATTCTGGATCTCATGTTCATCATTTTCTCTATTTATTGTGGGAAATGTTTTTACTCGGGCAGTTGTATAGCCTTATGACCACTTGTGTTAAAGATTCACTAATCACTGTTTGTAGTTTGAATTTGGTTGTGCGGTGCTGCTTTTATCTCCTGTTGTATGCTCGATCATGGCTTTCCTTCGTTCCCTTCAAGCTGAAGAGTTGGCCATGACATCAAAACCTCGGAAGGTATAAATGGTTAATTACTATTCATTCGACAAACAGCAATTTTGTTTACTAATTCAATTTTTCTGACATTCTGTTTTGTTATGGGTTTTACTTCTTGTTAGCTTTCTGATCATCCAAGGGGAATCAATTATGCATTGAGTACATTTTTATGCTCTTATATGATTATATATTCTTTAATCATCATTTCTAGGATTTCATATACACATGGATAGGTTTCCTGTATTTCTACTCTTCTCAAACAGATAGATCATAATAGATTGTCACTAACCACCTACATTTTGTTTTTTTTTCCTTTTGCGTATCCCATATTCATTTGGTGGATGAATTTTCACTTACAAATCAGTATGGTTTTCCTGGATCTTAGGCTTTCCAAACAGATAAAACATTCGCAATTTAAATTGTACTAGGTTGTCATAACTACCTCCAAATTTTAGCGTCCCTGTTACCCCATGCTCAGTAGATTGCATTTCAGAAATGGTGTCCAAAAATTGAAAAAAAAAAAAAAGAGACGGAAACGATGTATGATTTTACTTGTTTATTTACTTGTCTTAGAATTATTAGTTCACCATTGTGTGTTATATATACATGATACATAACTATTTGTGTCAACATGGATAGTTGTTCTGTTAAAACTATTTGATTATATGTATCATATGACAGCAGACAACTTGGTAAATGCTGAATATCTTGGCCTTATTTACTGGAAAAATTGGCAATCTCTTGGCTGTTACAAGTAAACTTATTATTGAGTGACTACAGAAATGGCTTTCTGGATATTGATAGTTTTTCTAAGTGTTTGTTTCTCCCATGAGTTGGAGGATTAATAGAAGGTGACTAGAGCAAAGAAAAAGAAGCAGATAGAGGATTTTTGGCCTTGAATAAGTTTGTGTGTGTCACATTCTATTGTGTTCATATCAATCTAGTGCTCTCTTATACCTTTACAGAATTTAAAGAAAAAGGTGCTTGTTGGTTTACCTTGTGTTACAGCTTTCTTTTGTTTTGTGCTCATCAATAGCCTCTGCTGTTTATGTCATGTATTCTATATTTACCTATCTTAGCAGTTATTGTTTGATTGTTTTCTTATGTGAATGGAGTTGGAAGAGTATTCAGATTTTTCTAAGCTACTGCCACTTTTTTGCAGTATGGCTTCATTGCCTGGGTACTGAGCACTTGTGTTGGTCTGCTGCTATCCTTCTTAAGGTATTGCATTTATTATGTTCCAGTTTACCTTCTATTCATCATGTAGAGGATGTAGAGAATGGTGGTCATTTTGCTCAGCTTATTGGGTGCATGAGATGCAATTTCTTTTGATGAATTTCTATCACTCATTTTGATGAATTTTCTGTTTTTGCTTGCTTTAGTAAGTTAGATCTGTGCAATTTCTTATTCCTTTTTTACCATGCTTTTTAACTTATAATGAAAAATAGCTGCTATCAGGATGTTCAATCTATAGCAAATTTGAGTCATTTGGCTATATGCTCTTAATCTTGGTGAATATTTTGATTCTGATGCTTCTGTATACAATCCACGAGACTTGTGATGTGTGTCGTATTTGTTAAGATTTTTGGTCATTTATGAATGTGGTATCTTACCCTTTGTCCTGGTAATCATAAATGTATATTACTCTGTAGGCCATTTAAGATTATCATTTTAGCATATATCAAATGGCAAACCAAGGACTGGACTGGCATTTCTTAGATTCCATATCTGTTCAAATATCGGCTGGAGCTTGTGCTCTTTTTCATCTTTTCGTTCTCTCCTTACTTTTTGCTTTTTCAGTTCTCTTGGCAATTAATTACTGTAGTTTGAGCATCTTGTATGTATTTTCTATGCAGCAAGTCCTCAGTTCTTCTTGGATTGTCTTTGACGGTACCTCTCATGGTTGCATGCCTTTCTGTTGCCATTCCCATATGGGTCCGGAATGGGTACCAGTTTTGGGTTTCAAGAGCTGATAACGGAGGCCAGGCAGGCACTCATCAGACTTTGGGAATCAAGGAGGTTTTGTCTTTCGCCTGTTCTGATGCCCATTTATTTCATTTGGCAGTTTTTGTAATTGTTGGTGTGGATTTGGCAATATGTTTTGTGCTTCTTGTCTTGTCATTAAATTTCAACCTCCTTTCTATTTGGCTAAATGAACAGGCAAAATTTCCATGTCCTTTTCCTTGTTTGTTTTAGTTTGGCACGCTGTGTCTTTTCCCCATCTGTATGACCTTATGCGCTCTCTCTCTCTCTCTCTCTCTCTGTGTCTCTGTTTTTGGGGTGGGGTCGGTGTTGTTGGTGATTCCCTCAGTAGGCTTTCTTCTAACTGTATAAGCTTTCCTATCTTTCAATAGTGAATTTATCCGCCTGTACCCTTGATCAATATTGTTTCTCTGATAATCTAGTGGTATCTCAAGTATGTTCAATTGACCTTGGTACCAAATTACTGGTGAAGAGATATTTTCTCAGGGACAGAAAATTCAAAACCAATTCTTCACGGCTGCTTATTTCAACTTGTGTTAATCGTGAGCAAGTCTGCTATAGAATTACACTTATGGATTTATATAAAAGCAGAATTGATAATTTGCATTTATTTATGCTGATATACATACTAAGTTCCATGGGATTTGATGTTCGATGGGATGTATAATTTTCTTGCTAATATTTAACACACTGGATGCTCTTTGCCACCCTAAAATGATATTTAGCATTGGACATCAGTGTCAAATAGTTTTTGAACTGGGATTGAAGCTGGTTTCTTTTTACATTCTATTACTTATTCTAGCATGTGTTAATTATGAGAGCATACAAAATGAGCTTGTCTTCTTAATGATGAATAACATAATCATACTGTATGTTTTCAGGGTGCTGTTCTCTTCATCTGCATGGCCTTGTTTACTGGATCTGTAGTTGCTCTGGGTGCAATAGTATCTGCGAAGCCTTTAGATGTTTTAGATTACAAGGGTTGGACTGGTGGACAGAGCAGTGTTTCATCTCCTTATGCTTCATCTGTGTACCTTGGCTGGGCAATGGCTTCTGCAATTGCTTTACTTGTTACTGGCATATTGCCAATTATTTCCTGGTTTGCAACTTATCGGTTCTCTCTCTCTTCTGCTATATGCATTGGAATATTTGCTGGTATGTGGATTCCTGATTATCAATGTATCTGCTCGTAAATGTTTTCCTTTTCCTCAATTGAAAGGGAGTTGCAACTTTATTTTTCCTTTAATTTTGTCTATGTACTCTTCTTTTGTAGTTGTCCTTGTGGCATTTTGTGGTGTTTCCTATTTGGAGGTTGTCAATTCTAGGAATGACCAGGTTCCAACAAGGGGTGATTTTCTTGCTGCATTGCTTCCGTTGATTTGCATTCCTGCACTGTTGTCTCTTTGTTCTGGTTTGTTCAAGTGGTATGTAAAGTTACATGATTCAGTAGTTGTACCTCACAGTTTGGACTTGATTTCATAATGTTCTTTTTGAGAATTGCATATTGGAAAGTTGAGAAGATACAAGTGCATAATCTACCCTATGACTCATTTGCAGGAAAGATGATAATTGGAAACTTTCTGAAGGCGCTTACATATTCATCTCCATAGGGCTTCTTTTGTTACTTGGTGCTATTTCAGCCATTATAGTAATTATTCAACCATGGAAGGTAAGCTTGTCCCTGGCTCATCTGAGTTCATGCTTGATTAATGTATCCATGTATCCGATTAATTTTTGGGTCTTATTGTAACAGATTGGGGTGGCATTTCTTTTAGTTCTCCTTCTCCTTGTTTTGGCTATTGGTGTTGTTCAATACTGGGCCACAAACAATTTTTACTTGACCAGGGCACAGATGTTATTTGTTTGTTTTCTTGCATTTCTGTTGGCCTTGGCAGCATTTCTATTTGGATGGTTTCAAGGTAGGAGTGCTTCCTTATCTTGAATCTAATGAAGGATGAAACCCTGTCACTTTTCCTCTTTAATCTTTCTTGTTCTTGCTTCCCCTTGTTTCTTAATTCTCCTCTTTCCTTTGTTGTAGGTAAAGCTTTTGTCGGCGCATCTGTTGGTTACTTCTCATTTCTTTTCCTTCTAGCCGGAAGGGCATTGACTGTGAGTAATCTTGTACCTTACAAATCCCTAATGAGTTTTTTCTTAGTGTAAGGATTATGTTAAAATAATTGACTTTCATGGTGAATTTCTTTTAACTTTTATTTCACAGGTGCTGCTTTCACCTCCTATTGTGGTTTATTCTCCAAGAGTCGTCCCTGTATACGTTTATGATGCTCATGCAGATTGTGGGAAAAATGTCAGGTAGTTGGAATGTCTGTGTTTGGAATTTACACTTTGTTTAAAGTCACGGAAGTAAAATTTGCTGTCATTTGGTTTTGGATACATGATCCATTTTGTATCTAACATCATGACCTGTTTGTCAACAGTGCTGCTTTTCTTTTGCTTTATGGCATCGCATTGGCTGTTGAGGGCTGGGGTGTTGTTGCTAGCTTGAAAATCTATCCTCCTTTTGCTGGTGCAGCAGTGTCAGCAATTACACTTGTTGTGGCTTTCGGGTTTGCCGTCTCTCGACCGTGTTTGACTCTTAAGGTCTGTAAAAGTATTTTTATTCATATCTTTAGTTAAATGCAGATTCCACGATTTGGAATGATGGTGTTCAACATCTACAGATTGATGATTCTTGGACTCACCTCAGTATTCATCTTTATAGCTGTTATCTAATGTATGTTTTATCATCAGATGGTTGAAGATGCTGTTCACTTTCTTAGCAAGGAAACTGTAGTGCAGGCAATAGCACGATCAGCTACCAAGGTGGTATCACTTTTCATTAAGTCCAATAATTATATGGTGTACATATACTTTGTCACAGGCATTTTGAAGTTGCTCCAAGATTCTATATAGTCTTTATTTTGCAGAATCTTGTGCATTTTCTCCCCCTTTTTTTGTGAATTTCTGTTTTTGTAGGAAATGTTTTTTGCATTTTAGATGGTTAAACTTTTACAACCTTTAATTTTTCTTACGTCTTTAACTTAATTATATCTACTGGTTTACTTTATTGGATGTGGTTTCTTCTTATATGTCAATAGTCTTCTGTACAGCATTTTGCAAGGTATAGCAAACTTTGTTTATCTTGAAGCATGGAAATACGTGGGCAATAATCTTTAGGTTTCCTGGTTGCATTGGAAAGAGACAACAGGGGGTTGGAAATCAAATTCTTTTCAATACTATATGCTGGAGATTGTAGAACAGCAAGAGTTTGAAACTTGGAGATTCCTATTATTTATCTTCATCATTACGTCTTGCATGGTTTAGCTCATACCAGTAAGAGTAGGTACAGTACCGGTAACTTTGAGCTAGTGGTCAGGTTGCATTTTAGCAAGTTGCTTGAGCTTCTGCTTGCAGTGGGCTTGCTCAAAGGTGGGGGAAATTGTATGATCCGTAGTATTATCACGTATTGGATATATCTCTCTCAGTCGTTTGGGTCATAGGCAATGAACACACAAGGTTCTAAGAGCAACTTGACTCAGGTTTTGCGGACATCCAGTACTCATTGTCCAAACCAAGGAAGGATTAATTCTTTTGACTCATATCCTGATTACATGATACATTGTTCCTCAGAATTATGAGTATGGACTGAGATCAGTCATACCAACTTCAATGAGTGTTAAAGCAATCTTTTCTTTCTATTGTTCTGTCTCTTGTTGTTAAAGTTAGCAATCACTTCCCGTAGGTAAAGAATTCTACTGGAAACATTAGTAGACTGTGGAAGAGCATCTGTGCTCTCTGGCTTATCTGCCTACTTATAAAGATTCAAAATGAGTCCCCTATTGAACATGTACCAAAGCTCAAGCTCGAAAAGGAGTTATTAGAACTTTGATTCTCCTATATGAGGTAGTAGAGGTAAGCTTTTGCAATTTCTTAAGCATGGATATTTCTATCACAAAGATTCTTACTTTTCCCCAAAAGTTCTAATTTTATCCTTTGATATAGCCTTCTTATAGCTTCCCCCACCCCCCACCCGCCAAAAGAAATAGAACTTTTAGAGTTATTTTTTGGTGCCTGCAGCAAGCCAATATTGGCTTCTAACATTTCTTTGTCAGTATTCTTTGGTACTAAGATACTTCTGCTATGTTCTGGATGGACTGTCCAGGGGAAGCTAAGCCTTTAGTCTAAAAATGATTGGACTGTTTTCCTTTTCCTTGGCTCGATTGCTAGAAGAGTGAACCAAACTTTTTCTAAAAGACTTTTACGATTGTATACTTGGATTCAAGTCAGGTTTAGGCTTTCTGTGTTTTGTTCATATAGGCATGCTTTCTTTCTTCTAGCTAGGATGCAGGATGTGGATCTTCCTATGCCCCTCACTACCTATTTCCTAAGCCTTCAAATTTGGAGAAAATGGTAATATAAGCCTTAGGCTATGCAGTAGGTCCCTCGCTTTGGCTCTTGAAACGCTGAAAAGCACGGTCTCGAACTTTATCAGATACACAAGTTTTAGATTGCTGTTCCCACTAATATGAATTTTGGACATTCTATATCTCATCTAGAACTTAATTGCTCTCTTTATGTTTATCTGTTTGATTGTCACTCTATTCCATCTGAAGACCCCTTTCTCCCATTTTTGCAGACTAAAAATGCTTTATCAGGAACTTACTCTGCCCCCCAGAGATCAGCCAGCTCTGCAGCTCTTTTGGTTGGTGACCCTACTGTTACACGGGATAGGGCTGGGAACTTTGTGCTTCCAAGAGCTGATGTCATGAAATTAAGAGATCGTCTGAGAAATGAAGAGCTAGTTGCTGGATCATTCTTTTATAGACTGAGAAACAGGACTCTGGGTCACGATTCTACCAGCGACATAGGACACAGAAGAGAAATGTGTGCACATGCCCGAATTCTAGCTCTGGAAGAGGCAATTGATACTGAATGGGTGTATATGTGGGACAAGTTCGGTGGTTATTTGCTTCTTTTGCTTTGCTTGACTGCCAAGGCAGAGCGGGTGCAGGTGAATGTGAAAGACTGCTTGAAGTATATCGACCGTCTTCTTTATTCTAGTTTTAACCACTGTCCTTTCTTTCTTACAGGATGAAGTTCGTTTGAGACTGTTCCTTGATAGCATAGGCCTTTCCGATTTAACCGCAAAGAAAATCAAGAAATGGTTGCCTGAAGACCGCAGACAGTTTGAAATAATACAGGAGAGGTACCGGACCTTCATTATAACAAATCTAATCCTTTCAGCCAGTATTCCTTTCATATAATTCTTGAAGTCCTCTCGGGTTAGACCTAAAGTTAGCTTAACTTTGGCACATTCAGCTATATACGAGAGAAGGAGATGGAGGAGGAAATCTTATTGCAAAGACGTGAAGAGGAAGGTAGGGGTAAAGAAAGGAGGAAAGCACTACTTGAAAAGGAAGAACGAAAGTGGAAGGAGATAGAGGCATCTCTCATGTCATCCATTCCTAATGCTGGCAGCAGAGAGGCTGCGGCCATGGCAGCTGCTGTCCGTGCAGTTGGAGGTGATTCTGTTCTTGATGATTCTTTTGCACGTGAGAGAGTTTCAAGCATTGCCCGTCGCATACGATCCGCTCAGCTATCTCGTCGAGCACTTCAGGTATTCATCCCCATTGTGTAACCTTTTCCTTAGAAAATAATGACTTTTACTGTTGAGACGAATTATAGCATAAGTAGCGTAAGTTCATGGAAGGGTTTTCCAGCTTTTGCCAGTTTATTACTATCATTTGGTAGAATTATGCCTTTTAATTTTCTAATATAACAACGCTTTCAGTAATTTGTCAATCATTTTTTATTTGTTTCATATTACTTGGTGCTGCAGACAGGAATTGCTGGTGCAATCTGTATACTTGATGACGAACCAACAACAAGTGGCAGAAACTGTGGCCAGATCGATCCGAGTATTTGTCAAAGTCAAAAAGTTAGCTTCTCTGTTACAGCGATGATCCAGCCTGAGTCTGGACCAGTTTGTCTCCTGGGTACTGAGTTTCTGAAGAAACAATGCTGGGAAATTCTTGTAGCTGGTTCTGAACAAGGCATTGAAGCTGGTCAAGTTGGGCTAAGATTGATTACTAAAGGTGATAGACAAACTACTATTGCAAAAGAGTGGATTATCGGTGCTGCAAGTATAGCTGATGGAAGGTCTGCTATTTGTCTCCCATGTTTATTTGCTTTTGCAAGAGTTAACTTGGCTGATGAATTCATTTTCTTTCTTTTCTTTCTCTTTTTCTGGCGCTCTTTATCTAAGTGCAAGTAACTATTGCAGGTGGCATATTGTGACAGTTACTATTGACACTGAATTAGGTGAGGCAACATGCTTCCTAGATGGTAGTTATGACGGCTACCAGACAGGGTTACCACTTTCAGTAGGTAACAGCCTTTGGGAGGAAGGAACAGAAGTTTGGCTTGGGGTTAGGCCGCCTACAGATATGGATGCTTTTGGGAGGTCAGATAGTGAAGGAGCTGAATCCAAGATGCACATAATGGATGTTTTCCTTTGGGGAAGGTGCTTGACTGAAGATGAGATTGCTAATCTAGCTACTGCCATGGGATCTGCTGAGTACAGTGCCAATGATCTTCCAGATGATAACTGGCAGTGGGCTGATTCTCCTTCCAGGGTCTGACATTATTTTCTTTAAGCTGCTTGCTTGCCAAATCTGCTGATGCCTATATTGCTATTTTTACTGTCTGCATTTGTTTGACATTTTCTTTATTCATATCGTTAGATATGTATCTCAAATTCTGATGCTTACTTGATGTTCTTTGCTTAGGTTGAAGAATGGGACAGTGATCCAGCAGATGTGGATCTTTATGACCGGGATGATCTGGATTGGGATGGACAATATTCCAGCGGGAGGAAGAGGAGATCAGAGCGTGATGGGGTTGTGGTGGATGTCGATTCTTTTGCTAGACGGCTGAGGAAACCTCGAATGGAGACAATGGAGGAAATTAATCAACGAATGCTTTCAGTTGAATTGGCTGTCAAAGAGGCTCTGTTGGCAAGAGGAGAGTCACATTTTACAGATCAAGAGTTTCCTCCAAATGACCGCTCATTGTTTCTCGATCCTGATAATCCTCCATCAAAGTTGCAGGTAAGTATTCTTGGCAACTTCTATCCTTAGGTTGTTCAATTTTGTACTTAAACTGTCGTACTTGGTTTTCAACATAGGTTGTTTCTGAGTGGATGAGGCCCACTGAAATTCTGATGGAAAAGCATCTGGATTCTCAACCATGTTTATTTTCAGGTGCTACAAATCCTTCAGATGTTTGCCAGGTATTGCACTTCTCTTTCTCACACACACATGCAGATGCACACAGATAAACATAACAGTGTATTTAAGCAATCTTTTCACTATACTAACTTTTTTTTTTTTTTTTGGGTGCGTATATAGGGCCGATTGGGTGATTGTTGGTTTTTGAGTGCTGTTGCTGTCTTAACTGAGGTTTCACCAATATCACAAGTTATAATCACACCCGAATGCAATGAGGAAGGAATATATACAGTTCGCTTCTGTATTCAGGTGGGCGCTGTTTTGTTTCCTTTTATAGATTCAAGTGTCTCTTCATTACAACTATCTTTGTAGTAAAAGATTGAACAGATTTAAGGTGTACTTCGACTGGCTTTTGGTTTGAAAGTTTTTCATTTTTGTGGGGTCTAGAGTTGATTTTCAAAAAGTTGAAAATATTCACCAAAATACCAATCCGACTAGATCCTTATTTTTCTTCTATTTCGTTTTGGGTATTCCAGTACCAAGCTGGTATCGATGTTTACTTTGTTTCCTCCATTAAGCTCTCTTTCACTATTTTTGGGTGGCTGTTGTCATTGATCGAGTCCCCTAAGAAGATTCACTTTGTATGCTGCTAAAAATTGCATAATTGGGATGAGAGATGTCTTAACGAGATTGTGGTGGTAGTAGTTGAAGATTGTGTCATCCACAATTCCATGCAGTCGAGGACATAAATGCCTGGCATTCTAGCGCATTCATTCTTGAATCTATAGCAAGGGCTTTTCCTATACAATAAAGATCGCATTCCTGCTTTTCAGGAGATGGTCCTTTGCTGTGCAGGATTTGATTCTGTTGAGTGAATAGAATCAAATACAATCAAGCAAAATCCAATTGAAAAAAAAATGAAATAGCAAAGATACAAAACCAATAAAAAATGAAAGAAATAATTTTTTTTTTAAAAAAAGAGGGTGGGGCACTGTGTACTCATGGCCTCTATGATAAGCAAGTGAATGGGACCGGTGCGTGGCAAACGGAATGGTTCATCAAGCCGTTTTTCGCCTCAACTCCCTAAATAGGAGTAGGGGTAATTTTGTTGCACCTGACTGTGATAGCCCTGAGTTTAGAGTACTTTCTCTTGTGGATCAGCACTGTGAGCCTGAACTTGGGGATATACTGGGCTTCTTTGATGGTTTAGGGCTGGGAAAAGATGAGGGAGATGTGGATTTGTTTTATAGATCAAGGGAATAATTTATTTGGGAAAATAATATCCCATGTAGAGAAATGCACTTGGTGTGAAAGATCATCTTATGATCAGTATTTATAAAGAAGCAGAAAAAGGCTGTTAAAGCAGATATTGGTGGCTGAAGCCTAGTTAATGTGCCAATATTCTCAAACATTGTCCCTCTTTGAAATTTGATTTTAGATTTTGAATCCTTGTGTCGTGATATATTTTCAGTGAGCAAACAACTAATATTTGGTGTCAAATTTGCAACCATATCTGTGAGAATTTGCATATTGTTCTATTTTACTTGTAAACCATTAGAAGAGAGTTTGCTTCTCTCATAACTAGATGCTGGTGAATAGAAAGTGAAGGAATAAAACATGGAGGTTTAAACATGCTAAGTATACTGAAATCAGGAGTGATTTCAAGGGACCTCCAGGTAGAAATTTTTGAGCTTCAAACCGTTTCCCTCTTTTCTAGTGCTTTCACCTTTGTGTCAGTCTTTACCGATTATTGAGTACAGACTATGTTGCTGTTTGTTGTATGTCTCTTCATCCTGCAGTAGTTTACGATAGGAAGTTGTCATTTACACTAATTTCTTCTCAAGTTGATCATCAGACCTCTTCCTCCCTTGCCGACCATAGTTCTCAAAGTATCATAAATTGTCTTGCAACAGAAGCACTTGTTGAGCATATTCATTTCTTTATTTTCAACTTGTCACTTATATTTCATTCTCTTGCAGCTATTTTCTTAAGAACTCAAAACCCATATTTGTTTGTCGGGATGTGTGTTAATTGCAAGCCACTAGGGTTCTTTTCTTTCCTTTTTCTGATAACTGTTGTACCTGTATCATGGATTCTGATCTCTTTTGGATTCTTCAGATTCTGTCTTCCATTTACTTGCTTGTTGATTTCATCAATTAGAATCTATTCAATCATATAATCTGCTATCCTGCAAAATTTAACCTTAGCTTGTAATATCTTCAGGGGGAATGGGTTCCTGTTGTGGTTGATGATTGGATTCCATGTGAATCACCTGGTAAGCCTGCTTTTGCCACTAGCAGGAAGGGAAATGAGTTATGGGTATCTTTGTTGGAGAAGGCTTATGCAAAGCTTCACGGCTCTTATGAGGCATTAGAAGGAGGGCTTGTCCAAGATGCTCTTGTGGACCTCACAGGAGGTGCTGGTGAGGAAATTGATATGAGAAGTGCTGAAGCCCAGATTGATCTTGCGAGTGGAAGGTTGTGGTCTCAGCTTTTGAGGTTCAAACAAGAGGGCTTCTTATTAGGTGCTGGAAGCCCTTCAGGTTCAGATGTGCATATCTCTTCTAGTGGAATTGTTCAAGGGCATGCTTACTCAATATTACAGGTAGTTGCTTTATAACCCTGTAAATGAAGAAAACTTGTATAACCATCTAAGTGCACCTGGAATAGAAGTGATTTGTCTTTGTAACTACAATGCGCAGGTCCGAGAAGTAGATGGCCACAAACTTGTTCAGATACGAAATCCATGGGCTAGTGAGGTTGAGTGGAATGGCCCTTGGTCAGATTCATCACCAGAATGGAGTGATAGGATGAAACACAAGCTCAAACATGTTCCGCAGGTAAGTCCCCAGTCTGTTATATTAGATTAGTTTTCTATCTTTCACTCTTAGCTCTTCTGAAGTGCTTGAAGGTACTAAATTTCCCTACCTCTTGTAATTGGTCGGTACCGCCAATAATCAGGCGAAAGATGGAATATTCTGGATGTCTTGGCAAGATTTTCAGATCCATTTCAGATCAATATATGTTTGTCGCGTTTACCCTCCAGAGATGCGCTATTCTGTCCATGGTCAGTGGCGAGGTTACAGTGCCGGAGGCTGCCAGGATTATGATACATGGCATCAGAATCCACAGTTCCGATTAAGAGCTACTGGGCCTGATGCATCCTTACCCATACATGTATTTATTACATTAACGCAGGTAAATGTTTTAGATTTTTTTGCAGGGTTTTTCATTTTTATTGCTTCTTTGTTGGCCAAAAGATGGACTGATCTTTTGCTTATCTACAGGGTGTGAGCTTCTCAAGAACAACAGCTGGCTTTAGGAATTACCAATCTAGCCATGATTTGATGATGTTTTACATCGGGATGAGGATACTAAAGACACGTGGCCGTCGTGCTGCTTATAACATCTACCTGCATGAATCTGTTGGTGGTACAGATTATGTAAATTCTCGGGAAATATCATGTGAAATGGTTCTTGATCCTGATCCAAAGGGTTACACAATAGTTCCAACAACAATACATCCAGGAGAAGAAGCACCATTTGTCCTTGCTGTGTTCACCAAAGCCTCAGTATCTTTGGAAGCCTTATAGTGCAATGATGATTCATAGGTCAGACTGCTGCTCCTTTTAAGATAGAGAGTTCCTCTAAAAGATTATAACTACTGGCCTATGGGTTGGATGCACATTTGTGAGCTGGCTGATAAGAATCCCAGATTGGCACAAGATTTTGTTGGTAAATTTCTTAAACTGGTAATACCTTCTTGTTGAATTTATGAGGGTGTCCTGTAAGGAAAGAGAGGGCTTGTTTGCTTCCCCAATAATTGCTGTAATGTCTGAGTATTAGTATCTGTTTTCATGACATCTGCAAGGATAGTACCTTAATTTTTATATCTGTTGTCTGCTTACTTTGCTCATTAGTCCCATTCCTGTATTTAGGATCTGAAATTAGATGGTTTAGGAATTCCTATCGAAGTAAAGTAATTTTCCTGAATTAGTGCCCTTCTTGTGAATCAATTGCATGTCTTTTTGACCATTGATCTCTCTTTCCAGTAGAATTCATGTTGACAATGATAGTAATTTTTCGATATCTGACTGCTCAGAAAGACTAATCATACATAGACATGGCTGTCAAGAGCAAGACTCTCATGCTGATGCTTGCACTGATCCTATCATGCTTTTATCTGATTTTTGGGCTTTGAATTCTTATTTCTGAACATTTAGCATGTGTGATATATTGACTCCAAACTTGTTCTAGCAGGTTAATGCCGTGTGATTCTGATTTGGGTTGGATCAGTGTTCATTCAGTCATTAACTGTTTGAAGTGCATTCATGTTGTGCACTCAGCCACAATCACAGAGCATTCCTGATGCCTGTGGGGCTGGAGGTCTTCTTCCCTGCTTCGACAATTGGATCTGGCTTCACTTCGTTGGAGAGGGTTCTCGGGGACTAAAACCATGTATACGAGTAGATGTTGTAAGAATATAGAATCCGATCGTGTAAATGAGCATTTTTAGAAGGAAAAAGGGGTCACAGAGACATAGGAAATTTTTAGGTTCATCTTTGTTAACGAAATTACAGAGGACAAGGTGGCTGAATTTGATTTGTGATTCAGCTGCAATTTTGAGGTGTTTGATAGGCAGCGGCAATTGTAAATAAATCTCTTTCCCATTTTGTTGAAATGTAACTACCATTCATATTATTCCCACGTTTCAACGATGGAAGTTCTTTGACTTGAATTGAAGTTTACAATTTGTTGGCGTATTTAGATTGCAAATCAGAAAATTTCTCTTTTTGTCAAAAAATTAGCATTGGACTCCACCCATTCTCCTTCCCGCAGTTGTTTCGGATGAGAGAGACGGGCACTAGGGCATCAACTTCCGACGCTTTAAGGGTAAATATCATGGTGCATCATATGATCAACTCGGCTCCCACACGGGGTGTTCCGCACTTCCTGCACCGCCTGCCATGCTCCATCCCAACTGAACGAACATCAGATCAGTTCCAGATTCGTATTCATGTGAGTTCATCTTGCACGGATATGGCATACATTACGGCTTGAATTTTCATTCCCAGCGATAATGAAACCTTTCAGCAACTCAACCAAATAAGCCATTACGGTAATAGCAGAAGACGGAACATATCCTCGCTAATGCTACAGAAATAAAAGGAACTGTACTACTTTCCTTTCAGCTTCCTTTTAACCAGTTAAAACAGGCAACAGGCAACGTTTGCCAGACTTGCTTATGATAAACACATCCAGAAATAGTGTGTACAATATTTGCAGTGTGCTGCCGGGAACATAATGCGAACCTACTGGAAGTTCTGGCTGATTCATCGCCTAACAGTTTCTTTTAACATCAAATATGGAAACAGTAAATCACTTAATAGGTATCTGCCTCCTAGCGACCTGATGGCAAAACTATCATGCGTTCAAGCAAGACCACATCTTCTGCCGCTGAAGTTACTATCTTTCAAACAAAAGAAGCAAATTCATAATTAAACAAAGCAAGAGTTTCCCAGAAACAGTAACATAATTGTTGACAATACCTAAAAATCAACATTTACGCCATAATACAACATGAAACAGAAACTACAGTAAACGTAGAGGAAATCATTAAAGAACGGGAACATGTAAAATGAGCATTCCCTTTATAATCAACAATGGCAGAGCATAGTTCAGGCAAAAACAGTAAATTATTAAAGTTCAAAGATCATCTGAGCAAAACCAGCAGACAATAGCCTGAGAATTAAAGACCCAGAAAGAAACCAATGCAGAAAGACGCCTTCATCTTCAGCATCATTCTTCAGGAGTATCCGAGCGGACAGCTGATTGAAAAAGCCAATGGGAAAAAATTAAATAAGATTTCAATGGACTATTCGGAGAAAGGTATAATATAATCAAAGATCAAGATACAAAATTGGGGAGGAAATCTTACTGGGCTTCTGGGGTTTGCCGTCGACCCATTTGGAGACGGAGAAATGGACCTTCTCACGGCTCAAAGCTTCCGACCTGTGGGGCTCTTTGAGACAATTCCTCACCATGTTTGCACACAAGTTGGAGTAGGTGATGTACGTCATTCCCGCCGCCCTCCAAAAAGGAACCGCCGCGTTCGATGCCATTCTCAATCTCTCTCGCCTTGGACTCTGTATGTAATTGGGGTTTTTTTGAGCTTCGCTAGTACAACGGTGATGCGTTTGCCGGCTGAACGCATTCAATTTGAGGCGTTTTCTTGTTAAAGGCGCTGATAATGTGTTGACACTCAAAATTTCTAAATGCATTCTTCAATGCGTTCTTCAAGAACGCATCCAGTTCCCTTCAAAGTTACATATAGTCTTGGGGGACCCTGTTTTGTTTTGGGAAAGGAAAATGGATTCTTTGTGGATGGTTTTCTCAATGCTTTTTTTTTTCTTTCTTTTTTAATGAAACTCATATTTGCTTGTTATGGAAAATAACAAAAGAGGACATTTTGGTGGGGAAAAGAATAGTATAAGATATTACAAAAAGGATAGGATGGATAATGTTTTCATAGTGTAAATTTCTTAAATAGGTTACGGATGAAAGAAAAATAAAAAGAAATCATGGCTTATTTTTCCTATATTTCCTTTCTTCACTAAAAGTGGCATAAAATCAGAAGCGAAAATAGATATTTCTGGAGAGGTGGGTGGAAAGCACCTCCTCTCACTTGTGTCAATCCTCATTTGCTATTTTAAATTTTGTAAAAATAAATTTTTTATAAAAAAAATAAAATTAAATTATATTTAAATTTGAATTAAATATTATCCAAATACACCTTGTTGATTCTAAAATGTTATCCAAATATACATTCTTGATTCGAACTTTTGAGTAGTGGAAGAATCCTTCAAACTTCCACAATAAGGAAAAGAGAATTGTTCCTTTCGGTACTATTCCCTATGGTGTATTCAAATTGTAGCTACGTTTGAGAATTCCTGTCTTCTTAAACGTAAATTACTTTGTGAAAGAAAAGTAAATTCAAAAATAATTTTACATTATAAGACCCAATTCAAAATGCAAGAAACCCTTACCATACCAACTCCAAGATGAAAGAATAGTGTCGTGATCTCACTTCTAAAAAGGCATAAGATGGACAAAAAGAAGCATAACTTATTTTGGAATACGAATCATTCATATCCAAGAAAATGAACCACTATATTTTCTTTCTTAGTTGAACCAAATAAAAGAAAAAAAAAAGGGAAAGAAAGGCATAAGGTGATACAAAATAACAACTTTCAGCAAGTACTCTTGTCCTGGCATATCTAAATCTTCCTTCAACACATAAAAGTCTAATGGCAGTATGCCATTGAAGACTTCTTCCTATAAACAATCATCAATAATAAAATTATAATACTTGGCAGACAAGATTGAGAGAACCTAGAATTTGTACAATGAGGCTATGGTCAAAAACCAAGTACCTAAAAGACAAAGCCCCCATTGCTGGCCGAGTGAATATGGTCAATGCCACATCTTTAGTCTTGAGAAGAGAAGAGGACGCAAGCACAAAATCTTGCGGTACACAAGGCAAGAAATTGAGGTGCATCTCCACCACTTGAAAATCAAGAAAGACACAGCATGGAGAATCAAAAGGGAAGAAAACTCATTCCTCAATAGATAAGTGAAGTCCCAAAAAATTAAATGATCTAGGCCTCTGCCTCTTCCGCGATCTTCAAAATTCCTAACAGTTTGCCACTTCCATAGCCTTCAAAAGAATCATTCAGAATCGCTTTCCATACTTCCCATAGCTTTCAATCCTCTAGGTTTCTGCGCCAAAATAGTAAGCAAAGTGAAGACTAACTCTGTTCAAACCATCAAATCTTCAAACGAATCCTATTGGACAAAGGGGGAAAAAAGCAAAATAATCCAGTACCTTCTTCGAAGTCTTCTTCTCTCTCACTTCATACCTCTCTTGACAAAGGTCTGATAACCAAGCACCTGGACTTACCAACTGTAATATCACAAATATTTAAAATCAAATAACATAAAGGGAATTGAGCCAATAATCTTAATTGATCGTAATTCAGTAATTCAAAGCAGATGATGGCAGAAGAACTTACAAGTAAGGTTTTTTGGACCAACTTTGCTCTTTTCTTGGGCCTTTGAGGTAGTTTGCACCCTTTCATAGCCATAAAATCTTCCTCTTTCTCTTTACTTGATAGTGATATGAGCAGTTTTGGCCAAACAAGCTTTCTATTTTCCTCCTTTTTGTTCATAAACAACTTGCTATGCTCATCCAAACCAACGGAACCCCTCGTTGTGTAATACCGATCTTCTTTTTCGGGAGATAATGACATTAAGGCCTTCCGATTCTCATTCCCACTTGATCTATTTATCCCCAAGTCCCTGTGATAAAAAAACCCATTGGAAACATCAGCACCTTTTGGATTCAACCTTCAACATTCTGGATACTATTTTTGTCATAGACTTCTCTATCAGGTTGGTTGGGAGAAGTTAAGATCTAATGCTAGTATAGCTGTAAAACCTAAAGGACTTCCTTCCTTTTGAAGTTTGATTAGTAATCATAAGCATTATCCCAAAGTGACTGCACTCAACCCAACAAAACCTGGTTGATTCTATTTTACTTTATTCCAACTGAGATGTCCAACCAAACTTGGATCTAACAAGCAACCAGGACCACTCCATTTGACATTTTTCTTTTCCTTCCTTTTCCTGAACGGAGACCATATCAAAATCATTTTTAGTACCACCAAATTGTTCCAAGTAATAGGTCAAATATTCATGGAAGATTAAAAAAAGAAACCAGTGCAGAAAATCTATTCTCTATTAAGACTATCCTGCAATGGCATAAAAACCTCATCTTTATTACCTAAAAGACCAAAAATTCTATGAATCTCAATTCCAGAGCCACAGAGTCGTACCACAAGATGCAATTCAGTTTCCAATTTATCCACATTTTCTCAACAACAGTACTAAGCAAAAATATAACAGTGCCTCAGCCAAACTTCAAATACACAGAAAAAAGAGTAGGCAAACCATTTCTTCCGAGCTTCAGTCGAATCTTTTACCTGTTCAGACGATGAGGAGAAGGGACAGGAGGAAGAGAAGCAGTTTGCTGTGATTCTTTGTCATTATCAACAACCCGGGATGTGATTCTCTTCTTCAACAGCACACCTTCCCCTTCACCACCACCATCCGATTTCCCATTACTGACTGACGAATTTTTGTCTTTGACCTTTGCACATCTTAATCTCTTCCTATTTCCCCACTGTAAGGTATCCATCTCCTTAACCTCTGTTAGTGACCCAAGAAAGAAAGAATGGGTATTTCTAAAGCCCATTAGACATAATTTTCAGAAAATAAAGATATTACAGAAGAGAAGAATCTATCCAGAAAAAACACAAAAGAAAAATAGTGATATTTTTGAAGAAACAAAATACCCCAGACAGTGAATATAGAACCGAAAGAAACACAACCCCCCCTCAAGATCTGTGTCAAAACTTCAAATTTCAACCCAAAAATGACAGAAATGAAAAATCCCTGCATTTAAGAACTTTAATCAAGAATCCATTAGCATAATCTCCTAAGAGAAATGTAAAGAAATGCACTAAATGAACTATTATAAAGGGATTAGAAGATAACATACAAGAGAAGGCTTCAATCCGCAAAAGCTGCCTCCCTGAAGTAAGATGAGATCTTTCTCTGGCAAAATACGTATGAAATGAATGTGATAGTGTCAAAAGTCTTTTTTTTAATAATTTGATAGCGTCAAAGTCTAGTAATGCAGTCTGCAATACTAATATAACTCCAAGAAACAAATGCAGCACTCAGAATTTCCCCCTTAGCTACAGAAATCTGCGAAAGGGAAGAACAATCTACAACTTTTTCTTCTATTGAGCCAAGAATTAGGCCTATCAATCTTCTTCGGGCTTCCTTGCTCTAGCTCTCTTGTTCTCTTCTGTTTTCTTTGTTCAAGGGTGCACTTCAAGTAGTGTGGTTTCTTCTAATTATTATGCACTCCTCCAACTCTGTGTGTGTATGTTTTCCTCTCTTTACAAAAAATAGTTTTTTATTTTCACTTTTTTAGATACTATCATTTTTTGTGAGAATTGTATGAGCATCGTTTCCTTTGTAACTTTTGTTCAAGGAAAAAAGAAACCCAACAAAATTTTTTTTAAAGATTATAATCATGTTTTTTTTTTTATATGAGACTTGAAAAAGATGATAAATCCTAAACATTCGACGTTGAATGAACGGTTAGATGGACTTCCCTCCAACTTCTCGAGCACAAGTGAACTTTGAAGCGTTGGAGACTTTTATTAGGAGTCTGACTCTTGACGTGAGTCTCACGTGCAATCTATTTTTTTAAGTTTTGTTCCCACCATTATGTTACCCATTCAGTTTTTTTTTATTTGTTAAAAGTTTGTTATTCTTTTATTTATTTTTATTTATTAAAATATAAATTTAAGAATATTTGAATAATTAAGTTCTAAATATATTATTATTTGAAAAACGTTTTAAATAGTGATTAAAAAATAGAGAGATTACTTTTACACTTAAATTAATAAAAAGGGTAAAGTAATCTTTTGAATTCTAATTCATATAAAATGTTATAATTTCTTGATTTGTATGCTTTGATTTTTTTTTGGCAAATAAAAAAAAACAGAGATAGTAATAAATTGCAACTCAAAAAATATAATAATAAATTAAAAAAGAAAGGTCTACAAAAATTATTAAAAATTGTTAATAAAATCAAGAGTTAGCTCGACAGTTAAATGGTACTAGACATTATACAAGACTCCTTAGATTCTCTATGCCAATATTGATCATATTAGTTAATAATAATTAGTTTGTTCATTTCACATTTTTTATTTCAAGATGTCTTAAAATAAATATTTAAAAATTTAAAATAAACATATTTCTCATTAGAAATTCAAGAATTTAAGTTTTTAATCTAAAATATTCTTAATAAAAGGGATATGAGTTTTATTAATATATAAGGCTTTTCCAAATTTTGGTGTCAAGTTAAATATAAATATTCACTAAACGAATGTAAAAGATTTTTTATGCATTAAGGGACATAAAGCTTTTAAATTTTATGTCAAGTTAAATGTAAACATCTAATTAATGAAATAAAATTTTTATTTATTAATTTTTTTCATTTATGGTAGGTTTATATTTTATTTTTTGTGATAAAAGATTTGCAATTTAGAGTTAAATTTTTAGGAATATAAAGCAAAAAATTATTTGGATTGATTTAGAATGCATGAAAGTTTAACTTAAAAAAAGGAAAACAAGAACACTTTATATATTTTCTAGAGGGGAAAAAGGAAAGCTTCAAATATTTTAGTATATTATTTAATGCACTAATTAAATTACACTACATATAACAGTACCATTAGATTAAGAAAAATATATATTTAAACTAATCTTATGATTTCATATGGTACAATTTAATTAATATATTAAATAACATATATATTGTATTAGAATAAGTTAAGCGGCTTTGAGCTGTATTAGGTGGATTTAGCAATCGGAGCCCATATGGTCAATCTGATTTTTAAGGGCTTTGTTTGTACGAGATACCCCGAATTTATCAAAGGGCCCATTTTTCTTTACTGGCCCATATCTTCTTATCTTTGGAGTGCCCATATCTTCATATTCAAGTTTCAACAGTCTGTTTTAAAGTCAAAGAGTGTTGAATACTTTTTTTTTTTCAAATTATATATTCCCCTCCTATGTCCAAGCAGATTTTGGAATTTCAAAATATAGGTACCTTAGGGTGCCTTTGTAATTATGGGTGAGATAAAAACTGAGACTGTTGAGTGATCTTTTGCAGATGAACAAACTTTGAATCCCATTACTCATAGGTAAACAACTTTTTGGACCCCCAACCCACACTTTTTCATCTTTCTTCCAAAAGCACACGAAAGAAAAGGTCGAAAGCAAGAAGGAATTGCGCAAACGCGATTTTTATATACAGTTTTTTTTTTGACTATATGTAGTGCGAAAAATTTTCATTATTTCGTTTTAATTTCGAAGAGTTTCTAAAATTCTCTAAAGCATTCGAACAAAAAAATTCAAATTTAAGAACAACGACTAAAAATCTTCGCAAAAAAATGTTAGTTTATTAAATTACTCATAATTTTACATTGATTTAGACATAAAAAACTTAAAAATCGGCCTTAAAATGGCCGATTTCAAAATCGGCCAAAATTTTTTTGAATTCTGCCAACTGAGTGGCGGAATTCACCAAAGAATTTCGCCACCAATTGGCGGAATTCTTCGGCGAATTCCGCCACCAATTGGCGGAACTCCTAATTGGAGTTTCACCAATTTCACCAAATTTTTGGTGAAACTCCAATTAGGAGTTCACAATTGGTGGCGGAATTCGCCCAAGCATTCCCACTAATTGGTGGCAAAATCTTTGGTGAATTCCGCCACTCGATAGCGAATTCAAAAAAATTTTGGTCGATTTTGAAATCGGCCATTTTAAGCCGATTTTTAAGTTTTTTATGTCTAAATCAATGTAAAATTATGAGTAATTTGATAAACTAACATTTTTTCGCGAAGATTTTTAGTCGTTGTTCTTAAATTTAAATTTTTTTGTCCGAATGCTTTTGAGAATTTTAGAAACTCTTCGAAAATAAAACGAAATACTAAAAATTTTTCGCACTACATATAGTTAAAAAAAAACTGTATATAGTTACCACCTTGCGCAAACGGTACAAGAGGACTCCGGAGAGCTCTGTTTTTTGACCAATATGCTTGTAAAATTATGCTTTCGTGTCACTTCAACATTAACGTTGTTCAAAAGTAGGTCTTAGAATTGTTCTCAAGATCAACGTTCCATGCGTAACGGGAACGAAGTGGAAACCATATTGTACTAAAAATTTTCAACAGTAAATTAAAAATGGTTAAAGATTAATAGAAAAATGAAAACAAAGGTAATAAAGTCTTGTCCCGTAACCCGTACGTTTGAGTTGATGAACAGTATCATAGAAAAAAATGAAGTGAGAATATGATTGAATAGGGTTTGATTTTAAAAGTTTTGTTTTAAATTTTATAAAAATTAAATTATCTATACAAAAATATATAAGTTCTACACTTAAAATTTTAGATTTAATTTTAAAATTAAACTTTAAAACTAAACCCTTTCTAAGTTCACCTTAATACTCTTATAGAAGTTAAGACAACCTTTGATGGCGGCATGAAGAGTGAGGGTATGCTTAAAGTGTATTTGGATTAGATTTTATTATAAAATTTAATATAAATTTTTTATTTTTATTTTAATTTTTTTTATAAATAATTTAATTTTAAAAATTTTAAAGTAAAAAATTTTAAATTATACTTTATCCAAATATACTTTTAAATTATATTTAAATTTTATAAAATTAAATTTTTATAAATAAAAAAATGAGACTCGATAACAAATATTTTTCTTTTAATTGACCACATCTATTACAATATATACAAACTAATGCTGAGATTGAGTTTGAAATCTTTTTATCTTAAATTTTTATAAAAATAAATTATTATTTTTTAAAAAATATAAAATTTAAAATAAAAATTTTATATTAAATTACACAACCGCCGATTATAATGGTCAAAGTTAATACCATAATGCGTAACGTTATGCTGCGTTCCTTCTTTTCAGAAGTTAGTGCTAAAGCCAAACAAAGCAAAAGCTTCGGCTTTGGGAATACCTCCTTTAAATCCTTTATTACTATTCTAAAAGCTGAAAGGTTCTCAATTTCTATCTATCATCCTTGTCACGCCTTGACAGTATCAAATTGGAATAATCAAAATATTAATTTAAATTATTCATTCTTTGTTTTCTTGATACGCAGACAAACAGGTCCACAGCTCATCATCAGAGCCATAACCACTAGACGTCATTAAAATTCGAAACTCTGAACCCAATGAAAAATCATGGTAAATTTTCACTATTGCTTTCATCCTCAGAATTCAAATTCAAATTCAAATTTGAATATCTATATATATGAGCCATAATTATATTGATTTTTTAAAATTAAAATTTATCTAAATATAAAAAAATGGCATGCAAGAAGTTTTTTAAATTTGAACTGTTTTATAAAAAAAATATACGTTTATTATTGAAAATTTTATATTGAAGATAGTATTAGATAATATTTAAATTTAAATTTTTTATTTTAAATTTCGTTAAAGAAAAAAATAAAATTTAAAATAAAAAATTTTCGTAACAAAACTTAATCTAAATATACCTTTTTCACATACCCAATCATATAATAATTTCTTTAAAATATATTTTCATTTTTGTTGGTTGTTTTGGACCGTAAGAAAACATGCTATTTTCCATTTGGAAATATCGTGTGCTTAACATTAAAAAGTAGTTATTGTGAACAAGTTTGCTTGATTCATCACAATTGGAATGCTACCATCAAAACGGGAAATCTTTGCTAATTCCATCCTCTGAAACTACTTATGCTATAATTTTCAAAATTAAGTATTCTCGATGGTAAAAATGTTTACAATTAGAGTAGGATTAGATAAAGTTTAAGTTAAAATTTTTTATCTTAAATTTTATAAAAAATTTATTTATAAAAAGAAAAATTAGATTCAAAATTAAAAGTTTATATTGAATTTAAAATGTAATTTTTTTAAACCAATATTTAACTTGATTTTAAAAATAATTTGATACGATGACATGGGTGTAAGATGTTCTTGGTCTACATCACTCAAACTATGTACACAAAACCTTTTTTCCTTTAAAGGAAGTACGCACACAAAAAAAAAAAAGAAAGAAAAGAAAAGCTTGCTTTTGCAAATGTGAACTTCAAATAATAGAAAGATAATACTTAAAAAACTTAAAATTTATAAAAAATTAAATATTTTTAAAAATATTTAAATACTTATATTTTAATGCGGTAATTCTTCTGAACTGTTACTTAAAAGATAAAAGAAAAGGTTGAAGATTCCGAGAGAAAACAAAACAGCAGTTAGAATGCAGCACAAGGTGGTGCCCACAAGTTGCCCAGTGACAACTGTACTTTCACATTGGCTTGGCCTCGCCACCCTGTCTTATTTCGGGCAACGGGCAGCAACCCACTCCTTCCCTTCCACTTCACACTTAATTGATCTGATTATAACTTAACCAACCCTCCATTATGAGCTAACATGCTTTTATGTGCTTTTCTTATTGCAACCGATGAATCACTTCGCAAATGATTTGCACTAATGCCTCTTAGGCTCTTCTCGTACGGCTTTGACAACATAAAGCATATCACCCACAACTTTCGGGTCACCAACGTTCAGTTCGGGCAGCTGCCCGGAGTCTCTCAGTTTCACTCCTCAAGTCTCGGCAGCTATATATAATCACCGCAATGCACCCCTTTCCTTCCACTGTCTTTGCATTTCCTCTCCAATTCTCTAAACATAAGAACTTCTGTTTTCCCCATCTTTTCACGCACTCACATCACATTCTTAGAGATGGAGTCAATGAAGATGTTCTTCTTTTCATTGGTGATCATGCTGCTGGCAGTCTCCGCCATGAGAGGTGTCGCGGCAGCAGATGCTCCGGCGCCCAGCCCCACCTCTGACGCCACCGTATTCGTCCCCACCTTCTTTGCTTCTCTTGCTGCCCTTGCCTTTGGTTTCCTCTACTGAACTCCCGCGGTCTTCATCACTGGATGACGAAGTAGCATACCAATCAGACATGTTAATTTTCCCCTTTCCCTACTTTTTTTTCTTAATGTGAATTATCACCGGATTTGTTTGGTTGTGATTAATTCTGTTATTGTTCGATGCCCCTGAATTGATGTTGAACTTTGTATTTACTATATGCAGAGTAAGTTTGCTAGTGTTAATATATGCTGGATTTTGGTTTTAGTGTTGGATGTATCAAAATTGCCTCTCTTGATGCCCTTTTTGTTAATCTTATCTGGTGAATTTCTCCCTAATCAGACTTTGCAATTGCCATTTTTCAGCATCCCTCCTTTTTGACATGAAAGGGAATTGGATCGAATTTAGAATATTTTATTTATAAGACGAATCCTGCAAACTAAATTTATCATGACCTTAAATTCTCTTCTCCTCCTTTTCAAATTTTTAAAAAAGACATTTTTCGTGTATATAATGTATATAATAATTTAAAAATATATCTATAGTTGATTTTTAGAGGATCAACCTTGAAATAATACTCACTTAGCCAAAAAAAAAAAAGAAATAATAATCTACTTATCTTTATTAAATAAATAATTTTTTGAAAAAAGAAGGGGTTCGGCTGTCGTAAACTTGACTTTCTGGGAGTTCTAGGATGGTGCAGCATCATTGTCGCGTGATCTGTCAATTTCTTTAATCCTCAGAATGTTGTTGCTGTCAAAATGCCATTGAGCTTTGAACTGCTTTTGTCCCGACAAAGAAATTGGAAGCAATAAATATAAATTAAATTTAAAATTTAATAGTAACGCAATTTCAGGTATGTTTTATGTGCCAAAAAGTTGAATTTAAAGATAAAATTTTATCACTCGATAAAGATGCTTTTATTCGTCATTTACACGTTAAAATATTTCTGATCTAAACTTTAAGATCATATATGTTAAAAGCTATGACTTTAGGACAAGGAATACTTTCTATTAGCGCTGAAGCACCTGTTTTTCATCGAATTGAAACAAGTGCTTTGGGTATAAGTTATAACATGAAAACGGGCACTTTGATTGCTCTCTGTCATTTCCTATGACATTATTTTTATAGGAATTTTTTATTTAAATTTTAAATTTTTATTTTTCATAATTTAAGATAAAATTTTATTAAAATATTATGGATAATCTTGAGCGATGCAAATAGTCGGATATTATTCCAGTTTGGCATGATAGAGCCTAATGGGCTATGGGAGCAATAGTGTGGATAGAGAAATGGGTTTATTCGATGAGCTGGCCCAAAAATTAATTGGGTTGTCCATAAAATATTTTCTGGCTGTAATGCTGGTGGTTATGTCAAAATATAATGAACAGAAGCACCTGTTTTTATTCACATAAAAGAGAAGCACTTTTTTTTTTTGAAAAAAAAAAAGAAGTGTCACGCAACAAGGTCGTAATCCATTAGTTAAAAATAAATTTTATTAAATGATAATTTTTAAGTTTGATTTACATTTCATTTCTAAATGTATAGAAAAAAAGAAGAAGTAATCTTCTTTCCAAAGAAAAAAAAAAAGAGTTCTGATTTTCCTAAAAGGAAAAAGAAGTGCTCTGGAACATGAAGCAGCCCTACTAACAAAACAAGATAAACATGCCAATTACATCATATTTAACTTTTCTTACATCCACTGCTTACCGTAGATCAAGAATATAAGGTTCATTTTGATAGTATTTAGTCTAATTAAATATATAATTGGATCTTACTTTTTATCTCATAAAAATTTATTTTTGTAGAATTCAAAACATAAATTTTTTTAACCAGACACAATCCAAATATATCTATAATTTATTGAGATTCGAGTGCATAATAAAAAAAGATTTCTATCAGAAGGGGGCTAGCATTGATAGAAATCATAGAGATGAAAAGTGGTACTTCTCTCATTTTAAAATATAAGATTTTTAAAATAAATTTTTATAGATTATAAAAAAATAATAAAAGATATTTTCATTATATTCTTAAAAAGTTTATTAATACAATATAATTTTTTATATTTTAAAAATAATTAAATATTTTATATTTTGAAATAGAGGGACTACTTTGGAGCTAGTTGGAATGGAAGAAGTGGAGAGAAAATAAGAGATTGGGTGGAAGAGAAATTGATTTGTCCAATTCGAGGTGGAAAGAAAAGAAGAGAAAAGGAGGCATCAACGGCCTCTCATATCTTTCCAAAACTTCCCTCGTTGGTCAAAGGGTTAATACAAGTAAATGTGGAATGAATTGACTAAATAATCCTCAAATATTTATATCTAAAATAAAAATTATTTAAAATAGAAAGGTATATTTGTAATTTAATATTACATTCTTTTTTTCTCTCTTAACTCCCAAATACAAGGTAACAAAATCATATATTTTCTCTTCTTAACTCTCAAATAAGATAAAGTGTTTTTTTTTCTTCCTTTCTCTTCTCTCCTCATCAATCTTTTCTCTCCTTTGTGAACTCCCAAACTAGCCCTTTCTTCACGGAGAATGGTAATAATGACAGGATGGGAAGCTCGGAAGCGTGCGGACCGAGGCAATGGTAATAATGATGACAGATTCCGTTAACGATGGCGGGTTCCCCGTCCCATTTCATTTAATAACGTTAAATCTGATATAAAATTTTATATAAAAAATTAAAATATATTATAAAAATAATATAATATAATAAAATTAAAAAATATGTATCTTAATAAATATTTTATATTTAATTTAAATATATTAAAATAATATATAATTTAATTTAATTTAATAATTAATTAATATTATAAAAAATATTAAAATACCTTTTTATAAAAATAATTAATTATTTTAAAATATTTTAATATAATATAATAGTGATCGGCCAGTGGTGGTCGTGCTGTGTCAGGGAGAGAGAGACATAGTTGCAGAAGAAATGTAGCTATATAAAAAACCTCGTCCCTCCTTCTGCCCCGCCCTTCTCATAAAAAAAAAAAAATTCCCCTTTTTTTACTTACTACTATTATTTATTAATTGCACAATTTATCACAGAGTTTGGTGAGATCCAAGTTTAAAATAAATTTTATAAACATAAATTATCATTAAGTGAATATATAAAATTTAAAATTAAAATTTTATACTATTTAAATTTTAAAATAAAAATTTATTTAAATCAAATAATATTTTATTTCTTAAAATTAATAAAAAAATTTTACATTGATATATTATTTTTTATAAATAATTTATTTCTTAAATACTATTCAATCAAGTAAGCTATTTTATTCTCATGTTTCACGCTTATCCGACATATACCCCATGACAGGAAAACAAAAATAATAAATGACACCAATTAACTCAAAACCCGACGAATAACAAACCCACAATTCAAAACCTTAGCTTTACCAAATTCCAATTTGGCCCTCTAAAGTAAGACATTATGCAATACAACCACCAACAAATCAAAAGTTCCAATTCTACCATGAGAATATATTCTAATTCAATCCTTCTTCCCAAAAATCATTTAAATTTTCTCTTTACAGAGGTTGATCATAATATTTTTGAATTCGCTGGGCGTGAAGTTCAAAATTTTAAGAGTATTTTTCTAAATAGCTCAATTGATACACTATGCATTTTCTTAGGGTAAATTGAAATTAGCCCTCTTTCCTTTACCGCCCCCATTAAATTTTCGCTCATTCCAAGGATGAAAAAGCCTTCCCCTCTCTCTTCTCTTCTCTTTCTCATCGCCTTCTTTCTTACAGCGCCATCGAAACAACAGCACAAATCTCCAAAACATAAAGAATACAAATGTTGTCAGATGTCTAAACCCCAAAATTAAGGATTTATTTGTATTTAGATTTTTTTGAATTGAATTATATTAAAAATTATAAAATTAAATTATTTTATAAAATAATAAAGATCTAAAGTTAAAAATATAAAAAAATAAGATATTTTTTATTTAAAATCAATTCAAATACACCTTGAGAAGATGAATGCTACAACAACTGTACAAGCTCGCGTGACTAAAATTTAACTTGTGGTTAAATAAAAAATTCAGTGATTAAAGGTGTGATTGGATATAATTTTATTTTAAATTTTTTATCTTAAATTTTGTAAATATTAAATTATTTATGAGAGAAGATATATGTTCTATACAGTTTAATTTTAAGATTTGATGGCATCCAATCCTACCCTAACTATCAAATCCATAATTAAGATAATCAAATAATCAATCATTATGGCATTGTTGTCGACTATTGAATTTTTTTAATGAGTTAAAAATATGTATTTTTTTTAAATTATACTTAAAAATAAAAATAAAAATTTTATTTTTAATAATTTTAATAAGTAAAAACTATTTCATAAGTAACTTTTCAAAAATATATTTTTAAAACTTGTTTAACTTAAATTATTGGAAATAAGCAGTTAAGAATAATTACAAATAATTTTTCATTTAAAAAAATTACAAACAACTTATTTTAAGTAATTGAGAACATACTCTATAAATTGATACGAGAGTTTTATTGTATCATTTAATTATATATATTTGATAATCACTAAATAAAATATGCATACTTTTTTCCTCATTCATCAATAGGACGTGATGGATTAAATCTGCAATATTTTTCATACAAAATTGGGTTTGTAAACTCGAAGTTGGATTAGAAAAAACCCCAATTTTTTCCTGATATATACTAAATGAGTAAGGGAAGGGACGGTGCATATGGATTGCATTTTTGTCCCAAACTCAAATGCTAGAGTCTGACTTTTTTTTACAAGATATTTACTTTTGTGTAATTCAAGACAAAAAATCTCAAATTTTTAAATAACACTCTTTTTATTCAAAATATATAATTTATTTTTTTACATGAGTATTAAAATTTTTGTAAGTTTTACAAAAAAGTTTGTTAGATGTAGAAAATATTTATATTTAAAATTAATTTATTAGTGCGTCAAATTTAATTTTAATATTAAAAATTAATATTTTAAGTGGTTGGATTTGAAATTTTATGTGTTGAGTTTTATAAAAGTGGATTATTTTTGAAAGAGAGTAAAATTTGAAATAAAAGTTTTGCAATAAAATCTAATCTAAATACACCTTAATAGTTTTTAAAAAATAAAAAATATTTAAATAATTGGGATTAGTCAATAGTAAAGTAAATAAAATTAAAGTTTTGATATAAAAAAAAATATATATAAAATAAAATTTAAAAAAGTAAAATATATATTTTAAAATAAAAGTATAATTTAAATAAAAATAATTTAAAATCTAATGTAAAAATATTCAGACAAAAAAATCCACGTACCCTTAAATATAGCTACCAAAGTTATACCTTAAATTTCCAAAAGAGTCGTAAAAGTCAACAAATTCCCCATATTTCTCTGCTATTTTCACACATAGAGGTGCGCAAACTCCACAGACGGGAAAAGCAATTCAATTTCCAGCAATAGTATTTCAATGGGAGATTTCAGAATTCCAAAACTTGGACTTAGCAACGAACAATCCCTATCGATTACCGCGTAAATTTGTTCAATCGCGTGTGGTACGTTGCTCAATAAAAGTTGTACTTTTTAGTCGCCATTTTTTAAAGCTCTTCTGCTTTTATGTCTCAAAAGCTCATGGAAAATTCTTCTGATTACCAAATCTAGTTCTCAAAATCTCTCCCCTTTTGTCAAGAAAATCCAATTTCTTCGTCCTCACGGATCTCTGTGCCTGAATTTGGGAAGCTCTCTACAATGCAACTCTACGGGAACCCACAGACATGACCGGAGGCTGTGGAGGAGAAGTAATAGTAGCAGCACCAGTTGCGGTGGGAATTGTAACGGCAAGAAGAATACTGAGAGGACAGCTATGCTCGGTTGAGCAATTCGGGTTCAGTTTTGGGCTCCGTTTGATTTTTTTCGACATGGGCTGCAGTGGCTCCAAGGTGGACGACTTGCCTTTGGTGATTCGCTGCAGAGAGAGAAGAGATTTGATAAAAGCTGCCGCCGACCACCGCTACGCCCTTGCGGCAGCACATGTATCCTACTTTCGCTCATTGAAAGAGGTCGGCGACGCACTCAGAAAGTTTGTGGAGGAAGAACTGGTTGTTGGGGCCTCCTCTTCTTCTACCACGACTGCCGCTTCGTCTCCGGTGGTCACATTGCATTCATTAGAAGACGACGACGGTGAAGTAAAACGAAAGAAGAAAATTAAAGGTAATTCTAATCAAGGTAATAGCAAGGGTGAAAGTAAGAATTTGAATTTGGATGATTCGGGCTCCGGTGATTCACATGTCCACCATAATCACGGCGATGGTGATGATGATAACAGCGATTCGCATGTGCATTTATCTTCCGACGATGATTCAGATGTAAGTCATAATCGTATGCATCATCACCGTGTTGATAGTGAAGATGAGGATATACATGCTTATCATAATACGGGTCCCTATGGTAATAGGTACGGGCCGTATGGCTATGGGATGCCGCCTCCTGGTTACGGGATGATGAACGAAATGCCGCCTGGTTACGGGATGATGAGGGAGCCGCCTCCTGGTTATGGAATGATGAATGGGCCGCCGCCTGGAGCATATTGGGGGGCGTTTCCCAGTTATTTTGAAATGAACCAACCGTATCAAGCTTGGGAGCAGCCTGATTATGAACATCCAAGTACAAGTTTTAGGAGCACAAATGTTTACTATATGAAAAGGTCCTCGTCGGCAATGAAAACGGTGATTCATGAGCCAGAGCCGGTGACTAATGGGTATTCAAGTTCCTATTTTTCTTACCCTTTCGAGAATGAAGGGTTTTATGTGCAGCCTGAAAGGGGGTTGGATGGTAGGAAACCGAGTTCTCGGACGGATCCACCACCTCCTCCATCACCCAAGGCATCAACTTGGGATTTTCTGAACCCGTTTGATGCATATGACAATGGATATGCTGGTTTTTATTCAAACTCTGGTTATGGACATGGGTCGAACACGAGCAGTCCAGATTCGGCTGAAGTGAGGAAGAGGGAGGGGATTCCGGATTTGGAGGAGGAAACGGAGAATGAGGTGTATAGAGACGCGCAGAAGGGCAAAAGAGTGAATGAGGATGTGAAGAGAAGCTATTCAGGTGAAGGCACATCAGGTTCTAGAGCAGTGCCATTGCGTAACAGTGCTAGTGAGGACAGTTCAAAGAGAGTACCATTGCATAAGAGTACTGCGACTGGTTATGGAACAGTATCATTTCAAACAAGTACCGAAAATGAACCAAAGGCTGCGCCTCTGCAAAATGGTGAGGGCAGTCCAACACAATTGTCATCACCTCAACAGTATAATGAGAAAGGTTCAAGGACAGTGCCATCTGACAAGAGTGACACTACAGGATCAATTAATTTGACAGAGAGCAGTTCTGATACTATCTTAACATCAAAGAGCCCAGATGATGTGTATGTGAAGAAGAAAGGAGTGAGCTTTGAGATGGACGAGACCCTGAAGCATGATATTGATTCCTCTAAATTGAGTAGCTTGACTACGTTGTCACCTCATGGCAGCAGGGATCTACGGGAGGCTGTGGCTGAAATCCGGGATGAATTTGCAATTGCCTCTGATAACGGGAAAGAGGTTGCCCTGATGCTTGAGGTTGGCAAACTGCCTTATCAGCCTAACTTCATTAGAGGTATTGTTTAAGCTTCCCGTTACCTGATTCTTTTTGACATTTCTACACTGTTGTTCTGAATGCTTCTTATTGCCCTTCTACTGATTTAGCACGAGAAGAGAACACCCACAAATTACCTTGTATGCAACTTCTGTAGGAATGCTGCTCTTTAGTTATGCTTTTCAGTTATTTTCTTCATTTTCTCTCTATTCTTACTCCATGAATTTGCAAAAACCATAGTACTTTAGCTTTCAAAATGTGCAGTGTAATATTGTGCCTCTAAAGTTAGTCAGAGAAGAGAATCCTGAAGCTGTTTAAAGCATAAACCTTCTGGGCATTAGATTTGGCTTGATCTTTGATTTTTGATAATCATTCTACAGCTTTAGGGAAATGTGGATGGATTTGGTTTGCAATTCAACAATCAGGAAAATATATTTCAATTCAGGTTGGAACTAAAGTTTGAGCAATGATGTTAGTCGCTACTTAAAAATTGAGTGCTGTTTAATAAGAGTTGAAATAGGACAATAAACCAAAATTCAGATTTTGATGGTTACACTCCATTTCCTAATTTCTTTAGGATATTGTTGGAGTCTTGTAAATAGCTATCTGAGTTTATATGCAAAATTAGGAAAGATATTGTACTGAAGCATTAAGGATAAAGTTTTGCCTCTGACAGCAAAAATCTTGATATGTACATAATTTGAAATGGTTTTCCTTTTCTTCTATAAAGCATCTACTAAAACAATCTCACATAGAATTTCTTTCTGCTGTAATATGCAGAACCTTTAAACTAAAAAAAAATTTTGTTTACTCAAACCTAAGATGTTGCCGGTGATAGTAACCATCTCGATCAACTTCTTATTCTTTTGTCAGAAATAGTGTGCAAATTGGCCAAAATCTTCTTCCTTCGCCCCACCCCAAAGAGAGGGGGTGGGGGTGGAGAAGATGTCAATGCATGATATTGTTTTAGATAGGCATGTTAACAGAATATCTGCTTATTTGATGCAGTAGTCTTGTCAAGGATTTCATTCCTGATATCACCATCCTTGTCATCATCATATCCACTATCTAGGCGCCCAGTAAGATTAGCTGCTAAAACAATGAAATTGGCAAAATCCTATTTTGGGGATGTCGGGATGGACATTGGTGGAAAGCCATGTAACCTTTCATGTACACTGGAGAAGCTATATGCATGGGAGAAGAAACTATACAAGGAAGTAAAGGTAAAAGTACACAAACTCTGACTTTATTGGATTGGTGTAAATTGAGTTCTTAGTAGTTATATTTTGTAATTTTATCATTTCATTTCATGCATGGGTTGCTCTTACACGGTACATGTTCCTCGACTTTGATTTTTTTTTTTTTTTGGTCCATGCTTGTTACTTGAAGATTAGAACTACTGCAAATGGATACTGAATTATATTTAGAAAAGAGTTTGATTTGTTTCTGGCATCAAATCGGTTGAAGATACAAAAAGAGATTTGCCTTTCTTTTCTTTTCTTTTGGTAAAATTTCTCTGATATTTAGCTTTACATATGTAGAAATAAATTTGCTGATTCCTAAGGTGTCCTGAAAAAGAGAAAAACTCTAGGAAAGAGCATAATGTGTTGGATGTTCTCCCATTTGGTCTTGACACTGTAAAATCTTTTGAATTGATCTGATTGCCAACAGTTTGCTCCACTACCCAGCTTAAAGTAATTGCGCTAGAGGTGGAAAAGAATTGCTAATAGGCAGCTTTTTGTTGCATTCAGAAGATTATCTTCATGTATCTTGTTCAACTATACAGTGTGGAATGGAGTTGTATTCATAACTTGAATTCTTTTTAGTTGATCTTATTTTCTGAATCTGGAAACTTTATACCCAAATTAAAGTCGTATACTCATATTTATATTCTCTTTAAGTTCTCTTTGGTGCTTGAAAATCTCCATTCTCGTTATTTCCCATCTACTTCCTCCAGGATTATAGATAACATTATCAGTGGAACTAATGTATTGATCTACCCTCTTGGTTGCGCTGGATTCTGTTAAGCATTCTTGCTTTCAGGTTTCATGAATGTTTTTACCTTGGTAATCTGGGAATATGCTATTTCTGTGTGTCTATCTTGGTTCTAAAGATGTCTATAGGTTGCTAGAAGTTTAAACGTAATTAGGTCTCACTTCTTTATTATATATAAACAAACATATTTTTCTTTCTGCACTCTAAATGCACCTTGGTTTATTGATACTTACCCTAATATAGTAAAGCTGCTGATTTGGTTTTAGGATGAGGAAAGACTTAGGGTCATATATGAGAAGCTCTGCAAAAGGCTGCGGACTTTGGATGAGCAAGGTGCTGAGTCTAATAAAATTGAACCTGTTCGTGCTTCAATTAGAAAATTGCTGACAAAGCTCAACATTTGCATAAAAACAATTGATTCTATATCAACCAGGATTCACAAGTTGAGGGATGAAGAATTACACCCCCAAGTTGCTCAATTGATTCATGGGTATGCTCATGTTAGGTTCATGACTAATATTGCTGTAATACGACTTAGCTTGTAGTTCATTTACCTCTTTGGCTTGAAGTTCATTTGCCTTGTGGCATTACTTCCTTATTGAATAATCTACCTATATGTTCTCCATATAACCTATATTCATTATTTGTACCCAAAAGAATCCTGCACCCCTTCAGAAAAACTATTCCCTATTTAATTGATCTTGGGAATTATAAGGCTTGGTGAGTTGTTAGTTGTTGATTGTGATATTTTAAGAACATCCCTTGGCAAGAAATGAACATCCATGTTATATTTGTGCCAGATGCATACGGAATCAAGAACACTTTATATTCTTTTAAGTTGTGTAATTTAAGAGTTGATCAAGCCATGAAATCTTGAAGCTTTATTTGGGATAAAAAATGCCAAAACAAGAATATATTTTTGCTTCTTTTGAGGTTATGCTTGACATCTGCAGTCTGTATTTTCCTGAGAAATAGTTGTGCTTTGCAAAAGAAGGGATGCTGCATTAACTTCTCTTTTCTGCTTCTTGTCAACTAATTGATTGAGTTCTCTTCTTTGATTCTAGCACAGTTTCATGAGAGTAAACTATTCAATATTTTCTGTATAGTTGATTCACTTGTACAAAAATTTGCAAAAGAAAAAAATTATAGTAGATATTTATCATTTTTCATAACATTATTGGGAACATTTAACATAATTTGGAAGTTACATTTTGATATAGTTTAAGTTTTATAACTGACTTTAATTGTTAATATGAAACATTACAGTCGATGTTGGGCAAATCGGAAACCAGAAAAGGAAATTAGGGTAGAAAAGCCTGCAATACAGCTTTTTGCGGGAATGGTTCCTGGTCTGCACACTTTGCCTTCATTTGTATATAGAATAGATTATGGAATGCAAATTTCAGTTTAGCAACTAACTTCAGGTTGGCATTCTTTTTTAGATCTTTTCTTAATTTATTCTTAATTTTAGTTTCTTGGTTCATTAGCCCCTCCAGTTTCCTACTGTTGTTTTATATTTTGCCTGGTTGCAAGATTGCATAGTAATTCGATTTTAATATTCTGGATGGTCATGCCAAATTTACTCGATCTCCATCACCTTTCCATTGAATAAATTTTGTGATGCCCAATCCTTGCTTTTGATTATTTATTTAATTACTGGAGCTATGGTGTTCAGGCTAATTAGAATGTGGAAGTCCATGTTCAGATGTCACCAGAAACAATTTGAAGCTATCAAGGAGAGTAAAGTTCGAGCTCTGAAAGCAAATACTGGTCTCCAGAAAGACTCTAGGTTAAGAGCCACTCTTGAACTTGAGATGGAGCTTCGGTCATGGTTGGGACATTTTAATAATTGGATTAGCACCCAAAAGGCTTATGTAGAGTCATTAAATGGGTGGCTTCTGAGATGTCTTCTATATGAACAGGAAGAAACGCCTGATGGACCTGTGCCGTACTCCCCTGGTCGGCTTGGTGCTCCTCCAGTATTTGTTGTCTGTAATGATTGGAACCAAGCAATGGAAACGATCTCTGAGACTCAGGTAGCAAATGCAATGAATAATTTTGCTTCAAGTTTGCGGGAGCTCTGGGAAAAACAAGATGAGGAGCAGCGCCAGAGGCTCAAAGCTGATGACCTTTCAAAGGATTTCAAGAATCGACTTAAAACTGTCCATATAGACAAAAGAAAAACAATGGCCGAAGAAGATACTTTGTCAGACAAAACTGGTGTATCTATTGTTCCATCAGACAGTAGAGTTTCACGTTTGGATGATCTAAAGGTGGACTTGGATACGGTAGGAAAGAGATTGGCAGAAGAGAAAGCAAAACACAAAGATGCCATAAAAATAGTGCATGATGCTGCTTCAAGTAGTGTACAGGGAGGTTTAGTTCCAATTTTTAAGGCTCTAGAAAGCTTCTCTTTGGAGGTTTTGAAAGCACATGAGCAAGTTAGGTTACAGAGTGATGGGCAGAGCTTATAGGATTATTTTCCAGTTTTCAGTTGATTCAGAAGTTAGTTTTAGTTGGGGAGTAACCCTTGAAATGCCATTATAGCACCTTGTAGAATCGTAATGGTCAATGTTTAGCTTCCGTGATAAGAAAGTTTTTTATTTATTTTTTTGGTCCTCAATCAAACTCAGTGATGTTTTGGTGAAATTTGATGTAATTATGGATGACACAATTCACCTTCATCTTCCATCTGCTTTACCTCCATAATTCTATGCAAGGAACTCTTTTTGATCGGTATATCCTTCAGATAGTAGTATGATATTCCAGGAGGTCCTTCTATGGGATGAAAGGCAGTTACGCTTAATGTCAATTCAAGGTTCAAAACTTTGTTTTGGTCAGAGAGACCATATTTGGGCTCCTAGTTATTTTATTACCTTTTTTGAGGAATTGGATCCCATTCTTAGTTATGAAGCATTCATTTCTGATCTCTAGCTTTGTGCTACATTATATTACCTGGAACGGGTCTTGGCATGTCATGTATTAATCTAGTGGGAGTACTTTATGAGACTCATTATTTGAAAAATGCTTGTGTGTCCCAAGTTCCAGTGCTGAAATCTCTTTTTTTTTGCACAACGCGTCAGAGCGGAAAGGTCTCTTTACTAGTGTCCAGGTTTGTACACTTGATCACTAAATGGTAAATTCCAATGCATAGGGTCATCAATGCTTTATGCTTGTTTGTGTTATGTTATTATGTCAAACTATCTGAAAAAAACTAGCATATTCGATAGTTCTTGCCAGACATACTTGCAGATTATGGTGTTGATCTCTGTTATGTTATTTTCTTAGACAGCCAGAACATACTCTTGTATGCTGAGTGCTGGAGTTGATCTCATGAAAATTCTTGATATAAGATTTCCTCTTTCCATAATGCTTAATTTTGTTACTTAAGTGTCTTTTTAGTCAAATCTGTATTTTGCCGATAAGGATACATGACTGACATTCTTTCTTTCTTCTTTTTGATATGTTTGCATAAATGCTTTTGCTGCAACATTCCTTTTCTTTTTTCCTTATTTGATGTCAAGGCCTTCTAGTTGCTGCTCGAAAAAGTTGGAAGCTCTTGGCCAAATATTAAAGCTCACATACCCGGTTGCTGGAGAAACACCCAATATGGACAAAGGGGAGTTTCCCTAGGGAAAGTGTACATATTCTGGGAAAGTATGATAGAGCAAGGAGATCCAGAACGGAGAAAGAAAGTTTCTATTTGTCATCCATCTCGAGTTATTATGTTAGAAATCTTACCTGATCTTCACTGCCCTTTTGGATTGTTAATTCTTACTCTCTTGAGTTTTGTTCCTGATCCCAGTGTGGACCGCTGGTGGGCAAATGGTAATTGCCAATTTATCCAAGTGCTTTCCAACAGATGCAAGTTGGCTGAAGTAAAATGGCTACTTTCGAAAGCAATTGATCATACTGATCATGGGCATCCTTTGGAATAACTAAATTGGTTTCACCTGTGTCTGCTGAGTATTTTCTGAAGACTTACGTTGTTTAACAGAGGCAATTTATTTAGCAATTTAAGAGAACTTTCGGTGAATTTCAGTTTCAGTTGCATGCGTGTTCTTTCGTGTATCTACCGGCATTTTGTGCTATATATAAATATCTCTTTGTTTACTTGGGAGAAGAAGTGAATTGCAGAATTTGAAACTGCGTTGCCTGTCTTTATCTTACTTCTTTTTTGCTGTTGCTAATCCTTCAATTGGTATTTCGCGAAGTCAATACAATCATCGTCAGGTAATTGAACCTGTTTCTTGGATGCCCGCAGAATTGTTTAACTATGAAGACATGGGTAGATTGAAGTCTACAGGTGTGATTGGATAGAGTTTAGTTTTAAAATTTTTATTTTAAAATTTTTAAAAATTAAATTATTTGTGAGAGGCGATGTGAGTTTTACTCTTAAAATTTTAGGTTTAGTTTCAAAACTAAATCTAATTTAAGTTCACTCTAAATATATCTATCTATTTATATTTATCTATCTATCTTATACTAAAATAAAAGTGTGAAAAGAGGTCATGAAGATTTAAATTTATTTTGTTTCTTTTTTTTTTGAATGGTCAAATTGGATGAATTGTTTTGATTTTGATAGTCTAAATACTCAAATTATATATACAATTTAGACAATTTAGACAATTTATTTTGGTATTCTTAATATCCAAAAATAACATCTAGAATATGGAAAATACATTAAATATCTCACTAACTACTAATTTATTTTAATATTAATAAAAAAATTATAACTACTTATTAATAAATATATACTAATTCTCTTACTTAAGTTACAAAATTTTCTACTCCAAAGTATATATAATGTAATATAAGAATAAATTATCTAACATCTATAAAAAAAATTGACATTGCTATTTTAGAAAAATTAAAATCACTTGAGAAATAATTATACTATTTAAATATTTTAAATAACATTATAATTTACAAAAAGTCTAAAATATAACAACATGAGATTAAGTGATTTTCATGAAAATATTTTTTATAGTTAGTAAAAATATTATTTTTCTTATTGGAATAAATGAATTAGATAAAAGGTTAAGGATAAACAAATATTTTATTTCTTAAAGAACAAAAGAATTATGAGGAATAATGATGGGAATTTAAGAGTTTAAAGATCAATATAGTTTATGAAAAGTTTAAAATGATAGCATGAAGTATAAAAAAAACTATTTAACCTTTTATGAAGAAATAAAATATGTGTTTTATTCGAATATTATACAAATAAATAACAAAATAGTAAAAAATGTACTCCAATATTTATCATTGCAAAAGAAAAAAAAATTATTATTAAGAAAGGATAAAGTTATCACATGTTAATAAAAAATATAAAAAATTAATGTTATTTAATAAAAAATTCAATGATATATGATGTAAAAATAAATTACACGATCTTTATAAAATAGTTTATATAATTAGTAAAAATATATATTTTATTCTAATATTATAAAAATAATTAAATAACAGATAAAAAATATCATTTATTTTCTATTACTAAAAAAAAATTAAGAAAAAATATTCAATACATGAAATTGTATGTAAATGATGATAATCCATATAAGAGTTACTAGGGATGAAAAGTATTTACAATTCTGGTGTCCATTTAGATCTTTTAATGTTCTTGATCTTTTACTGAATTAGAGCCTACTTGTAGACTTCAATTTTGGTACTTTTGACTCTATTCTGGTGATAGTGGAAGGTTAATTGTTGCTGGAGATTTTAGTGATGGCATCTTACAACCGTTGTTTCCGTGGGATATTCCATTAGAAACCTATTCCTTTTGCCTAGACCTACTTCCTACTCTTTGGAGAGAGCGCGGAGGGGTTGGGGGGGTTGTGGGAGGATTAGTTTTTAAGGCAAAACCTATTCTTGGGAATATTGTGCATTTTCTGGCTAAATAATGCAATTCTTGTTTAGTTCCTGCAAAAGCTCATTTAATCTGGATTAGACACCCTCTCAAATTTCAGGCAACTGGCCGACACCGCCATTGGTTTCCAGACTTAAATTATCATTTAGGCCAATCCCAATATATATGCTAACATGCTGCCCTTCTCCTTCACTCGGCCAAAAGGGCTGCAATGCCACTGCTTGCTTAGAAATGCTATTCGTTTTTGATCAGGTAAATGACTAGACGGGTACTTGTACGATGTCTCCCTCATACAATGAGGTCTGTCTTAGGGTGTGATTGGATAGAGTTTGATTTTGAGATTTTTTGTCTTGGGTTTCGGGAGAAAGAAATTTTTGTGAGAAAAAAAGTGAGATGTGAGATGAGAAATTTGTATTGGGTTCGGTATGAAATCCAATCCAAGTAGAACCTTAGATTTTAAAAGGTTAAATTTTGAAGTGACAAAAAAGGAGAATATCAAGGAGAGATTATTCCAGTGCTTCATGTTAGGATGCTATTTTTCCACGGCGAAGATTCACATTACCATTCATTGTTATCATCAAATCTTTTACTGTAATAAACTTTTCACTTATTTGCTCGTAAGGTCTTATTGGATTTGTAACAATTGAATCATTCTAATAACAAGATCGATAGTTTGATTATTATATTTATTATTTTTCTTTAATTAAGGCAATTGTTACCTTTAATATAAGTTTAGTTATTGTTATTATTAGATGTACTTAATTGATTTATTATGTTGTATAGTGTGACGCTTTTTGTATATAAACTCAAAAAAAAAAAAACTTATAATTTGTCAATTTATTTCATTAGTAATTAGTAATCATTTTTAATGTACTTTTGTGCTTATCTTTCTAGATTATTTTTATTTCATAATGGAATTGATGGTAAATTAGAAATAATTAGAGATAAGAAAAAATTTAATAGCGGTGTCATATTCGGCCGTAATTTAGGATGATAAAATGGATTATTTCCATAAATTTTTTATCATATCAAAATATTTTGGGAATGATTAAAATATTTATGTACAAAGTGCTAATTATGATTCTAAATTATGTTTTGCCAACTGTTACTAATCAGCCAACCCAACTAAGGAAACTTTATCCCTTTTTTTCGGCAAAGAAAATTGATAATTGAAGGTTTTGGGCCACCCACCCCCGAGATTTATTCTCTCTCTCTCTCTCTCTCTCTCTCTCTCTCTCTCTCTCTCTCTCTCTCTCTCTCTCTCTCTCTCCCCCACCTCTGCCTTTATCAAGTATATATAATATATATTCTGCATGACCCATCCCTCTCCCACAGCCTTTGCCATTTCCTCTCTACTTCTGAGGATCAAACTTTTCTTGAAAGAGGAATACTAGCAGGTTCTTTCCTCACACACTTTTCAAGAGAAGATGGAGGCGATGAAGATGAAGATGTTCGTAGTTGCCCTGTTGATGATGGTGTTGGCAGTCTCTAACGCGAAAGGTGTTGCCGCTGCTGATGCTCCGGCACCCAGCCCCGCCTCTGATGCTTCCATGTTCGTCCCAACCCTCTTTGCCTCCGTCGCAGCCCTTGCTTTTGGTTTCCTCTTCTCAACTTCCGGGATGATCTTCACTTTCTGAAGTAGGATGCAAGGGATGTCGTTCTTGATATTTATTATTAACTCGATTTGCATTTGCTTGATGTGAATTCTTATGATATTTGCTTGTTTGGGCGTACTTTTATTGTGTTGAATACCGTTGTTCTTGTCTTTGGATGTACAATGGTGTAGGTTATCACTGATCAGACCATGAGAGATATTGTCTCTTGGTTCTAGTGTTGAATTAAACTTCCACTCTTAATTCTCTTTTTGAAATGTCAATTCCATTCACCAACCATAACCGTCAGTATTGATATATCTCAAGGTATTCAAATTCAAGAAAAATTGATTTTCTCAAGACCCTAGTGTTGCCACCCCGTGGGGTGGCTTCATGGGTTAGCAGTATCATTCATTTGCAGAGACCCCGGATCAGAAATTGAGTGCTTGTCCACTCAGACCTTGAGTCTCATTGTAAAAACAGGAACCCAAGTGCTATTTCGAACTATGTTTATTGAAGCGAGAGAATTTCAAAGGGGGACAGGTGCAATATCGTTGTTGCATGGTCTGTCAAATCAAACGTTTTTTCCTCCATTTTTGTGCTGGATCTCTTCTCTTAACAAAAGGAACTAAATGGTGAAGCATTTCTAAAGTGATACCACTAAATTATGTCTGGCAGCAGCATTTTGTTTTGTTGGATTATTCTCAGAAATAGTGGTATCCACCTATGACTATCACCATCCCGAGTTAATTAGACCAAAGACAGAATCAAGAAATCGAATCAAAGCGTCTCATTCTCATTCACCAGGTTACTGTTCTCGTTAGTTAGACATTCTTTTCATCGTTTATTAGAGCATTGCTTAAAGGTTGAAATCACTTGTATTCGCATGTTCAATAATCAACTCGATTGATAAAGTTTCTCTTTCAAAACTGGTAAGTACTCCGTTGAATTGTTGTTATGACCACCTCTAGACTTCTTAAGACAAACATTGTTCTAAAGACCATTTGGAGAAGACAACATCAAAGAGTTTCCTGCACAATTCGGCCACGAAATCAAAGAAAATAAAGTTGGAACAAATGTCTTCATCAGACAAAACCAAACCTCATTATCTTTTAACAGCCCAGCATCCCAAATCTCACTGATCCCCCAAACTTATTAACATATATTTATTAAACTAATCCCAACTACCACACAACCACGTGTTTAGCAAAGCCAGCAAGGCTCCTCTTTTCTTGAGAGGAAATGAGAGAGAGAGAGAGAGAGAGAGATGATGTTTGATATACTTATATACAGAGCTGAGGGAAGACAGATGGCAAAAGCAAACATAATTTGGCATGCACATGGGGTTCTGATAAAGGCCAAACGATTAACATCATGAACATGGGAACAACAATTGTGTTTGGTTGGAACTTTGTCTCTAAGCTAAAGCTACCTGCGGAGAGGGGCCCGTCAATCAATGCTGCTCATGGTCGCAATCATGCTTAGGGCCTAAGTATTGGACTCTTTTATCAAGGAAACTCGTATAAAATCTTACTGTGTAACAACTTGAGATATGAGTTTGAACCCTGTGTTAATATGGCAAATAAAACTTACAGACCCATTAGGTTCACAGAAGGGAAGGTTTACCTAGTCTTTTTTGGTTTTACAAAAAGTCACATTTCTTACCCTGATACGTCTCCTAAGATTAATCTTAAAATCTATCCTTCAGCCATTCCCTCCCAACCCCTCGTACAGAAATATTCTTTAGGAAGAGACGAACAAGTGGAAAAAAGTGAGAAGGAAGAATTTGTTATTTATTTCCAACGCTTCCCTTCTTTCCTTAGCAAACAAGGAGAAAGGACCATTTACACCCACTTCTTAACTTTCCCTTCCTTTTTACTTTCTGTATTTCATATCAACAAAACTGGGTAGATTATGCTTACGGATTCACCAATCTAACAGTGACGATGAGCAGATGAAATGTTCCATAATGAAAGAAAGCCCTTCTATTGCAATGTTAGCGTCACTTGTGCTTTCTGTAATCCACAGATTTTGTTGAAACTAATACCCAAATCAAACTAGTAATGACAGAACATCAAGCAGATCCTTAAAAGGGCTACGAAAAGCCCGGGAAGAGGACCTGTCCGAATCATGAATGAATGAATATGAAAAAAACACACCATAAAATTGCAGGTCTATGTAAATGATAAATACTATCTACTATGACAATCTCCATGAGAACAGGAAATCTTTGTTGAACAGAGTCCTAGGATGTATATAATTGAGTCTTGATACAATAACATGAACAATATTGCAGTCCTTACTACTGAGTTACAAGAAAATAAACAGAAGGTGTTTGCTCCAATTGCGTGGGAGGGCATTCCTAGTACAACTCAGACTGCTTCTACAATGGAAATATACATTTTACACCAGTTAAAAAGATCTACATACCTCACTGAATCTGGGTGTCCTATCCGTTATGTACAAAGTCCGTAAGCTGATGTCCTAACGCTACACTGATCTTATGATCCCCCCCTCCTCTCTATTCTTCCACAAACTTCTGCCTATTAGCAGGCTAAAATAACCCATTTCTCTTGCATTCTATAACTAGTTATAGACAACAAGACCAACACAGTAATGCTAAGAAAACAGCAAATGCGAACATCGTGGTTGTACACAAGTATCTCCTACAACTATGACTGTTCTGGCAATCGAGAAAGTTCTTTATCAGCAAAATGGAGAAGCCTTTTAAGTCTCAAAACCATATCACAGTGAAATGGCAGAGCAGACCTCCTTTCCAAGTATGCAGGGCTCACCGTCATCCATGATAAAGCATGAAGCTCGGCTGCTACACACTCGAGAACCAGATGACTCTCCAGTTCAAAATCTCTAGTGTCTGAGCCTAAACCCCTCCCTCCTAGTTTCCCAACACTCTTCACAATTTTGTCATGGGGAATGTTGTTACCTCCATAATAGTCAACAAGACTGACTGACAGAATGGAAGGCCACTCTTCCTTTGAGATGCTCCTAGAATCTTTTCTCACTGAAGGTACAGCTTTTGAAACCACAAAACCAGTACAGAGGGGGATAGCAGAGCCTTTACTATGCAAAAGGTGAGCCAGAGGTGGGGATTCAGCAGTGAGACACGTAGGGAGCTGCAGAGGGGCAGGAGGGAGGAAACGGATGCTTGGTGATGGGATTAATACATAGGAAGTGGAAGTTGAGCCAAGAGATCTGACAGGAGTATATCCCTCGAGATAGCTTGGCTGGCCCAGGAAACCATTGCTTTGAGCTGATCCTGCAAAAAGCAACCATAAGATTAGACAGAAATACATAAGCAAAACCCAGGCAAAACAGGTATCAAAATCTGAACCAGCAACATTTTCTCTGCAATTGAAAAATCAAAGCTGGAATGATAAAGAACTTGGCAGTGTTTCTTTAATAAAAGCAATTGCATGAATAAATTCTAATGTGAATTCCTATTATTTTATTCTACAGAGCGAATAACATTCACTACATAAGATACTCAAACTAGTCAAAATCTTAGGATTTTATTGCCCAGACTTCTGTAGCAGCAGGCATTGATGAAGCAATCCTATTTGTTTGACATCATAAACTGAACCAGAGGAATACATTGTTTAAGGTCAGCAAATAAAAGAACAAGTTCATTTTTCAAGCTTGCAGATGGAACCCATTGTTATTAGAAGTGACGGAAAATGATAAACACTTGAAACTGATCTATTCAAGCAGATGAATAATAGAATACGAAGCAAGTTTGTTAGATAGCTACCAGAAGAATCGGGTTGAAAGACCAACTGCAGTGAATGATCAACCGACACAGACACAAATGTGATGCTTTGCACCCATTGGAGCAAACCTCTTGAATTGTCTACTCCCCCCATTAACTGTTTCCTGCCTGAAGGCTGTCCTAAACCACTTTTCATGTAAGCTGAAGATTTTGAGTGAGAACTATAGAGAGGTGTAGGAGAAGAAGGTAGCGTTCTCTCTTGCAACAAACTCATCTCCTGTTGCTGGAGTGAAGTCCCATTGCTGCTGGGAGGCATCCCATCAGGAAAAGACCGTCTTAGCTGCAAAGACCACTTCTTCACCTCTGAACCCCCAATTGAATAGAGCGCTTTCTGCCATTCTGCTTACATTATAGAGCTACAAATGTTAGCAATTAAAAGAAATATGGCAGAATCACAAGGACATGAGTTGATATTAGTATTAGAGGAGTAAGACATGATAATAATTATTATTACTTTACTAGCTGCCCGTATTTAATAACTACTGAAGCAAGCTTCGATGCTCCATATGCCTAAGCAGCAGAAAAATAGGAGACAACATTGATATGCAAATAAAGCATGTCCAAAAAATTTAGGATACATATATTCAAGATCCACTCATAAAACATTACTTGTTTGCTAAATTTGGCCATCATAGTATAATTTTGCACATCATTGTAGATGTATGTTTGTATCATTGCCATAACCACAACATATGCGCACATGATTTATAGCTCATACAATTACCAGATACTTCTTCAAAAACTCTGACCTCCTGAACAGTATTGCCAAAATTCAAGAATTTCTCAAACTTACATTCATCTCCTATCAGTCATACAGTAGTAGATTTTGTTCTACCATACAATTTAAGTATTGACAACCAGCTTCCACCTGTTTTCCATGTACTCTAATTTACAATTAGACAACTGTAAAACAGATTTTCTGGGTGAATAACAATGGGCTTAAAATATTAAAACAGTGTCAAACACAGAACAACTATCCCGACGGTGTCATATGCATAACTACTGCCATAAATGGAAAGGAAAAAACGAAAAATAGACACCATAACTATCAGTAGGGAAGAAAAACCTTATACCTTGGCATTCAAGCTCAAAAAAACATCCAATACGTGCAATGACAAAATCTCTTGGTTTGCTAGCCTCAGGAGAACAAGCCTGAAGTATCTGACATCCTTGTTGTAAAATTTGGACAAAAAGGGATTGTAGACCTTTTGTGTCTTGCCTACTACTGATTCCTCCAAAGGGATATGTATAACTATCAAGCAATTCTCCTCTTGAGTCAGTCCATATGCACACCAGCCAACGCCAATCTTCAGTCCAACCATAACAGCAATGAAGACTTGGCAGTGTCTTTTGATTGCCAGATCCAACACTATCTGGTTCTGATGCATCTGGCTGAGAGCTAGGTCCAGTGTCCCCACTTGCTGATGATGCTGAACACTGCATAAGGTTACCACTTGTACCATCATCTGCCAAAAGCTTTGAAGATTCAGAAACCAAATTTCCAAAAACAGGAGGACAAACTCCACGCTCTAAAGAACCAGGTTCTGCAAGAATAAAAAGCGGCTCAAACATGCAACGGATTTGATCCTGAAGGAGAAAATCTCCACTTCGGTTTGGATCACACCCAAGTACTCCAGCCCTAGTTGTTTGCCAAGAATTGTCCCATGTACTGGACCTCAAGCTAGCATCAAGTTCACTCTCTCTCTGGAGGGATGATCCTGATATTCTAGGACCCACACAATCTTTCCACATTCCAGATAAAGGAGATGCCATTTGCATCATAACTGAATTTGGTCTACCAGATAAGGACGTAGAAGGAACTATCTCGCCAGAGGATCCTCGTGAAAATCGTCGGGCTTTATTGTAAACTGTAAAAGCAATTTCCTTCAAAATGGCAAGCTCATTAAGTGGGGGATTCGTTACCCTAAAAATAGAATCAACTGTCACAATCTGCAACACCAATTTAGGAATGCTAAATCCTGAAATAGTCAAGACATTTGACAGTGCTTCATCCACTGCTGCTGAATGGCTTAACGCCTTTGCTACTTGATTGTGCATCATAGACCTTTTCTCTTTATCCGAAGAAAGAATAGCAGATCCAACAGCAACTGAAGATTCAATAACAGTTCGCAGAATTGCAAGAGGCTCAGGGAAGGGGCAAACCACATATATTACCTGCAATTAGAACAACAAAGTCAGTATATAAATCACTTTTCTTGAACATAAGATACATAAATTTTAACATAATCACCAAGATAATCAGAGAAACAGAAATGCAAATACAAAGTTAGTGTGCCACCAAATTATTCATAACAATGTTTTTAATTCAAAATAAGCTCAAACCAACAATTTGTTCTTTTCCTTTTTTTGGTAAAAGAAAGACCGTGAATTGTAATAACCTAAACAGTGAACAAGGAAAAGTATTAGCCAACAAAAAGGCAAGTGCAGGGCTAGGATTTTGTTTTCTTATACCCACAACAAAGGTACTTTAAACGTTCAAATAGGTTTTGACATCTGTGAGATTCCAAAATGGGCTTCCTCACTTCTATTTTTGGTGTTGCAAACTGAATGCTTGATGAATGTTGGCAACAGAGACATCGCAAATGATGGAGGAGCATTATAGCATAAATAAATTTGTATTTCTTAAAGCTTTAGGTATGATTTATTTTGTTTTGGTTGTTGGGTGTTCTTTTCTTAAGGGTAATTTGGTCCTTTGTCATTTCAGGGCAACATGTGGTGGTTGTCTTCCTATAAGTACCCCATTGTGCAATAGAGGGAAAACAGTTCTTTTTAATCTACTCTGTGCTCTCTTGGGAGTTCTTAGCGTAGGAGCTTTTACTTAACTGTGAAGCAATCTCCAAGCTAAGTGTTTCTTGAGTAGCTTCTTATTATTCTCTTAGCTCCTACATCAATAAATTGGTATGCAGCCATCACTATAAATCCTTCGTCCTACTAGAGATGCTGCAATAACATTAACTGAGAGTGAACCTTGTCAACCACCAAATCCGCTGGTCTGTGATATTCACCTCAGCCCAGTAGCACAAATCCTTGGCGTGGAATATGATCAAAAAGTACTCCAAAGACTATAGTCAATCAAGAAGGCGGTAAGACTATTGCAGAATTCCCCAACAGCAGAGAGCTTGGGAATCTCACACAATCAATGCCCACTGTTCTATGTTGCACAACTCATACAAATTAGATCTTGATTGTTGTCTGATACTAAAATTCTATATAAACAGAAAAAAAAAAAAAAATCAGAAGGTATGAAAGCAACTGCTGAAACAGGCCCCTCTATTCCCATAGAATCATCTGAAAAAGGGAAAGGTATGCTAGAAACTGGTGGAAACAAAAGTGAGGTGAAGGAGAAAGAAAATCAATTTCTGGTATGCATTTGGTTTAAAAGGAGGAAAATGTAAGAAGTACATAGGTGGTTGGTGGTTACAGAATCTTGCGACTGAAAATATTTCTCCTGCAGGATTCTGCAAAAAAGTTATTTTCCATCTGCAGGATGCAACTTGCAGGAAAGTTTTGTCCCAAAATTTCCCCTCAAAACAAGCACCATATGCCAGAAAAAATAACTGACTTCATGCACCTTTCTGCATTTTCCTTCCATCGAAACAACATCTGAAAAATCGAAGGGGTTGCATGTTATACTATCTAAACATATTCCAAAAACTTCAATTGTCCTTGATTGATCATTGACTTCATTCACCTACTAAATCAATCTTCAATTGATCTCAACATATGCATGATACCAACGTAATCTTTTTAAGACCAGACAGGTTCTTGAGTAAGAAACTCTCCTATTTCCACAAATGTCACACACAAAACAACTGATAAATTTCAACCTCATCCACAGGCTTAAGCTATTAGAGAGGAGTGTTGCTCATATATTCAACACTAGCCGTCACCAACCGGAAACGATATTTGTTTTAGCAAAAGACAGAGGCACCCTAAAATAGCAGCATCCAGAACAAAAGACAGATTTACAGCATATAGTATTCTTGCATAACAAGTGATACAGGAAAAGGATTTTGAATCTTACCGTGTATGGACCACTAATCCCTTCTTTTACATTTGTAGTCATGCATGAACTGAGATTTAAATTTTTCAGAATCTTTGAAAGAGACTTCAGAAAGCTTGCCAAATCCCAACCATTTGATAAGGAGAGAAAATAATCACTAATGGAACCCAAAATAGAGGCGCTGCTGCTATCTATCTTCATTGATTGAGGGCAATCAAGCAGGACAAAACCAGAAGAAGAAGATTTTCCAGTATCTATCTCCATTTCGTTTCCCAAAGTATGAGGTGAATGAGTTCCAAGTTTGCAGGTTTCATACACTAGCGATAAACATGGAAAACCATAAGACACTGCTGAGAAATTTTGTATCTACTAAAACAATTTCAAGGGGAAAACATACATTAATATCAAAAAATTACACAGGTCAGTTACAAAGGCAGATACAAATTCTCCACATAAAGAGCTACTAAATGATTTCATTGAAATTATGTATTTCATGCATGCAATTTATAGAAGTTAGATCAAAATATGTATAATCCATGAGCATTTACAGAGGCATAAAAAATCCTATGGACATTAAAATAGTAGATCAAAATCACATTGCAGGGATTTGGAGACCATTGCAAGAAATCAGTTTAAAGAGCATTGCATTTAGTAGAGAGAACCTCAGAGAAAATGCATCAGCTGAGCGCTTCTACAAGTTTGTCATTTAAAATTTTAAGTCCTCATCTCTAAATTATTTCTGTATTTAGTTATTCTTTGAAATGCAAAATTAGTGCACAGTTTTAATGCTAGGGGTGCATTTATTAGCACTTATAAGCGACTTTTTGCATCCCTCTCTTGAAGAAAAGCAACAAAGCAATTTGTCAATTAACCAAATCTTTGATTAACAACCATTAGACAACTTGCATCACCCACCTAAAAAAAAAAAAAAAAAAAAAGGAAAAGACAAGTAAAACTTTTGATTGCAGTCTTGGTAGTCCTAAAATGTCATCATGGTTCGAGTGTCAGAAAGCTCATATAGCATACATCTAAAATTCCGATGAAACTAAACAGTTTAAATATAACAGAGAAAAATGTAAGAGGAATAATCATTTTTTATTAACAACTTTTTCAGGCACTGTGGTGTCTTAGTAGTCTAAGGGTTTAAATTTTATGCAGTGTCAAAATAAGGATATTGTACATTTCTAGATTTGCACCACAATTATACTAGACAAGACTGTTGGAGAATTTTCTCCCATGCATGTGGAATGAATCTAGACATGGCTGTATGAAAATTTACTTACACCATAAAATCAATAATATGGTTACAAACTTCAAAACTAAAACTTTTTAAATGGCCAATTCATGCATACAACTAATAATTTCCATCTGCACTTGGGTTTGCTGGTAAGCAGTAACTAGAGCTTCCTGCTATGCAACTTACAGCCCTACCCCAACCCCCAAAAAAAGAAAAAGAAAAAGAAAACAGATAATCATTTCAATATTAAAAAATAAATTGGGAAATACAAGGAAGATTAAATAAGCAAACCAGTTACAAATAAACATTGAGCACCTTCATCAAACACAACCTTAAGGCACAAAAGAAACTAGCTTCAGTACATGAAGGAGCATCTCTACACATAGAACAGATATAGGAATGATATTGACACTCAGAGGATCAAACCAACCTGTTCCCAGTTGTTGGAAGAAATCAGTAGCAGCTGTTGTCAGTGGATCAATGTCTGGGCATACAACATAGTATGTAATCTGCACAATTAAATTTAGGGAGAGAGACAAACAGAGATTAAAGTGTCATCCACAAGATCCAGTCATTTTACAACCGTTTCCCACCCTCCTCCCCTAAAAAGAAGAAAAACCTGCCAACGCTTCCAGGTTAAGTCTAACGAATCTTGGCTAGAAAAGCATTACTGCTGATGAATCTTACATGTTTCTGCGTTGCATATGGTTCAAGTGGAGCCTTTTCCCAAAGATGCAGTGAGCTGGCTGAAGTCTTCAGCCAATCATCTTGGTACCTATTCAATGACTGATTTTAATAATTTATAGTACTTTACAACAAAATTTAAGCTTAAAAGTTCATGTCAGGAAACTTTATAAGAGTGTTAATTCTAATGATTCCACATACAATTTCAGAAAACATAGTAGCAAGAGGACGAAAACCAACATATTCCCCTCCTGTATTACTGGATTGAATTACACTCAGGTCACTAGTAGTTCACTCCACTCCTAAAATACTAGCACTGATCTTCAGAATCAAGAAACTAGTGGTGCATGATGGACAACTGGAATTTCCTTATAGTTTCGAAGAGGAAGGGTAGAATTTCTTTCTTCTGCTTCTCAACATCAGAAAACCTAGAAAAAGTAATGTCAATTGATAAAGCCAGCTATCCTTTGTACGAATCTCTAAATTCATTCTCTCTTTCTGCACTTACCATATACACAGGGCGACAATCTATCTATAGTAGCCGATACCATGTGATCACAGTCCGAATTGTTTTATCGCTGTGCTAAATATAAGACAAGATGTTGATCCAATATTCACCAAAATTGCAAGGCATCCAAGTTATATAAAGCAGAAGAATGAAATACAAGCTTCAGAAAAAAATGAGTAGTGACAGTAAATACAAGATTAACCAATAGTAATGACACAACGATGTCATATGGAGAGAGAATAGATTGTGACAGTATGACGCAAAGGTGTAATCCCAACCTTCACTTCGTGGCAAAGTAATATGGAGTAAAGGAAATGGCTAATAAGATGATGCTGGCAGACACAATAGTTAGGGCAGTATTTTAGGTACTTCAACAGATCAATTAGATTATCTTGTGTATGTCAAAGAAACAAGAAGTGAATCAATTACTATAAAGTAGCATCAGGTGTGCAAGGTACATACGATGGTTAGAGAACACAGATCAATTAAGAGCATGAGCATGTTCTAAACACTTATTTCATAATAGAAAGATGTGACACACTCTCCACAACCCAATGCTGAATTAAAGGTAGACAAAGACTAAACGAATGCAGGCTTGCCATCTTCACACAATAACAAAGAATTGACAACTAGTATCTTAAATCAAAGAATATAAAATGTATACGAACGAGCTCCAGTAAGAAAGATACCCAACAAGTATAGCAGGAAATGGAATTACAGCCAGAGTTGGCCTGAGTCGTGAGCCCGTTTGCTGCTCTGGCTCGGATATACAAGTCTCTTGGACAGATCTCCGTTCACTTGTTTCCTCCATCCTAGTTCCATCTGCTGTAATAAGAAAGGTTAGATTACTAGTTGGTATATTTTGTGTCAAGAATCTTAATAAACCATTAATTTTGTCATACCCTTGATGCAAGATGAACCACCAGCAGAGGACTGAGAAGGGCTAAGAGGCTCTCCCACAGAGAGGGTTACAGTACTAGAAGAATCCCGGCATTCACTAGCACTAGCAGTTGATTCGGCATAAAGTCCATCACCAATTAATCCTACATCACTGGACAGACTGCGACCTTTGCACCAATCATTTACAGTTAATGGACCCTCCAAAGTCCCAAATGCAGTCTTAAGAGCTGCTTTAATATCTGAATGCAGCAAACTAATTGTAGAAGATACCTCAACCTGAAAAGAAACAAATTTCTATGAGAAATAGCATCAAGATAATAATAGAAAATTCTCTAACAATAACAATAACAACAATAAAAATAACCCAAAAAAAAAAAAGAACCGAACATACAGGGACAGTACTAATAGACGCAAAGATTAATGGGTAAGATACAAGAAAGCTACGCTACTAACATCTCAGTCCTCCATCACCAATGATGAATACAGGCAGATTCTATGTGATACCATCAACATGTTGAACTGAACACCCAGTAAACGGGATCAATAGCTCTGTTAGTGGTGCAACACAGATAAGATAACAGTACAAAGCTAAAGTCAACATCTACCAACCAATACTACTTTTACATCTCTTTTTACATAGTGTTTAGCTTCCCTAAAAGATAGTTCTTAGAATCATCTGAAAAATGTCACTGTTTCTCCTCTTTTACTATTCTTCCATGCAAAAAAATTTCTTAGATACAGTCCACCTAACCCAAGTCTCAAGGTAAATTCCTCTCCTTAAGACTAAACAATCAGAGAACCAAAGTAAAGAAGCTATAGCTTCCCTTTCTCAAACTATGCTATGGAGCACCTCTTCCACCAATACCAAGAATAAGAAGGAAACAAAAACCTAGAAGTTGCTCCTGAAGGATTCATAAACTTTTCACACTTGAAATACCTCCCATGCTACTATGCAAAGTTTTGGATCTTCTCCTCAAAGATGAAGTTCTTGTCTATATATTATGTTTACCAATTCCAAAATCTTGCAGAGACTCTTAAAGATTCACTGAGAGGAAAGCACAAGTAGCAAAAATATCGGACTCCACCCACCCTCAAACAAAGAAAAACGGGGGAAAAACAACTACCATAGGCTGCAGGATACTCATATGAGGAATAAAGTACAAACCCTCCATATACTATGGATTACGTGAGCAACCAGATTTTATATTCACAAATAACTGTAGATTCACCAACTACCTTTGAAAATAAATCAACCCCGGATCTCAATGGTGGATAAAGTGCAGCAGTTTTGTTTTTACTGGCATGAATTTTCAATCACTTTTCTTTTAGAAATCACTGATTTTAGATGAGTTCAAAATTTGCAGCAAACATGCAAAAAGCCAACGGCAGCACTTAAAAAGGAGGGACCCTGGAATAAGTTTGCCATGGAAAATTAGCTACTGGAAAATTCCGATCCAAAGAAAGACCCAAAAAATCAAAAACATTTCCCAGGAACATTGCAGGCTTATTAAGAGATTCAGAAAAACACATATTTTGATATTAAGACGTCATTTGCTTGTATCAGGAATTATTGTAATTCAGAAATCGTAAAACAGACAGGAATATGGATCCCAGTGACAAAGCAATAAGTGCCGTTTTTTCTATTCCTGTTTTTCTCTACAAGTAAAATCTTTTTATGTCAATATGAATAATCAATGTACTATTGCGAAGGCTGTATCCTCCATCCTCCATTTAACCAGACAGCAAGAACAACAATAATATTGGTAATAAGATATAAATAACAGAATAAGTGCAGAATCTAAAAACCCAGTAATATGACCAAAACATTCAAACCTCAAATGAGATGATCACATGCAACACATCATGATGGGAAGTCCTAAAAGTCAACAAAATAAAAAAAGGTAAATTTTCAGTCCAAAACGTATACTCCCTCCATTTTAAAACATAAGTCGATGAAGTTCTTTCAACAAATAAGTCATTTTACACCATTCAAGGAGTATTTATTATGATTTTACCTATTCTATCCCTCTCCCCCGTCATTTATTTCTCTCTCTCTCTCTCTCTTCTCTCGCCCCCTATTTATTAAGGGTATTGAAGGTATTTTGTTTCAAATATTTCATTGTTTTCACAACCCTTAGTTCTTGTGTAAAAGGCCACATGACTTAATACTAAAAGTGTGGATAGGGGTCATGGTGATTTAAACTTTAGTATTTCTTTCTTTTTTTAAAGGACAAATTTAACCTTTGTGTTAAAACCGAATAATTAGACTAGAAGAATCAAATGGTTAATTTATTATGATTTCTTTTAATAATTATAAAATAATAAAACAATAATAGTTACATCCTTTAATAAGAAGAGTTAGGAAGGTTTTTAACCACCAAATATTAAGTATTTTAGTTCATTAGTGATTCATGATTGCAAATTTTTCAGTTCCAAAATAGAATGCCATGTGATATAACAATAGACTATAAACCTTCAAAAACAGTTAATATAATCAATAAAATAAATACTCTCAAAGAAAAATAATAACAGAAAAAAGATTATTAGTCCATAAATAATTAAAACAAATGCACGATATAACTTCACCAAATAAATTAGAAAATAGTTTTAAATTTTAGCAAAATTCTATTACGTGCGTATGCATGTGAATAGTGCTAGTACTTTGAAATGAAGGGAGTAATAATTTCACAAATTCGATAAAAATGCTTATGCACCTTTTCATAAAGAGATCATATATAATATCAAAGATCAGAAATCACAAGTCAAGATGGCTGATCTTTAGGGATAAGGGACTACCAAAATTAAGGACAAGCAACAGAAGGCTCTACCAAATCAAAGAAATGTATAATCAATTCAATCGCCATTAGCATGAATGCAGCTGGATTTACTTATAATAAATTTGATGGACATTCTTTTTTAACATATGCATTAAGAAATATGCTTACATCAACTGAAAGCGGATCAGCAAGTTCCACGCCAGCAACATCCACTGAATGACTAGAAGATAAAACTCCTCCACAACCTGCATGAACCATAGAAGGTCCACAGGAAAATCCACGCCTCCACTGTTCTTGGAGCGCAAGCCAACCATAAGGACCGTCACCACAGTCAGCATCCAGTGCTACATCAACAAATGAAGTAGCTTGCTGGACTAGAAATGCTAATCCATCAAGAAATTCTTGAAGCGGCTGTCTCAAACCATAAGAAAGAATGCTTTCCTCAACAAATGAATTATGAGGCATAGATGGGCAAACCTCAATATTGGATGCAGTAGATTTGGCTCCTTTTGGAACCCCAACTGGGCGCCAGACACCAACAGGTGCACTAAGAGGGCCATCTAACATTCCACTATCTATTTCACCAGCTATTCTAACTGGTATAGATTCTTTCTTTCTCACATCAGACTGCCTAGATATGTTGTCTGTCGTGATGCTTGAATCAAGGTGTGGCTGATTGATAACGCTACTCCCAGACAGCCTACTTAAGCCAACAGGCAAGTGGCTGCTGGAGGATGATATTGTATGGCGTATCCTGCACATAAAAGCCTGGCACATAAGGCATTCAATTTCTGTTGCAAGAACAGTTCTCAAAGATGGGAGAAAGTTCTCTGCCCTTAATGGATGGTCACTAGCTTTGCTCTGTCCTGATTTAACAGCATTTGTAGAATTGGAACCACAAAAAGTAGATAGTGCTGATAGAGGCTCCTGAGCCGCAGCATTCTCATTGTAACTTGGTAACCTTCCATCAGATTTCCGAATCCCATTGTCAACATGAATATAATATCTTTTTGATTGGAGACTGGTGCTTGCTTCAGGTTTCCCCAAACATACTCTTGCATTCACGGATGTAATGTTCTTCTGTTCAGAATCATCAATGCAAGGAGAAGAAGGTGGTGTTGCAGAGTATACATAATTATTTGAGCTTGAATTTTCAGTCTCTGCTTTCCTGGACTTGGGAATATATGGACTTCGGAAAATTGATGATGAGATCTCAATTGAAGGGGTTTCAATTGCTCCATATTCTGGAGCAAATGTCAATAGAGCTTCATCTTTCATCAAATGGTCAAATTCATTACTGGGAGCTGCCTGGATGCAGTTAGCTACCTGAGTAGTAACATTTTTTGTCTGCTCTTGCTGTTTGCTCAGAGAATCCTCCATCACAACTAGAGGGGGTGATGGGTTGAAGCTATCAAAGGACGGGAAACCCACAGGCAAAAGCATAGGGTCTGATGCATCCATCATTGATATACCAGGACTGCTGCCTATATCACCACAATCTGGAACACCATACATAACAGCTTGAGACTCTGCAGTTCCAGGAGGCTTCATAAAACAGGAAAACGAGATTAGTTACATATCTAATCCGTTTGGAGAACTTCACAACTATATATGATAAAATAACTGCAAAGGGTGGGATCAATACAGGAATTGAAAATTTGATTGTATTATACAGCTGATTGAGCACATTGGTTACCTCTCCAAAAGGCAGCACATCATTCTCAAAGAAGTCCCCAAAATCTCCAAATTCAGAGAGAAGTGCTTGAATGTCCATACCCACACCTCTATCATCATCATCCCATCCCCATTGAGAAACGATTGGATCATTTGAAACACCAGTAACTGCTGAATTATGGACTTCAATGGAGCCATAATCACTTCCAGATGGATTTATAGCTCCACCTGCTTGACTAAATGACTCAGACATCCCTAGACGCCCTCGCTTAGAACCCTATGTTGAAACAAACAATACGCCAAGAATGCTTACAACGCTAAAATATTGTACAGAGAGACGTACTCAAAAAATTAATTGTGCTAAGATACTGTACAGATTGACATACCCAGATTTAGTAGAAAAGCAAAAACATAAAATTAGATCATTTGTGTTCATGAGAACATATGTTCACAGCACTGTTAATAAAGAGTAATCACATCCAAAAGATATTCGTAGCAAGAAGGCTATCAACAGTTGTTTCTAATTATAAGAGAGCAATGGGTCTTGTGATGATGTCAAACTATCCTTATATAGGCAACAAATTATCTGCCTCTGCCTTCTTTTTTTGCAGTGCAAGGGAGCTTGTATCCACATGGCTAGTCCTTTGGGCAGTTTTTGAGTTCCTTTAGTATTTGATGCACATCTCCAACATTTAGGCATCTTTCTGGTTTCATTTTGCACATACTTTTCATTTTGGGTGCACCCCTTCGGCGCAACATACAATTTATCTTCTCCAACAACACCCCCCCCGACCCCCCCAAAAAAAAAAGAAAAAAAAAAAGGAGAAAACCTTCAATCAACTGATCAAAATGAGTACAATTAAATTAGTTTCTAACTAAAAACAAGCCTGAACAGTATACACATATAAATATTAACCATCTAGCAAATACTTTATCCTAAAGCTCATAATCTTATTTACAGTGATGAGTAGTCTTTTCAAAAACGTACACAATATACAATAATATGTACAAAACCTTTATTCAAGTATTCTGCTTGTGAAAAATTAGAGGTACAGGCGAAAGGTGAACAAGTGTATTGAAAATGTAAGTAAGAAAAGCAATGCGAGAAAGTGAACAAATGAGCTTCCAAACCGAAAATGTAAACTTTGACAAGCTTAATAAACATAGTAGCCAAAAGAATTCAGACTTGCAAAGTTCAGCTCACTTCAAACTGAAACTCAAATATCAGGAGTCAAATTTGTAGGGATCAAGTCAAAGAGTTCAAAACTTGGCACTTTCAAGGCACGATCAGTTCAAGACTTAAAAATACAAGACACATCAAAAGAAGCCAATAGAAGTATCCATATGCATGTACTTTCTCATTGAACTAACTCTTGCAACTGTAAAGAGCACCATCTTTTGATTATGAACAGAAGCAACAATCAATATATCCAGAAGCATATAGGCAAATAGTGGTTAAATACCAGTTTGAGACTATCACTCTGTGACTGATTACTAGAAGACAAACCGGGCTGTCCACAAGTTAATGAATCAGCATCAGCCTCAAGATCACCAGCTCCAGTTGCCTTGTAGTCACTATCACTGGAGGAACTAGTTATGCTGCTAATACTACTATTGTTACTATTGCTACTACTATGATAAGTGTGCTGTGAGCGAAGGCCACTTGATTCAAGCCGTGATCCATCTTTTGAATCCATTTTTCCATCAGCACTGAAATCAAAAGCACAACATAGCCATAAAATTAACAAGAAATAGATCTCATTGGTTCAACAATGACATGTAATTAAAAGCAAAATGAAAAACAAATAGAAGCAAATTGGACTAACCAGTTCATGAGGAAGGATGAGCCAAAGAATGATGGCCCGATCCAGTTTTGCAGCCAAAATCTGCAAATACACAGAAATGACATTAATTGATGTTTTGCATAAGAAACAGTTCAGGATCTCATTACTTGGAAGATATTTCACTAGTTATAGGTATCTTATAGAACATAAATCAAAATGATATCAACTTTTCACTTTCACACAGGCATATCTGCTTCAATACCCAAAGACCATATACAACAAAAGTCTACCTAAAGCCATATCTTTCAGAAACAATTATGAACTTTGCAAGGAAAAGATAAATATAAGAGATTCCTTCGCTGATTAGCTGGCTATTCCATGATAGTGTCAAGCAAAATGGCCAAAGCCATATCTTCTTGAAACAATTATGAACTTAGCAAGGAAAAAATAAATATGACAGATTGCTTTGCATAAAGATTAGCTGGTTATTCCATGATAGTATCAGGCCAAATGGGAGCACCCTCAGCGAGGAAGCGCACCTCAGTTTTCTCTCTATGTAGAATTTGGTATCATGCTGATTGGCAGAATAATAAGATGGTACCTTCTAGGAAAGCTTAGTTCCTTTGATACAAAAGATCAATTAATAAATAGGAAAAATTATGAAGGAGATATTGTTGATGGTTATATTTCCCTTTCCAAACTTAAACAGGATCATTGAGAGTTTTATTGGTCCTTAAAATGTTGCACAATGAACAGTCATGACAAGCATGTATCCTTGGCACCAGTAAAGAAATAAACCTTCTAAGAATAGAACCTGCCTATGATATTCCTAAATCAACTCATCTTTACAAAAAGCAAATACCTCTTCAAAGAAGATCTTGCAAATGATGTTTGCATGACCGGAACAAGTACAGCTTCAGCTGGATAGATAAATATCCTTGACTGGTCTAGTGGTCCCTTCTGATTCATTTTGGTTTCTGCAGGAGACTCACCAATGGTGTGTCGCGAAAAGTTCTTATGTGAGCTTGAACCCCGTTGCAGCAGTCTACCATTTGCAGCAACAGGGCAGCCAAGAGTGATCTCAACATAGCAATTTTGTCCTCTCAGCTGACAGTCAGAAATGTGTGAAGCATGATATGGCAACCCTACAACTCCATTTGAAGCTCGAGACTTACTTGAACTGTTCATGGAACTTCACAAAATAACAATACAAATGAAGTACAAAGGTCAATATGAGCTTTCTGAGTTAAGCAGACCAGTGATTGCGTGCAGGAATGAGGTGATGAAATAAATGGAGAAGACCAAATGAGGAAGTATATTAACCTAAGGTAAACATTCTTCACAAGATCACTTGGACAACATCCAGTAAGCCTTCCAAGCATTCCATGAGGTGAGACAACAACTGTAACAACATAATATGGAAATAAAATCTTTGCAGATGCGAGAGAAAGTACTTAAATGGTGCATGCAATGATCTAGTTCTGAGTATTTGAGAAGTCTAATTTATGGTATGCTATTCTTTGAATTGCATATTTGAGTAAAGAACTGACATAGGCTCAACTGGTTCAATTGAGCATCTATGCCAATTTCCCCAATGATTCACCCTCACTCTCTCCAGTTTCAGTTGACTGCCCAAAAAATTCTCCAGAAGAATTCAGTTGAGCACCTAAGCAAACTCCATGGAATTAGATTTATCTGCTTCAACAGAGTTCAATTTACAAATCTAAAAGGAGTAGGGCTGCAGCATACTCCAATTTGAAGAATAAAAGCAGGTGATTTGTGTCCCTCTAATTTCACTCACCTCCTTTCCAATAGGGAAAAATAAGAATATTAGTACCAGTTTTAGTTCCCTCTCTTCCTTCCTTCCCCATTTCACCGAAATCAGACAGTAATAACTGTGGCAATTTAGGTTTCCATCTACAACCATATGCAGAGCAAGAGCCCTTGGGTAACAATACTTGAATTATTTCATTTAGTCCACCAAGAGAATAAGACCAACAACTATATAAGCAGGTAAGTTTTCCAAAATGACCAACCCGGAAGCCTGTCGTTCAAAGAATTATGAGTATGATTTAAGGTCATTTCAATATCACCAGTTGAAAGTGCCCGGATATGCCTGCAATCAGAAAGAAACAATGACAGAACAGTTAACAGTGTACATAATTTCCCAGATAGAATTCCTGTAGACAGAATCTCTAGAACTAAAGCTTAAAGACAAACTTCGATGATATCACTGCATGCACAAATATTGCCTCCTCTGAAGCGGCAAAGATGAATTCGACCACTGGCTGACCCCTCCTACAATTGCACAAACTATTGAATTAGGCAACTTCAGGATGCAAATACATGCATTAAAGAATCAAACCTTTTCATTAGCGGAGCCAGGAAGAACAAACAATTTATTCAATATCACAAGTTCATCAACCAGAAATTCTTAAGACAATCAAGAGTATGCTTGGATGTGCAACATATCAATCACTACAAAATCTGTTGAGCTAATAAAGAACTTAACAACAATATATGAACATTTCAAAGAAAGAAGACAAATTTCAATAGTTTGAAAAGCTATGATAACGCAAATAGACTGGTCAAGAAATATAAAATGGAAAAAGTGGGCTCCAGACCACATGACTGGTATATTCTGGTTTTTATGTTTTAGAAGAAGTAAACTGGACAAATATAGGCTTCCTTGCTTAATAGGAGAGATCTTGAGGATGAAAACTTTGAGCCCATCAGGAGGCTGTATATTATCTATAGCACTTTCTGAAGTTAAAATTTAGCAGGAAAGCGGCATTTACGGGTGTAAATATAAATCATGGTGGGTCCAAAATTAGGACCTTGGACAGCCTAACATGCAACAAAATAAGCTCAACCACACCTGACGTAACACTATTTCCTTATTTTTTTACTATGGGGACTTTCTCCTACTGCTTTGAATAACTTCTCTAGTAACTTGAACACAAAGGACTAAGTAGAGAAAAATAAAAACAAAAATTATAGAAAGAGGAATATAAATCTGCGGGCTAAAATATCAACCCACCAAATAAATAGAATAAACAAACACAAACCACCTGCAGGGTAATGTTTAAGAGGGTTTCGGGCCAAATGTAGCACTCTGGCTGAAAGATGGATCAGGAGATGAACATACCATATAGTTTCCCTAATATATATATTTTTTTTAATTAAGAAGCAAAAAAGTAGCTCAATACATTATCTCAAACCACAAGACACAGAATAAAATGAAACCACTTTGGCATTTAAAGCACTGGAGCATTTATAGTGAATGCACCAGAGTCAATTTTTCAACAATCAGTTGATGAGAATCAGGTACTACCAATAGACTATTATCCTAATGCCTTTGTGCAAAAGCAAGCAAGGAAGAATATTAAGGCAATGTGCTCAGGCTGCAACTTTTGGGGGTGGGATACAATAGAATAACAGAATGTTTAGAGGTTAATATATGCCTATTGAACTCATTTCAGGCAGAACTAATTTTACTTTCTTCTCTTTGAGAATCATCTGCTGGTGTTGCCCATATCCTTCCTGTATCTAGCTTCACGTCAAATAATCAAGAGCTTCAAATCATTTATGAGAATACAAGGACCAGTTTAACTACCAGCTTAAACTTTCGACTCAATTTCCACATTTCCATCACAAATTTCATCATCTAAGCAACAGTTTATAATTATCTTTTAGGTCAATGGGGCCAGCAGTTTGACAATTCCAAATTACACAGCATCGATAGTGTAGAGCAAGGTAAAAATGTTGGAAATAGAGTGATAGGTCAGGTAACAGATCCAGGGCAGATTGACATCAATTCAACCTGGTTAATTATGAACCAACCATTTAAATAATAAAAAAAAATTCCCTTTGTTCGTTTTGTTAAGATATCACATTTATCAGAAAGATTGTCCAGAAATAAGATTTAACCAGAAAGTCATGCACTTAGGAAGCCTGGTGTTAGCTGGGATGTGATTACACACTCTATTCTAAAGCAATTCTTGACCATTACTAATGTTCTGGATTCAATATCAACTTGAGTTTTAAGAAGGAATACACTATCTTCTAGACAATTAGAATATATTCATGGAAATTGTGCTAAGAAATTGAAATTTCATTTAAGCATGTATAGGCAGGGTCAAATCTCAGTTTAAAATAGCCGGTCAAAGAACCAAAAGCAATTGCTGTTCAAGTTATGAACTGTACCTAATTAGCAAATGGAAATTGTAGAGCTAAATCTCGATCCTTAGACACACAATTAGATCCAAATCATTTTGGCTCCTCCCATGTTTACAATCTGTCTATTTGAAATTAGTACCACATACATGCAACCAACAACATAGTTTTGCAAGTTTAACAGGCAAGATAACTGAGACATATGTACATCAAGAAAACCTGATTGTTAAAGACTTGTAGTCCTGTCTCAACTTCAACAGAAAAAGGGCTTCTGTTATTCACCTGAATAGTTCTTCACTGTGTGAAAATGGATGGTATCTCGAAAACACATCCCCAAATCTTAGGAAAGAAAGGCCTTTGAGTGCTCTGCCCATTCATGAAACAGTAAGCGTCAAATAAATTAGATCATTTTCCATCAACACCACAATAACCAATTGAGCAAATAGCTCAGCGGTTGAATGCTCGACTCATATTCTAGAAGGTCCATTCAGTTGCTAGATTCTCTCTCCCCGAAGCTCCCCACCCCCACCCAAAAAAAAAACAAAAAAGAAAAGAAAAGGGTCCCAATGAGCATGCATAGAGCATAAGCAAGAGGATAGCAACATGTCTCTATTCATGACCAAAAAGGCAAAAGAAAACTCAGGAAACCCAAGAGAGGTTACAAGAAATTTTCTAACCTTTCTATACAGTTCCGCAAGGCCTGAGATAATGCAGCTGCAACCTCTTCTGAATCCCCTGGAGCTACCCATAGTCCAGAAGCAAGGACTGCAAGGCCACAGTTTTTATAGCTTCTTTAAGAAAAATCTAACCATTTAGAAACCACATTAAAGCTAAACTGGGAAAGTAAAATAAACAAAAAAAAAAATGCAGTCATTCATGTTAAAGTGGATCAAATAGTATATGTTCTCCATACAGAAGAGAGCATACCTCTTAATCTAGATACAGCAGGTTGAGCCTTCTCAACAACAGATGTATGGTTGCCGGGGATGAAAAGCCAAAGCTTGATCTTCTCATCTTACAGGAGTCAAAGCAATTAATGGACAATGGCAACATATGGATTAACCACAACAATTATAATGCATGCATTACGCCCATTATATGCCTACCAGGATTGTGCAAGCCCTGAGAAGGGTCCCACGGTCCAACAAAACAATTGGTCCATGTGCTCAGGAATCCTTCCTTCTGCAACTGTAAATGTGATGATAGCACCAGGTGCGTAGCAGCATCTTTCTGGTCGACCTTCACACTTCAGTCAAAAAAGAATCAGTCAGCAGTATCTTCTGATATTGCAAACACAAAAACGAGCACCATCCAAACTTCAAACCTCTTATCAGAATAACAGTTGACCTCAGATTCATGAGGAAGAAACTGAAACCATGATATCTGATGTAAACCCCCCTGAGAAAACACCAAATGTAAGAATGTACACATTGTAAACATAGTGTAAAATAAGATAATGATATCATTTAGAAAGTAAGACCAGATTTGAGCCCCTTATTATGAACCAGGCATGGAATACAAGCTTATACTTTTAAGTTAGTAAAAATTATTACTTTTTTCTAACATCTGCACTGTAAAATAGCAAAAAATTTCTGACAATCATCCAGGCAGCAACAATATGACACTGAGTAAGATACAACAACAATAGGGCAGATCAAATAACCACCACTAGAGGGGAATAAGCAGCATGAGTGAAGTAACAACAAGAAGTAAAAGTGAACCTATTAGTAGCATTTGATACACAAAAAGATGAACCTCCTTCCCTTTATGCAAAATGCCCAGTTTTTAGTGGTTTTTGATTGGATCAAGGAAATAATGGTAAGTGGTGGAGAGATCTTTCGATCTACTAATAACCCAAAGGACAAATATATCCTCCATCTAGCAAAAGGCTCATCAGAGTGGAGGGGAAGGGGATGATATTTCTTGCAAGATACTCTCAAGATAGTTTGCACCAACTGATGCCTTTTGACCAATATCAGGTCATAATTTAATAGAATGAGAACAGGGAAACAAAGAATAAAACAAGCATTGACAAATAGAAAAGAAGGAACTAATCCATTAAAAATGTAAAATACAGTATAATCGGATTAAATGCCCTGTTGCATCGTCTACTGATAGGAAACTATTACTGTTTCATTTTTTTTATCTACTGTCTAAGAGATGTACAAAATAACAGGATGATTTAGTGTTAGCTTCACCAGCTATTGCAGACTTCACTTCCTAACTGTTTCTGTTTCTCATCCCAATCATGTCCCAAAAAAATCATGCTTCACTGACAAGCACACTAGCACAAACCAAACCAATCATTAACCAACCTATTGTCTATAGTGGGCCATTGCAAAAAAAAAAAGTTTTGCCATTCTACTTTATAGCTCACATGATATCACATTAAAGAAAATATCCCCAAACAAGAACTGTAAAAGCTTGTCACACCCTTGGACTAAGGTCCTGCTCATCTCTGAAGAAACTCGCCAATGTAAATTAAGAAAAGACATACTAAAAATGAGTTAACCAAGAAAAAACCAATGTTAATGTTATAGAAGAAATAACATGCTGCAGAAGAAGAGCAAATCGGACGAGGTGAATGATAAAGCTCGAATAAGAACAAATTGGAGAAAATAAAATGGAAAAAAGAAAAGAAACGGAACATACGATTTTGAATACATTTGTCCACATCAGCAGACAAGGAGAGAGGCTCCTCTTCCCTCGTTCTATAAATGATACTTTCAGAAAACGAAAGAAAATTCTTCTGCTGCTCCAAATCTTCAAGTTAAGCGACCCGTATCGAAATCTTCTTCATACAACAATTCCCAACTGGTAAAAGGAAAACAAAGATCAATCCTTTCTCAAAAGGGTAAACATATTTGCACGAGGTACAATCAAAATCCCAATTAAACAGCAATATATACGCAGTTCAAACAAATTTCAAGTGTAAACTACAAACGAGTGCGAAGCCACTTTCCTACGCGATACAGTATATGTTGAGTTACTAAAAAGAACCTAAAACACTGATCAGGAATTAATGAAGAAAGGATAAACGCTTAACTGCATTAGGGCTCAGAATTGCAACTTAACCAGACCACGAATCAATTGTTGCAGCAAAGAAACAGAAAAGTTTTTTTCCAGATAGTTACAGAATTCGCATGTGTGAGAGCATTTATGTGCAGTGAAGATGAATAAATAGAGAGTACCAGAGATTTTGCTAAGCAGAGAATCCCAGAATCACAACTCCACCGAGCTCTGAACTCCTCTCAAGACTCGGGTGTCGCAAGGAGGAGGGAGGATTTCTGCTTTTACGCGAAGCAGAAATCGAGTATCGGTTCCTGGATCACGGGGTGTATGTAAAATGTACAGACATACACATACCGCAGGGAAGTATACAAAAATAAGTATATAATTTTGTGTAAATAATTTCTAACACTTAATTATATGTTTCTTCATGATTTTTAAATAACATAAATAATTTTTTAAATATTCAAGCAGTAAATAAATATTTTAAAAAATTTATTTTATCAATTCAAAATTAATATTTTTTCATATTTTTGATTACAATATGATTATTTTTTATTTTTAAAAATTTTTTTCTTTCTAAATCATTAAAATTCTTTAAATTTTTTCTCTCTAAATAATATTCTTAATATTTTTAACATATTTATTAAGATAAAATTTATAGAAAATTAATTTTTTAAAAAAAAGACAAAAGGAATAAGTCCCTAACCAAAGAAGAAAAAAAGAAGAGAAAGAGGATCAATTTTCTCTCTTTAAACTTTAAAATTTTCTCAAATTTATCTATCTAATAATATTCTTAATAATTATTCACTTATTTATAAATTTAAAATAAAATTAAAATCTTAAAAAAATATAAAAGAAAAAATTTCAAACAAAAAAACAAAAAAAAAACTATAAATAGAGGACTCGGTTAAATATGTCCGTACCAAAATGAGGACAACACAAAAGTGAAAATGCGAGGAGTGATTTGCAGTCGACTCTCAAGAACTCTGTACTCTGCTGCATCAACTGCATCTTCAAGTCCGTCAGAACTCCTCTTTAATGGCGGTTCGGTTATAGCAAGAGCTCTCATCACCACTTCGACCATCGAAAAATTCCAATTTTCAGATAAATTTGCTGCATCTCGCGGAAGTAGAACTCTGTTGTCCTCTCCATGGTCCGCCACGCAGCTTCGCCACGCCAGATTTTCTGGCGCAGATGTAATTTCTACATCTATGATTTACAAAGTTTACTACCTTCTGTTTTATGAGTGTGTTCCGGTTGGTTGATATTGTACTCTGTATTAATTGGGATATTCTGATCACCATGTTGCAGTTTTTTTTTTTTTTTAGTGTATTTCTGCATATAGTCCGGACCAAAGAAAACAAAAAATTCACAAGTATTACTTTAATTTTTTGTTGCAGGTGAGACCTGGGAATGTCATTGAAAGAAAAGGTTTGATTTTTGAGATTCTTGTATATGTTCTTGAATGGAATACTACACGTACTAACAGAGAATTACATTGGTGTTACCTGGTGGGTTCCACTCAATTCAGGAAAGATTTATCAGGTAACTGGAGGGCCTTTTAAATCATTTACTACTATTATATTATTTTTGTTTGATGTTGTATGAGTCATTTTTTTGAACTAATGCCACCTAAGGTTTAGATGTTATTGATAAAATGCAATGTGGTTTAGGTAGTAAAGGCACAACATACAACACAAGGAAGAGGTGGAGCTATAATACAGGTCTCTTTATAATCTTTTGTTCGTTTCATCTTGGCGGATGAGTTGTCAATTCTTTTTGTAAATCTATGACATACCCATACTTTTGCATCTTCTCACTGAAATCTCATGGTTGTTCAAACCCAGAGGAGCAACAAGCAAATCCCAACTCCTTGTTTCAAACTTAATATTGCCAGAAAATTTTCATACTTTTATCAACAGATAAATTTGTTTGAGTTGAGAAAAAGGAATTGTGTCTTAGGGTCTCGTACCTTGCAGTAAATCTCTGGTTTATCTTCTTGTGTTTTAGAATTGGTGTTCAAATTGTACTCCGTTCTTCGAAAAATGAATATCAACAATGTGAGGTTCTGAACTAAGCATTGAGCCTATGCCCAATTGGTACTATTATGCTTTCATTAGACTCATTCATATTTCTGCCTAGTTGCAGCTTTAGTGGCTTATCAACTTGCCCAATGTATAAGGATGAAATTCAAGTTCCCGTATCCTTTGGAGTCTTTCTTTTTAATCAACATGCTTCAGGAAAAACTCTCTTTATTTTTTCTGAGAATTTCTTTTGCCCATAATTTTAGGAATTGCTACTATTTTTGGTGTTCTTATTTTTACTTTCATCTTACTAAGTTATCTATGGGTTGGATTCTTGGCTTTATGAACTTATTTCCTGGTGTTTCTGGAAAATGTTAACAGGTGGAGCTTCGTGATGTTGATAGTGGAAATAAGTTAAATGAAAGGTTCCGAACTGATGAGGCAATTGAAAGTATGGAGTCCTTTTGTGAATAGTAACACCTTGCAGCCTTTTATTGTTTCTTGGGTTGAATATTCATATCTTTTCCAAGTAATAGGGCTATGCATTACTAAGTTAAAATGTAATACAAGATTATTTCAATTTGATGATGCAAAATTTTTCTCCTTTCCATGTTGCATTACACTATATTTATTTGTAAGATAGATAGGTAGGAAAAAATTTATTCATAGTTTGCCTCTCTTACTGTTAAATTTTTCACCATTGCAGTTGTATAGGATTTTTTGGTACTCTTAACTATTTGCAGAGAAGATGCAAATCTTTTCCTTCTCATTGTCTTGCAGTATCACTCATAAGTTCTTTTGTCTAGAAGTTTTATTTCCTTGTTTGTAGTTGGGATCAGTTCCATAGTTGTTCAGTTAGTTTTGGCTAGTTTCTATATTGATCTATGGAGGCTTCTTGTGGAACCTTAAATTTCAGCCCCTTGACTTCTGTGTTAACAGGGCTAGTGCTTTATATTTATCAACTTAGAAATGGAACCTTAATTTCATTTTTTAAACCACTAATTCTACTGTAACCTGTACGGTTCCTCCTAAATATGTGCATGGTTCTCGAATACTGGGGAAGGAACGTATTACTTCTACTTTAAGCTTATAGGTAGTCAATAGCTTGTGTGTTTTACCTCCATGTTTGTCCATTCAAATGCACTAACCTATTATACAACATAAGGGGCTTACTCAAAAGGTTTACAGCTATCCCTAGGGATAAAGAAGAGAGCAATTAAACATGCATCCATTATGCTTACATTCTACCATAAATTTTTTGTACTATTCTTAGGTTAATTCCTTTCTTTTGAGTTTCTGGTTTCATTTTTTAATTAACACTTTTAATTTATGTTTTAGCTTTGGAACATCCAAGAATAGTCTATGAGATTTGGAACATCCAAGAATAGTCTATGGGAAATCTTAAGCATCCTACAAAGTACCCGTATTTTATCTGAATGATAATTTATAACTCAAATTAATTGGAGGTTGCATCATGAAGCGAGCCACTTTGACTTGATATTTTATGTGTATTCTCAGAACACAGGTGTATTTATATTTGGATCGAGTCAGCCTTGTATTTTATCATCTCTTTTGCAACCTAATTCAAGGATGGATATTTCTGAAAACATCTAAACACCTGTATGGGAACTGTGTGCAGGAGTGTTTGTTGAAGAAAAATCTTATGATTATCTTTACACAGATGATGATACTGTTGTCCTAGTCGAGTGAGTTTTAGTCCCCACATTTTGTTAAAACTTTGTGACAACAACTTTGGATTTACTTTGGTTGCTTGATACACAATTGGTTCTGTTTCTTCCAGGCCTGAGACATATGTGCAAATCAATGTACCAAAGCATTTGTTTGGTGATTCCGTTGCATATCTCCAAGGTAAAGATGTTATGTAATTCAATGAGCAGTGCTTGTTTATTTAAATGTTTTCTTTTCTATAAAAATTGTAAATGATTGGTGCTTTGGTCAAAGATATATAACAGGAAACATTTAAAAGCAAAGGCAGTAAAAAGGATTTATCAAATGGTGTATCTTGTTGCTTAGTCTTTGATTTAGTGGATGTAGAATGGCTTAAGTTTTGGTTTTGGATGAGTATATCACTTAAAAAGTTCTTGAGACCAGGCAGAAGGTATTATAGATTATGTCTTCAAAATTATTTTTGGGCTTACTTCCAAAGTTTTGGAACCTCAAGCAGATCCAGGAAAACATTAGGAGAAAAGGATTAGTAAACATGGCTGGAGATTCATAACAAAGGAGAATTGCAATTATACAGTGACAAAATTTTCATGTCCATAGTTCCAAATTTTTGCTTTTAGGCTTGTGAAAGTCTTTTCTGATCTTGAAAAGACTCATGACTGCACTCACTTTTACTGGAACCACAATCAATGGTGTGCTTGCTAATATTGCTCATTGCACATTGCATGGATACAAAGAAGCACTCCTTGGCCCCTCAGCAGTTCCATTTTAACAATATTTGTTGCCAATTCAGTGATGGAACTCATCTCTTGTTCTGCACAATCCCCTTCTCCAATTTATCCTTTTGCTGGCTGTTGATACATTAGATTTCTTTTGATTGGTCAGAGATATGATATAAAAACCTGTGATCTATGTATTTAATTATTCTAGACGATATTTCATATATTCCTTGCATAAAATTGGATTCTCCTTCTATTTAATCTTGTTACTGTTTTTCTAACTTTGAAATATAATTGATAGTTTTTCTTCTTCCTTTATGCTTTCTGGGTTGCATAGCTTTGATTCATGAACAGAACATTGTTTATTATGTGCATCATGTTACCTGTAAAAATTATTGCCTACTAGTTTCAGTTCTCATGCTGTTCTAATAACTAGTTTGTGGTTACACTATTTTCTGGACTTTTGGATTTGCAGATGATATGAAAGTAAGCTTGCAACTTTTTGATGGAAGACCATTATCTGCAACAATTCCAACAAAGGTGACATGTACTGTTGCTGAAGCACAAGTTTATCTAAAGGGCTCTACAGCCACTCCTCAGTAAGTTCATGACCTTATATCTTATTTATGTAGTCATGCTATTGTTATAATAAAAGTTTTCCACTCGCAGGCTGCATCCTCATCATTGTCTACTTGTGCAGGTATAAGAAGGTTAAGCTGGACAATGGTCTTACAGTCCAGGTGAGTTGATGCATGCATAACTGCATGCACATTTTCTGTTAAACGGTTGTGACTTGCAAGATTGTTACAGACAGTTAGAACACAGAGTCTATATGACCTGCAAAAGTTGCAGAGACAGTTTAACCATACGACTTTCAAGATTGTCACAAGTAAAACAGTTGCATTCTGACTTGTCCTTTTCTTCAGGTACCAAATCATATTTTAGCAGGAGATAAGGTAATTATCAATACGACTGATAACTCCTACATAAGCAGGTAATGTAATACTTCCATCTGTCTGTTTATCTATTCGATGCAATGCCCTTCTTTTTGTTTCGCCATTGGTCTCTAGATCTCTGCGGTTACTGAATTTGGTGCTCTCGCTTGTCCTTGTGATGTCTTGAGGAAGTACTTGTGCTTCTCTAACACGTAACATGGATATATAATTGCTCATGTTGTGCTTTTTGCTTTCGCTCTTGTTTCTATATTCTGAATCTATGATGCTTTCCTTTTTAACTCTTTTTTAGCATGGGGTTCGGTAGAGGAAATTGAAGGCGAGGTGTTCTGTGCTATTTTAGAGTACTAGCACTGTCACATGATAGAATTTTGAAGAATAAACTCTTTTAGTATATGTTTTTATTGATTAAAATATTTTTAAATTATAAATATCTCGCGAATTAGTTATTTGTTTCACTATCACAATATATAACTCTCAAATAACTTTTATTAAATTAGACCATTATCACCATCATTGTTCTATTCTAATATTGTATTTTTTTACTTTTCAAATACTTTTTAAAAAAAAATTTCATGTTCTTTCTATTGATTTTGTAAATTTGTGAACACAATCAAGTTATGATTTGAGAGGTATATATACTTATTTGGTAATTGCACTTATTGAAAAATGACAAAAGAATTTTATTATTGCTTGTGATAATAATATTTCTTTAATATTTTTTTTAAGTAATTTATTTCTTTCTTTAATTCTTTTAAGTTATCTTTGTTCAATTTAACTTACAACTAATTTCTTCAGATTAATTATTTCTATCTCAAACAAATATCATTGGAACAATACTATATTTCAGAAGAATGAAAAAATAATTTTATCAAAAGAATTTTAAGATATTTAAAAAAAGAAGAAATATACAAGTTTAAATCTCGTATCCCTATCCATATTTACCAATCAAGTGCTTTGCGTGAGAGGTTTACTGTCTATAGATACTGCGTATCATTTGCTCGTTGTACTTTTATATCTTCCTGTTGATATGGTGTTTCCCATTGCCTTCTCAGGGCTTAAGAGGAATCTCGGGATCATATCTCACATTGAGACTCATTACTTCCGGCCCAAGTATCAAAATTTCATTTCTTGCAGATACAATGTTCATGGTTCAAACCGTGAATATATCGCAGCAAATTATTTTGTCATAGGCTGAGAGATTTTTCCGTTGTGAATTTAAGTTGCAAACTGTACTGAGGAACTATGGTACAAAGAATACTTCATCTCGGTATCAAACAGTCTCGGAAAGAAATTGAGTCTTTGTACCGTTCAAAGATGACGAATATGAGGGCAATAAAAACAAAACTTTCTCGCGTTACCTTCAGGCTTCAAGCTGTGAATTACAGGTGCACTGGAATTAAAATTATTTCATCAACCCAGATTGAAAGACAAATTCCAGGTGTGGACGCAGCATGAACCTTACTGCTGCTTCATGGCTAAACACGGCCAAGTAACCATTTTCACTCAAAACAAAGAGCCTTCTTATGGACGCTCGAGGACTATTCAGTCCTAAGAAGACGTGTCTCGTTAGTCTTTACTTGGAAACTTGCCAACTCTTTTCCCTTCCCATCTCCTCTCTCTTTCTCTCTTCCTCCATTCTCCCTGTGGGTCACTAATGAAAACAGCAGTTCCCAATTCATCCCTCCAGAGAAATGCAGTTCTCTTCATCTCCCGATAGTGAAAATTTATTTTTCATCTGAGATGGAAATGGAGTGAAACAATGGAAGGAAGTACAAGTTAAACCCCTAGAGTCACACATGGAATTCACAGGATGAGTGCTTCACAAACTACTTGACCAAAATGGGAATTAAACAATTGTAACAAACCAAAACCTCATGGGAAATTCGTATAATCAAATACAAAAGTTGTAGCTCGAAATCTTGTCTTTAAGCTTCATTAGGCGATTGTTTCTCAATCGTGGAGTTGACTCCAAAGCAAAATTATCCAGTGCAAAAATTCATTATAGCATGCAAGCTAAGGCATATTCGAGAAGAATATATATTTTGGGACCGCATGGAAAAATTAAGAAACAAAAAAGTTGAAGTATAAAAAAACATTTACTTATATAGAGTAGTGTTTTTTTCAAAGGCGAGCTGCTTCATGATAAATGATCCTCAATCAAATACTACAAGTTTCTCGTAATCTTCGCCGGAGATAGCTCGTTGCATCACAGCATCTGGATTCAGAATCCCACCCTCTTCTAGGAACAAAGTAATGAGATTTTTGGAGAAGCCACCCACAAGTGCCACACCTTCTTGATCTCTTAGAACTGGAGTTTCTACCGAGTTTCCAAGGTAGTCTCCATGGTTTCCAGTACACGATTTCAGGTGGCTTTTGATAGCCTTTTTCCTTAAATTTATGCTCCATTGCTTTGTAGTCTGTCTCCCAAGGCTGTCTTGATACCTGATCGAACTCCATCTTACTGAACACAAAACGCCTCTTTATCATCTGCTCTTGGCTCAAATTTCCTCCTTCAGCAATCTCCAACATTTTATCAAACACCTTTTGAATATCTGCTTCGTATCCCCGGTCCAGCGTTTCTTCCATACATTCAACCTTAGCCAGGAGACTTTTGCCTTTGATTACGTGAAGTGTAGGATGTTGGCTGAATGTTATTAACTTTCCCCTCCATGGTTCTTCAGAGAGCTCAGAAACTAACAGCCCAAGTGCAATCAAAACATTCACTGGAGATCCTTGCCTCCATCCTGATACATCACATATATCCATGCAATTTGTTAACTTGCCCTTTTTTTCAAGATCAACAATCATTCTCCTCCATTGGAGCTCCGCAATTTCTTCTCCTTCCGGCTCTTTTGATAAGTTAATAATATCATGAGGAAGCAATGCTCCTGCAGCAATGGTTGATTTCCCACTCTCTACATCCGCAAGATAGTCTTCAAACTCTTCCTCGTCGTGCTTGAGCAACACTTTTCTGTAAACATTCATGGCAACCGAAGACACGCGATCATATAACCAACTGTCCCATTCATTAGCGCAAATATATACCTCTGGCAGCTCCAGAGCTCTACGAAGGGGCACAAGGACTTCCTTTCTTAGCCTGTTTCTGACATGATAAGCATAATGAGCGTCATCCATATCTTGATATTCAAGATAATCATCGCAATTGAAAAATTTTCTTGCAATGCTTTCACAAATTAATTAGAGTTGCTTTATCGTGTGAAGAATCAAGAGAAGGGCACCATTTTGAGGCAAGACTTATCTTGCTGAAATCACTAGCACTCTAATGCTCCATGTCTGCTTTCAGAAGCTCAACGAAAAAATCAGATACGCGATCATGCAAGAATTGATAATCGTAATCACTCATTTACTTCTCGAGGGCTTTTCTTGCCTTATCCACCGTCTTCTTCCGTTTGTTCGACGGCACCTTCTTTCCCGGCTTTCTTTTCTTCCCATACTTGGAACCCAGGATTACCGCCTTCCTCTCCTTCTCCTTATCCAATCTTCGTACATAAGGACCATCAAGAATCCTGTAGAGGATCTCCAGCATCTCCTTCAAATATCCGAATTTGGCAATGGCCCTGAGATTGCAAGCAAGGGTTCTAGGGTGGTTTTGATGCAACCACAAAGCAGCGGTGCAAAACCCTTCCTTGTCAGACTTCCCCGTGCCTCGAACGCCCCTCAGATTGCATATCAGTTTAAGGGTTACCAGGGGGTTATGTGTCCATGCCAATTCGAGAAGTTTCACAAGCGCTTCTGCCGGTGCACCTGGGACTACGTGGAAGAAAAATTCCAGACAAGGGTAACCCGATGAAGTACATGTGGGCTAGCCGTTTCTGTGGATCCCTTTGGGACGCAAGCCGTGAGAGGTGGCGCAGACGAGGATACGACAGCATTCTCATTGATGCAAATGGAAGGCGGGCCGAGCAGGGATGGTGGAGCCATTGAGGATCGGAAAAGTAAAAGAATCAAGATTTTGGCTGGAGATTGATCGGAATCCAAAGACTGAAACTATGTAGTTATGCTACTACACACAAAAGAAAAGACAGTGTTTGGTTTTACTTGGGGATTACTTCATTAACGCTGGCATTGGCAAGTAGGGTTTTTCTTTCTTCTTCTTGCCCTTTTTTCTTTTTCTAATCTAAATTAAAATTTAACTAATAAATTAATTAACTAATGCGACATTAATTATGGTGTATTTGGATTGGGTTAAACTCAATACAAATTTTTTATTTTGAGTCTCACACACTCTTTCCAATCTCATCCTTAATAAGAGTCATTCTTTCATTTCAAAATATAAGTGTTTTTTATTATTTTAACTTTTCTTAAAATATTAAAATTTTTGTAAATTTTAAAATTTATCTTTTAAAAATTATTATCACTATAAATATAATTATTTTATTTTTATTACATTAATTAAAAATATAATATAAAAATATTATTTATTTTTTTAATATTTATAAAAATAGTTAAGATGTCTTATATTTTTAAATTAAGTAAATAATTTATAGGTGCTATCAAGACAAATTGAAGAAAGGTGCGCACGTTGTCTTTTGTAGTCTACATTGAAACCATGTATATCAACTAAACTATGTGGTTTTGCTTGCAAATTCATGTTTCGCTAGACTTTTTGTTCTTTTCCCAATTACAGAAAATTCCACAGAAACCTAGGTTCATATTTACTCTATTTTCTTTTGACTCTTTTCCTTTTTTTTAAAATATATAATTTTTTATCAATTTTAAATATTATTTTTTAACTTATTCTAGTCATAAATATAATTTTTATTCTTTATTATATTAATAAAATTAATTAATAATATAATAAAAATAATTATAAAAAATAGTCCATCAACTATTTTTAGTTTTTATTTTTTATCTTTAATCTATTTTTTTTTCTTTTTCTAACCTCAAATTATTTTTATTTTTTTTATAATTGATCCCAACAACCATCAGCGCAAATCTGATACACCAAAACCATAGTGTTTGGAACCAATTATGAAAATAAAAATAGTTTGAGGTTACAAAATAAAAAATTTAATTATGGACTAAAATAATTATTAAAAAATATTTGAAAAACTAAATTAATTTTTTCACATATTTATACACCTTTATTAACTATATTTTCATTCACTTATCTATTTCTCTCATATCTCTTTCAACATTGTTTTTCCTAACTCCCAACTTAATAACGTTCTAACTAATTAAAATTTTTGTATCTTATCTGGTTATTATCTTCATCTTGTTTCTTCAAAAAACTTACCAAATACAAAATTATAACGAAATTATTTGAAATTTTTTAGTTTAATTATTGTATTATTTAGGTATGTAATAACGGTTATCACTGTTTAAAAATTATATTAAGATATACTAAATCAAGAATGCAGCAAAATATTATGAAAAATAGTCCTTTAACTATTTTTAGTTTTCATTTTTAGTCTTTGATTTATTTTTTTGTTTTTGGTAGCCTCAAACTACTTTTTTTTTTTTTATAGTTAGTCCCAGACACTATACTATGAGTATGTCGGAATCCACAAGGATACAACCAAGCCCACGATAGTTGGAATTAGTTATAGAAGACGAAATTTGTTTGAGATTATAAAAAAGAAGAATAAACATATTAATAAATAAAAATAAAAATTGAGAATAATTGAAGGATTATTCTTTATAATTATTCAATAATAAAATTTTGTATTTTTTCTTAATTTATGTAAAAATTTTAAAATTTTATATGTTGAAAGAGAAAGAATATTAATCTAAGTCAGCAACGAGACTGCAAAAAAAAGACTATAAATATTTCTTCCGTGGAGCCCTTTCACTAGATACGGAGTCTGGAGTCAGATGACTTGGAACATTGTTGATGTGTTAGGGTTTAGGGGGGCACTTGATGTGCCAATTAGTTTAGTATTTAGATTACAGCATAAAAGTAAATTACTTATAAATAAATTTTAAATAAATTTTTTGAATTTGAGATGAAAATCAATACACATTAATACAATAAAAATTAAATATACCTATATCTCTTATTGGTTCTGCAAATACCGGGCAGCCCCCTGCTCCATGGGGCGGAGTAGACCGTCTGGTAAATGCGTCCAGATTACAGACAATATTTTTTTCAAAACATATTGAACAGATTTTGATATAATAGTTTAAAATTTACACGTTATAAATAATTATTTAAATTATTTATTTTATAATTAAATAATTATTAGTAAAATAATTATTCTACTAACAGATAATAATTATTCACTCTCTAATAAATAATTATTTATTTATTAGTAAATAATTATTTAACTTTAATAATTATCTATAATATATAAATTTTTTTAATCGTTAAATTAAAATTTATTCAATATATTCTAAAAAAAGTACTCTCACACTTAATTCAGACCACTAGTTACCACATTTAAGCCATGCTGCTTCAGGACTAAAGCTGTCAATGGGTCGGGTCTTATCCGGATCCGATCTGATAATCTCGAATTCGGAACAACATTCATACCGTTTACCCGGACCTGATAGCATATCTTCTAAATGGGTACGGGTATTGTCCACAAAGTTTCAGATCCGATTACCCCGATTAAATTTTGAATAATAAATATTTTATATATTTTAAATTTTATAATCGTTAGATGTGTTTGATTTAACGGTTAATTATCTATAAATTTATATTAAAATACCTTATCGGGTCTACCCAAACTCGACTTAAGATCTTATAAGGTATGGTACAGGTCCACCTTATTTAGATTCGTCGAGAAATCGGGTCAGGTCCAGTACCAATAATGATCAATTGGATCCGGATTCGGGAATAGTTCTACAAGGCATCCGAAATAGTTTGTTGGCATTTGGCAAAGCCGGAATAGCTTTAACGCATTACTAACATGCATTAAGAATGTTCAACACTTATACTTCGATTCCGCCGTTCGATTATGCGTTCATATTCTTTGTCATTTCTGATTTCAGCATCTGTAACTGGCCGCCAGGATGCGGTCAGACAGAAAACTCATTCTAATGCGCTGAGGCGGAGCCCAGTCACAGAACAAGGCTAAACAAGTCAGAAACCCCAAGAATTCCCCGTCGAGAGAGTGCTGCTAGAATCGCCCCTCTTCCTCCGAGACTCGACTCCGGACAAACACAAACTGCAAGTGCAGGTAGCTGCCAACCAATTCAGAAGACGATGTTTTTCCACATCGTATTGGAGCGGAACATGCAGCTTCACCCGCGCCACTTTGGCCGCGATCTCCGGGAGAAGCTGGTCTCCAAGCTCATGAAAGACGTTGAGGGAACTTGCAGGTCTTTTTTCCTTCTCTACTCTGCCCATCCTTCTTCTTTCTCTATACTACTCCTCAACATGAAGTTTCCCTTTCTTTTCTTAATTGGGTTTTGGCCCTTAATTTTTACTGGTACGAGTCTGATCCAAAAGGGAAAGCCTTATAAGATTGGGATTTTTCTTGCCCTTTTTGAAATCGCAGTGGTCGACATGGTTTCATTGTAGCGATTACGGGTATAGAAAGCGTAGGCAAAGGGTTAATTAGAGAAGGCACGGGCTTTGTTACTTTTCCCGTTAAGTATCAGTGCGTTGTTTTCCGGCCCTTCAAGGGAGAAATTCTCGAAGCTGTTGTTACTATGGTTAACAAGGTTAAAACAATTCACCTTTTCCTTTTTGGCAATGAAATGATCATGTTACGTGTTTAATGCGCTTTTTGCTCAAAACCTACATTGGATTGTTGCAGATGGGTTTCTTTGCTGAAGCAGGGCCAGTGCAAATCTTTGTTTCCAATCATGTAAGTGTAGAATTTGGAATGTGGGGAATTGATGTGCCTATTTTTGGTTACAATGAGCTAAGACCTGGAGTGAAAAAAGGAAAGACCTGTCTCTTAACGATTGACCTGGAGTGCCTACTTTTGTAGTCGTTACCAAGCATCTTTCTTTATTATGCTTTGGAGTTTAGGAAGGAAAATACGCTTCTTTCCAAGTCAAACAATGTGTTAGTGCTCAATCATGCAGGAATAGTGATTTCCACAGTTCAACAATATGAAGTCTGGTGTTTATGAAAGAATTAGATCAAGGTACACAATAATTTGGTAATTTTGACTTCAAGTGCCATTCTGTTCATTAGCCAAAAGGTACAGTATCTCCTTTAGAGAAGATCATATCATGTGCCTACAGTCAGGTTGTCTGAAAGTAGGATTCAAAACTCTGTTGTAGTAAAACATGCACAGAAACACATTCAACATTAACTTAATTTCTCTTGGCTTCACGGTGATCATTTCCTTAGATCCAGCAGAATGGCGGAAAAGATGTATGCTGTGAATTCCACATATAGTGTGTGATAAAGTTTGGTTTTACTAAGTTCTATTTCCATCTTTAACCTCGTCAGCGGTTTCAATTTCTTTAGCTGAAATAGGTTTGAGAAGATGGTTTTAAGAAACTGATATTGGTTTACTCTTTTCTCTCTATCATTTATTTACCTTCATATGATATCTTACACATTCAGGTTTTAGATTGTCATTTATTCAACTCTTGAAAATTCAGTAAAGTTGAAAAGTGTTTCTTGGAAAAGGTTATACATATATGCTAACATGGTGTCTGAAATGCCATATCTTTTTCTGACTTTCAGTTAGTCTTGTTTGTTGGATTAGCCATATTTCTAACAGTATTAGAAAGAATTTTCTCTGTGTTTTTCATAAGCAGGCAGAACTTTGTTGGTTAAAGGTTTACTAGGAACCATGAGACATTTACACTATCAGGTCTGTGTGACCTTGCTTCTTCACTCTCTTCTTGCAGTTGATTCCAGATGATATGGAGTTCCAGTCTGGTGATGTACCTAACTACACAACTTCAGATGGATCTGTAAGTCTAATTTACGCAAGCCTTTTGTTAGAAATATGCACTTTCTGGATATTTGTATGGGTTTCTTTTCTGAATTTGTTGACACGTCTTAGGTACTTATTCAAATGGTTCTTGGCAGGTCAAAATTCAGAAGGACAATGAGGTTCGGTTAAAGATAATCGGAACTCGAGTTGATGCTACAGAAATTGTATGCCGTCATTTATTTTTCTTTTTGGTATTAGATGGTTGTTACACTTTGGTGAAGTTTTGGTTTTGGAAAAAATTGTCTGTATGCATATCTTCTGTGTCTTTATGCTTGTTTTCTGAATCAATGCTTACCAAATGAACATGGTGCATAGTGCATAGATTTAGATATTAATCTGTAAAGGTAAATATCTGTAAAGGTATTATGGGATGTGACCATGTTCTCACAAAGGCGAGCATATGTTTATAAGATTACTCAGAAAACTAAGTTGTGTCAGTAACCTTTCGGATTTATTCGTGATTTTGAGAAATCCAGTGAGCCTTTTGTAGTGACTTCCAGAGAATATATTGGAACCTGTAGAATGATGCCAGTGTATTCGTAAGTGAGAAGCTTCCCCTTCCTTGATCTCTAATATCAGGCACGAGTGAGTATTATTTTTATGAAAATTGTGCTCATGCTGGTTTGAGAGAGACCATTCAGTGGCTTATTTGTCCCTACCTTTTGTTACTGCAGCTCAAATTTCTTAGATATGTGAAGTATGGAATAATTAATCATTGTGGCTGGTGCCTCCTTGAACTTTTGCAGTCTGCTATTTCTACTTGACATTGATAACTACCTTCATTTCTTCTGTCTTGATCTTATGAATTGCTCTTTTCTTTTGCAGTTCTGCATTGGCACCATTAAGGATGATTTCTTGGGTGTGATAAGTGATCCGTCTGCAACTTCTTGATGCATTCTCGTTTTGCTTAGGCTTGTAGAAACTAAAGTAGTATTTGTAACATTTGAACGGATAATCATGGGGGCAGCAAAGTTTATAAATAGAGGCACGAGATGTAACAGAGAATATTGCAGCTAAAACTTCTACAAGATTTATATATATACTCAGTGGGACATTTGAACGTGTTGCTTAACTTGGTGGAAGTTGGGGATCTTCGGATGGTATTTTAAGTAGCATTAGTACCATTGAAGTCCAGAAACAATGGAAGTCTTCGCTTCGTTGTGCACGGATTTCATTCGAAAGCATATTTCCTTCAGCTGAAGAAAAATAAAGGAAATCAGATGATTATGATTAGAGGGTCATTGGATAGATTTTGTTCTTGGACCAATAGAACCCTGGTCTACCACCAACAGCTCCAGAGTCCCAAGCACAGCAATTTTTAAGATTGAAAAATTATGTGGGACAAAAACTCTGGAGTTGGGAGTAGAAAATTTGCATGCATTGATTACAGAGCTAATTCTGTAAACCGGGTGTTTTTTTTTTTTTTTTTTTTTTGTAATCTCTTCTCCTGAGTTAATTTTGGAAGTGAAAAGATGAATACCTATTTCAAACAATTTATCTTTCAAAATCCATCTCACCTTTTAGAAAAAATAAAAGGTATAAACCCTAAATTTTATATAATCAATGTCACGGAGAATGTTATTCTCAACAAAGTATAAATAGTAAATTTGATTTACAATATATATATATATATATATATATATATATATATATATAATATATATATATATGTGCCCCAGAGAGAACGTAGTTACGGAGGCACTCTTCAGAAGGTTATAAGAAAGTCCGGCCTCATAGTAATTCTGAAACCGATTTCAATCAAGCAATCAATAGGCTCTGCTGCTGCGCCATCAACCGCTAAACATCTGCTCTCATGTGCTAAATGTGGATACTTCAGACTTACCAAACGCTCCAACCAAACCAACTTCCCCCCCTCGGCTTCCGGGTTTCTTCGCACTCCCCCGGTCCTACCTCCGTCACCTTCCGCCCCTCCTCAACCACCACCAATCACAACCCATTAATTCAATCTCTCTGCAAAAGAGGGCATCTCAAACAAGCTCTACAGGTTCTCCCTCACGAGCCGAACCCCTCTCAACGCACCTACGAGCTCCTCATCCTCTCCTGCGCAGAGCGAAATTCCCTCTCTGACGCTTTAGGCGTTCACAGGAACCTTATTGATGATGGCTTCGATCAGGATCCCTTTTTGGCGACCAAGCTCATCAATATGTACTCCCAGTTGGACTGCGTTGGACATGCGCGCCAAGTGTTTGATAAAATTTTTAGGAAGACTATATATGTGTGGAATGCAATCTTCCGTGCACTAACTTTAGCGGGTAATGGCCAAGAAGTCTTGCGCCTCTATGGGCGCATGAATCGGATTGGAATTCCATCTGATAGATTCACGTACACGTATGTGCTCAAAGCTTGCGTTACTTCAGAGTCTTCTGAGTCATTGATTTGGTTACTAAGAAAGGGGAAGGAAGTTCATGCTCACATTTTGCGGCATGGTTATGAGAGTCATGTCCATATTATGACTACTTTGGTGGATGTGTATGCAAGATTCGGATGCGCTGACAATGCAAGTTATGTATTCAATGCAATGCCAGTGAAAAATGTGGTTTCTTGGAGTGCTATGATTGCTTGTTATGCAAAGAATGGTAGGCCATTTCAGGCGTTGGAGCTTTTCAGTCAGATGATGCTCGAGACCTGTGATATGTTGCCTAACTCAGTCACAATGGTCAGCGTGCTTCAAGCTTGTGCATCACTTGCTGCCTTGGAGCAAGGGAAGTTGATACATGGTTACGTTCTTCGGAAAGGTCTTGATTCAATTTTACCAGTCGTCAGTGCTCTGGTGACCATGTATGCAAGATGTGGTGATCTTGAATTGGGTCGGCGAGTTTTCAGTCAAATGGAGAAAAGGGATGTTGTCTCATGGAATTCCATGATATCAAGTTATGGAATTCATGGTTTTGGAAGAAAAGCTATTGAAGTTTTTCAAGAGATGGTATCTACCGGTGTGTCTCCAAGTCCGATATCATTTGTCAGTGTTTTGGGAGCTTGCAGTCATTCTGGGCTTGTTGAGGAGGGCAGGTTTCTGTTTGAGTCTATGATAAAAGATTATGGAATTAGTCCTACTGTGGAGCATTTTGCTTGTATGGTCGATCTTCTTGGTAGAGCCAATCAATTAGATGAAGCAGCCAAGATCATACAGGATATGCGCATCGAACCAGGACCTAAGGTCTGGGGTTCCCTTCTAGGATCATGTAGGATCCACGGCAATGTTGGGCTGGCAGAGAGGGCAAGCAGAAGGCTGTTCGAGCTTGAACCAACAAATGCAGGGAACTATGTTCTTTTGGCTGATATCTATGCAGAAGCTGGGATGTGGAATGAAGTGAAAAGAGTAAAGAGGCTTATTGATGATAGGGGACTAAAAAAGGTTTCAGGTTGTAGTTGGATTGAAGCCAAAAGGAAAATTTACTCACTGACATCAGTTGACGAGTTAAATCCACAGATTGAGCAGATCCATGCTCTGCTACTAAAACTATCAGCGGAAATGAAAGCCAAGGGTTATGTTCCAGAGACCAAAGTTGTGCTTTACGATCTTGATTCGGAAGAGAAAGAACGAATTATATTAGGTCACAGTGAAAAGCTGGCAGTTGCTTTTGGACTAATTAATAACAGTAAAGGGGAGAAAATTAGGATAACGAAGAATTTGAGGTTATGCGAAGACTGTCACACTTTCACCAAGTTTATTTCCAGGTTTGCAGATAAAGAAATAATAGTACGAGATATTAACCGTGTTCACCATTTCAAAGATGGGGTATGTTCCTGTGCGGATTACTGGTAATCTTGTATACAGAGTTCATTATTTATTCATTTTTGTCATAAAGGTCTTCTTATTATAGTGCTCATAAACACTGCGTTGCAGAATCTACAGATTTTGATCACTGCCTTAATTACAGAACCACTTGAGATTGTAATAACATTATCAAGAGAATTTTTCATGTTTATTCATTTTATTTATGCATTATAACATCTTTTTGGACAAATACTATGCAAGAAGCCTGAAATGTGTATGCCATTTGTCCTTGACATATTCTGCGTAGGACTGTCAATCGGATTGAGTGAGCCGAGCTTTGCTAAGCCCGAGTTTGGCCTGATTAACAGCGGGCTGAGAAAATATGAGTCCGGGCTCGGCCTTTTGAGGCCGAGCTTAGACTCGAGCCGGTCCGAATTTGATTTTTTTTAAAAAATTATATAAAAATAATTTTTAATAATATAATAATATTTTTTAATAATATAATAATAATAGTATTCTAATATATATATATATATATATATATATATATTATTTATATATATTTTACGAGGGGGGTTAAAAATAAGTTGAGTTTATCTCAGTCCGAGTTCAGCCCGAAACATTATTCGGGTTAAAAAAATCAGTCCGAACTCGCAATTTAACGGGTCGAACGAATCGGACTCGAGTCGACCCAACCCAATTGACAGTCCTAATTCTGAGTACTTGAACACTTTGTCGTCCCTTTTTATCAACATCAAGATGCGCAGATGACACAGCTCGAAGGTCCAGCCCAAAAATGAACAGTAAGGAATCAATTGATTCTTTTTTTGTTTTTTTTTTTGCGGTGGGTCTAGATAAGGAATCAATTGACTCAAAGCGATAGTACGTGTTGCTGAAATTGATCCAAGGTCATGGTTTGGCCCCTAATTATAACGGTAGCGCAAAAGATTCTCTCGATATGTATGGGGAGCTCTTTCTAACAAGTGAGCCGGATTCTACCTTCACATAAGAACCCCGTGACAGAAGCTTCTGGAATAGCAGCAGGAAGATAAATTGGTCTTCGATTAGTTGCTACTTCCTATGATTCATCCTCGGATAATGCACCAAACCAAGCTCTTAAATATGAACAACACCACTAAATAAAATACTGTGCCTTTTTTTCAGTGTTTTACTAATTTTCTGTACGCTAGGTCATTGCACCATTATGATAAATTAATTGTTTTCCCCAAACATCTCCTGATAATATAAATTGGTTCGAACATTTCCTACAAATTATTGTCCTTCAAGTCAATCACAATGTTTACTACAATCTTAACAGTTTGTAATTTTCTTACTTTTTCATCGTCATCATCGTCGAAATGCAGAGATGACACCCCAACAGAAGTAGCCAATAAAATGAATGATTTAAAGCCACTGTGTATGGCAAATGATGACATAAGCTCATGGTTTGTTCCACAATTACAACAGCAGCACCAAAGCTTCTTTCTTTATACGTATGACAAATTCTTTAAAAGTAAATCTGATTCTAGTTTCATAAACGAACAACAAGTGAACATCTACAAATGTTTACTGTCCTCGCTGCACAGAAATTGATCCTTCGTACTTCATCTTGATAAGACTGTTCTCAATGTTCCGCAACACTGGCTTATATCTGTAATGATTGCTACATAATCAAGAAACCAGGAAATGGAAAACAGACTTTGAGAAAGGCAAAAAGAAACTTAGAAGAGGGACATGGAAGAAACATACAGGCGCACAAGGCCATTGTATGCTTGTGTGACTTGTTGTAGTCGTGCTGAAATCTGAATGATTTCTGCAGACAGTGCTTCAGCCCTGCTCTGCTCTTTTGCAAGTTGACCCTATAGACGTCAAATATACAGGTAAGTCCCTAGTAACCTAAATTTAACGGCTCCAACTGAAGGTTACTGCAATGTCTAACAAAGTGCTCCAAATAAATAGAGGTCACAAAGAAGTAAAGAAACCAGCAAAAGATAAAAAACCAGTATCTCTAGCTCAGCACTTTCTGATAACCAAAGCAAATATATTCAGCAATTTAATCACGTTCTCTTACAACTTCTCATTCAATAATTAAAACAAGCCACCACGAGTGCATGCAGGGAAAGTAAAGAGACTAAATGTAACACAATCCTTACTCTGAGAGAAACAATTTCAGCAGAATATGTTAGATCCTCCTCTCCTTCATTGCCAGATTCAAGGCCACTCCTAAGCACCTTATTGTTCAATGTTGGTGTACCAGCCTGTTCGATTCTCAATTTATCTAACATGCCACGAAGCTCCTCATTTTGTTTGAGACAATCTTTGACCTGCAAAAATCACATGTTGGACCAATGATCTTTCAGTGATATTAGACTTAAAAATGAGTAGATCTTGAACTCCAGTCAGTTCAAGACAGGACAAACAATGTTAAGTATTGCCAGGAAAAACACCACTGTAAAGTCATTTGACTGAAACAATAAACTGCACTAGGAGATAGAACAGTAATAAGAAAAGATCTTCCGGATGAACTACTATCTGTTCTTTTCAAATTATGGCTTGCTGCATTAGCCACACTTTCAGAAACTAGCAGAAAGCTTCACTATCTCTACAACCACCAAAAACATACACAAGTCAATGTTTACACAGGCATATGCAATCAAAGCTCCAACTACTTTCATAAACATGAAAATATAACATGGTAGCTTCCTGATTATTGACACAAGTTACAGAGACAGGACAAAGTGCAAAGGTATCAACCAGCTTTTAATCCCAATAGTGTTGATTTTATAATACAATCATGCAACAAAACAGAAGGATAGGACCTTATTTAGAAGTGGTTGATTTCATCATGACAGCCAAGAATACTTTACTGCAGCTCTTAACAAGCCCAGAGGATAGAGTAAATTGGTTTGTGGTTTTGTGTCTGATAAGACAAAGCAGAAAACTTTTCCAGCAATTAAGGAAAAACTAACAGTACGGACATAAGATGAAGATATCATATTATCTTTTTATGGCAGAAAAAGCAGGACTATATTAAACTCTAAGATCACTGGAATATTAAGCACCTGATTCTCCCAATGAGCCACAACCGCCATGGATTCATGGTAAGCTGATGAGAGACTTGAGTTTTCCTCAAAAAGCCTTTCTATCTCAGAAGACTGGGAATCTATCTGTAAACAAAAGACAGTATCTCATTGGGTGATTCAGTACTTCGTAGTCATTGGTCTAGCCATAAACTTGAATTCCACCTAACAGAGAAAACCAATTCCCCATCCCCAACCAAAAGAAAGGAAAAAGGAAGCATGCAATGCACAAGTGTAAAGACAAAAAAAGAAAGAGGGCAAGAAAGAGAGCCCCTTTTTTGTTTGTTGGTGTTGGGGGGGGGAGGGGAGTGATGCACCTCCATTAGAAGTTTTTGCCGGCTATTTTCTAATCTCTCCACTGCAACAGCCATCTCATGCAACTGCTTCTCAAGTCTCTCCTTGTCATCCTGGAAGCACAAGACAGTTCCAAATGGTGAAAATAGGGAAACTTTTGAGTACAGCTACACATGTTAGCTGAACCAAGTGACAGCAGAAAAGAGTTGGGGTACAAAATGAGGGGGGAAGAGTGGAGTTGGAAAAAAGCTATTCAGGAAAACATCCAACCAGAATAATGATAATAGCTGTCACTTTTAGAATGAAAATAATGTAACAGGCCTGGTATCAGATGTAACTAAAAAGAAGCTTAGTCAAATAATGCAAACAAAGTTGTTGATAAAAATCCTACTAGACATTCTCATTCAAGTTCAAAGACTTACAACTGAGAACCCCTTGTTAGTCACCTTTTCCGTTACTTCCTCTGCACAAATGACAAGTAGTCTTGAAGATCAAGAACACTGAACAGAAGAGAAATTCCAAAACATGGGCAAAGCAATAGCATCAAGGACAGAAAGAAATGCACCACACAAAACCAGAATAATACAGATCATAAGTGATGATTACAGGACAATATATAAAGACAAAAAAAAAATATGGAATCCCTATACATTCATAAAGGTATAATTCACTGAGAAGATAAATTAGGGAAGCTTAGAAGGTCAACAATAGCGCATGCTAGGACAAAAGCAAACCAAAGACGGATCTGACTTGAGGTGAAATGCAGATTTAATGAACTTTTCAATAGATTCATTTGGTTGAAAAAATTTAATCAACAGAGCTTTCTGCATTTGCTTTTTGCTCACTCATCCCATCCATGCCCCTACAATTAGTCAAAATAAATATAATCTAAAGTGACATACATGAAACAAAATGAAATAATCGTAGAACTTACGGAACATAGGAGTAGGGAAATATGATAGGGCCAAAAAAGATGCTCCATGCAGAAAATGAAGCTGGAATATACGATATTAAAAGAGGTAGTGCAAAAGTCCAGCCTCTTCCATCTCTGTCCAGAACTTTAATGCAAGTCCATTTCAACCATTTCCATGATTATAATTTAAAAAAAAAATTGTTGGATGCATATGTCTCTTGCGACAACATGACTACTAAATAATCAATTAGTATATCCCGAGGACCACATAGAAAAGCACCTCAAATTTTCAATCTTCATCTAAAAAGTATGATCCTAACTACCTTTCACCCTTTGGGAAATTGCTACAAGTTTCTCTTCCAAATCCTGCTTTTCAGAAATAAGGGCAGATACTCGGGCTTGCGCTTCTAATAGCTGTTGTCCCTCTTGCTGCCTCAAACGTGATTCTAGCTGTGAATTTCAATCACTATGTTTCAAAAGGACAAAGATGAAAAATTAACAAATAACTTTTTAAAAAAATTAGATGTTGATAAAGACTAACCTCGAGCTGAGATTTTAAACTTGCTACCTCCTTTTCCAAAACTATGAAGTGATCTGGTGAGTATCCCATTGAGGGAAATCCACTTGGTGTGCTACTCATAGCTTGCTGTTGTAATGAATTTAATTCTGCTCTTAGTGCTGCAGCATCCTCCTCAGCCTAACAAAAGACAGTTAATCAGAAGGTTAGTACAGGTAAGCTTTTAAGAACTAGTGGAGGAAACTATTTTCATACTCTGTACTGTTCTTCTTCTGCTTCTTTCAAACGTTTCTTAGCTGTACGAAGCTGCGCTGAAAGGTCCTCCTACACTAGAATGGCCCATTCATTGGTAAGAACCAGCAAAATGTACTATGCAAGATCTAGTCAAAAGCTACACTGCTACAGAATGAAAAAGCAGGATATAATGAACCCGTGCAACAACTGCTGCATCCTTTTCCATAGCAACATCCCTGAGAGCTTTTCTGAGTGATGGTACAGTATTCTGTTCCTGCAATTTCCAGTCAAAGTGAAATCAGCCACTAAACATTGAAAAGAGCTAATAAAATTTGATTATTAACCTAGACCTCCTGGAAGTCAGCTAGCAACATCATAATTCTAGATAAAGCAAGTCGAGGTTATGTGAAAGCGTGAAACATCATATATGATATGAGAAAAGCATGAAGTATTACACACGAGACATCTTTGAAGGTTGAAGGAAAAAACTACCAGAAAGCACAACTACTCATTTGGTAATGCCTGAAAGTTGACAGACCAAAGGAGTCAAACTGGTATAATAAACTAAACAAATATGTCTACATCCTGGTCCAATTCTAGAGTTTCTAACACTATGCTGCTTGACAAAATATAACTGTAAAATGAAACCATCTTAACTATTATATCACTATCAAATATATAATTCTGAGATTCCCATGTGTGTAAATGAGAAGACATCGCCGCCCTTACCAGATCATTGAGCCTCTTTTGTAGCATGTCACTCTCAACCTCCGCTGTTTGAAGCTGAAATAATGAGAAACAAAAAATAGTCGTTCTTAAGAAAAGAGAACAGTTGAATCCAATTTGAGTTATTAAAAAACTACAACAGCAAAAATTGGTATCCATGATCATCAAACAATGAAAGCAGAAAAGGTCTAAAACATATGATAATAGTCATACCTTCGAGGAAAGTAGGCTGTTCTCTTCTTCCAACTCCATATTCCTTTTCTGCATGTCTTTTAGTTGAGATACCAACCCACCAATATCATTCTGCGTTATAATTTCACAGAGCAATTCTCCATCAAACTTGTACAAGTAAAGCAACCACGATCATGTTCTTCCTCAAGCCATTTGAAGCAATAAAATGAAATTTTTTAGGAAAAATGGAAACAAAAGATCATTTATATGCCAGCAGAATGATACACAAAATCCCTCCCCACTAGAAACCCACAAGACTTTATTAAACGCCAATCAAAATCAAATATCGAGATTACCAACCATGGTACCTGGAAACCGAGAAAACAAAAATTTAGAGAAAAGAGAAGATTTCTGTATAGCCTCTACCTCTGATAACCGTGTACCACTCTCAGACTTTCTGATCTCAGAAGCATCTGCGCCAAATTTTAGGAGGAGAGCAGCAAAAATAATTAATATAGTAACAGCAAACAAAACAAAAAATAGTAAGAAAGAAATAAATACCATTCGAATTTATCACTTTGGTTAGATCCGGGCCGGAAGGTGCTTTGCTCAATCTCTCCGCCGCCCTTTTCTGACGAATTTCTTCCAGCTGAAATCACAACAATTTGCTTCATATTATAGGAAAGGCATTAAAACACACGTAACTTTATTCCAGCTTGTTGGTCTCTTCAATCGGAAGAGAAATCCTCACCGTTCGGCGACCAAGGGATGCGTGACGAGCTTCCATAATTTGAAGTCAAGTTTTAACTGTGCAACAAAAAGAATGGAAAATAACCGCCGGTGACAATCTCTCTCGGCAAGACTCCACCGGAGAGAGAGAATGCCTGAATCTTACCACGGCCGTCTCCCCCCTGACCTCAGATTCAAAGCGAACCGTGGACGATGACGATTAATCAGCTGTTAACAATGAGTTTTTGACCGGTTTGGTCTTGTCTCTAAAAAGTCTCGTTATTAAGAAGGACGCATGATGGTAAACTGGACTCTTGCGTAACGAACAGGAGAACGCATCATTCATGCGTTCTTCAGGAGCAACACTAGACGCATGTTAAGCTGTTGATAATGATCGCGACTTTTGGTCCTCGATATTTCTATTGGATTATAAGGAATTCTTGTAGATAAACTTCTGGAGTTGGCTATCACATTGGTCTCACACACTAGAGCTCCGCGGTTAGAACCACCCCCGCTAAGAAATTCAAATATTATTCTTCATAATTAAATTATCTTTTAATTTCCTGTAAAAAGAACTTTTTGCCAAGATTTCTATCAGCAATATTGTTTTGCACATTGGGCGATAACGCACTAAGCAACTGCACATTTTTTTTCCTTCTATCACATTCCCGGAACGTTAATTTTCAAATATTTTAGTAGAAAGGAGTTTTACACGTAAATGCCAATTTTTTTGCCTATATTAATTAATCCACACCTTTGAATGTATGAATGCCTCCGTGATGCATGCCGTGGATCATCTCTAAAGTGGTCCTAGTATTCCATTCCAATGTAATCATCTTAATTTAATAGGAATCTTTCACTTTAATTAATTACCAGTATTATAGTTCAAGCTTTCAAGATGACTCCATAAGTGATTTCCTTAAAGTGATAAAGGCTGTTGCTATTAGTCCTGCTGTTAACCCCAATCTTGGCCCCCTTTCAATATCATGGCATTTGATAAAAGCATATGCCCCTAGCTGTCAAACGGTTTGATTCGTTCGTTACTGTAAGTATGAATAGAACATGTAAAGGATGACGAATAATACGTAAAGACAGTTCTTCGCCCAAAACTTTAATCATTAGTGCAATTGAGCAAGAAAGTGCTATATAATGAGCTTCTGGACGAAGAGGAGAGATCAGTAAAGAAGCTATGTGGAGAAGTACCATGAGCAAGTGTCCCAGCTGCTTGCCGTGCTACAGAACCCAGGAATCCAAGTCGATAGAGGCAGCAGATCTGAAGCAAGGTTCATCGGGTTCCAAGCGGTCCAAATCGCGTAAGAAAGAGAAAAAGAAAGAAAATGTAAACACTGTTTGTGCCGGCGGTAACGACGGTGATCATGCTGCAGATTCCCAAACTGGTAATGCTACCAATGATGCGAGCTCTGCTGCGATGATCGTCGCTGCTGCTCATGTGTCTGATATCGGAGGCAGTGCCTGTGGGAGTTGTCCTGGTGGCGAAGGAGGTCCCGGCGGCGGTGGAGACTGACTGCCCTCTTCATCAAAGCATGATCTAGTTTGCTGCTTTCTGTTAATACACAATGGTGTGACGATTTATACAGGGATTGCAAATTTTTGACATAAGAGGGCCAAAGCATGACCTTTGGTTCCATTCAAAAAAGTTTGGACGGACTTGAATTTTTTTTTTTTTTACTTTTTCTTCTTTTCTAATTATGACTGTGGAGATGAAATTTTGGCACAAAAAGATTATGAGAAAGAATGATTTTTTCTTTTTTTTTTTAATTTGTATTTTTTCTTTTTATGTGGAATGTATTTCAATTACAAAAAAAAATGGTCTTCAGTATTGGAATAATTATAGGGTACGATTCTCTTGTGTACCTTTAGTTTGGAAGGAAGATATGATGAAAATATATAAGCATAATTGCTCATTATAATATTTTAAACTATGAATTGTAATATATTATTTTTTATTTTTTATTTTTTCTAAATTTTTTATATTTATAATTTAATTTTTTAAATCTTTTATATTTAATATTAAATTTAATTACTTAATTTTTCTTGTCTATTTCATACTTATTTATAAAAAATCTTAAAAATTAGTCTTTGATTAAAAAATTCGATTTGAATAGAACTTGTAATTTAAATATAAATAAATATTATTAATTTAAAAACTTTATTTTTAAAAAAAAAATCTTAAGTGTCTCGCCCCAAATGCAAAGGCCTCTAATTGTGGTTGGTCTCTTAAATATTACCCCTAAAAACTTTTTAACCCCAAAACTCACCCAAACCCTAACCCTGAAACTATTAATGTAGCGCATTGGTGACGCTTTGGCTGTTTCTGCCACTGAAGTGCTCTTTTTTCCTTTCACTTCTATTCTTTTACTTACTTCATTTACCTTCTTCTTCCCTCTGTTGTATTTTTCCTTTCTCGAAGCTATTGATATGCGAAAGAAGTTAAGCATGTTGAGAAAGGAGAGAGAGTATGCAGTGAAAATTAATAAAAGGCAAGTGATGTGTAGAAGAGAAGAGAGAAGGGAAAATGATTGGCTTTAGAAGTATGTGGGAAGAAATAATGGCTGGTTCAATAATGGGAAGAAAGAGAAAGGAAGCGGATGTCTTGGATTTTGATTGAGACAACGAACAAAACATGTTTGTGGCTCCGAGGAAGGAGAAAAAAAGGAAATCAAGAGAGATAAAAAGAAGACATAAAAATGGTCACAAGGAAATGATGAACAGAAGAGGAAATTCGCAAAGTGAAAGTGGCGGCATTGTGATATTGCGAACTGAAGAAGAGAGGAGCAACATTGCGATAGCAGCAACGACGAAGCTTGGGTTTATATATTTTAAGAAAAGGGAACCACATTAGGTTAAAATTATTATTTGGACATAGCATGTTAGAAATTTCTTCAAAAAAGTCCTCCCTGTTGACTTGTCGGTATTTGACACTGAAGTATAAGTGATCCTTGACGGAATCCTTGATTGACATATTATTGCCAATTATAAGGATTAAATTGACACTCTTTTATTTGGAGGCCCTTGATTGAGAAACACGTCTAATTTTGGACCAAATTGAAATTAATCCAATATTTTCTTACATGTAGGCATTGTTTTGTAAGTTTCGAAGAGAAAAGAACATAAGATAAATCTTAAATTAGGAGAGAAGATAAAAGGAAAGAATGTGAGGTGATTTATTTTAAATATTATTTAAGAGTTTTGCATCGAAAATAAAATAAGTGTTTTTTCTCGTTTGAAAGTTTGGAAAGTTGTGAAAAGAAATGTTAAAATAAACATTTATTTTACAAAAATAACATTTTTTATTAAAAAAGTTTTTCTTGGAGTGACAAAGTTTTTATGGACAGTTTGGGTAATTTTACCTTTTTTTTTACTAATTCCCGTCTCACAATTCGTCTATTTCTTCTGGGAAGAAGGATTTTGAAAGTAAATGGGAACATTTTATCCTTCTATTTCTTATCTCTTCTTTCCCCTTCTTCCCTCAAAAAACTGGCACACAAGAGGAGAGAGGCCCCCTTCCCCAAACCTTCCCCTTTTTTGCAGATCATACCGTGCAAAACAAGGCCTTAGATTGTTCATAAAACTAAAGGGTGAGAGAGATCACTAATTTATATTTTTAATACGTGTTTTTATCTAATTATAAGTATTTAAAATAAGTACTATATAATGTAGTCAATATGCAAAAGATTTATTAAAGTGGTATTTTTTTTCTTCCATTCCCATTTCTAATCCACTATTGAACGGAAAGTGATGAAACTTATGATATATTTAGATTGTATTTGATTAGGAGAGTTTTTATCTTGAGTTTCGCAAAAATAAATTTTTTATGAAAGAAAAATTAGAATCTAATTGTGTGTTTGGTTGATCTAAATATTATGCAAATGAAACCTAATTCTTCCATTATTTTCAATATCCTCTATTTTTATTTCACTCTATCTCAATTGTCTATAGTGTTTATTTTTCCTTCACAAATTTATAGTAATATTTTTGTTTGTTAATTTAAATCAAAAGAATATATAAAAAAAAGATTGTAATCGACATTGGCATAAGTTGGTTTTATAACAAACTGCAAAGAACTTCACTATTTATAATTGTACGACTTTATCATTTTACATTTTGTCTCATTTTATAACAAAATTTATTTGTTCTGACCAAACATATAATCCTCAGCTTTCTAATCCTTAAAGAAAATATTGACAAAACGATACTTGAGTTAATCTGAAAATCAAATAAAAGAAACCTAAACTAATAAATATTAATTTAATTAATCAATAATTTATCAATGTCGATTATTAAACACTTGTTTAAAAGAAAAAAAATTGTATAATAATATTCCCTTCGTTCTAATTTCTAATAAACTTCTTACTAGGATGTTCTAAATATTTAACACTTTTTTATAAAATAAAATATTTTAATATATTATATATTATTATATATTATTTTATATATTTTAAATTTAATATAAAATATTTACTAATTTATATATTTTTATTTTTATTATATTATATTATTTTTATAATATAATTTTAAATTTATACATAAAATTTATTATATTTTATATCAATTTTATGGATAAATTATATTTTTATAACATTAATTTTTATCAAAAAGAAATAGACGAAAACAGCCATATAGATGGACGCGCGTAGGAAATAAATACAGATGGAGAATCAAACCCATCAACCCATATAAGTTAAACCAAACCCGTTGCTGTAGCCTGTAAGCCCTAGCATTCCCAAGTGCAAAAATCCCCACTTTAATTGACTGTGAACCCAAAACCTAAAATATCCATACTGCAAAACTATGGGAACGGAGGCAGGGACGCAGCCGAGCAAGCTCCGATGGGGGGAGCTGGAGGAAGACGACGCAGAGGATCTTGATTTTTTGTTGCCGCCAAAGCAGGTGATAGGCCCCGATGAGAATGGGATAAAGAAGGTGGTGGAGTACAAGTTCAACGATGAGGGTAACAAAGTTAAGATCACCACCACCACTCGCATCCGTAAGCTTGCCAACGCCCGTCTTAGCAAGCGCGCTGTTGAGCGTCGTTCGTGGCCGAAATTCGGCGACGCCGTTCACGAAGATGTCGGCGCCCGTCTCACTATGGTATCTACGGAGGAGATTGTCCTTGAACGCCCTAGAGCCCCTGGTATGCATCTAATCCTTTATCCTTGAACATCAGCTGTCAATTAACTCATGCCTTAAATTCTTTGTTATTTCCGATACCCGGATTTCGGGATTAGGGAATCTTTTCTGCTTGAGGCCATTCTTTATGGTAATTAGGTAAGTTCCTCTGCTTGGCTTCCATATACGTGTGGAATATAACAGTATAAAATTTTTATTTGTCAAGTATGTCAATAATGAACGCTAAATCATATGTGTGCTTGAAATTCTTCTTGCTTTTGTAGTGAATCTTAACCTACTTGTTGTATTTGAGATTCTAACAAAAAATCCGTAATAGAAGTATTGAGCATCAGACCAAGCATGATTCCATTAATGCCTTTGTACAAATAAACCTATTCCAGACCTAGTGCATAGGGATGAAAAATGCAGAACAATTTGTTGGGCCAAATGGTCTTGGTTTTGAGGTGGGACCAATGTTGTGGCTAGCTTTGCAAGCTTATATAGTAGATGGGCTGTGTATACTCAGCAAATACAGTTTGATGGATGCTGTCAAGAGGATTGAGCTTGAGATAAGTGGGAGATGAGAAGAAAAGAGAGTATAAGGTGTGGGGTAGGATTATGGTTACAATTTGAAAAACCCTTAACTATGCCTCAAATAATTTCAAGATTCTAGCCTACATCACACATTCTTATGATTCAGCTTGACTTTTGTATTTTTCTTTCCACAAATTACTGTGTGTAACTTTTACCAGCCCAGGGGTTTATATCACATCCTGGCTAAATATGGAATTGCAGTTTTGAATATGAATGATTTTTTTTTCTTTGGGGTTTCTTTTCCTGCAGTGGCGTCTTTTTCTGTCTTCTTTTTCTTTCTTTGATGAGAAAAGAAAGGGTGTTTGGAACCAGGATATAGATTGACAGCAATCTGTTACTGCACCTCTGTCGTGTTCATTTATTTTTTCATAATCTTTTCCAGAAACTGCATTTTATGTTTCTTGATCTGGACAAATATCTGTTTTTCGGTATCAGTGATCTAAAAATATAATGTCCTCACCAAAGTTTTCCTTACTAGCTCTGCAGTGGACTCATCATTTCTTCTGGAAAAGGTTTTTGTGATTGAAACTATTGAGAATTATTTAATGGTAGTTAGGTTAAGCAGAAACTTTTGTCTGTGTTTCATTTGATAGAAATGCTTAGGTCTATCTGCAACTGCTTAAGTGGTCTGTTTCGAGCCCAGTGGATCAACAGAATGAGGCACAATCAAGTTCTTTCAAATAGCTGATTTGAAGGTTGCTGTAGGGTTCTATTTCTTATAGATTTTGTGGAGTGAAAAGATTTATTAAGTTGATGACGATGTAGTTAGCTGGAAAGTATAGTATTTACTTCAACTCTGATCTCTTTAGTTTCTATTTACTTCTCAGATTTCTTTTCGTGCAGGTTTACTTTTTGTGCTCTGTATGGTTTACTTAGTTGCTTTTGGTTGTGAAAAATTATTATAGGTTCAAAACAAGAGGAAACTAAGGCTCCAGGAGACTCCTTGGCTCAACTTAACAAGGGCGCTGTTCTCATGGTGTGTAGGACTTGTGGAAAGAAGGGTGACCACTGGACATCAAGGTGCCCTTACAAGGATCTTGCTCCACAAAGTGAGGGCTTTGTTGATAAGGCGCCATCAGAAGCTGCCCCTGCTGGGCCTGGTTCTACAAAGGGAGCGTATGTTCCTCCCAGCATGAGGAGTGGTGCGGAGACAAGAGGAACAGATATGAGACGCAGGAATGAAGAAAATTCTGTCAGGGTAACCAACCTTTCTGAAGACACCCGGGAACCTGATTTGCTTGAATTATTCCGTCCTTTTGGTCCTGTGAGCCGAGTTTATGTTGCTGTTGATCAGAAGACTGGCATAAGCAGAGGATTTGGTTTTGTTAATTTCGTGAATCGCGAAGATGCAGAAAGAGCTATCAACAAACTTAATGGGTATGGTTATGACAACCTCATTTTGAGAGTTGAATGGGCTGCCCCTAGATCCAACTAGGTCGTTCTTTCAAAGGTTGTGGAGGTGGTATCACTTTAGCCCGTAAAATTGGATGTGTTTGATGGATATTATGCTGTTATCATTTTGAACTAGAGACATTACTACCTTTTGCTCAGTTTTGTTCTGGTTTGTCTTTTTTGGTTAGCGGTATGTAGAAATCTTTTTGAATTACTCCTTTGAGTTGAAGGGAATTACGTTCACTGTTATAGCTGCTCTCTGTGTTTTAGCGGTAGCATATTTGCTGCATCTTTCTGGGCATTGCCGGGAGGAGGGGGAGAAGCTAATGAATTTTTGGTCGGAAAAACTGTGTTCAACATCTAGCTTCAGCCTAGTGGAGATCTATAGCCGTCCTGGAGTTTATTTTTCTGCTTACATTACCTCCTCCCCAATCAGTGCTTGAAGGTGTAGGTTTCTGCTGCTGTTTTGGATGAGGTTGATTTCCTGTGGTTTTGTCAGCCAACGAATGTCTACGCTAATCCCTTAGCGTAAGAGCTAGGATGCTGGTGGAAACGTGGTCTGATAAAGAACGAAGTCATTTGTTGCTAGTTATTTTTCTTCTTTTTTCTATTACTACCACTAAATCAAAAGATAGAATGGAACTTAATAAGCTAAAGATGTGCCGAAACCCGTGGGTCTTATTGAAAGCGTCAGAGATGAAGTAATTGCGGCAACAACGACGCAAGGATTGTTTTCAGCGTGGATGCACTCGAAGCCGTCGCTGCTTGACAACCATCAGTGGGTCATAGGTTATTTTCTTAATAATTATTAGGGGTGATGGGGGCCGGTTTCTATGTTCCCAAAGGCGAATCTCTTGCAGGTTTTCACACTGGCTCGATAAGTTATGTAGGGGTAAATCATGATAACTTAGCAGTTCCTAAGATGGGAGGACCAGTGCCTGGTGTCCACAAGGAGTCTATCCACTTTGGATGTAATTCTCACACTGCGGTTGTCAGAACTCGATCCTGAGTCCTTGTTTCTAATCTGCCACCTCGGAACCAACTGAGCTGCCCATGCGGGCTGGGGGGCCGGTTTCTAGATGTTACAGGAGGAAGCTAAAGGTCTGGCGGATGAAGGACCATCCAGACCATGTGAGCTGCTTACCATATGTCATAATTATGGCAAGTGTCTGGCCGAAGCTAACCAGAACTCGTAACTGTTTTTCCAGTTGAGATATTATTTAATTTTAAAATTAAATTTAAAATTTTAAATATAAAATTTATATATTTTTTATAAATAATTTAATTTTAAAAAAAATTAAAATAAAAAATTTTAAATTAAAATATATCTAATCACACTCCAATCCAAGTCTAAGCAATTAGCTATGCAAGAGCTTCCCCTACCGGCCTCTTCTGTCTTCCTTTTATTCGCGTAACTAGTCCAGTCAATTTTTGGCTCCTAAACCAGTTTTAAATGTGCCATCCAACTAACAAAATCTAACAAAAATGAGCCTTCTGCTATATTTTTATTAAATTAGTTTGTTAGACGGCGTACAATTTCCCGAGTAAAATAGTTGGAATAGCTTAGGGGTCCCGGCGTGCAACACCACGCGTAATATTTATTCATAAAAATAAAGTAGGAGAATACATTAATGTCCACAGCCTTCATGGAGATACATACTTGCAAGCTACTTGTGTTAGACAAGAACAGAGTTCTGAAGCTTTAGAAAACATTGGCATATGATCTGCACCGTCCAATACTCGCACTTCTTCCGGTGGATTTTTTTCTATCGTCCATTTCTGTGTATCCACCAAGTCCCCATCTTCACTACATATGATGCAAATACGACGCACGGATCCGTAATTCTCTTTTGTCAGTGATAATCCCTCTAATGACTCCGGACAGTTGAACAGCGGCGCAGGTCTTATCAACAGAGTCCCAAGGACTATATCCTGATCATCATGACCAAAGGAAGAAAAAAGCATATTCTTAGATTCAGTTTACTCGTTGCAGCATGTTATCTCCTGCCTACATACATGCGAAAGATATCTTTTTGGTTTCGTAAGATGTTTCTGACCTGGAGTGGAGAACACTTATACAATTGAGATGCTATATATTTGGGGCCAAAGAGTAAAGACGTGGGAGGGCTATCGGGGCCTTTCTCGTATGTGTATTGGTTGTCCAGAAAGTGCTCACGTCCTCCTTTATGCTGGAAATTCAGAGATACCTACAGAAATATTCGAAGGAGTCACAAATTAATATATATGGAGGGTTTTTGCTGGTTCTTAGTAGATAGAGAACATTTTATAGGTTTCTTTGGTATTCATATACCTGTTGAAGGATAGAGGGAAATGGGAGGTCCGGACCAGGCATATAAGCAGCAACAAAAACAGCAGCAGCTATTTTCTGCGGGAATTTTTCCATGGCAACGGTGATGGAAAGGCCCCCCATGCTGTGGCCGACCAGAATCACCCGTTCCTCCGCCGGTAGGGCTGCCATAAACTCCATCAGTGGCTCAGAATAGTCCGAGATGCTACGGACTTGGCGCAGCTGCTTGGCCATGTTTATTCCCGAGGCAGCCAAGTCGAGAGCAGTGACTTTGTGACCCATCGATTTCAGCACCGGCACCACCTTATACCAGCACCAGGCCCCGTGACACGATCCATGAATTAAGACAAAGTGATTCTCCATCACTGTTTCCCCCCTGTCAACTGTCAATCGCCGCTGCACCTCTTTAGGAATCCTTCGCAACTTATTTATATAGGAGGGCACAGACTGGTTATTTCGTCTTTCATACTTGGGTACTACTGATAGGTAGCAGGTATCCATGTAGATTAAAATATTGATGAAGAAAGAAAATGTCATCTCCAACACCGTGTCTTAGGTCATAATGGTATTAGGTTGATATGATTGGAATTTGATAAATTTAAAAAAAGGTAAATTTTAGGTTTAAATTTATTTTTTTGTACAAATATATGATTTTTTACAAAATTTAATATAATAAATTTTATTATGAGAATAAATAAAAATTAAAATATTTTCTTATAATATTTATTTTGTAATAAAATAAAAAATTTATATAATATTTATTATGAAACAGAAAATATATAATTTTTTACAAAATTTAATACATAATTTTCAAATTGAAACATAGTCCGTATCATTGGAATCGTTTCAAGCAAATGATCAAGAAGGCAACAATTGACAAAACGTTGGCTTTACTTAGCAAAAGGAAAAAAAAAATTGGCTTTCATTTTGGTTGACTTCAGATTCAACGAAGAGCTAGTTTCTTGATCTTCAGAATTACAAATAAATTTAATTAATATAACTTTAAAAACCATAGGATCTATTTCCTTTGATTCGCAATTGTTTTTTATTACTTATTAGAAGAGTGGACACTGTAGGGCCATAGAAAAGCAACATCTTCTTCATTACTGTTCCGGACCTTGCGCCGACAAGCAAGACCGTGATCTCACTGGGTCGAATAGGGAGACGGAGAGTCAGCAGAAACCTGCAAACACTCTAGGCAGGACTTTAGCAACCCATATAATGACTTGGCCTACTTAGTTTGGCCCGTTGTTATCGACTCTTTTTCTTTTGGGCCTAGTGTCTCAATCAGGGTTTTGTGGCCCATTGAAAAAAGGAGTTCACCAATTCTCCGGCTTTATTTGAAACTGATTTCGCAGTTCCTTGGATCCTTTTTGGGGCAAGACGTGTAGACAACTCATAAAAAAAAATAATAATAATGCTATACCAATATATTGGTGTTGATTTTTCACTCATTCTTACATTTTTTTGACAACTGAGTAAGCATTAGTATCGGATAATGAGTATAAGTTTAGAATCAGTAGACTTGTCTATCATCAAGTTTTCCAATTAAGAATAAAGTAGAATGCATTATTGTCCATAGCCTTCACAGAGAAGCATCGGTTCACTTTTGTTTTGTAATAAAATTCAGCTAGTTATATCTGACCCAAAAAAAAAAAAAGGAAAAACATTCAGCTACCGTACTTGTTCAGTTATTCGCTAATTGGATCAGACAAGAGCAGAGTTCTGAAGCTTTAGAGAACATTGGCATATGATCCGCACCATTCAATACTTGCACATCCTGCGGTGGATTCTTTTCTATCATCCATCGCTGTGCGTCTCCCATGGACACATCTTCGTTGCATACGATGTAAGCTCGACGAACGGATCCGTAATTCTCTTTCGTCACTGACAATCCCTTTAATGACTCGGGATAGTTGAACAGCGGAGCAGGTCTCATCAACAAAGTACCAAGAACTATATCCTGATGATGACATAATTAAGAAAGAAAAAGAAGAACCATTGGTATGAGGTTACAACAGGCTATCTCGATCCTGCCTAGATATATACGAAATATTCCGTTCGTAAGATGTTACTAACCTGGGGTGGTGAACGTTGATACAGTTCAGATGCTGCATATTTGGGGCCAAAGAGTACGGAAGTTGGAGGGTTATCGGGACCTTTCTCGTATGTGTATTTGTTGTCCAGATAGTAATCGCTTCCTCCTTTATGCTGGAAACTCGTAAATAGACAAAACTCAAGGGATTCAGTGATCATATCGAGCGTTTTTGCGGGTTCTTAGATAGATAGCATTTTACAGTAGGTTTCTTTTGTATTCATACCAGTTGAAGGATATATGGAAATGGGAGGTCAGGGCCGGGCATATAAGCGCTAACAAAAACAGCAGCAGCTATTTTCTGTGGGAATTTTTCCATGGCAATGGTGATGGAAAGGCCCCCCATGCTGTGGCCGACCAGAATCACCCGTTCCTCCGCCGGTAGGGCTGCCATAAAATCCATCAGTGGCTCAGAATAGTCCGAGATGCTACGGACTTGGCGCAGCTGCTTGGCCATGTTTATTCCCGAGGCGGCCAAGTCGAGAGCAGTGACTTTGTGACCCATGGATTTCAGCAGCGGCACCACCTTGTACCAACACCATGCCCCGTGACATGATCCATGAACCAGCACAAAATGCTTCTCCATCTCTGCCTCCCCCGCTCAACTGCTTCTCCACCTCTTAAGGAAAGTTAGATTTTTGATATCCCACCAATTTAATGAAAATGTCACTATTAATGGCGCGGTTAGATTCGAAAGAGTGAGAGCCAATATAGCATTCATTTTGTAGAGTCGGAGAGTACAACTTAGCTCAACTCATGCATGATAAACTTTTTATCAATTAAATACTCAATTAAAAAAGTCTTGACTTTGTCTCCCTACAAAAAGAGAAAAAAAAAAAGAAGAATGTCTTGACTTTGTTGGCAAGCTTGTATATATACTTGTTTCCTCCACTCTTAAATCTTAGTCAAGCTGGATAATCATTCAATAGGAAGAACAAGAGCGAGGATGATTCCAGATGTATTTGAATTTGAATTTTTACTTGAAATTCTTTTTTATTTAAAATTTTATAAAATTATTTTTTTTGAGAAAAAATAAGATTTAAAATTTCAGTATTATATTGAATTCGTTTCCAAACCTTATCAAGAATACAACCTCAGATTTCATATTTGATGGATTGGTAGTCATGTGAAATAAAATGGTGAAGAGAGACAACGTTAGAAAGCTTTTCTATATCTCCTATTCGTGGCTGAGAACCCATTACTCCACAATGAATGATCAGCCATGCTACCCAGCAAAAGAAAAAAAAGACCAGTCATTCTCCTTTCATTTCATCATGTGCCAGAATCGTTTTCCTTGTCTCTCGTCTCAAACAACGAATCGCTGCAGCTGTTAAAATTGGACAGAGAATAAAATTTGCACGTTTAGCAACAAAAATCATAATCAATCATTTTAAAGTTACTGCATATTTAAATTAATTTTTTATTTAAATTAAATTACATTGAAATTTTAAACAAATAAATTATTTATTAAAAAAATAAGTCTCAATATAAAAAAATAAAAAAATAATTTTTTTTAAACTTAAAAATCAAGCCAAACTCACCCTCACCTATCAATTCTCAAAAAACTTTTACATAATGAAAAACTTTTCAAACAAATTTCCGAGAATGTGAATCCAACCAATAAATAAATTATCACCTCATCACAACGCGGGGCAAATTGTCATCCTACAGCTAATCCTAACCTCAGCTCCTCATCGTTCCTCTATGGTGAGGCGAAACCTGGGACGGGACGGGACCAGTGCCAGTGGTACGGTCCCAGCCTAAAACTATCTATATTGTCCACACAACTAGCAGGAAGTAGCTGGTGCCCCGTCCGGTATTTTAGGGCAGTGGAAAAGCAGCTTCTTCTTCTAGCCTGCTCTCGATTGTATAAGTAATTAGATCTTTATAATTTTTTTTTAAAGTTAGAACTTATTTTAAAATTTTTTAATTATTTATTTATTTTTATTTTAGTTTAAATACATTAAAAATTAATTTTTTAAAATATTTTTTATTTACTAAAATTATTAAAAATATAAAATTTATTTTAATTTTAAGTATTTTTAAAAATTATTTATTTTTTAAATATTTAAAAATTTTTTAACAATCATTAACAGAATTACTTTTTTTTATGGAACAAATTATATATAATTTTAAAAATTTTTATTATTTATTATTTATTTTTAAAAATTCTTAAATTTTTTTAAAATTTTTAAAATATTAAAACTTAAATCTGTCAATAATAATTATATTTTTTTATAAAATAAATATTAATTTATTAAATTATATTTAATTTTATATTATTTTACATATAAAAAATTTTAAAATCAATATCAAAATAGCTGATTTTGAAAATAAAACGTCAATCTGTATTACTTTGTCAATAAATGATGGAATTTGCTAGCAAGTTTTACTATTTGTTGATGAAATTCAGTAATATAGTATATATATATATATGAGAAGAGAGAAAAAATTTTAAAAATAAAAAATATTTTATTATATATAATTCAAAAATATTGTATATATAAACAAGACGTATTCTATAGATAAGCAAGACCGTGATCTCGTGGGCCGAATATATAGGGAGAAGGGGAGTCAGCAGAGACGGCAAACACCGTTTGGGTAAGACTTTGGCAACCTGGATAACAACTATAGCCCACTTGGTTCAGCCTGCTCTTTATGGACGCCCTTTCCATTTCGCCCCACTGTCTCAAAGAAATCCGACCTTAGGACTCTCTTTTTTTAATAACTTATTTTAAGTAATTAAAAACAGCTCCTAAAACACATGCAGTCCCAACTTTTCCAATCCAGTAATCTTCTCAAGGATTTCACACACAAATAATTCGGCCGCCAAGCCAAGTTAAACCCCAATTGTCTATTTGAAAATGATAAGTGATATCCAATTAATAGAACTTTAAAAGTTCGGAAGACTCCCTTCAAAAAGAGTTTGGAGTACTGTCTTGAAATGAATCCTAAAGTTTTTGGGAGAAAGAACTTTTCTACTTGGAATGCTTTTCTTTCTCAGAAATTCTTATTTTTTGTGAAGATATGAATTAGTTATTGCGAAGGAAGATATGTTTTTTTTAAACGAGTAGAAAATTTTCCAAAAGCCTCTTCAATATGTAACCTCTCAAACCCCAACTGAGATGCATAGCGGTTCATGCCGCAGTTTAGGAGGAGAAATTGGATCCTAAAAGGTTTCTCATTCAATAGATGTTACAGCTAACATTAACACCAACGCTGGATACTACATATATATATTTTTTTCCTGAAAAGAACAAAGTCTGACGCAAAAATAGTAGGAAGCAGGATTGGGCTAAGTTTGTAATAACATTTTTTTATGGGTAAATTTGTAATAACGCTAAGGGTATATTTTCACTAATTTTAATTTGAAATTTCTTGTTTAAAAAACTTTTTAATTTATTTATTAAATTAAAAAAATATTTTAAATTATAATCCAAACACATTCTAAATTAGTGATGAATTCACTAAAGTATCTGTCACCTACCAACCAAAACTGTATGGACAAAACTTTTCCTTTTATTTTCTAATTACTAATATTAAAAAACGTGCTGAAAACTCGCGAACCTTATTGAAAATGAATGAGCCGGAACACGTGGGATAGGACGGAGCTAGGGCCCGCTTCCCTTAAGGAGCCAAGGAGGTAGAGCTGCGCGGATGAAGGAGCCTCCGCAGTTTGACAACTGCATCCATTAGTTTTGTACCGACAATCAGCTGTAACTGTGAGCTACTTGTATCAGGCAAGAACACAGTTCTGAAGCTTTAGAAAACATGGCCATATGATCTGCACCATCCAACACTCGTACTTCCTCCGGTGGATTCTTTTCTATCATCCATCTCTGTGCATCGGCCAAGTTCCCATCTTCACTACATATGATGCAAACTCGACGCACGGATCCGTAATTCTCTTTTGTCAGTGATAATCCCTCTAATGACTCGGGATAGTTGAACAGTGGCGCTGGTCTTATCAAAAGAGCTCCGAGAACCATATCCTGATCATCATGACCAAAGAAAGAGAAAAAAAAAGAAGAATTGAAGTTCGACTGAGTTTACTAGTCGCACCATGACAAAAGAAAGATTTCTTTTCGTAAGAGGTTTCTGACCTGGGGTGGAGAACATTTATACGGTTTTGCTGCTATATATTTGGGGCCAAAGAGTAAAGACGTAGGAGGGCTATCAGAGCCTTTCTCGTATGTGTAATGGTTGTCCAGAAAGTAATTACGTCCTCCCTTGTTCCGGAAATTCACAGATAGCTACAGAAATATTCGAAGGAGTCAGCAATGAATATATATGGAGGGTTTTTGTGGGTTCTTGGTAGATAGAGAACATTTTATAGGTTTCTTTGGTACTCATACCTGTTGAAGGATAGAGGGAAATGGGAGGTTCGGACCGGGCATAAAAGCAGCAACAAAAACAGCAGCAGCTATTTTCTGTGGAAATCTTTCCATCGCAATGGATATGGAAAGGCCACCCATGCTGTGGCCGACCAGAATCACCCTTTCCTCCGCCGGTAGGGCTGCCATAAACTCCATCAGTGGCTCAGAGTAGTCCGAGATGCTACGGACTTGGCACAGCTGCTTGGTCATGTTTATTCCCGAGGCGGCCAGGTCGAGAGCAGTGACTTTGTGACCCATGGATTTCAGAACCGGCACCACCTTATACCAACACCATGCCCCGTGACCTGATCCATGAATTAACACAAAGTGCCTCTCCATCTCTGCCTCTCCCTGTCAATTGCCTCTACAGCTCTTTAGGAAACCTTCTCAAGTTATTTATGCCGTTCTTGGATTGGAATTTAATTTCACATTTACTATATATATACAAATTTTTTACTACGATATAAAAATTAATTATTTTTTTAAAAATTTTTACTCTTCTCTCTCCGAAACTTTAAATTTAACAAATAAGGCATTAAATTAATTAAAATAATATAATAAGTAGTAATTATATAAAAAATTCAAAAAATAATCAACATAAAGGCCTGTTTTAATTTTTTAAAAAATATGCAGTGACTTTCACCATACAATGGGAAAATTTTATAATTTACACGTGACAAAAATTATATAGATTTTTAAAAATTATAATTTTAGAGTTTAAATTTGATGATTTTAGAACTTTTTATCTTAAAATAGAGATAATTTTTTATAGAATTATTAATTATTGTATTATTTTGATCGATTTAATATATTATTCGTTAAATTTATAATTTATAAAAAAGAGATAGAGAAAATTTAAAAAAAATAATTAATTTATTTATTATATATAATTAAAAATTAAAAATAATAGTGTTCTCTAATTTAAATAAAATTGCACTTTTCTTTTTTTATTTTTTATTTTATTTTTTATAAATAATTTATTTTTAAAATTTTTAATACAATTTAATTAAAAAAACTTAATTAAAAAGGCTCAATTATGATGGAAAGGCCGCCCATGCTGTGGCCGACCAGAATCACCCGTTCCTCCGCCGGTAGGGCTGCCATAAACTCCATCAGCGCCTCAGAATAGTCCGAGATGCTACGGACTTGGCGCAGCTGTTTATTCCGGAGGCGGCCAGGTCAAGAGCAGTGACTTTGTGACCCATCGTTTTCAGCACCGGCACCACCTTGTACCAACACCAGGCCCGGTGACACGATCCATGAATTAAGACAAAGTGATTCTCCAACTCTGTTTTCCCCCTGTCAACTGTCAATCGCCGCTGCACCTCGTTAGGAATCCTTCGCACCTTATGAATATATAGGAGGGCACAGAATGGTCATTTCGTCTGTCATATCTGGGTACTACTGATAGGTAGCAGGTAGCCATGTATATTAAAATATTGATGAAAAAAGAACGCCATTTCTATATACAGTTTTATTTTGGACTATATATAGTGTGAAAAAATTTCATTATTCACTATTCACTTTTAAAAATTCTTAAGTTTCTCTGAAACCTTTAAAATACTAAAACTCAAATATGTCAATAATAACTACGTTTTTTAGCAAATAAAGTTTAATTTATCAAATAATATCTAATTTTACATCTTTTTACATATAAAAAACATCAAAATCAGCTACAAAACAGTCGATTTTAAAAAAAAATACGAATTTGCGTCACTTGTACCAGAAAGTAGCGAAATTGGGCCACAAATTTTGCTCAAAATTGGCGAAAATTGTGGTCAATTTCCGCCAATTTTGGGCGGAACTTATGGCACAAGTTCCGCCAATTTTGGGCGGAATTTGTGCCACAAGTTCCGCCCCAAATTGGCGGAACTTGTGCCATAATTTTCGCCAATTTTTGGCGAAAACTGTGCACAATTTTTGCCAGAAATTATGTGAAATTTTTGCCAAAATTAGGCAAAAATTATGGACAATTAAAAAATCACATTGAATTTCTATTAAATTTGTCACATTAGATAGTTTTTATCAAAGAAAAAAAATAATTTAAAGAACAAATAGGCTATTTTTTAACTCGAATAATTTGTGTAATCTTAGTTTGAACAAATATTTGTATTTAAGAAAAAGCTTATGTGTTCTTTAAATTATTTTTCTCTCTGACAAAAAACATCTAATATGACAAATTTAATAGAAATCTCATGTGATTTTTTAATTGCCCATATTTTTTGCCAAAATTTGAGGAAATTTCGCACAATTTTTGAAAAAAATAAGCCATAATTTTCGCCAATTTTTGGCGAAAATTGTGGACAATTTTCGCCAAAAATTGGCGAAAATTATGGCACAAGTTCCGCCAATTTGGGGCGGAACTTGTGGCACAAATTCCGCCCAAAATTGGCGGAACTTGTGCCATAAGTTCCGCCCAAAATTGGCGGAAATTGACCACAATTTTCGCCAATTTTGAGCAAAATTTGTGGCCCAATTTCGCTACTTTCTGGCGCAAGTGACGCAAATTCGTATTTTTTTTTAAAATCGACTGTTTTGTAGCCGATTTTGATGTTTTTTATATGTAAAAAGATGTAAAATTAGATATTATTTGATAAATTAAACTTTATTTGCTAAAAAACGTAGTTATTATTGACATATTTGAGTTTTAGTATTTCAAAGGTTTCAGAGAAACTTAAGAATTTTTAAAAGTAAATAGTGAATAATGAAATTTTTTCGCACTACATATAATCCAAAATAAAACTGTATATAGTTACCACCAAAAAGAAAATGTCATCTCCAACACCGTGTCTTAAGTCATAATTGGTATTAGGTTGATATGAGTTGGGAGTTTTATTGGAATTAGATAAATTTTTAAAAAAAGGTAAATTTTAGGTTTAAATTTACTTTTCTTGTTTAAATATATAATTTTTTATTATGAAAATAAATAAAAATTAAAATATTTTTAATAACATTTATTTTGTAATAAAATAAAAATTTACATGATATTTATTATGAAACAAAAAATATATAAATTTTTTATAAAATTTAATACATAATTTTCAAATTGAAACCCAATCTGTATCATTGGAGTCGTCTCAAGCAAATGATCAAGAAAACAACAATTGGAACAAACTTTCACATAATCGCAAAATACAACGTTGAATTATTATAACAAAAAATCTTCCCTTCACCAACCACTGTTGAGTTTTTCTTTTTTTAATATATATATATATATATATATATATATATATATATATATATATATATATATATATATATATATATATATATATGTATATATATAACTATATTTAAATTTAATAAATAACACATCAAATTGACTGAAATAATGTAATAAGTAGAGATTTTAAATAATTGTCAATGTAAAGACCTATTTTAATTTTTTTAAATTTGCATTGAGTTTCGCCATACAATAGGGGATTTCATAGTATGACTGAAGTTCACATCGACTTTCACCACACGTGGCGAAAATTATATAGATTTTTAAAAATTATAATTTTTGAATGTAACGATGATGATTTTAGGAGTTTTTATCTTAAAATAGATATAATTTTTTATAGAATCACTAGTTATTATATTATTTTGATCGATTTAATAGTTTATTTGTAGAATTTGTAATTTATAGAAAGAGAAGGGATAGAGAGAATTTTTTTAAAAATAATTAGTGTACTTACTGTATATAATCAAAAAAATTAAAAATAATAATACCTTTTAATTTAAATAAAATATTATTTTTATCTTTTTATTTTATGTCTTACTTTTTTAAAAATAATTTACTTTTATAATTTTTAATATAACTAAATTAAAAAACTCAATCTAAATAGCCATTATTTACACGAGGGCACAGAATGATGAACTTGTCTTTCATAGCTGGGTAGGTGACCATCTGAAATAATTTGTTGTTGAAAATGTCATCTCCACACTACAGATTTGTTGTTCAAAATTGAAAAAAGAACACGATTGCAAATTTAACAAATCTTCTATCTCATTTCGTATCTCATCTTCTATTCTATAATTATTCAGTTATTATATTTTAATTTTTTAAATAAAAATATAGAACGTAGAGAAAAAAAACTTTAAAAGTAAAAGTGTGACACATGATAATTTTTCAAAAATAGAATAGGAGATGAGACATAAAGAGTGAGATTAAATAAAGTTTAGGTTTAAATTTTTTATTTTAAATTTTGTAAAAATTAATTTTTTATAAGAGAATGAATATAATTTAAAATAAAAAATTTGTATTATAAATTTATAATAAAATTCAATCTAAATATGCAGTGAAAAAGATAATTTCAAACCTTCAACAATAAAATTCCAAAGTGAATATCGACATTAAATCCATCCATGAAACTTGTCTCTTAAGTCATAATTGAATAGTTTTAAGTTGGATATGAGCAGTTTGATCATCCACCAGATTCGTTGACCGTTGGATCTCTTTCCTTTGATTTGCAATAATTATAGCAAAAGGTGGTGAAAAAAGTTTTCATTTTGATTAGTTTCCAAAATAAAAATATATTTTATAAATTTTTTCTTTAAATTTTAGGGATTAAATTCTCTGGTGTTTTGACCAAAAAAACTTTTGCAGCTGATGATTTTTGTAGAGGCCACCAACTCCTAGTACGTCTCCCAGGAATCCCCCCACGGGTAACTCAGTTCCCGTCAAGGTTCCTCTGATGAAGGGGCTGTTGCTACGTGAACACCAAATATTAACTCTCGGATCAGATTCAAAATCTGATCAGGTGATTTATATTTTTAGTTCTTATTTATTTTTTATTTTAAAAATTATAAATTTTTGTAATCGTCGAATCAGATCATCCAACGACTGAGATTGAGTGATTCACATCCTGTAAAAAATTTTAAGAATTAAAATCAAAATTTTTTAAAAAATTAAATTGAAATAAATTAATTCAGCTCGATTTGTTTAGATTTTAAACCTAAATTTTAAGAAATAAAAAAATTAAGGAATACAATAAATAAGAAATAATAAAATAAAATTATATATATATATATATATATCAATTTTTCGGTATCATATTTAAGATCAAAAATTGAATTTAATTATATAAAATTTTTATAAATCGATCTAAATTATTAAAAACGAACCGAAATTAGAAATTTAGTTGATTCAGTTCGATTTTTCTGTTTGAACCGAATAATAGATATTCCTAAATATATGTTTGATAAGAATCCAATGGAAAACCTGCTAAACTTATTGGATTTAAGTAATGCATGGAGATATCGATTGAATGGACATGGTTATGTTGAGTTTAAAAAATTAAATTTAGGACAAAAAGAACTTTGTACTAAAAATCTATGCTACTTTATAAGTGAAAACAAAAAAAAAAACTCAAATAGCAACAGGAAATATTGCTAAAACTCTTAGGTTTGTTTGGTGATAAAGCATCCTTTGAATTAATAATCTGTCATAATTTCAATAGACAACTGGTCCACTCCTAATTTTAGGAGGCTGAGAATAGAATCTTAGTCAATATTTACCAAGTTTTGGCATTTTAAATAAATTAATATCCCATCCATTCAGGATTTAATGTTAATTTAATATATAAAATAAATATTAGAAGAATGGACATTCAATTTTTAATTTCTACATTATATAATATATCTTACAATATTAATTTTTCCATGTGGACTCTACTCTTAAAACACGGAAAATACGGATAGATCAAATGGTTGAGGACTAGATTTAAATATTTTGTATTTTGTCCTTTAAGTATATATTACACATTCGAAAATACATGGGTTGTGAAAATCAAGACTAGTTAATTATTCTAGTGGTCTTTATAGGTTTATATATACTCCTTTCTTTTTTTATGAGAATACATTTACATCTTTCTGACCCAAATAACTCCTTTACATTTAAATCTTTCCATCAAAACAAGTTTAACCAAAATTAGCCCAATTAAGTATATTTTTGTATATTTAAATCTTTCGCCTAAAAAAGTTCAACCAAAACTACCTCAACTAAATATGGCGACTCATAAATAAAATGCTACCGCTCTTCCAAAAATATATAGTTTTGGTTAAAAATGCTACCTTAGAAGCTGGTCCCTACCTTGGATTTCTAGTACCTCGCATAGATTCAATCTAAATTGTTCTCACTTTTTTATTACTTTTTTTTTTTTACTTTGAATCATGCTTTTGCGTCTACAAATAATTTATTTTTACAAATCACGATACCCTCCCACAAGCATAGTTTTGAATAACTAAACAATCACGAATACTCGAATCAAAATGTTCCCCTACAATTGAAATCCCATTAAATTAGCATTAAAAATGTGCAAATGATTTTTTTCTCTTTTTTAAAAATTAGCATCATCTATGTGTACTTGCACGTATTAAATATTTTATTTATTTTTTATAAAATAATATTTTTATTCTTTTTATAGTGATAGAGAATAAATAATACTTTTTATCTGCTATTTAATTATTTTTATAATATTTTAATAAAATATTTTTTTCACTAATTATATAAACTATTTCATGAAAGTCAAGTAATTTATTTGTACATCTTATGCTATTCTACTTTTCATTAAATAGCATTGATTTTTTAGATTTTTAATTAACATTATAATTTTTTGTGATAATTTTAGCCTTTTTAAATAATAATATGTTTTTCTCTTTTGGAATAATAAAGATTAAAGTGCATTTCTTACCATTGTCTTATTTATTTACATGAAATTCGAATAAGACATATATTTTATTTCTTCATTAAAGGATAAATAGTCTTTTTCTTTTTTGTACTTTATGCTAACATTTTGAACTTTTTTATAAACTATATTAGTATTTAAACTCTTAAATTCACATAATTTATCCTCATAAATATTTTATTTTTTTCACGAAATAAATATTTGTTTACTTTTTACCTTTTATTTAATCAATTTATTTTCATAAGAAAAATATTATTTTTACTAAATATAGAAAATTTTTCATGGAAATCACTTAATCTCCCATTATTATATTTTAAGCTTTTTATAACTTATAATGATATTTAAAATATTAATGTTGTATTTAGATTGTATTTAGTTAGAAGAGATTTTATTTTAGGTTCCGTGAGAATAAATTTTTTGTGAGAGGAGAAGTGAGACCTAATTGTGTATTTAGTTAAGAGAAATATAATTCAAATGAACCCATTAGTATAATTATTTCTCAATTTATTTTAATTTTTTAAAAAATAGCTATATCCCTATTTTTTTATATAGAGGTTAGATAGTTTGTTCTTATATTCTATTGTATTATATTACTTTGGGGTAAAAAAATTTGTAATTTAAATGGGAGAGTTAATATGTATTTATTAATAAGTAATCATAAATTTTCTATTAATTTCAAAATAAATTAATAGTTAATAGACATTTAGTGCATTATCCACATTCTAAATATTATTTTTGAACATTTAGAACACGAAAATAAATTTACTAAATTCTATATATAACTTTGAGACATTTAAACTATCAAAATCAAAATAAGTTATTCAATTAAAGGATATTTTTGACTATTTTAAAAATAAAGAAACAAAATAAGTCCATACTACACTTTCAGTGTAGTATAGAAAATATAGATATTTACCAGGAAAAAAAAAGAAAATATAGATATAGCTTAATAGTAGCATTAAAAGATATGCTGAAACTTGCGAATCTTATTGAAAGAATTGAAAATGAATGAGCTGGAACACCTGCGGAAGGTGGAGCAAGGGTTGCTTTCCTTAGAAGCTAGCAATGGGGTGGATGAAGGAGCATCGATCCGGACCTTGCGAACTGCTTCCATTAGTTTTGTACCGACAACTAGCGGTACCTGTTAGCTAATTGTATCAGACAAGAACCCAGTTCTGAAGCTTTAGAAAACATGGCCATATGATCTGCGCCATCCAATACTCGCACTTCCTCCGGTGGATTTTTTCCTGTCATCCATCTCTGTGTATCCGCCAAGTCCCCATCTTCACTACATATGATGCAAACTCGACGCACGGATCCGTAATTCTCTTTTGTCAGTGATAATCCCTCTAATGACTCGGGATAGTTGAACAGCGGCGCAGGTCTTATCAACAGAGTTCCGAGAACTATATCCTGATCATCATGACGAAAGGAAGCAAAAAGGAAAATCTTGGATTCAGTTTACTCGTTGGACCATGTTATCTACTGCCTAGAAATATAGGAAAGGTTTCTTTTTCGTTTGGTAAGATGTTCGTTACCTGCGGCGGAGAACGTTTATACACTTCAGATGCCATATATTTGGGGCCAAAGAGTAAAGACGTTGGAGGGCTATCAGGGCCGTTCTTGTATCCGTATTGATTGTCCAGAAAGTGAGCAAGTCCTCCTTTATGCTGGAAATTCAGAGATAGCTACAGAAATATTCGAAGGAGTCATCAATATATATATAGGGTTTTGCTGGTTCTTTCTTATTAGACACAAAACATTCTATAGGTTTCTTTGGTATTCGCACCTGTTGAAGAATAGAGGGAAACGGGAGGTCGGGACCAGGCATAAAAGCAGCGACAAAAACTGCAGCAGCTATTTTCTGTGGAAATCTTTCCATCGCGATGGATATGGAAAGGCCACCCATGCTGTGGCCGACCAGAATCACCCTCTCCTCCGCCGGTAGAGCAGCCATAAACTCCATCAGTGGCTCAGAGTAGTCAGAGATGTTGTGGGCTTGGTGCAGCTGCTTGGCCATGTTTATTCCTGAGGTGGCCAAGTCGAGAGCAGTGACCTTGTGACCCATGGATTTCAGCACCGGCACCACCTTATACCAACACCATGCCCCGTGACAAGATCCATGAATTAACACAAAGTGCTTCTTCATCTCCGCCTCTCCCCGTCAATTGCTTCTTCATCTCTTTAGGAAACGTTCACAAGTTATGTATTTATAGGAGGGCAGAGAATGATCATCTAGTCTTTAATAGGCGAGTAGGTAACCATGTAAAATAAAATGGGGAAGAAAGAAGATGTCATCTCTACGTACACTGCAGATTGGTGTCGTTCAAAATTGAAAAAAAAACACAAGTTGCAAGTTTAGCAACGACTTCAGATCTTCTATTCTCTTATTTTCTGTCTCATTATTATTAAATTATTTTTTAAATAAAAATATAAAATGTAAAGAAAAATTAAAAACTCTAAAGGAAAAAGTATGACATTCATCAGCTTTTCCCAAATAGAATAGGAGATAAATTACAAAGTGAACAGATAATCCCAAACTTTTAACACCAAAATTCCAAAGTGAATTTCCGTACACAAAACTTGTGTCTCTTAAGTAAACATTAATATGTATTTGGATTGGATTCTGTTGTGGAACTCAGTGTAAATTTTTCACTTTAAATTTTATTTTTTCTCTCACATAAAAAAATTTCAAATACAAATTTTATCTAATTTCTAATTTTAGGAGTTTGGGGATGTTGATCGTCCACCAGATCCGTTGACCTAAGCTAGGAGTACTTGTAAATCGTTTGATGAGTTGATTTCATGCATTGTTCCAGCATGTAATAGTTGTATTTTGATTGTATATTTTCATATAATATATAGATTCCTTCTTTTCCCAAAAAAAGTTGGATATGAGTAGAAGTTTTTAGGTTGACATTGGATAATATTTTATTTCAAAAAGTTAGATAAATTTTAAATTTGGATATATTTTTTTGGTATAAAAAATATATTTTTTTTATAAAATTTAGGGTGTGATTGGATAGAGTTTGGTTTTGAGATTTTTTATCTTGGGTTTCGAGAAAGAGAAATTTTTGTGAGAAAAAAAATGAGATATGAGATGAAAAATTTGCATTGGGTTCCGTGTGAAACCCAATCCAAGTTAACCATATGAAATTCTCAAATCGAAATTCAATTCCACTCTTAAAGTGGGTGCAAGCATCTAATCATCAAATGATCAAGAAGACAATATTTGGAACACGACTTTCACATAAGAGAACAAAAAATTAATACATTAAACGAGAATGTGAATCAAATAGGCAAAGAAAATTAATACATTAAACGTGAATGTGAATCAAAACCCCGCTTTTCTAGCTCTATGGTTATGGGAAACCGGGGGACGAGACCGGTGGTGGGGTCCCAACCCCAAATCTCACGTAAGAGGCTGAAATGTTTCAATAATAAAACGAAAAATAATGTGAAAAATGGTTTGTTTTGTGTAGGATGAATCCCAAGCCGAATTGCTTACTTCGGTTGCCTCAGTTTATGGTTTGTTGTGCGTGAGATGAATCACTAGTTTTAGAACAATATTATTATATAATTTTTTTATTACATATAGTTTAAAATTAATATTTTTAATTTATTTTTCTATCACATATATTTACTCTTATTCTCTCTCTATTAGTATAGTTTCCGCTCTGAGGGCAAAACTATTCTATGATTTTCGCCCAAGAGGAGCATTGGGCGGAATCATTGAAGAGCTTTCCTCTTTAGGGCCAGAACTCTATTAGAATTCAAACTCAAAGTTATTAGGTAGAGAGAGAATAATTAAAATTAATTAATTTTTTTATTGTATATACTCAAATTCAAAATTGTATATGAAAATGGCCTTTAAGAATGCCACCTTGTTGTAATTGACATTTTCGGTTGAAAAATACATTGTTGAATTATTATAACAAAATGTTCTCTTCACCAATCATCGTTGAGTTTCCTTTTTTTCTTTTTATAGTTCGAGAGAAACATTGATTTCACCTACCAAAAAAAGAAATAAAGAAAACATTGGCTTCCATTTTGGTTGACTTTAGATTCACTGTAGAACTAGTTTTCTTGATTATAAATAAGAGAGAAACTTAAAAAACGTAGGATCTCTTTCCCTTGTTTACATTCTGATTAGTTCTCAAAATAAATAAAATTTTAATTTTTTAAAAAAATTAATTCTAAAAATAAAAAAATTAAATTGAAAACCAATCGTAATGCAAAAGTTTTTATTAGAAGAATGGACATTGTAGGCTTGTTGTCTTGTCGGGCCGTAGAAAAGCAACTTCTTGTTCAGAGCGGCTGCAGACCTTCTGTGGACAAGCAAGGGCGCAATCTAATGGGCCCAAAAACCAGTCAGGGAGTCCATTTCTTCAGGACTTTTGGCAAACCATATAAATGGCTAGAGAGTCCAGACCGCTTCGTTTTGACTTGCCATCCATTTTGGACTCCCTCTTGTTTTGGCCCCTTGTTGTTTCAAAGAAATGGAGCCCATGGAACTTGGGTCCTCTCAGACATAGGAATCCACAAAATTCACGGGCTTCATTTAAAATTGTAGGCCCCGGATCTTTCTTATGTCCAGACATGTTACAATGTCTATCCTCAAAATTACAAGGAAGTGCTCTAACGTGTACTTCTTCCATCCACTAATACAAGTCCTAAATAAAATAATCATAAGATATAGTAGATTGAGAAAGTATTACAATACTACGTTGCCCTTGTCTCAATTTCAATTTCATCCCTTTAACCTTTCATGTTCTCACAGTTCCTCTCCTTCAACCAAAGAAAAAAAAAAAAAAGATTGAGGAGGAATTCGAGGGAGAGAATCCTTAATGGTATTTTGACCAGAAATACTTTTGCAGGTAATGATTTTTATACCACATGAAGACAACAAATTCTTTCGTATTCCATTCCCATCTGCTGTGGCAGTCTGCAGTTAAGAGAATCAAAGCCACCTACTACTAGTACTACTTCACCTATGAATCCTCCCGCTGGTAATGCCGTTCCCGTCAAGGTTCCTCTGGTGGAGGTGATTCTCATAGTCGGAAGACAGGCTCCATGAATACACGTTTGATAAGAATCCAATGCAAAACCTGCCATTAAACTAATTGGATTTAAGTAATGCAAGGAGATATCGATTGGTTTTGTTGTGTTTAAATAATTAAATTTAGGACAAAAAGAACTTTGTACTAAAAATCTCAAATAGCAAAAGAAGAAATTGCTTGCTAAAACTCTTAGGTTTGTTTGGTGATTGGCCGGGTTGGGTGGAATGATGGACTAAGCCATCCTTTGAATTAATAATTTGTCATAGTTTCAACAGACGACTTGTCCGCTCCTAATTTTAGGATAGGAGGTTTTTACCAAGTTTTGGCATTTAATAGGCATTCAATTTTCATGCAATATTTCTCCATGTGGACTCTTAAAAACATGGAAAATGCAGGTGCATCTAATCCTTCAAGACTACATATAAATATTTTGTATTTTGTTCGTTATATATTAGACTTTTGAGGAAGACACAAGTTTTTGAAATACACGGTTTGTGAAAAATCAAGGCTATTTAATTATGCTAATGGTCCTTATAGAGTTATATATTTCGTTTTTTTTAGAAAAAAAAAGGAGAATACATTTGTATCTTTCTAGCCAATCAAGTTTAACCAAAACTAATCCAATTAAACTGATAATTGTATATTCAAAAATTTCTACTACTAAAACAAGTTCAATAAAACTTAACTCAACTAAATATGGTACATCATAAATAAAATTCTAATGCTTTATCTTTGAAAGGTAATTTCGACTTAAAATTTTAATACCTTCCAATAAGTATAAGTATAGTTTTGAATACCTAAACAATCATCAAATCCGAATCAATCCACCACACCATTTTGCATGTGCCTCTTATCACTATATTTGGAATTCTTCAATTTTTAAAAATTTTTAATACAAAAAATATCAAATCATTGATCGAGAATGAAGATTACAAACCGCTATCTTAATAAGTAATATATAAAAAGTTGAGATTTGCTACAACTTTCAAATGCATGATTTAAATTTTTTCTTATTTTCTCCTACCTTTTAATTCTCTAAATTGTAAATAAATATTTTATGCGCACTAATAATAAACTAATTTAATATTAAAGTGAAATTGACGAAAGTATTAACGAGGGGGTGGCTAAGAAAAAAAAATGATGTAACAAAATTAGGGTGTCAAGGAGATGAAAGAAATTCTGAAAACTTCCAAATTGAGATTTTACTCCAAGAGAAGAGAGGGGATTGGAGTGGGGAGTGAAAGAATGCGATGGAAACGTAACGATATGAGACCCCAAGGCCGAATGAGAGGTTCTGCGCATATATAAGAGAGGCCACGAGCTCAGATTCCCGTGACAGTCTGTCTCATCTCATGGACCCCTTTCTCTCTCCTCAGCCTTACTTGTTCTTAGTTGTTCTAGGCTGCTAGTGGCAGTAGTAGTAGCTTTGCTCTTCCCTTCTCCAACGCTCTCACTCTCTCTCTCTTTCTCTGGACTCAGACTGTGGGTAGTTCATCTGGGTTGTTCTGAGATCATCGGAAAGTCAAACCAACTGACGGCGGCATGGCTTCAATGCTAGAATCTGCTTGGACGGTAATCTCTCTCGCCTCCCCGCCCGCACCACTTTTGATTCGTTGATCTTTTTAATCTGCATTGCATAATCATTAGCCCTAGATTACGTCTTCGGTTTCCTTGTTCGAATTTTACCTGCATTCCTGTTTTTCCTGTGATTTTTGTTTATTGAAAATATGTTTTTGGCTTCGGAGGAGATAACTGTAACTGAACAGATATTCTAGCGTTGTTTATTGCTGCTTTGCAGCTTTTGAGCTTACCCATCGGGAATGTTTTTCTGGGATTTCGGGATCCGTTCAATCTTGTGTTCTATAACTTTCTGTTTTTACATTTATACAAGACAGAATTATGCATGTAAACCGCATGTATGGATGAACAAAATTTTCAACTTCAAACTGCAAAGGTAGCACGAATCGCATATGATATAGAAATGAAAACTTTGGTTGCTCATATTCTTTCCTGGGATATGATCTAGCATCCAAATTCTCTAATTTCCTCTCAGAGGACATGCTTCAATAGACTTCACAGGCCAGCAACCTGTTAGGAAATTTGTAGCCAGGGATGAAAGGATAATAGAGCCGTATTCTGACTTTTGGTGAATCATATTATCATTCCGATATCAACTTCAGATTCTTTCCAATCTAAAGAAGTAAATTTTACAGATTCAGTTATCTGGTGGACAAAAATCTTAAATTCCCAACCTTGCAGTACCTTTCCTGCAGCCCTGCAACCCTGCAGCTACTCTGACCCCTATTTCCGGTTAGGAAATAGAATAGGGTCAGTACACTGAACTTACCAGAAAAAGATTCCTTTTGGAGAATTTAAAGAAAAATAGAATCTATCCAGCCTAGGTGAAGTAGCCAGACTTTCTTAACGGTTGAAAATATAGGATTTTTCATCGATGGTTTGAACTAAAACAAACAAAACTTTGCGCTTTCTCTGTAGGCAAGAAAGCTTGAAAAATACCCTGTTTGTGAATGAACACGAACACTTTGTTTTAGTATTGAATACAATGGCTTATGTATAAATCCTCATATCACTTGTGCATATTAGGTTTTATGAAGGTTTATCTTTCTTGATGAGGTACGTGTGGAAGATAGTGACAGATTAGTCGAATACAGTTTTAAGATTACTCATGGATGAACAAAGAAAGTTGAATAAGCAGATGCTACTTTTAAAATAATTGAACAAGGACTGCTGGAATGCTGGAGCTCAACTTGGCTTGGTTTGGATGCTTTGCGCACTAGTCTTTTGAATATTAGAGATCCTCAGTTTCGGATATTATATCTTAGCACCTGGTTCACCTTGTCAATACGTCCTTATTAACAGTTATCTTATACCAAAACAAAGAAGTATTGCTAATTCCGTGAGGATTGTATGTCTATTGGCATGAAAAAAACTGCATAATTGGGTCTGATTTGTTTCTTGTCCTGAAAGAAGATTACTTTATGCAATTATTAGTGTTTCATCTAAGTTGATAATTTAATTTTTGGCCAGTAGATATCTACTCAGTAAATCCCATTTCTTGTCTCTGTATACGGTATTGAATGCCGTTACCACATGGTGGATTGCCTTTCCTTATCTTGTCTTTTTTCAACTGTTTGCAGTATTTGGTTACACACTTCAGTGACTTCCAACTGGCATGCCTTGGAAGCTTCTTTATTCATGAAAGTGTCTTCTTCTTGTCGGGCCTTCCTTATATTTACTTGGAAAGGGCTGGATGGCTGAGCAAGTACAAAATTCAGGTTTTCCTTATTGGCTTTTAAATTTTAAGCTTATAATTGTTTACTTCATCATGATAAAAGTCCAAGCCACATTATATTCTGTTTTGACTGTCCTTGTGTATTTGTTTTCTTATTTCTATGGAGATTGCAAATGCAGTTTTTAGAATCAAATTTTCACTTAAGTGTTTGCTGGATTATTTATTTATTACTTTGATGTTATTGATATAGTCAACTGTGCTTATTATAAGGAAAGGAGCATGTAGTTTTCCTGTGTCCTGTTGCTTGAGTTTTGGTCCTCTTTCTGGTTTTACATTAACATACTGGTTTTGCTGTTGGACTGCTACTGGGTGGAAAGAAAGCCAGTTTCCTTAAACTGCTCAATAAAAGGAAATCATTAAGACTCTAGCGTGATGGTTGATAAAAAATGTTATCACGTGCAAACTTCTTTGTGTGATTTTCCCGGGTGGTAATGTGTGTCTATAGAGCATTTCCGTAGCAAGGCCAATAAGGAGAAGCAAGAACTTCACGCTCTCTTTTTGAGCATCCTTCTCATCCCCACTGGGAGTTGGTACTTTCTATAGAATTTGGGGTTTTCTTAAGAATTTAGGGACTGTTCATCTTATAGTGTCTCCAGGAAGATGGATCCATGTGGAAGGCTATCCGCTTCTTGCCTATTCATCATTTTTACCTGAACTGTTCAAGTTCTAGCAATTATGCACGGAGTATCTCCTGGCTTAGCACTACTTGACTTGGGGAATGCTATCTATGACTGCAAAGTACTGCAGTATTTCACCAATCTGCTCTAATTCTAGCTCATCAATATAGCTTGACGCCCAAGCCACTCCCAACAGAAATATTACGAGGTTTCAACTGCTTGCTCCTTTTTTTTAATGTAAATTTTCCAAATAAGTATGTATCTCAATATGGTTGGATCCATCATTTGGACCCTTTATAGCTCTACCTAATATTGGATACTGATGAAGCCTGCTTGGACCATGTAATCCAGGTACTTCTTAACCAATGACATGCGCGCTCTACCATTTTAATTTTGGTGTTGCCACAAAGCCATGCTTTGATGAGTGGAAAATGCATATGTACCCACGAGCAAGTAGAGAAAATTGCTGTTAGTCAGTGGCTAATTTGTACAAGAGATAAATGAGTAGTGAAACTGAGATCTTTTCACTTTCACTTGGTAGTGCAAATAATTTTTTCCCTTTATTGCATTTTAGGTTCTTTTGTGTGCTTAAAAGCTAATCCATCTAATGTCTTCCTCTTTTAGTTTTTGTACCATCTATCAACATTTTCTATCTTCTCATTTGGGAACTAATGAATGCAAAATGTTTTCTTCATTTTTTTTAAGCGGCAAGCAGATATATGATTTTTTTTTAAAAAATTAGATGTTATAGATGAATTTTCAAATTGCACTGTACTGGTAAGATATGCTGAAAGTTTTACAAGTTATTCAGATTCTCCATATTGGCTTCTGATAACTAGATGGATTTGACACATTTCTAAACAAAATATTAATGGAGCTTATGTTAATTAATCCTGCCAATTCTTGCATCTTTTGCAGACGAAAAACAACACCCCAGCAGCTCAGGAAAAATGTATCACTCGCCTGCTGCTGTATCACTTTTGTGTCAATCTCCCAGTAATGATTTTCTCTTACCCTGTCTTTAAATACATGGGGATGCGAAGCAGCCTTCCATTGCCGTCCTGGTATTTTCAGGTTCTTTTGTATGCTATACATAGTAGACAGTGCCATATGTGATCTCTTCCTTTCTGGATGATCTGTCAACTTGTATGCTAATAATATGTAATTCACATGTTTGTGGTCTTAGTCTTTTATGTCAATATCTTTCTTGATATTGTTGCTAGTTTTAATTTAAATTTTTGAAGTGCATTTATTTTTGTTTCTGCAGGAAAGTGGTTTCAACTCAGATTTTATTCTACTTCATTCTTGAGGATTTTGTATTCTACTGGGGACATAGGATCTTACATACCAAATGGCTCTACAAGCATGTCCACAGTGTCCATCATGAGTAAGCACACATCTTGATTTTCTTCTTGCACAAGTAGTTGATCTAAGATTCTTTTATTTTGTTTGACTCAAGGAAGAGCATCACTTTGGTGGTTGTGTACAGGTATGCTACTCCATTTGGACTGACTTCTGAATATGCTCACCCTGCTGAAATACTGTTTCTGGGATTTGCCACAATAATTGGTCCTGCCATCACTGGACCCCATCTGATAACACTTTGGTTGTGGATGGTGCTGAGAGTCCTTGAGACAGTTGAGGCGCACTGTGGTTACCATTTTCCATGGAGCCTCTCAAATTTCTTGCCATTATATGGAGGGTCAGTTTTTTAATTCTTCCACCCCCCCCCCCCCCCCTCTCTTCTCTTCTCTCTCTGAACAAAAATTTAAACTTTTGGGATGTTTCTCTTTTCAGCGTATACACTTTTTAAATGTCTGACAGTATCCTCTGTCGTTTGCAGTGCTGATTTTCATGACTATCATCACCGACTTCTCTATACAAAGTCTGGCAACTACTCATCAACATTTGTTTACATGGATTGGTGAGATTTTGTTTACATTTCCTTTAAACATGAACTGACAATTATGTAGTTAAAAGGAAGTCCAGAACAAATGTCATCATCTTGATTCAGGAAATAAGAGTTAATATGGATGTAAGTATCCCCAGAAAAGAAATAATGGGTAGCAACAATAGTAACAGATGCAGATAGAAATTGGTTCTGTTCCCTCCGTGGTTGTTGGATGGATAGGTGTCAATGGAAGAGATGCTTTTTAACCTCTTTTAGTTTTTTGAACAGGAGACATAATTCTGTCTGTTGAAATTGAAATCATGTCATTGAAGTAAGTGAATCAAGGTTCAGTTTTATCTTGAACATGTCAGAGACATGCCAAGGCCATTACAGATCTGTGTTTCTGGAAAGACATCAAGGAAGATTCCCTTTACTCATTGTTGCGTACATAGCCTTATCAAAATCTTGGTTAGGTTGGTCTTAACTTGCAGATCCTTAGAGGGAGATGGGCTAGACTGTAGAATTAAGTTTGGCTTGAAATGAAATTGAGTTTTTGTACCAAAAGATTTGCAGTGAGATACAAATGCAGCTCTATCATAGTTTACTTGCTTCATACCTTCTTCTCCCTAATTACTAAAGGTAATATTGTTCAGTCTTGAAGATCCGGTTCATGGTTAATGGACTAATATTGGTATCTGTGAGGATAGGTTTAATGTAACTGTTGGAGCAGAGCAAATGCTGAATTAGTGTCAGTGGAGCAGCTACTAGAGCAAGGCAAAACAAGAGCCTGCTACTTGAGTATTTTGTGAGCCATCAGTTGATAAAGGAAGAGATAGTAAACTCTAGTTGATGCCATTGACTGATGCACAGATTCTCCCTGACTATACGGGGATCTTTGGAACAGCAGCTTAACCTTCTCCTAGTTATCGATAATTGTATAAACAGTTTTATCTGCATTTGACATATGTAGGAGGGAATTATGGTTCTTGAAGGATATTTTCCTGCTGGGAGGTAAGTTTTGAATGGGTACTTCTAATGGAACCTAACTGGAGGTGGAAGCCAAGCTTTCTTGCTCTTAGGAAGAACTATCTTAAGATGCTAGTTAATTCTTGCCTGCCAAGGTTTATCTGGAACTTGTACCATGGCTTCATTCTGTATCAGTTGTGTCTTTTTTGAAATTGGAGAGGATCTGTTTGCCCCAAAACCAGGTGCTCAGAATTGTTGTACCCTGGAGTTGTGTGAGAGTTTTTAGATAAAAGCTATTACTTCATTCCATCTTGTGTACTAATGTAAAATACTCACAGATATTAGTTTCTTTTCTTCTCCAAGTGTTCTCATTGTTTTTCCTTTGTATCAGCAAATAACATGTTGACATCACTGTTCTTTAACTGCTTATGCAAAATGTGCTACTCTATGGTTCTAATGTTGCATGCCCTGAAGATTAGTTTGGTTCTTCTACAAATATGTAGAAACACAATTAGGAACTCCCTTGTTGACAGCATGGTATGTGCCACATACTTTTCTGATTCTTTCTGGATATTTTGTCAGGATATTTGGCACTGACAAGGGTTACAGAAAATTGAAAGCACTAAAGACCATTGGAGAAGAAGCAGTGGACAAAGACACATAATAGCAATAGAGAAATTTTTTTGACTGTTTTGGAATGTCAGCATGAATTCTTCGTTTAGAAGTGTCTTAGCAAAGGTCTTCTTTGGTTCCTATGCATCTTGTGTTGTACTGCTTTTCTTCTGTTGCTGTGGAGGCAAATGATGTGTATTAATGTGGATATAGATTCAAGTCTTGTCTTAGATGATCTATCCTGGTACACATTTTACATGAATGAAGCTCCATATTTCTCATCTCTGGGGTGTTCTAATAGTTTTTTATTGCCTGATCAGTGATTTTTATTTGATTGGATAACTACTTGGTTAATTAGTAGATTCCATACACGCTGTAACTCATAAAAGTGTCTGGAAACCTGGTGCTTAATGTACCTCTTGATACATTTTTCCTTCACCCTTGTCTGATTTCTTTCGTTAGATTCAATTGTATTTGCTTCATTCTTGGCAAGTTTTACTGAACTCCAGTAGAGCTTGGGAGAGTGTTATGGAGAATGATTAATGCTAGTGAATTGACTTGGTGATAAAGATGATTACTACTAGATGCAGGGTCAAATATCACACAGTACGAGAAAGACCACAAATGGTAAGCTGGCTGACATGGTCCATTTGGATGGAACTCCAAATGGAATGTAGTTGTGGAAGGCACCTTAAAGTTTCTTTTATGTCTTTCGGCAATCAATCAGGAGGTCAAACGGACATGCGCCAAACCATGTTACCTGGGAATGAGACATCTGGCTTTGGTCAAAGAGGTTTGGTTATGGTGAAAAGAGGAAGGAAAACGAGAGGAATGTAAATCCAGGGCGCAAATAAGAGATTTTACTTCTATTAGCAAAAAAAAAAAAAAAAAAAAGAGAGATTTTACTTCATTTTATTGGAGTGAAAATGAGAGGGGAGGTAAATATAAAAGGAGAGCGTTGTGGTTATAATTTTGCACCTTTTTTTTATAAGATATATAAGATTGACTCGTTAAATTAAATTTAAAATTTAATTTAACGAATTATATTTTTTTATTATATATATTTATAAAATTTTATAATCTATATATATATATATATATATATTACCAAAACACTTTTACTCTCTCTCTCTCCTTCTAAACCTTCTAAGGCCTTAATTCTATTTTCTAGAGTTTTTCAATTTCTAATTAAAATAATTTTTCCACCTTTTAACTCTAATTCAAACTCTAATATTATACAAACTCTTCTACCACTAAAAAAATCAAAGTCCACTTCCAACTCTTATACTATACAAACTCTTCTACTAATATTATAATTTGAAATGTATTTTTCAATTTAAATCAAAATTTTAATAACTTTTTACTATTTACACATAATTTCATCTATTATCACTTTCTCGACAAACTTTTTCTTTCTTCACAAACTTTTCCTCATAAGGTTTTTTATCGTCGATCCTCTTATTTTTCTCTAATTAAAGTCTTTTTTTTAAATTAAAAAATAATATTTTAATTTTTTTATGCATGTTACTTTATTTTCTTCATTTTTCTCTTTTACTTTAATGCTTGACGTCTAAATTTAATAAATAGTATTATAGATTTGATTTTCTATTTCTGTTCTTGAAGAAATAATTTATTTTCTTGAGAAGCTTATCAATGCTCAATGTATCTCTTATTGTTCAAAAGATTTTATGAATTAATTTTTTAAAAAAAATATTTTATTTTATTTAATTTATTGAGAACTTTTTTTGTGTACAAGTGAGATGTTTATGAATTTATTTATTTTTAAAGAAGAGTTTTTTTTTTTGGTTGAGAACCTTTTGGGATAGAGGCCAAAATAGAAAGACTATTCCATGCTTCTTCCTTTAAAATGGAGAAAAATATATGAGCGTTATACATGTTATAAGCATAAGGCACATTTATGATATTTTAATTTTTCATTCAAATTAGTATTTTAGCTTTATTATTTTTAAATTTTAAAATATGTATTAGAGGCTTCTTTAGTTAAATCATGTAAAACGAAAGGTATGCAACTTTTTGTTTTATTTTTAATTTATTTTTTCTTCAATATGAGTTCATGTAATTCCTTTTAGAAATAATATATACATATTTTGAAACTTTTTGAATTTTTTAATTATCAACAATTTTGCAAGTTGTGCATAACTTTCATATATAGTTATTCATTTACTTCCTTTTTGTTAGCTTCTTTTACTTTTTAGTTTTATTTTCAGCATCATTAATGCTTTCTCCTTTTACATCTTTTATGCATTTTTTTATTTTGATTGAATGATAGAATATATTTTATATTTTTAGTTATTTTAATAGAAAATTATTGAATTTTTATTTTATTTAATAGATTTTAAAGATTCAAGTTTTTTTTTCATTTGTTTGAAGGGAAAACTTTAGAATTATTTAGCTGTTTAGTTCTTAGTATATATTACGCCAATTTGATCAATATCTATTACTATCTAATTTGATCATTTAGTCACTAAGTTTTAAGGA